>JAQFVV010012394.1:14231293-15431293 GCA_028023455.1 Epiperipatus broadwayi | reverse complement strand
CTCTCCACTTTCCATTCCCTTTTACATGTATCCTCCCCTCTTACCATTTTGTTCCTGAAATTTTATTTGTTTCACTGTATCTGTTTTTTCTTGATGAATAAACATCTCATCGCTGAGAAAAAATATGGTAAAAAAAAATACATAAAAATAAGCTACTTAGGAATTATTTGGGTCAATTAGTTGACCACCAAATTCAGAGTTTTAACAATAAATAACAATTAAATGGAAAGGACTGGATTATATTAATGTAACAACTTTTAGACTCTGCATAGGACTCATTATGTCCAGTTAGTTAATTTTGCAATGTCAACACGATAAGTACCTAAGTGTTAAGATCTTCAGATTTTCTGTTGGTCCCATGTCTGACTGGTTAACCAGTGCTGTCATGCTTTCCAATCGTAGTCTTTGGCCTCACCAAGTAACTTGAAAAATAGTTCTTCTGGCCTATTATTTAATCCATTGTCAAAGACTCTTATTTTGCACTATCCATATAGCAAAATTTATAAAGGTGGCCAGTCTAATTTTACCATAAAGGCCACCCTTTACCACCTTTGCAATATTTGTGCCTGTAAGGTCTGCTTCCCTGAATCTTTTAAGGGCACAATAATGTAGATTATTCCATATTTCACATTGATCTAGGATATGACATTGTCTCTTCATTTTTATTACACATTGGGCAAATTGGATCTATTCTATATCCCTTGCCTGTAACACAGAAAGGTGCATGTTGGAAGGACTCCGAGGTTGACTTTTATCAGGAAATCTACCAGCTTAGGTTCGAATCTTATCTCTTTTGCCAACCTAGCAAATGTGGGAATGCTGATTGAGAGAAGACTTTCCACTGTGGACTCATTGTTTTGTGTCATCCTAAATGCTACCCAATAGTTAAGATTGAAGCCAAACATAGTCATTGAGGTCTTAGCTTTTCCTACAATCATTGACACTTGCTGTTGCAACCAAATGCTTGTTTGTCTGGGCAGAGGGTAATCCATTGGTTCTACCTTCACCAATGGCAAGGGGCTTTCCATACACAGGTTTTGGCTAAATAATTTTACTAGTTCATTATATGTCCTTTGAAATAGGAATGTGGAGATTGAATGTAGTCCAAGCCCATTATGAGCCTTTGGTTTTTGGAGAAGGCTGAGACTTATGACTGGGGCTTTTCAGCCCCAACATAGTCTTAGGAATTGAGTTTCCACCTTGTGCATGAATGCCCTTGTAGGGGAAAACCCAGCCAGGAAATATATTATTTTTGGCAATACTATGGCATTGAGAAGGGCAACCTTCCCCAACAATGACAACCTGACCTTTGATAGTGATGTAACCGAGTTTACAACTTTCTTTAACAGGGACTCTTCAAGCTCCTTCCTCATGATGTAAGGGGGAGAGGCCAACATGAATCCAGAAACTTTTGTGGAGTTGCTCTGAATCTCCCGGGGATTTGCTTTCCTGATTTGATTGGCCACATAGCCAACTTGGCGTCATTGACTCTTAGACCAAATTCACTAGCAAAGTGATCTAAGATTTCCTCTAGCCCAGCAAACTCATCCCGAGATGACAGAAACACCACATCATTTATGTAGGAAACTTGATGAATGCTCTCTCTCAGCAAAGATATAGCAATACCCGAGAGTGTTGCCTCGATGCACAACAGCAATGGGTTTATATAGGCTGCAAAGAGGATTACACTTAGTAGTGAACCCTGAGGGATGTAAATGCTTGGCTGAAATCCTGGAGCAACTTTACCATCCAATGAAAGAAACACCTCTATTTTGTAGAAGGTTCTCAATCATTTGAAGATATGCCTTGGGCACTTGGAGCTCTTCCAGTACATTAAGGACCACATTGATCCTGATGCAATCAAAGGCCCTGGCAAAGTCTAATTGAACTGCAACTGGCCTGGACATTTTTTCCCTGTGAACATGATCAACAATGAGGTAAAATCAGCTGATGGCATCTGCTGTAGAGCTACCCTTTTTTGCAAACTGGCAGGCAGACAGTTGACTGATGATGTTCCTGGATGTCATCTTTTATCAGACCCTCAATGGTCTTTATGAGAAGAGGGCTCATTGAGATTGGCCTGAGATTTTCAAAGTCACTAGGGCCCTCTGGTTTTTTAAGCAAAGGCACCATAGAAATGGGATAGAACCCTTGAATGTCCCAATTGTTATCTGCCAGGAGGTCCACCATCCTTTTAATGATTGGGATGGTAAATGATCTTAGGTGTATCAGCAGGAATTTTGGGATTCCATGCAGCCCAGGATGTGTTCCATCAGGGAGTGCTTTAAGTTTTGCTAATATTCTGGCTTTGGTGATTCTATGAAGTTCCTTGTCCATCTTAAAATTTCTGTGGGTTCCTGTTATACCTAATGGTCAAAGATTTTTCTCATAATAGTTCCTGATCCTGAGCAGCATAGATTCACCTACATATTTTCTCTCATCTCAATTGATTTTGAGGCTCTGGAGTTTCTACCAGACCCAAGGGCCCATTTAAGGTAGCTCCTTGTCGAGCAATGTTGATTCTTTAGATATTGCCTAGCCCTCTTAATTGAGAGATATTCTGCAATGGCTTTTTATTTGACTCTATATTCAATTATACCATGAATGTTTTGACTTTCATAAGGCAAGGTCTCCAATTCATTGGTAATTCTATTCCAGTTCACTAATCAGGTGGAATGACACCTTGTTTTTTGGTGCAGGATCTTATTAGTTCACTAAGTGTGCTTGTAAATGTCAACCATGCTTTTTTAATTGGGAGCATTGATAATTTGACTGTATTAAATTTAATATAGATTTCAGAGATTAATTGGGTTGTGGCATTTGATGTGGTTAGCATTCAAATTGTATGTGGTAAGTTAATTATGGGTTCCTGTACAAACACTGTTTCTATTTTGATCTCTAATGAGAAGTGTTCAGAAAAGGCCACTGGCCATAGATGGGCCTCAATCACTGGAAATAAGGATGGTGACATGTACACCAGGTCTATGAGTGTCTGTGTATATCTTGTGTAAAATGAAAAAAGCATCTTCTGGGAACAAATCTCTGCCACTTACTAAGGGCTGGTTGAAGCTGTTGACAAATTTTGCTTGAAATGTTTTATAATTATGGTTGAAATCACCAATGATTATGGTCGGGAATGGATTAGTTCTCAGCGCTATGTTGATTGAGTGAATAGCATTGAATACAACTTCCAAGTTTTTGGATAAATATAGGTTCACAAGGTTGAATGTCCAACCTCTATACTGTATCATTGCAATCAGGCTAATGAAAATGACCCAATGACTGCATTAATTGGATAATTCTTACATCAGAGTTATGGTGCAATTTTGTCTCACACAAACACAGAATATCTGGTGCCTGGTGCCTAAACCAATTTGACAGTGCATAAGCTCTATCACAAGAATTCAGACTCCTGATGTTCACAGAAATGATGTTGAGCATTATCAACTTGATATTGGATTATGTTGCTGAGTCCTTCACCACTTGGTCTGGGTTGCCTTGATCAGTCTTTTTTGATCCAGACTCTAGTAGAGGACATCCTAAGGCCCTTGACTGGGTGAAGTTACTCTCAATTTGTTTAGTAATAATAATTTGTTCATAACTCTCACTTTGATGTTGAAACAGCTTTATTATACTGCCAACTGATTCATCTTGTACTATATCATTAGGAAGATCCATGAGGTTTGGGAAAAATTTAGTTTTCTTCTCTTTGAGAGTAGTGATGGTTGGTCTCTGCTCTTCTAGATCAACAAGGTCCCTTACAATTGCAACCTCTTCACAAGACATAGATTCTCTTATTCATTAACTGCAAATTATTTTTGAATACATATCTGATAAGTATTAAAAATCTAAAAAAACTATATTATAACAATTATTTATTAGTATTTTATTTATTAGTATTTTATTATAAAGATGAGAGAAAAGAGTCATTAACTTTCTTGTATTTCAGAGTGTATATAGGTAACAACAATTTTCATCTCAAATTAATATATATATAGGTAAGAAGAGGGATTTGAACATAGGATTTTTCAGTGTATATTCATTCCATTCATATATTGTTTTATAAGTGACTGAATGATCTATACAAAATTTATAGAATAAGATGACATTTAATTATTTTTGAAATTATATATTTATTTGAATTAATTAATTATAAATATAATAATCTCAACAGTATTTTCATGAATCAATGATTCTAAGCACACAAAATGTATTACAATATTTATATAGCAATTAATCATGGTTTATTTCATTATTCATTTAATGACATTCATCTTCTTTGACAAGATAAAACAAAAGTTTTTAGAATATTGAGTTAAGTGTTGTGGACTCATCTTAATTTTATCTTCAAATAATGGACTTGCCCACACAACATATCTTTCTCCATCAGATTCAGAACACAATATGGCTCATTAATAAAACATTAATAGTGAAAACAAATAGCCAATGATGTAATCAGACCAATCAATAACTGGATCATTAAATATAATTGTTCACAATAAAGTTGGGAAACTGGATCATTAAATATAATTGTTCACAATAAAGTTGGGAAACAAGCTATAAAACTGAAGTTCATTTGGGAGAAAAAGAAATGTTACAGAATCATGTTTAGAATAGTAATTTATTTGGAATTACTCTGACAGTAATGCATCTTGGTCATTATTTTCACAACCTAAATAGCTGGGCAGATTCAAATTCAGAACAGAAAATTTTTGGTGGCAAATGGTATTAGTAATTTTGTGAGGGAAACTAACATGGACGGAAGTGTTACTTTAATTGAAATGGTCACAGCTTTATTTAAAATGGGTAAAACTCTCCATACAGTAGTTCCACCCTGTGCCAACCAGAGTAATCAATGGATGCCAGAAAGCTTGTGCATAAAATTCCTATGTAGTGCCTACTCATCCAGTATTCCCAGACTAGTTTCTGGCTTGTGGCTTTTGTCAGTGAGGAGCCTTTGGATCTGAAAGCACTGCACCTAGATCTTAGGATCTAATGCAACCCTCCAGCATCCACCTTTTATCTCTACTTAACTACAAAACTATGAGAATGAAATTGAAAACACAATAATATTTTCAATCTAAGCTCAATAGCTTATATAGTCATATGGGTTTGAACTCAGCTCAGCATGCATACATTTTGTTGTCTTTGGCTCTTTAACAACCATAGCCACTACTATCCTATTAGGCAGGATTTCTAGTATAAGAGATGGTGATCATATGATGTTTAGTGGTTTATTTAAACTCACTGGTTGTTACTGACAGCCAGTGCACATTGCAATCCTGTTAATCATAATGAGTCATAAACTCTCATAACTGTTGTAAATATATTATTATTGTAAATAGATGCAATAAAAGTTTTGATATTACTTTAGTTGTGCACATATATAATAGCCACTCATTTCAGCTCCAAGGAAATAAAAAAAATATAGAAATAAGTTTTGCAATGGCTTAAAAATCTATCTGTGAAACACAAATATGTCCACATATAAAACATGCTAGTCCATTTTTTTTGTTTGTTAAATATTTTGTGCTGCTATTGTTTAATGTCTTTAACAGAAAATTTTCCTAAAATATTTCAACATCTTGTGTAATTGTACCTCTACATTCTCTGTCATATCTTCTTAATAGAAACAATCAATCTTGCATTTGAGATAATCTTTATAATGTAGATGGTGTCTACCTCTTGCTCGTTTATTCATATTACATGTTTAATTCAATAAACTTGATTTTACAATAGTGCACTCAATAGTATCACATTCAGAAAATTGAAGAATGATATTGATTTATGATCTTGGAAGCATTTTAAAATTTTACAGAGGATTCTCAAATAAAGTTTTTCTAATGTCTTAATATTGCATTAATAGAGTGTCCAAGAATGATATTGATTTATGATCTTGGAAGCATTTTAAAATTTTACAGAGGATTCTCAAATAAAGTTTTTCTAATGTCTTAATATTGCATTAATAGAGTGTCCAAGAATGATATTGATTTATGATCTTGGAAGCATTTTAAAATTTTACAGAGGATTCTCAAATAAAGTTTTTCTAATGTCTTAATATTGCATTAATAGAGTGTCCAAGAATGATATTGATTTATGATCTTGGAAGCATTTTAAAATTTTACAGAGGATTCTCAAATAAAGTTTTTCTAATGTCTTAATATTGCATTAATAGAGTGTCCAAGTTTCACATCCATACAATAACAAATAAAATAACATCCCTTTTTACAGCTTCCCAGTGAAGAAATACCCTATCTTTTAATATGTTAAAAACACCAGTGGTAAATTTTAATTGTAGTTCACTTTTCTACATATAAATCTATCAAGATATTTAAATTGGTTTCCCAGTGAGGAAATACCCTATCTTTTAATATGTTAAAAACACAAGTGGTAAATTTTAATTGTAGTTCACTTTTCTACATATAAATCTATCAAGATATTTAAATTGGTTTACATTTTCAAGTTGATAATGATCCAAGCTAAAAGATGCAGAGTATTTTCTTTCTATGATAGGCTGGTAAAGAATTTGCATTTTTTTGAATATTAATTATTAAAGCAAAATCTTTAAATATTGCATTCAAAACATTAAGTACATATTGTCTTTTGAATTGACAAATTTTTCACCAGGAAAGAAAATATACACACAACATTAATGAAATTATTCCTAAATGTAAGAGTACTGGTGGTTTAGAAATAAAGCAAAAAAAAATCGTACATGAACTTTCTTATATTTATTCTTTTGTATGTGTTCCAACAATTAATTATTACTCTGTTATTTGAAATCATATATTGCAAAATATAATTAAAAATGTTTTGAGTTACATAGGTATACAATTGCCTTCTGGGAATAAAATTTATCTTATGAAAAGAGGGATGATAAAAGATATGATGCTTTATGGTCACAGAATTCCTAACATAACAAGAAAAGATTTAATTTGCATCAAAAGATACAATCATGCAACCATGATTAGAATCTCTAGGTTATATAATGAATTATTTTTAAATATTGATATAATCAGTTTGAAACTTCATGATTTTGTGGGTACTTTAATTGGCTTATTACTAAATGGATGCTTAATAAATTTAATTTGAATATCCCTTGAATTTGTTTTCAGTCTTCTCATAGATATATGAAATATGATACTAGCAAACTCCATATAATATGCTTAACATCCATATATCCATACTACAATTTAATTTTTAAAATGTGCACTTTTAAATATGGATTCCCAACCTTTTTGATTCCTGTAACCTCCTGGCTTTTAGTAAATTATCTGGTACCCTTATTCCTTGTAACATCAATAAGGAGTTTCATTTGGCCAATGGCATTAATTAATGATTCCCCTTTTTTTGCATATTTGTTAGTAGAAATGTATTTATAAATTTTCCCTTGAATTTGATCCTTAATTAATTGTTCTATGATTTTAAAGGGAATCATTGAGATAGGCCTCAGATTATTCAAGTCATGTCTTCCATCCTTTTTCTTTAGGAAAGGTACGAGAGATATTGAATACAAGTTGTTAATCTCTCAACTTCCCTCTGCTAAGTGGTTTATCATGGTTTTGATTATTGGCACCGAATATTTCTCTAGATGTAGAAGAACAAACTTTAGTATGCCATGTATTTCTGGGTGCACCCTTTTTGGGAGGCTTTTTAGCTTGATGCCAGTCTTTTCCTCAGTAATATCATGGATCGGATTCTCATTTAAGCTGAATAACCTATTGACATTCCCAGTCTGATCAGATTGAAGTGTTATCCTAAAGTGTTCTCTAATTTTACAGAACATTTCCAAGCTCATAAGAATGTTGTTATCTATTGTTAATGACAGTGGAACAGGTTTTTTGCTGCCCACTCCCAGTGCCCACCAGAAGTAACTCTTGGCCCACTTGGTCAACATATATTCAGATAGAGATCTCTGCTTATCCCTGTATTGGCATTTCAAGGCAAGAGTAAGAGGTACAAATTGATTATCAAGTGGAATTTCTTTCTGTTTTTGGTCAATAGCATCAAGGTCAGCTAATAAGTGGTTAGGACCTTTTTGGATAAGGGAAACCTAATTTATTATGGATTGGAGGATGCCAATGAAAGTGAACCATGCCTCCACCACTGGTAGCCTTAGGATGTCAAAAAAATTTTAAGATAAATATAGGCCTTGGAAAAGACCTGTTCAGGTGTGGTCTGTTTTAGTAATATTCGAATGGTGTTGATATTCTCTTCTATCGAATGTCCAATGTTTGTTTCAAGAAATATCTCTAGGGTAAAGTGGTCAGAAAATATCACCAGTCAGAGTTTTGCATTGATTTTGAAATGAATGCTTGGGGAGTAGTAGACAAGGTCAATCAAGGATCTAGAATTTTTAGTGTAGATGAAGAAGGCATCTATGGGGAAGAAGCCCCTCTCCACTCACCAGTATATGATTAAAGAGGTGAATATATTTTTGAATTATACATAACATTGAAATCACCCATTAGAATGATAGGAAATGGGTTTGAGGCCATGGCCGAATTCATGATTAGATTGCAGTTATTTTTAATGTAGAGGTAGATTAGATTGATTTGAAAGTGATTATATTTTAAGTTAGCAATTAGTCAATTTGAATCTATGTGAAGAATTTTGAAGCTAGTAGGGGGATCTTTCTTATAATTGATTAAAATAGCTACTCCTCCTGCCACTGCTATCAAAATTGAGTATTTGAAGAAGCCTATATTTTGGAGAATCTGATTGATTTTACAATATGAATTTAGATTTAATTTGGTCTCTGCCATGCAAACCACATTTGGCTGGCATTTGAATATTCAATTTTGAATAGCAAATGCCCTGTCAATCGTGTTCAGGCCTCTAACATCCCTGATTGACCCTGCCATAATCATTGGCTGGTATATGCCATTCCATTATTCTATCTATTTTTGTCTGGCCTACTTTTTTCCAGCACTTAGTCCTATGTATTGTCATTTTGTATAGACTGAAACCCAGTTTGATTGGGAAATTTCAGTGTCACTAAGGCCTATGAAAGAAGTTAATAGTAGTTTATCTTGATTGCTACTGTCATTTAGATTCATGCTCTGTTTCTCTGCCTTAGAAGCTCTAAATGAGATCTTGATAGGAGATTGAATATTGCCTTCCCTTCACTTGTTATTCTTATCATTTCCATTCATTTATCTCAATATTTTCATGGTATTGTTTATTTAATTTCTCAGAATTATCATTAGAATTTGATGAAATATCTTCATCTGAACTAGTCCTGATTTGTTGTCTTGATTTCCTTTTTTTCTTGTTATTGTTTGATGAAATCTTTCTAATTTTTTTGGTTCTTGTAGAATTAGTGTCTTCATGGGTCCATTCATTTTGGTTACCAATGACTGTCACATCAAAATCTGATTCACTCTCCTCAATGATCAATCCGGGTTCATTTGTCTCATTCTCAGTCAAATTATGAGGTTGGTTTTGAGCTTCCTCAATAGTGAGGTGTTATAGCTCAGTGGTATTTGAGCGTGGTATTTGAGCTGATTGGCATATTTTGGGTGTTGTGATTAATACTTTATAAATGGAATTTGTGAACAGGAATTTATTCTAAAATTGTCAGTATTGGATCAGATTGATTGACTTCTTCATGATTTGTCTGTAATTGTCTCAAGTTAATCAGATTGTCCCTATCAACTATTTTAGAGTCCAGTGTTGACTCTCTTGCCTTTTTATTGCATTTGTGAATCATATTCCATTTCAACCACATACATTACATATGCAAGCTTTGCAGTCTTTAATAAGATGATTTCATTCCAAGCAAAAAAAAAACATTGTGGTGGAACTCCACAGAATGTTAGAACCATCAGAAAACCTCTGGAGTGGACTACCATCAGTATATCATTGGGGTGCATCCCTTTTTTCAAAGTAATAGTGAAAGTACCAGTGTTGGTCAGGATGCGCCATTAGTTCGATGATCATATCTGTATATTAGTTTGGCTGTTTTTCCATATTTCCCAAGCATGTTATCCAGTTCTGCTTGATCAAAATTCATCAAACAGTTTTTTATAATTCCACTGAGTGTGATTGCTCTATTCATATCAATTGGGCAGATAATATTTCCATTCAAGTCTCTCATGTTATTTTTGAAACAATTTCTAGTAGACTATGGAGTAAATTCAGTAATTATGCATCTATCATTTGGATGGGGAAAGATCTTATTAATACCCATCCAAATATCATTTTCCAAGATCATGTTTGTAAAATAATATAGGCGCTATTGGCACCTAATCACAAAGCTACTTTTTACTTTAAATATAAAATAAAATTATATTATTCTGCTAAGTGCTTTCAAGAGATGTGCTCTCATCTTCATAGCTCTGAGAGCACAACTCTTGAAAGCACTTAGCAGAGTAATATAATTTTATTTTATATTTAAAGTAAAAAGTAGTTTTGCAGTTAGGTGCCAATAACACCTATATTATTTTACAAATATATTTTCACATGCAAAAGTTTTCAATTTAGGTTCGAATTACAAAGATCATGTTGTAAAATTTCTCTATTGGGAATTTAAAATAATCCTCCATTACGATTTGTTATGGCCAAAATCAGGGTTTTGTCATGGATATAGTTTGTAAAAGAATTTAACAAGAGATCAGGGATTGAGTTGTTGAATTGAGTATTTATTCTATGGTATTCTTCTTCAGCGAGATATATTTTCTTCATTGTGAGCGTCAATTTCCATATCAAAAAAATTCAGTATAGAATTTGGGTTATTTATTGTATTTCCATTTTCCTTTAACTTATCAGTTTTCTTTTTAAGAACATTAGCATAGGTTTTATTTTTATTCCTACTATTATAACTTATTGACATATATTCATTTTTCTCTTGGTGTGGAAAAATCCTTTCTTTGATTTTATTGTGTTTAGAATCTACAGATTTATTAGAACGCAATTTTTCATCTTTAAGATTTTTCATGTGATGTGATGTGATGTGAGGTTTATCATTTTGTGAATCAGAATTGTTGTAATAATAATCATTTGAATTAAAGAATTGTGAATTAGGTAGATTTTTGACTTGGTGAGAACTTTTTCCAGTTTCTGCAGAATTTTTGTCTATTTTGCCATAGGAAAGTTTTCTATTCTTTCTTTTAGCAGATTTGGGTTTTTTTTATCTTCTTTCATGACTTAAGATTTAATGAAAAATCACTTACCCACTTAATAGGGCACTTTTGCAGTTCCAGCTATTCTTTTTCTGATTAAAATTTTATTCTTTGCAGGAATTTGGAGTGGTTGTTTTAACACTATTAATTGCCACCTGGCGTGAATTAAAGTACTCTTGTCATAAATAACTTAATATTAAAGCAAAATATGTCTATTTGCTTGAAAAAATATAATTTAATGTGTTTAATGATGTGAGATTTAAGATGTTTAAAAGAAGAGTTATATATTGCAAACCACATAGATGTAATAGAAATTAATAAAAACGAATTAAAAACGAAACGATGAGACAAGTAATATCAATAGAAAAAGTAAAAGACTGAAATGAAATTGGATTATACATGTTTAGATGTGATGATAATAATTTATTAACTAAAGTTTCAAATCAGATCTTAAAGGAATGTAAAAGATCTAAAAAGTGACCATATGTGAAATGGATAGAATAAGGAACTTTTCTGATATAAGAAAAAACTATTGATTGAAGAAACTGAATTAAATGGGAGTAAGTTTTAATCTGCAAAGTATTGATAATGTTTGAAAACGATGATGATAACAAATTTTGAATCGTTATATTTAAAAATGTGTGTGGTTTGTACATTATATGTGTATGTATCGTTCACCAAGACAAAATACCTAGACATTTTAAGAATATTAATAACTAAACAATACAAAAAAAATAGGAAAAACCTGAAAAGATTTATTAATTCTAATCTTGTCAATCCCTTAGGCTATTATATAAGTATAATGTATTATAAAATAATTATTTACAAATTTGAAAAGAAATATTGCATAACAAAATTAAATAAATCTTATAAAATTTAACATTGATATCACAAATATTTGACAGCTAGTAAAACGATTGTATTGTTTTTTCTTAATTTTATTTATTTAAAAAATAGTTTGGAGTTAAAAGAAGTTATAAATTTTGATAACTGTGGTATGTGAAATTATTTATGTTATGTTTATTTAAATATGGTTATGTAATTATTTAACTTTATACTCGTTTCATATCCTCAATCCTATTACGTTAGAATATATATATTTGATTTTAAAATACTTTTACATAGTGGCTTGGATCAGCTCAAGTTTTTGGAGTATTCAATATGGTTATTAAAATCAACAATGCGATATATAACTAATTTTATGTATTTTAAAAAAAAAAGTAATTCAGAAATTAAATCATAAATAATTGTTTTATATAATTCAGATTCCTGGGATTTGAGCACTGATTATATATATATGTATGGAAGATGGTAATCTGGATCAACTGATGAGTGCTGGTTTAGCACGAAATACCTTATTAGTAATTATTTATCTTTTCTGCATGTGTGTGGTCATGTGTATCATTAGTATGAGATAGTGTGGATAGTGAAGAGGCTTGAAAGTCTGAGTTCAAATTCCCTATATTTAAATAATTAATTAAAACTGTAGTGAAAAAAATAACAAAATTATCTTGTTTCTAAAATAACAAGCAAATTTTATTGTTGTTTCCATAAGAAATACATAAAAATTCCGATTAAGTGCAGCAATATTGCATGGAATAATAATCTTCGAAAATAATAAATAGAAGTGCAAAGAGAAAATAAAAATCTTTGCATTTGTCTTGCTAATACATGATTGTAATGCAAGCCAAGCTATTTTCAATTTTAGGACTTGTTGGGCTGCTTGGCAAAGAGAGGACAAGATTCAGAGAGATCTCCCTAAGTGTGAAAATAGATTTAAAGACTTATTGAAGTTTTAAGCAGTATAAATTATTTTTGCAAATTTCCAGGCTGTGAGTAATTCCGAGTTAATTGCAAGTAGTTTATATATATAGTAAGTTTTTGTTTTTATCAGTGTATCATTTACCTTTACCTTAATTCTACCACAACCATCCATCAGTCCAGAAGTTAGACCAACCTCCCACACTATAAATACATTAGGAACATACACTTTCCAAGTAATCCATATAGAACATATTACAGCTTAACTTCATGTATACATAATTTTTAGATGTTTAACGATAGTATATAATGTGTGTATGGAATTAAATTGTAACGTGTTAATACGGTTTATTTAAAAAAGTGTATGTATTTAATGTATTTATAGTGTGGTAGATTGATCTGATTTCTGGGAGGATGGGGATGGTTGTGACAGGATTGAGCTAAAGGTGAAAGATGAACTGATAAAATTAAAACAATTCATATTATCATGCAATGATTGAAGACTCTTCGATAAGGTATTAAAAAAAATGAATAGAAACTTGTCCCAACTTTGCCTGAGAGGGTGTAATCAAAATTCAGATGAACTGATAAAAATAAATAATATACATATATAAATAAATAATTTAGTGATTATATATATATTAACGAAACTTAAATATATTCCAAACAACGGTAAACAATTTATAATATAATATAAATAAAAACTCATAAAGAAATATTTTCGATTATATTCATAATCATTTTCAACTCAACTTTCAAAATGGAATCAACTATTACCGACCGGAAACACATGTCGATTTAAATATCCCACAATTCATTAGTCCTAACATTTGCTAACTGTCTGTTTATTATCGTATTTTTATACCTACTAATAAAAACTGCCTCTTTAATTTTTTTTTTTTTCATTATCTCTCTCTCTTGGCCTAAAATTTTTATTTTATTTAATTTTGATATAAATAAAATAAAAATAAAAAAATTTTAGGCCAAGAGAGAGATAATGAAAAAAGAAAAATTAAAGAGGCAGTTTTTATTAGTAGGTATAAAAATATTTTAGGCCAAGAGAGAGATAATGAAAAAAGAAAAATTAAAGAGGCAGTTTTTATTAGTAGGTATAAAAATACGATAATAAACAGACAGTCAGCAAATGTTAGGATTAATGAATTGTGGGATATTTAAATCGACATGTGTTTCCAATTGGTAATAGATGATTCCATTTTGAAAGTTGAGTTGAAAATGATTATGAATATAATCGAAAATATTTCTTTGAGTTTTTATTTATATTATAAATTGTTTACCGTTGTTTGGAATATATTTAAGTTTCTTATTGTATTATTGATATTAGCAGACATTTATTTTGTTTTATATAACAGTGTATATATATATTGTGCCCTTTTCTTTAGGTCAGAATAAATTTATTGTATCAATTTCTTAAAAATTTTAAATTAAAGAAGTATTCTATTGGTATGATGGCTATATTATGCTGACAATCTTTTAAAAAGTTTAATTAAAGTAAAATGAGAATATTTTAATGTATGAAATTATGCTAAATATATTTAAAATAGTTAAATTCAGCTTTTAATACTTATTTAATAGACTTATTAATACACTATTTTATCATGGCCAGCTTTTCCAACCATATACAATTATAACATTTAGTTTATTTAACTGTTTTTAATATATTTAGCATAATTTTATACATTAAATATTTTCATTTTACTTTAATTAAGCTTTTAAAAAGATTGTCAGCATAACATAGTAATCATACCAATAGAATACACTTTAAATTTTAAATTTTTTTAGAAAGTTGATACAATAAATTTATTCTGACCTAAAGAAAAGGGCACATATATATATATATTGTTAAAAGGAGGTTGCCTTGACAACAATTTGAAATTGTTGATTGTTATTGATATTGGGATGTAAATCTTGTGGAAGAAACACATGTGCTATTGAATTGATATATTAAATTTACATGCACTCACCCATCGATAAAGCATAAGTAAATTACTTATATTTAGAGCTTATTCTTATATAAAACAACACCTATTGGTCATGGTTAAATCAGGACTTGATCTTATTATAAGCCTGATATTTCAATTGACAAATTATTTCTACCAATTTAGTTTTTATATCACAGGAAAGAGAAAGCTTCTCATTTTTAACTACTTACATCTTTGAACTTTCTTTTTACTGTGATATATAGACTAAATTTATACAAATAATTTGTTAATTGAAATATCAGGCTCATAAGAAGATCAAGTCCTGATTTAAACATGGTCAATAAAAATAAGTTCTAAGCATAAACACTTTTGCTTTTAAACATTAATGACAGACGCGTGCATATAAATTTAATATACCAATCCAATAACACATGTATGAAGATTCAGTTCCTTCCACAAGATTTATATATGTAATAACATTAATTGTTTATACTTTTTTTATACGGAATGTAATAAGTGCACTTATCTGTAACTACAGAGGAGTTTGTTATTTCTATAAATTAAATATAGCTTAGCACTTTTGAAAACTTATAGCATTCTCATATTCATAGCAAAATGAAATAGAATAATAATGGAGAGATGTTTAAAGAGATTTAAATTTATTCAAATTCAATATTAAATATTTAAATTATAGTGTCCATTTTTTGGAGGGAAGGATGACTCTCTATGGTTGATAGAATTTGTATTTTAGCTATATAGCAAGCTTCCCTTATTTTTCTTTTTGAATCATTTCTTTTGATGTATTGAGTGATTGTGTAGGGGGGAATAAATTAATATCCTGTTGCCTTTTGGTGCTCAAGAAATATAAAGCAATATTCTGGTTTGTCTGAAGCTCTTTTGTATAAATATTGGTGGTGTATAGACAAGGATGCTTGAGATTCCTCTTAATAGATTGATTGACACCCAGTTTGAAGACATTTAATTTCATAAACAGTGCTGAGAATAAACTCAGGTTCAAGCCTATCTTTGGAGTTGTTCAGTAGTCTATTAATTGAAGGGGGTGCAGAAAGCAAGGTGATACATTGAAAAGAATGTTCTATTGAAGTTTTTGTTTAAAATAATATATGTATGGCAGAAAAAGCCATGGTTTATAATCAATGAGATGGGGGCTTTATAATTTTCTGTAAAATTGTGTTATTTTCCTTATAAAAAACTATGTTTAAATCCAACTGATGTTAAATCTTTAATGTATAAGTCTATGTTTGCCTTGCAGGATAATTCATGCTTACATAGAGCATGATTCCAGAATAAAAAGGAGGATGTTAAAGTAGTATCATTGAGACAAAAATGACTACTTGTCAAAACATAATATTCCATTTAAAAGAAAGAAGACCTCCATTTCTATATTTATAGTTGTTGGTTTATTAAAATCAGTTTCTTATCTATGGAATTCTTTTAGATATTAAAGAAATGTATAGAATAAGCATTGGATGATGACTAGTTGTATATTTTGAGGAATATTATAATTTTTTTTCTAAATGGCAGAGGACTGATTTAGATGAACTTGGATAAATACAAAATAAATGTTATAGTATTTAAATAATATCTAAATGATACCATACTAAAACATGAAATGAGATCAATGATGAGAATAAAAAGAGATAAAGAATGAATAGAATGAATGATCATCTAGTAGTAATTAAATCTTGATTAAATTATTTCAATATGTTATAAATCTTATATTAAAAAGTACAACAATATAAACCTGAATTTTATGTGTAACAATGAATAGAGTTTGCATGAATATAAAATATGAAAATTTAATAAAGTATTGTGTTTTATGTAAGGGATAATGTATTGCATTATTCAATGGAAGACAACTAAAAAATCAAACCCATATGAAGAACTTATGAACGTTATAATTAAATCACAACAAGAAAGAAAGTGTATATGTTGAAAATAATAAATTTAATATTTAACTAATCGAATACTTGCATAATATGAATGTTAAATTTAAAAGAGGTGTATGCAGTGATGATATCCAACCGGTTCGCGCGAACCAGTTCTTAAAATTAAAAAAAAATAGCGAACCGGTAGTTAAATTATTCGAAAATAAATTTTATTTATTATTCTCCTAAAAAAAAGTTAAATTAACAAATTACTTAATTGTTTCCAACAATAATCTTGAATATTATTTGTATTTTTTTTTTTTTGTTATATCTTATGTAACAATGATTCTTTTTGAACAGATTGGGTTCAAAATGCTTTTCCCAGAATAATTCGACAATACGATAGAAAACGTACTATTTTATCACATGCGTATTGGCTTGGAATGTGTGACATGCGCGATAAAATGGTTAAGAATTATTCTGCAAGAAATAATTCACACCAGTTTTGTTTTAAGTAATTAAATCCATTATTTATCGCGTTTAAAATTAGTTTATTTAAAAGTATACAAATAAAAATTGTTACTTTATTAGTGATAAAGGAATCCATATTTAATTTTCACACAACAAGCTAAGTAAGAAATTAATTAACTATTAGTTTACTTAAATCTAACAGAGGCGTTATTAAAATTATAAATAAATTCAGCACAAATGTATTTATGTATTACCATAATTTTTTTAATGAAATTTACTCTTGCTGATATTATTTTACTTTAGAGATAAAATAACTTCATTCAAAAGGACCTATCATGATAAAACCATTGTTACCAATGATTTTGTTATGCAGATGTTGTATTAAATATTTATTTAATTTTAATTTTTTATTTAAATATTTTATTTCTTCACTTACATATTTATCATGCAAGATTTGTTTTTATTTGATTAGTAAGTTTAATGGATTACCAGCTGTAGTAAGTTTATAGTACATTATTTTCATTTAGTTTGCTATATCTGATGCAGCAGTATGTAATTTTTTTAACAATGAGTTCAATATATTTTTTCTAGAATAACTGGGCAAGATGATAAATATAACAATAACTTTAGCTCATCAAGTGGCATGACTCATTTACAAATAATTTTTTTCTTATTATTTTTTTAATTTTACTATTTTATTTCAATTTTATGATTTGTTATCACTCATTTGCATTAAAAATGAATTAATTAGATGAATTTTTTCTAGGGCAAATTTAACAGGAGAATATAATAAAAATAAACCCTTCACAAGAAATGAAACGAAAATGCCAAACAATATTGGATTTCCTCATAAATGACCCAATAACTTAATTAATAAAAAGTTAATTTATGAATAGAAATCAACTGACTGATTATAATTTTTATGAAAATATTTTTTGATGAAATGAATGTTTAAAACTTCATGCTATCATGTCAATTTTTTGTTTGTTGTTAATCAATTAGTTATTAAATATTTTTTGATCTTAATTTCTTTATGCTATCCAATTCCTGGTTCATAAATTGCAGTGTGTGTGACTTTATTTCGTGACAGTTTAATGTTCTAGAATTTTTTTAAAAATGATTCCAATAAAACTATTTACTTATAATAGTGTAACCCTAGGAATTACTAGAAGTGATTTATAATGAGCTGCTTTATTTATTTATCTCTTCCTCATAATTGTATTTTATAGAATTCATGCTTCCTGACTTAGATTTATACATAACAGTTATAAGGAATGGAGGTTTATGTTTAGTGTTATGGACATTCAGATGATGATGATCCAAGTTCATGCAGTACATTTCATTTTATTTATTATTTCTTTAGAAATTTAGTTTATAGTTGGCCAGTACATTAATGGCAATGATGATCAGCATGTTTTAGCATCTCAGCATTACTTTTTTTAATTGTTATATTCTTATGGATTAGCGCTTAAGTTTGTGCATCTAAATTAATGTTTAAATAACCATCCCAAACTGGCAAGGGTTAAATAATTAGCTTGGTCTATAGTGAACCACTTTCAAATACAGTCACAATATTGACTGTTGATTTATTTTTATTGTTAATCATTCATGGCGATAAATGATTATTATTTTATATAATGCTGGTGAACTTATAGTTCTGTGCTGATCTCATGCTCATTCCTTTTATATTTAATTTTATATTTTGTTTATGTGGGGATGATGATGTTCTCCCATCTCCTCATAATTTATCCCTAATATTGTGTGCTGTTACAAATGGCTACCCAATTATGGAACATTGTAACCCCAGATTCCCATGTATTAACCCCTCTTTTCTGAACTATTGCAATATATATATATATAATTTCAATCTCTGTAGTTAAGTTGCAATCTTTAGTATCTTTATAAATATATGAGACCATTAATGTAGGTGGAGATTCCACCTCTATTGCTAAAAGGAGGTTGCCTTGATAACAGTTTGAAATTCTTGATTGTTATCTATATTGGGATTGTCCAAAATTTTAATGTTAGCAAATTGTGGATTAATTATAGTCATTCTATTTCTATTTATATAAATTGCCTCCTTAATTTTTCTCTTATTATGCATTTTCAAGATCAAACTTAAAGGTAAATTTACATGTTTTTTCATGATCAAAGAAAACAGAAGCTATTACTAAATCATTATTACTCTTATTTTTTTTATGAGTTTACATAATAATTTATGAGAACTTATCATTTTTGTGGCACTAAGACCACCTTATAGTTTTGAAACCAATAAACTTCTACTAGAAGTAGTTGAATTCTACTGAAATCCACTTTTACTGGAAACAATGGAACTTCTAGATCCTTTCTTTCTTGTAAGCAATGATGATTTATTAATAGTTGCAGTTATTTAATCACTGTTAAAGCAAAAATTTTTTATTCTGTTCTCCCATTAAATATTGATCACATGATCTATCACAAGGCTGTATATCCAATAAATATTTATAGCATAAAAATTGAAAACAGGGATTAAATAAACAATAGTAAGTAAATCAAAGCTTTCTATGTGATTGATGTAATTTTACTCATAATATTTTGAATTACATCCATTCCAAATTAAGCAGAAAATTGACCGAAGTATCACAAATTAATCTTTAAAGGTTTCTGTAAGAATTATATAAAAATAATGCCATATATAAAGTTTGGAAAAAAATATTTATGAATAAATCTGTAGATTCTAAAAAAGTGGATGCTAAAATCATATAATCTGAACATGTTATTGAATGCATAATTATAAAAGAATATCATTGAATTGGCAAATAATCTGTAGCAGACTTTCTAAAAAGCTATTTAAAGCAAATTTATTACAGACACAGGGGCATAGCTAAAATTTTTGTTCAACTATGCAACTTATTTTTAAAAAGAGATCGACTTCTAGTTTAATATTAAATAATTTAATATATCGAACACAAAGTTCTTTTCAAAATAGTTCATAAATATCCAAAATAGAAATAAAACAAACTAACTCCTTTTTAAAACTTGTTTTTTATATGACTATAATCATTAAAAAAAATCCAACATTTCAACTATTTTATATAGTCTTTTTCAAGGCACACTAAAATAAAATAATATATATATAACAAATAACACATATTCTTTGAGTTGTGTTTGTTGGTAATAGGAAAGGTGAGTGAGATAAAGTAAATTTTTGGTTATCAATATATTTTGTAATTTTTTATTTATTTATTTATTTGTTGTTGTTTTTTATTTATGGAATATGTGTTATTTGTTGTATATATATTTTATTTCATTTTAGTGTGCCTTGAAAAAGATTATATAAAATAGTCGAAACGTTGGATTTTTTTTTCATAATTATAGTCATATAAAAAACAAGTTTTAAAAAGAAGGAGTTAGTTTGTTTTATTTCTATTTTAGTTTAATATTCGACAGTCAACGAGCCACTAAAATCCCGAGACACTATTTATGATATACATCTGTTAATATCTTAAAATTATATCAAAAATACTCTTAAAAAGTATTTTGAAATGTGGCTGATGATAGAGTAGAATTATAATTTATAAAAACATCTCGCTATATAAATAAAATATTTACATATGTTTCGCCTAATAATGACATATCGGAAATTGTAAAAATTTCGCAAACGTCATTAACAAAAATCATATGATAAGTAATTTAAAGTGATTAATTAAATCTTCACGTTCTCAGTTTCAAGTGCTTCAGATTGACCCATACATATAGCATGGGTGAAAAAGATAGAGTGATCCATTCTATCTTTTAAAAAGACTTTATATTGTGTTTGGAAAGGAGAGTATTCATTATATAGTGTTCCATCTGTAAAGCGCATGTGCCGTGGTGTAATTTACTTTATTATTAAACAAGTTAGGTTTTTTTATAGATATATCACTGCAGAAGAAAGTTAAACAAAATACCATTCTATGCTTATAGGATGTTGCATGATTCATCTTTATCTGTATTTCACTCATTGGTTAGTGTAATTCTTACAAAATTCATTTACATATGATTGTTAAAAATGACGATGATAAGTCAGTTACATCCAGAAAAACTTTTATAGATTTTTTACATTTTATTTTACATTATATTTTCCAAAAAATGTTTTTCAATGTCAAAGTTCGATAAAATTAATACATTAGAACTTTAATTTTGTTAAATATCTAATCACAAATTATTTTTAATATTACGTACCATTTAAAACAATACATTTCATTGGAAATAACCATTCGGTTAATAAAATAATAAAAATATAGATTTTCATGCAAAAAGCTAATATTAATTATTTCTTTAATTATTATTTTTTTTTAATACCGACGATTATTTAATGAAGAGTAAAACAAATTGGTCAAATTGAACGCACTGCACTTCTTCGCCATTAAAGAGATGAATCATAATAACTCGGGCGAGGAATCTACGGTTTATCTTTATCAAACCCTCCATTATATTATTTTCTCTTTCATTTTTCCTCAATTCGATCGTATGCAAAGTTTTTCTCTCTCTCCTTCTGAGAATAAACAGTGAACAGATCAAAGTTAATCCTTAATAATTATTAAATAAACCGCATTTCTACTTAATCTGCTTAAATTTACTTTAATCGTATTGTAAAGCGGTAATGAATCGTGACTAATTAGATCGAATTTGTAGTTAATCAATCTTAAAACGTACCTCATACAGATATTTTATTTAAAATTAATATATTTTGTGTTAAAATAATTTTAGTGTAAATATTAAAAAAATAATTACTTACCTAAAAATACCTTCTATATGTTGTCCGTTCATTATATATTATAACCAATTTAATTCTCATCCGCTAAGTTGTTCGACTGGTAAAGTGCCTACAGCTGAAATTGTTGGTTACAAAACTAAACTTTTTTTTTTTTTTAAATTGTTACAGTTTTATTTACTTTTCCTCATTAATCAATAAAATGAACTTTCAAAAAGCAAGTAATTATTTTATAATAAATCATAATTAAATGTAGATTGCTAAAAACTTAATGAATTGTGTATACAATTGTGTTATATATATAATAATAATAAAAATCTTAAATAGATCCTCTTACAAGGCAAAAAAGCAAAAATCTTTCCACCTTCTTTTTAACTAATGGTGATGAAAATCTATGAATAGCTAAATACCGTTTACTGAGTAATTAGTTTATTTGAAAAGTCTCAGATTTGGATGTACTGGCCATCACTTTTTAATGCTTGTTTGATAAATTATAAATTTTCTATGTACTTTTTTTTATACTTATATATAGCATATATGAGTAGAGATGGTAATCTGGACCAACTGATGATTGCTGGTTTAGCATGAAATACATATATAGGTGATTATTTATCTTTTCAATATATATGTGTTCAAGTGTATCAGTGTTATGAGATATTGTGGAGAGTGGTGGGTCATGTGAAAGTCTGTGCTCATATACCCTATTTATTATAAAGCCTTTGTGGAACAGCAGTAGGACATCTGACTATCAAGACAGTGACCTGGATTCGTATCTGGGCCAAATAACCATGTAAGTTTTTTTTCATAATTTTTGGGTTTTTTTCAGGTAGCAAATCCATATCCAACGCAGACAATTAACCAATAATGATCATTAAACAGGTATCTAACTATTTTTCACTAGAGAATAATAGCAATAGAAACTGGTAAAAACTTTTCTCACCTGGCACTTGATAAGCTTTGCCTTAAAGTGGACTATTCAAAGCTGATTTATTTTATCCTGCATATATATATAGGTTATATTTATTTATCTCTTTAAAGAGGTTTATTTAAACTTCTTTATATCAATAATTTTAATCTCTGTGGTCAATTTGCAATCTTTAGTGTTTATATATAAATATTGGACTACTAATAAAGATGGGATTTGACCTTTATTCTTAAAAGGAGATTGCCTTGACAATAGTTTGAAATTGTTGTTTGTTATTGATATTGAGATTGTCTAAGTTTTGACTGGTTTTTAATGATATACGTATATATATAATTATAGGGGATTTGAACACAGCCTTTCAAGCTTTCTTCAGCTATCCAATCTATCTCATACAACTGATCCACATAATACACATCTGAGAAAAAGACCTCCATTATATGTATTTCACACTGAACCACATCAGTTGGTTCAGATAAACATTTGCCACACACATATATAATCAAGGCTTGGTTTATATTAAGATAGCAAATCCTCAAACTTTACCATTGAAACTCTAATGATGAAATGCCCCAATCCCTTGATGATATCAATATTATTGTCATGCGCATGTTGATATTAAGTCATTCTGACCATTCGTGTGTAGGACCATGTCTATTTAAATACACAGAAGAGGGATGGGCAAGATACAGGCTGAATCTGTAATATTTAAATGCAAGTATATTCTACCACTGGAGTTTACAATTATAGGGGATTTGAACCCAGACTTTGAACCCAGACTTTCAAGCTCCTTTCAGCTATACAACTGATACACATGACCACACATATAATTTCCAATATACATATTTCATGCTAAACCAGCATTGGTCCAGATCATCATCTCCCACACATATATAAAATCAATGCTTGGTTTATATTAAGATTTGCTATCGTCCAGATCATCATCTCCCACACATATATAAAATCAATGCTTGGTTTATATTAAGATAGCAAATCTTCAAGCTTTAAGTGACAGGCTTTAATCTACTCAACCAGCCAACTCTTCAGCCTTCCGTACCATTGAAAATCTGATGATGGAATATCCAAATCCCTTAATGATGCCAATATTATTGTCATGCCCATGTTGACCTTAAGTTATTTTGACCCATCATATATAAGACCATGTCCATTTAAATACACAGAAGAGGAATGGGCAAGATAGACTGAATCTGTAATATTTAAATACAGATACATCTCTGCAGTTTAGATGTAATTATGTGTGTGTGGGAGATGATGATATGGACAAACTGATGAGAGCTGGTTCAACATGAAATATATATATTGGAGATAATTTATCTTTTTCACATGTGGGTGATAATGTGCATTGGTTATATGAGATAGATTGGATAGCTGAAAGGGGCTTGAAAGTCTGGGTGCAAATCCCCTATAATTACATCTAAACCCCAGGGATATAAAGTATACTTACTTTTAAATATTACAGATTCAGCCTGTATTCTGCCCATCCATCTTCTATGTACTTAAATTAACAATATACGTAAAGGGTCAGAATGACTTGGGGTAAACATGGACATGACAATAATATTGGCATCATCAAGGAACTAGGCACTCCATCATCAGATTTTTAATAGTATGGAAAGCTGATGAATTGGATGGTGTAGTATATTGAAGTCTGTCCATTAAAGTTAGAAGATTTGCTATCTTAATATAAACGAGCATTGATTATATATTTGTATGGGAGATGATGATCTGGACTAATTGATGAGTACTGATTCACTATGAAATATATATTGGAGATCATTTATATTTTTTACATGTGTGGGTCATATGTGCTGATTGTATGAGATAGATTCAATAGCTGAAGAGAGCTTGAAAGTCTGGGTTCAAATCCCCTATAATTACATCTAAATTCCAGGGATATAAAGTATACCTGTATTTAAATATATATGGAAATCTTGAATGTGTGGAGTTATACATGTAAATCAACTTAATTAAAAAGCATTTAACCTAGAACAACTGCACTATGCCAAGAGTCAAAGTAAACACACATAGCTAATTGGTATAAAACAATTCTCCGCACCAATCTTTAAATTGAACTAATAAAATATCAGCAACATGATGTCAAGACAACACGCAAATTTCTATTTATTATCTCAGTGTCGCCTTGACAGAAGTTTGATGACATTCTGTTGGTTTATTATAAGTATTTTCTGTGGTGAATTGATTTATATACGTATTTATTTCAAGTTTTTTAGTTTTATCATTCCTCATCTCAACTGTTACATTGCAGCCATCTATCAGCACAGAAAGCAGACTAATCTCTTGCATTTTGGAACCACTTCACTTTCTAGTCAGGTTAAACATATAGCCCGACTGCTATATGTTTGTCAGGATCTTATCAGAAATTTTACTTGTTGATTATCACACTTGAAAATTTTAATTCACTTTGCATCAACACATTCCAATGAAACAGACTTTTTAAAATTAATTGCTTTAAAATGAAATCAGTCATGACTGAATGTATAAAATGATTCACAACTGTAACCCCAAATGTAACAGCAATTACGAGCTCTATGGAAGTACAAATTTTAAATTAATTATTAAATTAGTTTTTTTATATTAAATTTATTAAAATTATTTTTTTTCTCTGGGATTATATGTAAAAATATGTATAATTACTTAAATGTAAATTATATGCAAATGTATTCAAATTATTTTCTAAATTGTTACATTTTTATTTACCATTGTCAAATTCACTCCACTCACAACTTTGACACCTCCGATAAATACAATAAGGATTAATACTAATCATTTTCTAAACTAAACTTCTCTTCATATAATAGAGATATATGTGAGAGATAATGACCTGGGCCAACTGATGAGTGCTGGTTCAGCATGAAATGCATCTTGGGAATCATTTATCTTTTATTGTATCTCATTTATACGAATTTAAAAAGAATGGGGAAATATGGAGATTGTTTAATATTCCTAAATTATGTATTTCATTATATTCTTAACTAGAAAGTTTTAGGAGTCACAAAAAACTCTAAGAAAAAGAGTTAGGAGTATAAATAAGTTGCACATTATTGATCTAGTCAGCTGATGAGGAAAGATTTCCTGAAATGCATATCCTGCAAGAAGATTGGTGATTTTTTTAAATGTATTATAGCAACCAAACATTGAATGCATCGTGCGCTCTCATTGGAACTTGTGTCTATTTAATACAAAGATGAATATTTTTGCATAGTTTTGTTATCAAAAAAGATAATCAGAATATAAAAAATATTTCCATAAAATACTGTTTATAAATATATAACTATTCCTTTTTGGATTATATTAGCGTAGCTAATCTTTTTTTTTTAGTGTAAAACCAATACATAATTTTAATAATAACCACACATATATGAAAATATGCAGAAAGAAATATAAATATTTCTACATAAATATAAGAAAATAGCTTACAGTTGTAAGTATATTGAACCTATGGAAATAGGTTAGGAATAAAAACAAGTTTTTGTTCTATCAATAGCCTCGAAGTAGTATTAAATAAAGATGAGGAGGAAGGATAACATGCTATTTAAATAAAATCTTAGATATTTAGAACATAATTTTTAAAATTCATTTAGGCAATTCTTTAAAATTCAATAATGTAATAAATTAATTAGTCGATGTAGCATTAAATTAAACCTTAATTTATGAGGAATTTTAGGTCTATAGGTTGATAATAAATTTTACAAATCAGTTTAATATATTTTTAATGCAATAAATAATTGAAATTCAGGAGATAATTTATACACTAATTATTTTAAAATATTCAAAAATCATTCTTTTGATGTATCCCCCTCCCCTCTTTCTATTCCAAATCAATTTTGTTGTTGGACACTCAAAGTAACTGAATTTTCTTCAGGAAGCAAAAATCCAATTAGGGGCATCTGTTTGAATTCTTTTGGTATATATAGATCTAAGTCATGTTTACATAAGTAGTTAAAAAAGTGAAAAGAAAGACATCATTGCTGTCTGGTGCAGATTAGAATGAACACTAGAGAGAGCTTACTTGAACACAAACAGATTATTATAAAAAGGTGAAATAAAATAACTATTGTTTTTAGATTTTTGGTTTATATGCAGATAGGAAAGTTAAAATAGAACATTTCTTTTTTAAATGCTAGAAATTGAAAAATCAAACAGAATAAATTGTATGAGAAAATGAGGTAAAAAGGAACTGGAGATTTTTTAGCTTTTATTTAAGCCATTGTTTTTTAACTTGGGGTATATTACATCTTTGTGGAAGTTTATTGCATTTTAAGGGGTGATAAAATCTAATTTATATTGGGGAGAGGGTACAAAAAATTTGCTGGGCAATTTAACAATGAATGAACATTTTTTTATTTTGTAATTTGGCTTGGCTATAAGGAGGTTTTAGTGACAAAAGTCACACTATATAATCATAATTATTTAATGAACAAGTGAAATAATGTTCAAGACTAAATGTGTTTATAAGTAATCATTAAAATCAATCAACACTTAGACAATCCCAATATCAATAACAATCAACAATCTCAACCTGTTGTCAAGGCAACCTTTCAACAATAAATAAAGGTCGAATTCCACCTTTATTTATAGTCCAATATATTTATATAGATGCTAAATACTGCAATTTATTGAAATTATTGATACAGAGAAACTTCCAACTTAATTTAAAAAGAAATCATTTGATATTAAGTCAAGTGAGCTAAGAAAATATCAGCCTTAATTGTGGTTTAAAAGTCATTCAAAATTTTTGAAATCTAAGAAAAAAGTTATTATTATTTAACATTATTATTACTAGTATTTTTAATATTAATTTTTTTTGAATTTATATTAATATGGTGGTAAAATGGGTAAATCACTATGGTTGGTGATCAACATTATCCATTGGACATGGATCTACTCCATTGGCTAGTTACTCTACTTGCATTTTGGCAGAAAACTTAAGGTAGGTATAAATTATCTGCCAAATATAACAAATAATAGCCTATTGGGAGAATAACAAATGTAGTCATTATAACTACTTACATGGAGGTCTGCAGTCTTTATATTTATAGTTCCTTTTCTA
Organism: Epiperipatus broadwayi; assembly: GCA_028023455.1. Classification (NCBI taxonomy): domain Eukaryota; kingdom Metazoa; phylum Onychophora; class Udeonychophora; order Euonychophora; family Peripatidae; genus Epiperipatus; species Epiperipatus broadwayi. The sequence goes on along the minus strand of JAQFVV010012394.1, from coordinate 15,403,360 downwards.
AACAGTGATGACTATGTCATAATGGGTGATTAAATGCATATATCCATACTGTGAATCACCATAACAATTGAAATGAACTGTGAGATGGCATCTTAAAATAACTCTATCAAAGAACATTGAGTTGGGTTTTCTGCTACTGATTTCCACTTTTAGTTGAAGGTGGAGATGACAAATTGAATAAATCAATGCTAATGAACTTGTATCATTAGTCATAATGATAAATATCAAATTAGTGAATTTGAAATGTTGTAAATGGAAAGCTTGTAATTCTTAATGAATCAAGTATAGTTCAACATACTTATGATTTTGTATTTTCTGAAATATGCAATAATGTGATGCTATAAAATTGAACTTTTTATTTTAATTAAGTGAAATCACCAGACTTTGATATTATTGTGAAAATACAGAGTAGTTGTTTACTCGCACACAGATGAATAAAGCAATATAATACTTTTATTCTAACGTCTATATATTATGGGCAGATTAGTGTAAGGGTTATTTCATTTATCAAATAAATTTGATTAAAACTTGGACATAAGAACAACAACTATCATAATCGTGATTTAACTATATTAAATAAAATTAAAATAGCGAAATAAACAATACATTAAACACCAAATACTATCAATATTTAAGTCAATTCCAATGTTGTAATTGTAAATCTTAAATTAAAATTAGAATCCAAATAATCATCAGTCCTTATAATATATAAACATATATATTAATAATAAATTCATTAAATAAAGGTTGATAATTAATCATTATATATATATAACTTAGCATATAATACAGATAGAAGCAGGATAGCTGCAATTAGTTATAGATGAAGTGCTTTTAGCAAAAATAACTTAATATTCAAGAAAATATGTCTATATACTTGAAAGGTTTTACCAATTCTTACATAAAGATTTGAAATTTATACACTTAGAAGAAGAGCAATATAGGTTTCAGACATCACAGTGAACTAAATATGTATGATAAGAAGAATTGAAAGCAAAATACATGAATAAAAAACAAGTGTTACTAACACCAGTGAAAGAATTAAAAGTCTGAAATGGAACTGGGCTCCCCAAGAGATGATAATAGAAGAATAGTTGAAATCTTAAACTGGATCCCAAGAGATTATAAGGGATCTCGAAAAATACCAAGGAAATGGTTGAATAAGATAAGAAAAGTTTGCTGATCGAAATAAAGAAAATAAACTATGCATGGGAGATACTGGGTTAAATTTGAAGAGATCTTCATTCTGTAGATTTATAATGGTTGATTATGATGATAATGAATACATCCATTGAAATTGTTAATGGGTGCTTAAGTTATTGACATCATCTCTTTTGGTGTTTATAATTGTTTTTTCCATGCGGTTTAGTGTTAATCTAATTGATTTTTTTTATAACAAAGTATATCAGAGCAGTAATTAACAATTGCAGATGTCTCCCTATATCTATGCCACCTAATTTCAAGCCATCTGCATGATTAGGTGCAGTTGTAAAGCATCTGACTTGGCATCGAGAGGTCCCAGTATTGATTCTGGCACTTGCAGGTCTGGTGCTCAAGCAATAAAGTGGTTACTGAAATTTGTGGAAAATACTGAAACTATTATACTTTGCATTTTCAACACACACATACACATAGGCGTTAATATATATTGTGCATTCAAATAAAAAATAATAATATAGAAGATTAAAACTGCCCTTTTTATTGATTTCTAAACTGTTTATATATATTAGTTACTATTTTTTAAATTCACTGATAATTGGTACTATGAGATAGATATTGCAGAATAGTGAGTATAAATATAATAATGAGATGGTTACTATATTTTAATTATCAAATTATAATTAGTATGTTTTTATATATAACATTTATTTATTTATTATATGGTCATTTGTTTTGAATGTCAATTAGCATTCAAGCGCAACAAATCTATGCATGATCAAATAATTACGTTTCATTTGACTTCTCTGCATTTTTTCTCTTTTATTTTATTTTATCACTTAATATTGGTAAAGACCTTAATGTTTGATTATGGTTGTACACATGCGCATTAAACGTTCTGCTTAACGCCACGTTGGCTTTGCTAAACAACTGACTGCTGTAACCAAATGATAATGCTTAATCATGAACTTTAATTTCATATACTGCATACATTATTTAAATATATAAATGTATGTATATAAAAATTAATCTTGAATACAATGCTTTGCATAAAAATAATATTAAAAGGAAATTTACTAGTTGTTTCAAAAGAGAGGTATTTAAAAAGTGTTTTACTAATACTTGCTATGGATGTGGAACATGGTATTTAATAGAAGGCAATACAGAAACTTCAGACTATAATGTAAGATATAGAAAGGTTAAAATTAGAAGTAATAAGAAGAAATAAAATGAAAATATATGAGTGAGAATCACTGATTTTATTTAAAAAAATCATAGCCTGAAATGAAGTTAGGCCGGATATGTCAAAAATAAAAATAATAATACATGGACAATGGAAATTTCAATCTGAATCTCATGAGATTACAATTTAGAAAGAATCTCTATGTGTAAGGGATGTGTAAGAAAGTTTGCTGGAAGGATATAGAGAGTGATCTTAATGGATGATTGGGATATGATGGAGATAAAATAAAAGATGCCTTGATAAGAACTGTAAAAAACATCAAAATATATATTACTGTGCAATGATTGTACATTATTCTATAAAATGTTAAAAGTGGATAGAAATCATTTCCTACCTTGCCTGAGAATAGTGTAGTGAAAACAAATGAACTGTCAACATAGCATGGACACTTAAGTAATAGTATCTGTACAATAACTGACATTTGTATATTTGAATTAAAGACAATCTCTAGTTTAATAAATGATTGATGATAACCAAGCATATGTTTACACAAATTGGTTTGTATAAAGTTAATAGTGCAAAAAGTTTGACACTTATAAATCGAACTATAGTAATTTGCTATTTATAAATACTAAACAACTAATAAAAACACAACTGCTGAATGCTTGTTCAGTACAAAATGCACATCTTGAAGATCATTTGTCTTTTTAATACTTTTGTTCATATTTTTTAAAAATATGTGGAGTAAAAGTTTGAAATACATCCATATATAAAGTTAAATTGAAGTATATCTAAAAATATGAGATTAAATTATATGTTACATATGGCATATTTGAATAGTAAAATAAGTGTGTCAAAAATGCAACCATGAATAAGAGAGCTTGATCTAACTTCTATGCAGATGGGTAGCTCTGATATGCTGGAGCTAAGATGAAATATATATATATATATATATTGTAATGTTTGAAATAAGATAATATGAGATGGAAAATCATCATCCCTGTAAAATGAATGCAGTGAGAAAATATAAAATGATAAATATAAAAGTAATAAATATATAAGAAACTAAGAGCAGCAGCATTGGAATAACAATATAAGTAGTTATAACAATTATAATAATAATTATCATAAGCTAAATCACCAGCATTGAACCATATTAATTACCAGTAATCCTTGTTACTGGATCTAAATGAGATTCTATATCAAAAGGTAGTCTACTTATCTAACCAATGTCAAACTTAGGGAATAATATACAACCAGTTATTAGCATGCACAGATAAAGTATCTATCATAATAAAATAATTCTGGAATACTGATTCATGCTGATTGTTATCAATGTTCTAACCATATCATATCATGAATGTACAGGCCCTCTAAAGTGTAATGAATGGATTTTAAAAATGATCTTGACTTTTGCACAATCCAGAGAACTATCTGGATATCTAAGCCAAACTTATACACCCACATATAAATAAACCAGCATTGTTTTAGAGCTATTTCAAGATCACAAAAACCTGATAGACTGTAAATAAATGAAAATATAAATTTATATGCTTTATCTCCTTTAAGATGAAGTCTTACTCAGATAATCTACAAATCTCTTAAAACACTTATCTATTAGGAAATCAAGTTTCATACACTTCCAATTAATAGAACAGATAGTTGGAGAAACAAAGACATTAACACACCTATTTTTTAACAATTATTTAATAAATTAATTAAGAAAATTGAGAAAAGATATAATATGATAATTCCAAATCAAATAAATTTTTATCAACAAAATGTTATTTTATATAGCAAGTTATATTCACTTGTTGATTCTGAATACTAAATTAATTATGATTTACTTTCTGACTTATTTTTCCCATTTTAATAATTAAATATAAAAATAATAGCTTACAAATAAGAACATTTTAAATTAGCTAAAACCTTTTTTTTATCATTTTGGAGGAAAAATCAAATAAATAAAAAAATATGTTTAAAAAAATTAATAAAAAGTATTTATTATTACCAATTATTATTTACATTAAAACTTATCTGTAAATGTAAATGCATATTATTATTTACATTAAAACTTATTTGTAAATGTAAATGCATATCTGCATAGTATAATACTTTAGATTAACAATGGTTTTATTCTTTTGAATTCTTCTTTTGTAGTTATCTTTCTTGTAAGCTTCAATTGTTGAGCTTAAGTAATTCTTTCTGCAAATTTTCGAGAAGTTCTCCTATTAACTTTTTATTGCAGATTAAAATTTCCATTATAATAACTTCTCCATTAATACAGATCTCCAGGATAATATACATAGTTTAAAATATCCATTTTTACAACATAAATGGCTGAATCTATCCACTTTTTAAACCTACTACTTTTCAGGTCAAGCTAGCATAGATGGTCATGTTTTTGAATAGAAGCAAGGTTTGCTGTAGATTTCTGTAAGGATATTCTTTTTTACATTTTCTTTTAGTGAATAGGCTTATGATGAAGTTTGATGATGTTAAGCTTTTAGCTAAAATTTAGTACATGGTTTTCTTTAAATCCATTTTAAAACATTTTTCTAAACTAATAATGAGATGAGTATTATTTCAGACTATAAAACTCTTTCTCATTGTGCTCTTTACAATTGGGCTGCTACTATTATTTATTCAACTGCTGCTTATAAAACAAAAGTCTAGTGCTTTTACCTTTTCTTTATCTTATTTTTTGGAACAATCCTGTTTGCCATTCAATAATATATTTTCTCAAACATGACAGCATTAAACTCTGACCAATTGATTACAAAAGATTATTTAAAATAGAGGATTTAAACTTAGGATTTTTACTCTATATTTATTCTCCAATCCATCTCAAACAACCTACACAAAGAAATGCACACAAAAAAATAAAGAATCATCAATATGCATGTTTTGTGCAGGACCAGTACCCATCACATATATACAATCAGTGCTTGGCTTATCTTAAAATAGCAATTCCTTAAACTTTAATGAACAGGTTTCAATCTTCTCATCCTACCAACAGTTCAACCATCCATTTTATTGAAAAAACAAACAATGGAATGCTTAAAGCCCTTGATGAATTTAATATTGTAGCCATACTCATGTAGACATCACATTAATCTAACCACTCAAAATATCAAACCATTACATTTTATATTAATAAGAGATGGATGGACTGGACTTATATTATGATATAACCTATTTTAAAGGAAATATATAATTAATCTATTCATTCAGTATACAAAATGTTTATGTATATTGGAGATCATTTATCTTTTTCACATGTGTCTGGTCATGTGTATCAGTTGTTTGAGATGGGATGAAAGATGAATATAAAAAATCCTAAGTTCAAATACATCCATTTACTATAGTAAACATTCAGTTACATATTGCCTTGGAAATAGGTTAATCATAGCATATCCCTGTCTTATTAATATAAAATGTAATGGTCCAATAATTTGAGGGCCTAGTTTGATCTAATGGCTACATGGGTATGATTACAATATTAAAATCACCAAGATCTTTGAGCATTCCATCATTGTTTTTCCAATAAATTGGACATTTGAATTGTTGGAAGAGTGCAAAGATCTAAGCGTGTCCATTAAAGTTTAAGGAATTGCTATCTTAATATAAGCTGACAACTGATTGTATGTATATATGCATGAGAGATTATTGTCTAGCTGAGTACTAGTTCTGCATGAAATACATATCATTTACCCTTTTTTACATGTGTGTGGTCATGTATATCAGTTGTTTGAGATGGACTGGAGGCTGAATATAGACTGAAAATCCTAAGTTCAAATTCCTCTATTTACTATAGTGAACATTCAGAATACTGAATGAATAGGTTAAAAGGTTATAGGATTATTTCTCTTCTCATTTTTTTTCATTAAAAAAAATTCAATTATATAAAAAATTATTTTCTTTTATTTTTTTTAATTAGCCAAAAAACAAGATAATCTTTAATTACACTTTGATTTGAACAACATTACTTTTTGTTTTAAAGAGAGATTTAACTAAGAGAAAAGATTTAACTAATCAATAAATTACTAAAGAAAGAGAATAAATAAAATTGTCATATATGACATGGCCGGAGTTGGACTTTGTTTGTAATATTACAATATATATTTGTAAGCTTTTGCTTTTACCAATGCATATTTCACCTTAGCTAATTCCTATCACAACCACCCATCATCCCAAGAGTCACACTATAGATATATTTGAAACATATACTTTTTAAAAACCAAAAAAGTCAGTGAATTATTGAGATAATTAATTATAACAATCAACTCTTACGCTATCAACAATCTCAACCTGTAGTCAAGGCAACTTCCTTTAACAATAAATTTATAAACATATTAAAGCCTTAAGTTATTGTCTTTTTATAATTAATTATAAATGAAGGAATATGTAGACATACTTTACTAAAATAATTGTTGCCTTTTTCTTTTAGATTTTTCATATTCAGTCTTTCAGCATTTTGCCATTTTCAATGCTTTATGTATATATGTTAAAATGAAGATTTTCACAGGCTACAGATATTAATGTTATATTATCCACATTCATTCTAGTATAATTTGGTTATCCCTGCCATCAACTGAGTAATGAATATTATAAAATCCATTGTATAAAAATAATAAACAGTGATGTATCTAATTTCTACTAGTAGAACATAATTTTATTATATATCAATGCTTACAATGCGTCTACAACAATATTCATTACCCAATTGATGATTGGTGTGATCCAGGCAAAACATTGGTATGTTAATACTATGAATCAATCATACATGGATAAGCCCAGAAATATATCATTTATATTTTTATGTACCAAATGTCAAAAGTTAAACTAGGCAGTATTATAAACTAAGCACACTAATCCATAATTAAATCACCATCCAAAATTGTGTTGGTTCATCTGCACTTATGAAGTCTGCCTTGGCAGATAAATCATTGTTAGTGCATTTGTAATTTAATTTTGGTTAATTATTTATGGGTTGGTGGTTTACATATATACTGTGTTGTACAGACATATGCACATTTTTTGCAAAAAAAATAGATGACCAATGTTTTGAATCATAATATTTGAGTTGCATTTGCTAAATTTGTATATTCTGTCAATAATCAGTAAATTGTTTTTATTTACAATTTTTAATAAATTTCCATTTTTTCATTTTTACATATCTTTTTCTTTTCTGGTTTCTTAAAAAGTTTAGATCAATACAACTATACAAGCTAATGAGGGTGATTTGAAAACATTATTGTGTTTTCATTTTGGACTCAAAGCTTTATAATTAGCTAATAAGGTAAAAAGTGGCTGTTGGGGGATTACATTATATCCTAAGATCAAGGTGCAGTGCTTTCAGATCCAAGGCTTCTCATTGATGAAAGCCATAAGCTAGAACCTAGTCCGCAGATATTGGATGACTAGACATTAAATAGGGATTTTATACACAAACCTTCTTGCATCCATTAATTACTCTGGCTTGCACTGAGTGGTGCTACTGTATAGAGAGTTTTGCCTCTGTGTATACAGTTTATGCAAGTGTAAAGAATAGTTATCATGTGATGTTTTTTTAATCCTGCCCAATAGGATTATGATAAGTGTGATTACTAAAGAACCAAAGACCAAAAATTATGAATGCTTAACTGAGTTCAGATCTATACAAGCTAATGAGCCTGAATTGAAATCATTATTGTGTTTTCACTTTGGACACAAAGCTTTATAGTTAGCCAATATGGCAAAAAGTGACTGCTGGAGGGCTGTATTAGATCTTAGAATTAGGTGCAGTGCTCTCAGATTTAAAGCTTCTCACTGATAAAAGCTACAAGCTAGAAACTAGTCTGGGGATATTGGATGAGTAAACATTAGATAGGAATTTTATACATAAACCTTCCTGCACCCATTGATTACTCTGGCTTGCACTGAGTGTTTCTACTATATGGAGAGTTTTGCCTCTGCATAAACAGCTTGTGTAAGCATAAAGAATGGTGATCATGTGATGTTTAGTCATTTAATTCTTGGAAAGTGATGATGGATCAATAATTCACTGCAAATGATTGAAGTCTTGCATTTATTAAAACAACTACAAAAAAGTAGAAACTTGTTTTTCGTTGAAAATGCTTTTTTTGTTTTTTCCCAAACCATGCAACAGGCCAAACTATAAAATTTGGTTGATAAAAATTTAGAACAATTACCATATTGTTTATTTATTACAAGAACTTTTTACCCTACAACTACTATAAGCTTGTGCAATCAATGGATACCAGATAATACAGAACTGTAATATCCTCATCTTCAGAAGGCTTTTGACTTTTGCCACCATGAATAAGAACTAGGACTCAATGTTAGAACTAATGCACTTGTGCATCTAATAGTTACAATTTTTTTTTTACAGTCCAGAAAAAAACTCTAACGAGTTTTGAACCAAACCAATTCATTTAAATGTTATTTAGAATTGACACCAGGTCAATTTTTTGTGTATTTTAGAGACCCTAGTTTTATATACTGATAAAAGCATAAGTTGAAAACTTATTTGGAGCTGATGACATTATCATCCTTTTCAAATCTGGTGCCCATGGATTACTCAAACTAGCAATAGATGGCTATAGAATAGGATTAAAAGAACTATTACTATTTAAGGCTCAAACAGGACCTTTAACAACAAGAGAATATGCACATAAATGGGAAAACATGGGTGATTTAGTCTGTAAGTTGTGTAAGGAAAGCAAAGAAAATATTAGGCATCTGTAACTTAATGTAAATGCATGAAAGCTGAAAGGTACAAATAATGACATTGTGGAAGAATAATTAAAAACAAAGTGATTATACAGAAAGTGGGTTATTGGTTTTTATGCTGGTTTGAAAAAAGGGGATTTAGATATAAAGACTATATGGGGTTGACAAAGATTATGTTGTGGAAATGGAATGGAGCAGGATAAAGAAGAATTTGGGAAAACTTGGTGTGGGGAATGGAAAGGGAAGGTAAAGTGGCTAACAGGTTTCTCTGGGCATAGTGGCTGAGAGTTTCCTGACTCTGTATAAGGAGAAGTCACAGTGCATCACATCACTGCTGTTTAAAGAAAGTTAGGTAATATTGTCGTTGTTTATTTAAAATAAATGAATAAATTTCTATTAACCAACACGAAGCACTATTCTGTTATTTTTCTTTTTATTTATTTATTTATAAATTCTTTTAAAGTTCATTAACTGAAATTAGGTCAATTGGAATTATATATTTTTTTAAGGCTCACAATATTACAGATCTAGATATTTTTCCATGACCGACTATCAATTATGCAAATATCTGAGAAAGGTAAAGAGATCATTAACTTTTATGGTATGTTGTACTTAAAATGTTGATTTGCTAGAATAAAGTGTGTTAATGGACGATAAACAATGTCAACTAGCATCGATGATGATCGCGTAGTATTGTCTCACTATTTCAATTTGTCATTCGGGTTAAAATTTAAAAAATTTATTATTTCAGAATTAACAGAGTAATTCTTGTTAAAAATGAGCATTTATTAATAGCAAGATAAAAAAGGTTACTATAATAAATATAATAAAGAGTTAAAATTTTTGTCAGGCGTTGTTAGCCAAGAGGTCATCGCAGCTGCCTTGAGCAAGTAGTTGTTTGCAGACGGTTGTGGGTTCGCCTCCCAGCCGATGCTATGACATATGAAAAAAAAAAGAGTTAAAACTTAATGATTTATTGTATGACTTAATAAAGAGATTATTGTAATCGTATTCCACTTAACAATATATGTGAAGTGATGGAGAGAGAGAGAGGACGTAACAAATTTGCTAACATTAAAAGATTTCTGACTAAGCAATGACCAAAAAATTGATTTGAAATCAAATCCACAATAAAACCTAGTGCTCACTCATGTTTCATTATCCGATTGTATCACAGGCTTGTTTCTAAATAAGCAATATGTACTATGTTATCATGTTATGCCAACGAACGATGCCAGAAACATTTAAAGCTCACGTTTGAAACTATTGTATGTTATGTCCATACATATAAATTTTTCTGTTCTTACAAAAACATAAGTCTAATTATACAAAAGACTATACTTTTCTTCCACCATTCCTCAGCATGTGAATGTATCTTTGGATTATGCCGTGTTACAATGTTTAACCGAAAATATTGCTCTTATCTCCTTCTTTTACAAAAACGTGTTTAGACGCAAACCAGAAGTCCTTTGATAATATTTCTGCACCAGCACCACTGTATGTGCGTATGAGTGTAAATATCAATTTTTAAAATTAAGCATCAACAAATATAATTTCAAAAACAAGTTAGTATTTGTTTGAGAAATTATTAGCAATTTTTTTAAAAATGTATCTAAGCCAAATAACAATTATGCTGCATAATTGCAAACTGCTTATTGTTTATATGAAAGTTTGTGATAAATGATTTTTTTTACTTGTAATTATACATTAGGTTATTTCCATCATCTAGTTTTAATTATTAAATATCTTTAAAAAAATTTAAACTTTCCAATATATGATTTTTTTTCTACAATACAGGCTTTTTCATACCCACACTCCAATATGAAATATATAGGGGGTTTGAACTCAGACTTTCATATGACCCTCAGCTATCCATACTACCTCATACTACTGACAGACTTGATCACACACATGTTGAAAAGATAAATAATCACCAATATTTTATGCTAAACCAGCACTCATCACTTGGTCCAGATTATCGCCTCCACATATATATACGATCAGTGATCACCCTACCCAAGTTAATATATAACACAATATTCTGAATGGTATTACTATTCATTCTTCTTTAGTATTACAGAGCTAACCAGTGATAGTATTAATATGGGGATAGTACTAAAGGCCTTTAGAGTCATTAATATTGAATTATACTCTTGCCACATAGGCTATTCAGTCAAAGGCAACAGCCAATAAAATTTTATAAACTTATGTATGAATGTCTGTCTAATGATTTCTATATTTTTTCTTCAGGATTACATTAATGAATGGTTTCCAAACTATGAATTACCACAATAGATTCAGTCTGAAATTATCTGTCATTGTCATACTACAAAACAAAACTGCCTTTATGAACTACCATGGAAATGTGAAAGGACATATATTAGTGAAACTGGCTGCCTCAATGAAAAATAATTAAAAGAGCACAATGTAATGATTAGAGTAAAAAACATTTAAATTAGCAGATGATACATTTATCAATGAAAATATGTTTCAATGTGGAAAGGGAATATTATTGGACAGAGAAGAAAATTTTTTTTAAAGAAGCTGCTCACATGATAATGACAAATAATCTCATGAGTTAACCTAATGTGCCAATTCATACTGTTTGGAACCTGTTCATTTATCTATCTTGTCATTAGAAAGAACCAAGTCAGGATGACATTCATATATAAATATATAAAAGTTCTATTAATTGATACCTTTAACAGAATAAACCTACCTTAATTAGAAGACTATTTTAAATTCAATATTTATTAAGCTAAAAGTTCTTGTTCAATATTCAAGATAGTACTGTCAGTGATAAGGCCAGGAATACCTGAAGGAGAGACTACTAACACTCAAAATGCTGTGTTATATAATAGTTTGTGTTTTTTTGCCAATAGTTCAATTTATTAAAATTTAAAAGTTTGAATTTTTCTAAAGATATTACACAATTAAAACTAGATGATATAAACAATTCAACATATAATTGTAAGTAATTTATTTATAATTGCTTAGTAATAACAAAATGATGGTCATTGCTAAGCAAGTGTAAACAAGTGGCTTATTAGTTGTTGAACTGGATTATGTTATCAATATGTGTGTGGCTATAAACCTGTGCATACTTCTTCAGTTAGTATTATGTAAGGATGTTGCATACATATGTAAACAAATTAAATTTTAAGATCATGTAAATAAAATACAAATGTGTTTTAGCAGTGATGTTGCTAGGGAAATTTTCAATCACCACTGAAAGCTATCAAGGCTAAAACATTTTTGTCCTAGGTTTAATTAGAATTAAAAGTAAATCTCTTTGATCTCTAAGTTGTTATATGGATTTAAACACAGGTAGCTATTTCCATAAGTCTCAGGAATCAAAAGATTACAATTTCCTTGAATATTCTGTGAATGTTTCATCTCCCCAAAAGTTATATATGTTAGATTAGAAATTTTCTTGGTTTTATTATGATGTAAGCAAATTAAAGTTTGGGATCATGTCCAGGTCAATATGATACAAATGTGTTTCAGTAGTGATGATACTAAGAAAAATATCAATCACCACTGATAGTTTCCATGATTAAGCCACCTGTTTTATGTTATTGTCCGCTGATAGCTTTTTTGTCATAGGTTTAATTAAAAATAAATGTAGATCTATATATATATATGGCACACATGCTGTTACATTATTATAATAAATAAAATTAGAAATTAAAAATAAAAAGTTCCCAAATAAAAATTTGTTTTTAAAAATTGAAAATTAAAAATCATCGAAACTTATATATATATACAAAATCGCACTGATGGAAAATTATTAAAGGAAAACTTTATTAAAAAAAAAAGTATTTTAAACTAAATTTTCAACAAAAACTTGAAGATTTAAAGATAAAAATATATCTTTAAGAATGTACACAATTTAATTACTATTGTGTAAAAATGCTAAAAATGGAAATGATTATTTTTAATTAGTGTGTGCTCGTATACCCTTTATATTAATTAGTCAAAATAAACTAGTCTTTGGGCATCTCAAAATTTATAATTAAAGGTCAGATAGAAGAAAAACAATAACAACAGAATAGCCAATAAAAAAATCCCTCAGGAAATGGACCACAGCGAAAGAATCATCATCATCATCATGATGTCATGTTCAGTTAATCTACAATTTTAATATAAAAAGGAAAAGATTGGAAATAATTTATTATGTGTGTTAGTTCCAGGGAGAGTTGTAGGAGAAGGGATTGAAAAGACGCACTTTCAATCCCTTAAGTTTTTTTTCCAAGAGAAAAAAGAAATGAAGTATTGTTTTCTATATTGCAGACACTGGGGTCCTGCAATAAGATCCTGCAAAGGACCTCTGGATGAACACCAATAGAATGGCTTACAGCATACTGTTCTCTCCAGGACATCATGGGAATTAGAAACAAACGGGATCCAAATTACAAGCAACTAAAAAGTATGGACTTTTTCTCTTTAAAACCATAAGAACTCTATAACTAATGAACATTAACTATAAAACTTTTCCAGTATTTAAATATAAATATAAATTTCTATCTGACCAAACTAAATTATTTATTAATAGCTATTTTTATTATATGTATTTTTAAATCATTTCCATTAATTTTTTTTTTGTCTTTTGAGCATTTATTATGATTTTTTTTATTAAGCTAAAACTTTTAAATCATGTTAAATTTAAGTTGGGTGGGGATGGCTACATAGATTGTAAAGTTATGTTAGTTTAATTAAAGGAAGGGTTAATCTTAGGTTATTTGTTTTGCAGTTAAATTGGGTTAATGGGTTGGATGTATTGGTGTAATTAGTAAATGTAGCAAGAAGATCCACTATATGCAGGATCACATTATATGCTGCACTTGGACAAAATAGTCCCATTTCTTACTGACCATCGGAAGCAGACAGTATTCCCTGCTCCTTGGATCACCCTTTAGCCTATGGAATGGGATGGTAAGCTGGAAAAAACCCCGCAATCCCTTCCTATGGAGTTTTTTATTCTTCTTCTCACCAGACAGATGAAGTATTCCTGTACTGGATGACAGACATTCCTTGTAGATAACCATGCTATTTGGATGTACATTTCTGACAGTTCGGTATTGTGCTGTCATATTCATGTTGCATTGAATACATTGATATATCAGACAGATTAGCATTAGTTTGACTATGAACTTTTGGCCTAGGGTTAAATAAGAGATATAGAATATTTTCTGTTTCAAATGCAATCTATGTAGTCATACTCGACACTAATAAATATTAATTAATTCATCTGTGTGAACTTATAAAATAAAATAAAAATAAAAAGTAAACATTATACTAAAATAAATAATTCTGAATTTTATATATGTGCAAAATAAATGTTTCTGTGTATTGTTAATCTAACAGTGGCTTATTTTATTTTTTTTTAATCTTATATATTATCTCTGCTGCTCCATGAGCTAGTTACTGGGGCATTTTGGTCATATTTATTTAAATTCTGGATCTTACTGTAAGTATCTGCCTATTATATAAATTTTCCAGGTTTGAATGGCCAGGTGGCATCCTTGTATGGCAGATACGGTAAGACTCCAACTACCAGAACACCCCGATCATTATATATATATATCAGTGATAAAGTATGACTTTTTTTAGGGATGAAAGTATACTACATAATCTTTTTTTAATGTTTTTATTTTACTTGCCACAATAATTTTAACGTAATAGCTAATATATACATATTACATACATCTAGAAAAATCTGGAACTCTTTTATCTTATTAGTAGTTTTAACTATTAATTACATTTTGACATTTTTTGAATTTTTTATAATTATTCAAAGAATAATGTGAATAATGCGATGGTCAAACTCATTATTTGCCTTATATAAAAACAGTTCAATGGTTGGTAAAAAATTGAAAGATAACAGAAATTCCATACAAAAACTAATGAGTTTGAATTGCTCATTCTTCTTTTAATCAGACCATTATTAGTTTAAGTATAGATAATACATTATCAAGATATTTTTATCTTCCAAATATTTTTAACATTCTTAAATTTTAACTTTAAATTACATTTTAGCATTGTTTGAACTTCTTATAATCAACAAATAATGTGATGGTCAGACTCATTATTTGCTACAAATATAAAAGCAGTTCAACTGTTAGTAAAAAAAATTGAAAGGTAACTGAAATTCCATACAAAAAATAATGAGTTTGAATTGTTCATTTTTCCTTTTTTATGTTTGGCAAAATAGTTTAGATATTTTTTTTTACATTTATTTTTAATACACTATTTTATGTGCAACTTATTGGATTGATTTTGTGAGATTGAATATGTACATATTTTAGTGCATTTTTAAAATTGAATTTTAATTAAAGCTTTTGAACTTTTTAGTGAATTCCTTTATGAAAGCAATCATTCCATTCAATACGTGAAACCTTTAATGGTGTAAATTCATAATGTGATGATGATGATCAACATCTAGTAGACTAAATGCACAATGGTGATGTCGATGATCAAACAGAGATCAGATTGATTTAAACAACTTAATTTATTAACAACATATAAAATAAATATTTACAAACAAAAAATAATAACAATATAGATAAATATTCAGTTTTCAAGAATAGTTTTTCTATCATCTTGATGGCTTCATACAACAGAAACAAAATAATTTAAAGTATATTATATACAAAATTAGACTATAGTAATAATAAAAAGTCAGATGTCACATGACTTATATATAGCTTGCAATTATCAATATGTAAACTTAAGACCATGCTAATGCTCTAAACAAGCTTTTTATTATTATTATGATAAATGCTACTACAAGAGAAGGCATTCAAATCATCTTTATCTTAGATTGTCCCCATCCCCAGACCGGTTTCGCCCTATGGGTCTCTTCAGTGAGGAGTTAGGATATTAGATTCAAAAAACCAACTCAAGCTAAGCATTTATCTAAAAGATATTATCATAATAAAAAAAAAAAGCTTGTTTAGAGTGTTAGCATGCTCTTAAGTTTAAAATTATACTATATAATTCATTAAATATATACATAAAAAAGAAAAAGAAAAAGAAAAGCAAAATGATAGTTCACTAATTCTTAAAACTACCCCATTAATGTAATTATTAAAATATTGTTAGGCTAGGGTAAATACATTTATAACTATTTTTTTCATTAAAAGATATATATATATATAACCCCACCCTCATCTATCTGTGTGTGTAAGTCATGGTAGAAATTAATGATGGATACGATAAAGACCATTTACTCAGTGGGTTAATTATGCATTCAGAAATAAAACAAAATTACAAGTAAATGTTATTAAAACTTATTAGTAGATTTTCTAGTCTTGTTATCCTAAAGTTTGTTCTTAATGTTAAATATATGTAAAAAAAATGGTAATTATAATGTAATCAGGCTTGGCCACTTGATGGCATTGTTGGCAGTCAAAACAATACAATACAATGTTCAGGGCTGCGTTATTTTTAAATCGAATCACTGTTTGTTTGTTTTTTGGTTATTAATTTATTGATTGCTATAATTTTTTTTTATTTAAAAAGTTGTTTAACTTTAATTTATATAACTTTTTTTATTTAAAAAGTTGTTTAATTTTAATTTTGGATTTAGTAAACGACAAGCTTTTTTTTATTTTTGAATCGCTGTTTTTTGACAAAGCTGCTACTCTGCAATGTCTATTTAGCGATGTCTTAGGCTTAATTATTGGTAAACGACAACCTTTTTTTTTATTTTTAAATTGCTGTTTTTGGACAAATTATCATCATTCTTTCTCCTTTTTAGTTATTAATTGATTGATTGCTAGAACTTTTTTGCGATGTCTATTTAGCAATGTCTTTTCCTTAATTATTGCTTTCTACATAACAAAACAACTGTGTAGGGTTAGGGTTAGTTTTAGGGTTAGTTTAGGGTTAGTTTTAGGGTTAGTTTAGGGTTAGTTTTAGGGTAAGTTTAGGGTTAGTGTTCTGTTGTTTGTAATGCTAAAATAAAAAATATAAATATCGTAACCGTAGTTGGACAAAAGAAAGAAACTCAAACTTTTTTAAACAACAACAAATACATATAAATGTCTTCTTTACTTATCAAACATGTTTATAATATGTGCTTTCTATGAAATTTACAAAAAATCGTGTATATTTTTATTGGACAGCAGAAATATTCAGCTTCTGTTTTTGGCAACAGCAGAAAAAGTTACGATCGCCAGACATTTTATGAACTATGTGGTGTTTCATGTGAAAACGAGATTTCGCACGCGAACTCAGCTGAATTCCTTTGACATACTCTCGGCAAGCTTTTACACATTACACCTTCTCTAAATAAGGGTGTGGCCATTTGGAAAATTACTATAAAGTCAGGTTTCTTAAATTCATTACAAATACAAAGATTGTGTAACGTATATTGTAAAAATTTGACTAATCAAAATGTACACACATATATATCAAACTGTACATGAAAGATAAGTGTGTGGATTCACAATAACTGTCGCACAGCAGAAATAGGCCATATTATTTCTGCGTTACGTCATCATCAACGACCTTCTAATGGCTAAGACAAACATTAGATGTTTTCTATAGCCATAATGAAGGCCTTGTAAACAGCATTTGTTAGGTGTTTTGGTGAGTCAGAACACCATCAAGTGGCCAAGCCCGATTAGGTTATAAGTACCAAAAAACCTTACTTGAGATGAGGTCACCTTGATGGATTAATGTGGAATTCTAGAGGAATCTGAAAATTTACTTTTATTAAAAAAATACATATTAATTGAAGAGGATTCCTTTTTTAATTTAAATCAATATGACATTTATCCATCCACTGGTTCTACTTTTAAATCACAGGTGATCAAATTTGAAAAACGAATTTTAAATACACAATAAAAAAAAATTACAATTTATAAACTTTCAAATAAAAATGACAAAAGTGAAAAAAAAATCATCACATGAATCAAATATATAATTTATCTCGAGTAAAGCAAGAATTCAGTCCAAAAAAATGTCAATATCCATGGCCAACATTCCTGTTCACCAACTCTGTTGTTAATTATATATTTCATGCTCCTTGATTGAAACACTCACATATGAAATATCTTTTCCTGACCATATATGAATCCATGGAAGATGGCGGTACACCAGCATTCTTGAGATAGACATTTGATTGTGAAATTTTATAATTTCAAAATTCCATAATTTCCTAATGACATAGAAGTTAGCTGGAAAGTCCCACAGCACTGTTTTTTTTACCCCGAATACATTGTACGGATTCCTTTTATAAACTGTTATTTATGACATGGCTTCAATATATATAAAAATAGTTTTTAAAAACAATTAATTTTTAGTAGTTTCAGATTTCTTTTCCATCATTTATATAATAATTAATTCCAGTTTGCAGAATAAATTAAGTCATTAGTTTCTTGCTAACTATAATTTAAAGATTAACTTTCCAGTTTTCTTTTATCCAAAATAAAGATTTTATATAATCTTGGAACTACAAATATTCAAATTACTGTTTTTAAAATGCCAACAGTTTTCTTTTTTTCTTTTTTAAAGAAAAAATAAAAACTTACCCTTTTTTCTTCTGTCAGTTCAATTCCAGATTTTTCCAAGTCAAGAACGCTACTCTCTGTCGATTCAATTGTAGATTTTTTTCAGTCAAGAGAAATGCTGTCTTGTCACATGCTTGCTAAAAAACCTATTATTACAAGTTGATAAAAAAAATCAATTTACAAAATATTATTTTTATTTAATTTTCATTATTCCAAACCCGATCATTTCTCAACAATTTTTGACCTCATATAATTTTTTTTATCTTTTATTTGTCTTATAAGTCAGTCAATTAGTATTTTTAATTAATGATATTAATGAATAAAAAAATAGAAAAACAATTCATTTCTACCAATAGACAAACATATTATTTTATAAGCATATGTTTATCTACATATATACATATATACCATGTAGAAAACAAATTTATTTGCTTTCTCACAATGAATAAAAAAAAAGAGAATTAATTTCCCAAACATATCAGTTTATCTGTTTGTTTTTATATGTGTATATACTACTTTGATATCAGCAAGTATATAAGATATTTATTTTCCTACCACTTGGTCTGAATTCAAATATTGAAAAAGAAATTGGAGCAGGTGTGTAGGCCAGTTGTAACCCATCTCTTACAATATATATATATATATAATATTTTGTAAGCCATCTCTTACAATATATATATATATATAAGTTTAATAATGCTGAAGACTGAATGGGTTTGTAAATAATCATTAAAAAACAGTAAATACTTAGGAAATCTCAATATTAATAACAATCAACAATTTCTAACGGTTGTCAAGATTGTTATTGATATTGGGATTATCTAAGAGTTGACTAGTTTTTAATGATATGTATGTATATTGTAACAGAAAGATAATCTATCTAGATAAGAAATCTAATGAGAATGCATAAAATACTATAAAAAATAACCAATGGCTTTATATATCTAACATTATGTAGATATGCTAAATGTAAAGAAGGCAAGTGTATAAGAATAGTTCAACAATATGTTTAACAAATATAATGATAGGTGAGGAAATACTTAAAAAATCATCTTATGAAGATTCCAACTATGAAGTTATTATCTACCGATAGTCATGTTACATTTGGACAGTTAAATACTATGGGATAAAGATATTAGAGTGCAATAATAAAAATATGTGCAGTTAAATGTGATAGTATGCCACATTTAACTGAATACTAATACTGATTTTTCATTATTTTTAAATGTTAAACAACCATAAAAATAATAATAATCAAACCCAAGTACCATTTTATATGCAAATAAATTCCAGTTTATTTCTTTAATATAAGAGGTTACATTTCCAGATATATCATCTACCTATAAGCCAGCTCTATCTTGGTCAACTAAAGAGTCATCTAGTAAAGACAATGGTGTTTTTGCACATATATGAAATAAAATCAATTTTCTGTGGACATTGCTTCTTAGGTAGAAAGGTCAATCTTACAGTTCTATGTTCAAACCCATCTAATATATTATACCTTTTCTCTGTTATTGTTTACTGTTGCTAGCTGAGTGCAGAGCATGGATATTTATAATATGAATCATTAATTAAGTTTATATCATGAAAATAAATTGTACATATAAACGAAAAATCAAAAGAGAAAAGAAAAAAATAAACACTTTTACTAACAACAATTTTATTAATAACAAAAAAATATTGTTTTAATAAATTAAAAGATTGCATTTAAATTTATTGTGGAATATTTATTAATCTACTTTAAAGTATTTGTTATGACAGTATCTCTATGAATGTGTTCTACTCTTCACATCAGCAAGATTTTATTAGAAAAAAAAAGAGAAAGTAATCTCATAAATCTGTGCTTAGAATATGACAATATAAATAATTAGCCTGTCAATTATAATAATATTTATAAATTTAGATCTTTCAGAAATTGAATAAAGTATAAATTTTTAGTAACCAATGGATTTAGCATTGATGCAGATACCTAGCCATAAATTCCTGATATAGCTATATCTCTCTTGGGTCTTGATGTTTAACATGGATCAAATGTGAACTTATCAGAAGGTTCATCCATAATCGTAGTACAGCTTTTTCTTGGATTATAGGTTTATTGTTTTAGACATTTATCACTATGTTTAATTCTCAATTTATTTCATGCAGGTAATTTAATATTTGGGGCTTGCTCTATTTCAAGTTAATAAGGTAAACAGCCAGCAATTGTCTCTTCATGACTTAATTAATAAAAGATAAAAATGGAAAAGCAAATAGATGACTAGATCAGTACTAATTTGTTATGTGCTTATTATGAAATCCCAATTTTTTGAGTTTGCATAGCAAAATAGGTAAACAAAAGAGTGAGAATGTAAAGGGAATGGTAAATGGATCAAAATAAATTATTTTTTGTCAGAAGAGTTTGGTGAATTTCAATTATCAGTTATGAGATATTATTTTATATAGTACTATGTTTTTTATGTAATAGTAATATTAGCGATTAAGCCAATGCACATGTGCTTTAAAGATAAATTATAAATGAATACTCAATTTTTCCAGACATGAGATATAGTATTTTAGAAAGAATGAAATGAATCCACCCATTTTTTCGACCCAAACATTTATGTATGGGCAAATCTTAAGTGTGTGGAAATAAGAGTGTGAAGGTGTTAAACGATCACTTTAAATTACATTTGTTATATATGAATGAATGACGCTTGCGAAATCTTTACAATTTACGAACCGTCATTCTTTAGTTGAAATTAAACATATATAATGAGATATTATTTTATATAGCACTATGTTTTTTAAGTAATAGTAATATTAGCGATTAAGCCAATGCACATGCGCTTTAAAGATAATCGTTTAAACATAACAAATGTAATTTAAAGTGATCGTTTAACACCTTCACGCTCTTATTTCTACACACTTAAGATTTGCCCATACATAAACGTTTGGGTCGAAAGAATGGGTGGATTCATTCCATTCTTTCTAAAATACTATATCTCATGTCTGGAAAAATTGAGTATTCATTTATAATTTATCTTTAAAGCACATGTGCATTGGCTTAATCACTAATATTACAATTATCAGTTATGTAATCTTCCTCACCTATCCTATTGACCTTATGTACAAATAAATTTTTATACATATTCACACAGATATATATATATTGCAAGGAAATCAAGTCATACATCACGTGACTTAATTTAATAAGCTTGTACTACAAATGTTATGTAATGAGCATGATTTTCCAAATATCCCTATTCTCAGACTACTTTCTAACTGTTGGAAATCATCAGTGAGGCACTAGCATATTCAGACATTAGATCTAAAAATACCAGCTATTCACATTCATTATATAATATTTGTAGTACAAACTTATTAAGTCATGTGATGTATGACTTGGATTTCCTTGTAATTATAATTTTGCTCTTGAGTCTTTGGCGATGTTAAATTGCTAAAGCTATTAATATAGGATGCATCTAAACTTAGTTCAGTCCTAAATGGCTATTTAAGTTAGATAGTGGGATTTAAAGACATACAGATGTCTGAAAATTTCAGATTTTCTACTTAACAGTTAACTATTACATAAATGCTGGGCTTGAGCTGGTATTTTGAGATCTAATGTCTGAATATCCTAGCACCTTACTGACAACAGTCAGCAGCTAGAAACCTGTCTGGGGATAGGAATATTTGGAAAAGCTTGTTAAGTATTCACTCTCATTATATAGCATATATATATATTTTACAATAAGAAGTTTCATTAATAAACATCACATGATCACTATCTCTTATACTAGCACATAATTGTTATTAAACAAAGCAAAACTCCTCTGGTTGGCACTGGGTGGCACTACTATATGGAGAGAGTTTTGCCTTGTTTAAGTTTCATTAATCTCACTCTAATGCAATAATGTTTGGAAATATGTTCATAAACTGTAATTAGTAAGTTATATGTAATAGTTATAAACTAAAATATGATAAAACTTACCCTATTATATAACACAATATTTGAGATCTGTCTGTTAAATATTAATATCTATCTTTTTTAGAGTTAATGTTGATCCCTTTAAATTATATTTAATGTTTTGATGAAATAAGTTAAACCACTAAATATCACATGATCACCATTTCTTGTACTTGCTAATAACTGTTATTAAAACAGGCAAAACTCTCCATACAGTAGTGCCACTTAGCGCAAGCCATAGTAATCAATGGATGCCAGAAGGCTTGTGAAGAGTTGCATTAGATCCTAAAATCTAGGTGCAATGCTCTCAGATCCAAGGCTCCTCACTGACAAAGGTCACAAGCCAGAAACTCGTCTGGGGATACTGGATGAGTAGGCACTAGATAGGGATTTTATGCACAAGCCTTCTGGGATCCATTGATTACTGCTGGCTTGCAGTGAGTGCTATATGGAGAGTTTGCCTGTTTAGAAACAGAGTTAACATAGTTTAAAGTCTGGGTGGTGCCATTCAATAAGAATTTAAAATGTGTAGATGAGAAACATATATCAAAAAGTGATAATAATACATTTATTTAAACGCACATTGATTATGTAAGTAATATTTACTAAGGCTGTAACCTCAAGTATATGCGCGTAAAAATGCGATAGTAGGGATCTTTACAGGGCTTAACCACAAGCTCTTTTCTTCCAAAACGTAAGCTTGTGGTTAAGACCTGTAGAGGTCCCTACTATCGCATTTTTACGCGCATATGCTTGCAGCCTTAGTAAATATCAAAAAGTGATATAATATATATTCATTATTGAGCTGTATTTTTTTTTTTTTTTTACAAAGAAGTCTTTTTCATTCATTTTTTTTCATTTTTCGTTATCATTTATTAAACTTTTCCGTAATTATAAATAATACAAAAAAAAAAAAAAATCTAATGTTTTTTTTTTTAATTAAAAAACTTTTATTCTAGAAAAACGGTTAGTTTGTACAGAGTAATAAACATGGAAAAGTCATTTATAAACGAATGGTTTTATTGTTCGATAGTTCATCGGAAGTTCGAGCGCAAAAGTACTAGCACTGAAATCGATCGGTGGCTCATACAATCCATTTTAACTTCTAATTGCCCCCCCCCCCCCATAATAATCACGATTTAATGCATTGTAAAGTTTATAGACATTCTTGAGAATAAATATAGTTTTATCTCACTATTTCCCTAAAAAATTTAGTTAAGAGTTCGTTAAATCAGTCTTTGTTTCATTGTCTAAAAAAGTTAATTACTAGTATATCCCACAGCATATATATAAAACAAGAACAATTATGACAAGTTTTAAAATAATGCGACTTGGACCTATAAGTCACAAATACAACATTAAAAATAAATAAATTAGCATATCAGAAAAACAGTCTAAACATAATATTTAATACCTTTAAATGAAGGAATTTCTCCTTGTTAAAAGTAATTCTTATTTTTGTTTTCAGTTTGACAAAAAATCAAGGATTAGTTGATTGATATTATTTTGGAATTTTATACAGGTTTATAAATATATCTTCCATACGTTAAACCAAGCGTCTATCAAAATTAGCTGTAAATTTAATTTAACGTTATAAAATAACGACAATCGCTATGAATATAGGCGTTGACATATCCGAAGGCGCTAGGCCAAATATTGTTATTTATTAGTTTAATAGCTTCACCAATTTGCGTTAAGGCGCAATATTATCATTACGAACAATTGGTGAAGTAAATTGCTAATTACAGAAGTATAAAATAAACAAGATTATTAAACTTTGTCACGTCAGAAGAAAGTTAAACTTTTAATTTGAAAAGTAAAAGTATTTGAATCATTATCGACCCATTAAAGGATGATCTCTCCAAGTGTAATCCAGTTTTTCCAATCGTAGCTTCTCTTTCTCACACATCTTGGGCTTTCTTTCTAGGTTTTTTGAAATCTCTTGGAATCCAATTTAAACCTATAACTGTCCGTCTGTTGTAATCTCTTCTAACGAATATGTCTAGACCAGGGGTTCTCAACCTTGTGCCCGCGGGCGCACATGCGCCCTCGGAGCTATATACATGTGCCCTTGGCATATCCAAGAAACAGACAAGAGAGAGGCCGATCCATACCTGGCCATATTAACATGGGAATTCACAACTGGTCTAAACAGCACCTCTCCAACCAACCCCTAAATAATTTATATGAAAATATTTATTATGACTTAATATCTTATTATGATTTAATAAAACCCTCCAACCATAACTTGCCAAAACAGGGTTTACTAACAAAGGTATTTCGTTATACACTAGATGATTAATATTCACCTTGCATCCACAGGTTATATTCTACTGACTTTTGAATCATTTCTTCTCTGTATATACCACCCTGTAACCTCGACTAGATATTTCTTGTTATTTTTTTTTTTTTTTTTGTAATCACTTATAGGTCAAATAAAATTATCTTGAAAGAGAACTAAGTTACTTTAGTTTTTAAAAGTATAATCTTTTGAAAAAATGAGCTTTTAAAAATCTTGTTTTGATTCCACATTTGTGCGAATCTTTATTTTCCATATGAATATTATAAAATCAAATATCAGATCTCAACTTACTAATGCCAACCTTTATGATTGTTTACGATTGCGATTATCATCTTACACTCCCAACTGTGAAAAATTAGCAAATGAAATGCAGTGTCAAAGATCGCACTAATTCGACTTTTATAATAAATATATATGTTATAGTAAATATATGTTACAAAATGTATGTTATAATAAAAGACGTAATACTTTTTTATTTATTTTTTAATGGAATCTTTATTCTCTCTTGAGAGATCCCTTATTTTATCACCCTCTTTTTGTTGTGCACTTTTACTCCCACATTTCACAAGTAATCATAGCAGTCTCTCCCCATACTATTCCCATAATCTTCTTAGGCCAGTATTTCAAACATCTAGCAAAATAGTTGTCCCAATCATTGTCAAGTTTCTTCAACCAATTAAACTTTTTATTATCAAAGATTAAAGAACACCAGATTGTCCATATAGTTTTCAGTGTGTGTATTATCACCATTGTGTTATGAGGTTTGAATTTTATTACATTTTGCTTCAGTAGAATTTTAAGATTTGTCATTGGGGTGTGGAAAACTCTTTATCTTAGCCTCCCAAAAGCACTGCATTCTTTTAGTAAGTGTTGAAATGTTTCACCTTTATTTTTACAAAATGAACAAGTTTCCTCTAAACTCATTCCCAATCTTTTATTAATGTATGTTGTAGTCAGTAAAATTTCATTGATCAACTTGAACATGAATTTCGTATATGTCTGTGGTATATAAATTGAATGGAATTTAACTAGGACCCCTTTCATTGAGCAATTTATCCATGAATCTTCATGAGGTTTTACTCCCCTTCTTATGTCTTTATATCTAATGCCTTCCCAATTTTGTACATTTAGGTCATCTTGTATGTCCTTATATGCAATAAACATATCTGCCAAATAAGATCTTCTCTCCACCCCTATTTCACTATATATTTTTATATCTCCTGTTGGCAGACTGAAGTATTGATTCTTAATAACATTTACATATGTTCTTGCAGTGATAAAATTTACATATACTTTTGGATCAACTAAGTTAAGCTCTCGCTTATTAATGGGTAACTGTAATATTGCCATTGATAGTAATCTAGATTTCTTCACCCAGATGAATTTTTCAGCCATCTGGTTTATTCTACTAATTGTTTTGTTATACAGTTTGACCCATGGACCATAATAACTAAGAACCCCTGTTGCAATTGCATTAAACAATTTAGTTCTCGTCACTTCATACAGCTTGAATGATGTGAAGTTATTAATCCTCTCTTCAATTTTTTTTGTAATTAATTGATTTAAGTGACCATTCATATGTGTCTTTGACATATATATTGACAATCCAAAAATGATGTTGGCTGAGCTATAAATTTGTATGGTATCCTTTTACCTGTTGCCAATTGCCATGCTGCTGATTTGTTAGATTGAACTACTGAACCTGTAATTTCTTGAAACTTTTTTAGGACACTCATCACTACATTAATATTATAACTATTTTTTACTATTATTATTATTATTATTATTATTTTGACACCCAAATGCAGTATATAGATTCCATTAACCAATGTCTCTATTTCTTTAATCTTGGGGTCTACGTAAATTGCGAATATTAGAGCTGCCAATGGTGATTCTTGGGGAATACCTTTCTCTGGGATGAAAAATTCAGATCTGCACATATAATTTTTATAGGATATTCTACTATTTCTTATGTAATTCACTATAGAATTCTCTAGATATTTGTCTTCTTGAATCAAATTGTTCAGGGCTTTTATGAGATATGACCAGTTAACTAAATCAAACGCTGACAAAGTCAATTTGTATTGCAAAGTACTGCATTAGCTTAAGTTCCGTTGCATACTTTATTGCTTCTTGTATTCTTATAGCTGCATTTATGGCTCTTTTATCCTTAACAGTGTGATGCGCTGATATTTTATCTCTTATCAAGTTATTCAATTTTTAAGTAGTATTCAGGCCAAGATTTTTGAATCAATGTCTTCTATATATATGTTTCTTAGGTTTTCAAAAGTTGGGGTTTATTTTGATTTGTTTTTTTTATGCTAAAAATTATTCTGCTGTTTATGTAAGGCCATTCAATCCTTTTATTACACACCTGATTGAAAAATTTTGACATTGCACCTACTAATACATAATTGATCTGTTTGTAGACTGAAGCTGGTATAGAGTCATTTGCTATTGTCATTTGCAACTTCAACCTATTTTAACTTTGTCCATTATTTCTTGAACCGATATATATTCCTTTGTATTTTCTCTCATATTTATCAATGCTTGCTACTTGACAGCCGAACTTCATTTTTAGCATTTCAGCCACGTATTCATCAACCTCATCTCCAGATGCCACAGCATTCTCCCCTGTCTCAACAGAAGTAATCCCTTTGTATGTGGTATATAAATTTTGCTGTAGTTAATCACTGGTTTTGATATGTGATTCATTCCAGGGTTCAATTTCCGTAGTCTTAATGTATAAGTTTCTTGTTGTATCAGATTGTATATATTATTGTATTCAACTTGCAGTTCATTGGTCAATTCATGATTAGGTTATATGCCAGAAATATTCTATAATGTTTTATGAATCTCATGGATGCTATTTTTTATTTGGTTCTGAGATAATTTACTATCCTCACTTTGATAGCATAAGTCTGATATGTATTTCTTTATTTTATACCACACAATGCATGGAGGTAGTTTTGTAAGTCTTGTGTAATAGTTTGTAACAATTATAATGTTTGATAATTGATCAACTGAAAATATGATTTGGCTCCTAATATTTTTTTTTATATTTTTTTGTTTCTTACATAATTATTAATTTGCAGTTGTATTCTTAGGTGATCGGAAAATGCAATAAGTGACATGTTAATAATAGAATCATTAACTTTACATGCCGAAATGAAGAATAAATCTATTAACGAATTGTATCTACTGCTGAAAAATGTGTAAGCATGCTTTCCATATTTCATTTGTAGTGGATATAGAGACACATCCTTCAACTTGTGTTCAAAGGCTTTAGGAATGTTTTGGTATGAACAATTAAAATCACCATCCATTATCACAATACCTGGCTTTTGCATCAGTTTGTTCTGTATGCTATGAATAATCTTTGAAATGTCATTACCACTTGCTATAGAATATATCACAATCAAGTAATGTAGATATTATAAATGACAAATGACAGAACTATGTGATTTGTTTGTAAATCTATTACTTGAATTTTTCTTATTCCTGAGTGCATATTTATTAATACTGCTACTCCCTGTGATGATCTAACATTGGGTCTGAACAGAAATATATTATTTTTTGATAGTTTTTTTATAATCCATATAGGAGCATTATCACTTACCTTTGTTTCTAATAAAATTATTATATCATATTTTTGAGTTGCTATATAATCTAATATTTTCTCTGCATTATCTTGACCATTCATTCCTCTTATATTGATTGATAGTATATTAAGTGCTCTGTTCATGATTTAACATAATTGGAGTCTCTTTATTTCTTTTTAAGTTATCAATTGTGTCATCTTTTCCTTTTTCATTTGAATCATCATTTAATTTTGATTGATTAAAATCACTAAAGCTTTGTAATCTTTTATATTTAACATTAGTGCTATCATTGTTGGTTTCATAATTATCTCTTATATCTTTATTATCAATTACTTCATTATTATCTTTTTGTTTGTTGGCAAGTATTTCTATTTTCATTGGGAGATCCACATTTACTACATTTACATCTGTATCTGTACCTGATCTTGTCTCATCTGTAATGTTATTAGGACTATCTGGTACTGATTCTATTTCAACTGACATTGGTTCATTAATAGTTAAGTTCATCTCATTATTTTGCTCAATATTTGTTTCATATTCATACAACTTATCATCTTCTCTCTTGTTGTTCACTATATTTGCCCATGACTTATTATTCCTAGTATTACATAAGTGATTAATTCTGTTAAATTTATTGCACTTTATGCAATTTCCGGTTTCACATACTGCCACTATGTGACCGATTCTGTTGCATCTAAAGCATAGAGGGGATCTATTCCTTAATATTATAGAAATTGGCATTTGATCTTTTATTATGTTATGTGGTATCTGTTCTTTCATTATTCCTTTTTTAGTTTAATTATAATCTTCCATGCATTTGCAGCGATTTTGAAAGCTATACTTTGCATCATCTCTTTTACGACATCTATCATCTCAGCATAGTTATACATTTGAGATTTGAAGTATTCTATATTGAAGCTGTGTGGTGTGTGCAATATTCTTCTGTATATCAGAAAATTCAGCTCCTTTGACACATAGATTTTTCGTCCTTGCATTTCTTGAATTAAATTTTCCGTTTGTTCTTTTTGATCCTTATTAAAATATTCGATAAACATGAACCCTCTAGTGGGAAAAAATGTTGTATATTTAACTGTGTCTATTAAGCCATTACTGTCAAGTACCTTCAAATACTCATTTAGATCTGGTTTGTCCAAAATGTGTTCATCTATATTATCATATTCGGTGTCATATAATTGATGAATATTTTATTCCAACAGGCATTGAGTTTTACAAACACTTTTGAGCTAAACTTATTTGTTTTTCATATTTCTGTATAATTATCATTAAGCTCTACAAATTGTATTTTTTTACTATTATTAGTTACATCTTGTTTACTTTCTAATTTATTATCCGTAATTTTTAATTTTATACTTTCTGAAATGTGTTTATTGGTTTGTGTTAAGGTCACCAAATCATCCAGTGAATTATTACTGTTATAGCTATCTGTTCTCCTTTTTTTACAATTGCTCGATATTTTCCAATTAGCATTCTCACTATCAACGTTATTATTTAAGCTTTCATCATGTAGTATTTTTTTTTTTTTTTAATACCGGAAGATTGCTTTTCTCATTTTTTGACAGCGATGTCTGTGCATTTGCTACCGTATTCCCATATATGCTATTTAGATGAACTCTATCTATTAACTTGTTTAATTCAGGATTACTATTTGATTTTATTAGATTACGTTTTTTTTTACAAGCCTTATTGGCCATTTTACCATTGCTTTTTTTAATTTGATCCAGTTGATTCATTTCGAGCTCATTGTGATTATCATTAATTTCAGAATGACTTACTCTAACTTCCGCTGTCTTCCTACTTTTTTTTTTACCATTTTAAATTTTAATTTTAAAGAACAATTTTAGGAAATTTAGCAGAGGAGGCGGTTACATGATGAGGGAGCCAAATAAAAAAAAATTAATAATGATAAAAAAAACATACATAGCAGATTAACTTTGAACTCCAGATTTTGAATGAGAACCTGCTATAGATTCGAAATTTAGATAAAATTATTGCTCTCTCAACAGGCTTTCAAACAATACACCACATGCCTTATTAAGATAGATGATTTTATAATTAAAATTTTTCATACATTCCCAATTTGCATGCTCACATACGATTCTGTTCAATCAATTCTAATATTTTGGCTTAATCCTTAATTCAACACTCAAATTTCTTTCTATGGATATTTTATAGCTAATCCTTACTTCCCAAATAGATCCATTTTCCCCCCCAATTAAATTTTTTTTTTTTACCAATTAACGATTCTATCGATCTGGTGAAATATTTATCTATTCTACTCATTAACAACCCCTTAAATATACTCAATAAATAATTACATATTCATTTTGACTGCTTAAAACCCTTTATATTCCTTTTATCTTTATATAAGCTACTTTCATTTCGAGCATCTATGAATGAGATTGCATTACATATTAAATAATTGTTGAAGTTTATCTAAACTTTAATGTTTACTTAAAATTACTATTATCTAAACATTTTTATCAGAAATTTAATGTATTATATGAGGAAATTTTTTAGCTAAACTACTAATAGCAATATAAGTTTCAAACTTAGGCAACTTTGGTGAAAACTAACAGTTACAATATATAATTATAAGGTTATAATTAGCAGAATTATTATTTTATTTTTAAAATTATATACATATAAATTAACATAAACTTTAAAAATATCAAATTATAAGAATATGTAATCAAATAATTAATTATGAAATTATTAATTCTAAAACGAATATCTTATTTTATTCACACGCATATATAAATAATTGTTCCAATTAATTGTATTTTACTAATTAAGATGAAGACGTTGATAAAACCTTAGGTCAACATCGGATTGTATCAATTAAAACAAAGGAAATAAAAGTTTAGAATTTAATTATAAATGTTAATTATGTCAACAATAGGAGAATATTAAATCACGAATAGTATTATTATAAATGCTACCAGAAATCGATCCCAGTATGTAAACAAAGACAAATTTTTATAATTTAGTCTTATCTTTTGTTAATGAACTAATCTGGTTATGTTCAAATTAAAAATACACTAAAAGAAAAAGGTTTAGCACTTTAAAGAACTTTCTTCAAAATAAAAAAATCATATTATAAAGGAATTCTAAATTCACAGAGAGAATATATAAATTATTTGTGAATTTCATGGTTTATATTTTTAAAGAGTAATTATTAATATATTTTTATTTATTAACTATAGAAAATTGGAAGATCTTTCTAAATCAAAATTCTAACAAAAAGAAATTTCTTCTAAATGTTTATTCAAATTAAAATTAAATATTTAAGAAGACAAAAGTTATTGAAAATATATTGTGCTTAAACACAAAGTGTCTGGGAAGGAATGCTGATGTTTTAACCTAACGATGTAATTTTATTTCCTACACATTGCCTAAAATATCCATGTATTTTATCATTGTTATTTCTAATGACTGATTAATAATGGAGTAACTTGGAGAAGAAAAATACCAATTTCACATAATATAAAGGATCTTAAAAGATAGAATAATTTAATTACTTCTAGAAAGGATGATTATCAAAAAACTTGGAATTTTATTATTCAAGAATGTTTTTCATCTCATCTAGGAAGGAAATACAAAACTATCATTCTATTCTGTTTCTTGGAATATACTGATGTGCAATATAATATCAATTTCTTAATTTTGTTGCCTATGTTGTTTAAAATCCATTTCATAAAATTATTTATATCACGATAAAGAGAAGATCATTAAGTTGAATTTTTTTTATTTATTTATTTAATAAAATCTAGTTCTTTTATATATATATTTTAAAAGCGATATTGACGGAGATAAAATTTAAAACTGTTTCAATCTGGAGGTAAGAATTTGTGATTCTCCACATTGAATCTTACTTGACATTACAGAATTTGGTTTATTACTAGTATATTTAACACAATAATATTTCTTTGCAGAAATTTATTTGTTTTTTATAATATGAAAGTACACACAGGGCTTTATTTATAAAATTATTGTTGATTTATATGGATTCTATCATGTGGATCATTTTTTAATACACATAATTTTGTATTTATACTTAGTTATATTTTAATTTTTGAAATTTTAAATGTACAGTTATTGTTTATAAATTATTGAAAAGAGTTCGTGTTTGATGTATATTTCTATTTTGGGAATATAGGGGGTAATAATTAGTTTAATGATATAAATAATAGAAATATACTCAGACACGTATTATAATAAATTTTGTTTTTGTTTGTTATATAAAATCTTTTCATATTGTTACTTATTAATAAATATGTTAAAGATTGTTTTAAATTTAAACAGGTTTCTTATTTATTTTATTTATTTATTTATTTTACCAAATACATATTTATAAGTGCACATACTCACACATATATATCATATCAATTTAATATTATAAATGAATTATTTATAGAACAATTTATTGAGTTAATTATTACTATGGGATATTGATGGTAATGCCTGGAGAAAGTCAAACGCAATATCTGCCCTGAGTTCGAATTCTGAGCATAACAGGATTATTAGAAATTGGATGAATTAATACAACTTTGCATTATTAATATTATTGTTATTAACAAAAAATAGATACAGTGAACTCTCAATCTAATATTTATCAAGGACTGGAGAAATTAAGTGATAAATATGTAAAACTAATAGCATATTAAAAATTACAGATAAAGAATTTACCTGATTATTTACTGAAATACTGTACATATAAAGTACTACTTTGTCATTAGTTTTAAGTACAATTTAAATATTATAGTTAAAAAATCTATACTAATTATTTGCAAAATGTATTTATATAAAAATGATATATATATATATAGTTTTAATATCACAGCATTAGATGCTTAAAACATGACAGTTAAAATTGATTATAAAGATTAGATCAGATTATATTTTTTAATAAATAATTTTATCTAATCATTAATTTATTATTTAACTTTAATTTTATATAAAAAAAATAGATTGACATTTATTTGCTTTGAACACATTTTCCACTTCAATTGACGTATAAAAATATAGAACATTTATTTATAAGAACATTGCAAATAAATAAACAAAAAAAATTTTTTTTTAATTTTGAAGAATGAATAACAAAATTTTAAAAAAATTAAGGATCATATTAATCATTTTTAAATTTCAAAATTAAAAGAAACGGTTATTTTTACAATATAGGGGATTTGAACTTAGACTTTCAAGCACCCTTCAACTATCCATACTTTATCATACCATTGATACACATGCCCACATACATGTAGAAAAAATAAATAATCACCAATATACCTATTTCATGCTAACCAGCATTCATCAGTTGGTCCAGATTAGGGTGCTTGAAAGTCTGGATTCAAATCCTCTATATTTACAATTATGCTCCAGGTATATGAAGAATGCCTGAATTTCAAATATTTTTCTTTACAATATAAAAATTAGAGAGAGATAAATGCAACACTTATTTTTTTAAAAAAACCTTACAAATATAGTTAAATGAGGTTGTTACATAACATGTTGATTCAAAGAGCCTTGTAGATGACTTAAAGAGAAACAAGACATTTTTTTATTAGGATACACTGTGTACATAATAAATTTATGGCATGAGATATTATGTAGTAAATTAAGAGATATAATTTTTTTCATTTACCACATAAATAACATATCAAGTCAATGTTAAAGCCCAAATCATTTCTTTGGAAAACAAATGTTTATTGTCTTCACCTAAAGATATATATTACTTTATTATGCTTTTTTTAAATGTGGAATAAGTTTATAGATGGCTTTAATATTTAAAGATGGAAGTAAAAAAAATAATTGAA
This sequence comes from Epiperipatus broadwayi, assembly GCA_028023455.1. NCBI lineage: Eukaryota > Metazoa > Onychophora > Udeonychophora > Euonychophora > Peripatidae > Epiperipatus > Epiperipatus broadwayi. Next base: position 15,369,082 of record JAQFVV010012394.1, on the reverse strand, counting down.
TGGCTTTATTGCTTAGAAGTTTGTAAGAAGATCAAGCACTGGAAACTGCAATTGGAATTGATCTTAAGACCTTAGATACAAGTCTGACACTTTATCATTGCATTAAATCATTCAAAAGGCAGAACAAAGGTGTTTGCACTGGCCACTTTTAATTCTTTTTAGTTAATAAACATCACATGATCATCTTTTCTTATGCTTGCTCATCACTGTTATTAAAACAGGCAAAACTCTCTATATATTTTGCCACTCAGTGCAAGCCAGAGTAATCAATGGATACCAGAAGGCTCATGCATAAAATCCCCAATCTAATGCTTACTCATCCAATATCCCCAGACTAGTTTCTGGCTTTAATAACAGTTATGAGAAGGCATAAGAAAAGGTGATCATGTGATGTTTATTGGCTTAAAACCAATCCTGCCTAATAGGATAGTGGTGACTATGGTTATTAAAGAACCAAAGACACCAAAAGGTATAGGTACTGAACTGAATTTCAGACCTATATGACTATATAAGCTAATGAGCTTGGATTGAAAATATTATGATGTTTTCAATTTAAGACTCATAGTTTTGTAGTCAAGTAGAGATAAAAGTTGGCTGCTGGAGGGTTGCATTAGATCCTAAGATCTAGATGCAGTGCTTTCAAATTCAAAGCTTCTCATTGACGAAGGTCACAAGCCAGAAACTAGTCCAGGGATATTGGATGAGTAGGCACTAGATGGGGATTTTATGCACAAGCCTTCTGGAATCCATTGATTACTCTGGCTTGCACTGAGTGGCAATACATATAGAAAGTTTTGCCTGTTTTAATACTCTCAAGTTGATGGTCTGAAATTCAAAAACCCAAAAACTGGTCTGGGGGTTTGGATCTAATAGCACTACCAATACAATATTCTTTCACTTTACTGCAGTATTATCTCTCCTTTCCTTGTTCTAACACCATTTCCAGATGGTAATGTAATTTAATCACCATCTCCAGACTAGATGATAATGTAATTTAATCTTCATCTCCAGACTATTTTTGTCACATTGCCTTTTTCATTGAGAACTCAGAATTCAAATCTTGGATTTAATGCAATCATTCATCTGTCAGCCACCTTTAACATTTTTTTACAAAAATAATACCCTTAAATTCAAAAGAATTTGAACATATGCTAACTCTATTTGTACAGTTATAAGGTTCTGTCACTAGATCAGTAAACTATAAGCATTTACCATATTCTAATTGCAGGAATTTCCACCATCCCATTAGAAAGGCTAATATTAAAATAATATCACTTAATCCTTTTTGCTTATTACAAAATCTATAAACAAAATCACTTCATCTTCTCCTTCTCTAGCATAATCTATTGTAAGATCACTAATCCGATAATCACTGATTACTCAAGATGGACTAGAGAAAAGAAATTTGAATTATTTTTGTTAATAATACTGTAGAAACTGAAAAAATCCAGCAATGTTGTGTTGTATTTAATGTAAGACCTATCTTCTCCATTTCTCTAAAGTTAGAAATTAAAACACTATATAGCAATGCATTACAAAGTTTTTGCATATATGGTGGCTGGAAAGATGACAAAATGGATGGAAAAAATATAGTGGGAGAATGCACAATTTTAGAATGGATAGGCATATAGGAGATAGTTTATTTGTAGTCACACAACTTATAGATATCTGTAGGAATACAGGTAAATAGTTATATATAATCTTTATAGATATAGAGAAGGCATATGATAGAGTAAATAGAAATAGATTATGGATAAGTTTAGTAAATTTGGGAATGAGTGGAATTTTAATGGATCTTATTAAGAGATTGTATAAAAATAATTATTATATGTATCAATTAGAAAATATAGATTCAACAAGAGTTAAAAATGGGGTGGGACTAACGCAAAGATGCCTTACATCACCTATTTTGTTTTTGTTATATTTGAAAGAAATGGGAAGGGCAATAGAAAAGACTAGGAACAGGGGTAGAGATACCATTAATAGATGGCAAGGGAGTGTATACATTATCAGGTCTTTTATTTGCTGATATTTTCTTGTGCACAGAAGGTATGGAAGATATGGAAGTTGTGCTGAAGATTTTCATAAGAGTGGATAATAAGATGGGGATCAAATTTAATGAAGATAAATCAAAAGTAATGATGATAAGTGCTGGGGAAATAGAAGAGACAGAATTTTTCTTGGGGGATATAAAGTTAACTATTTGGGAATTGCCTTACATAATCAGAAGAATTGCTTGGATGAGTGGGAAAAAAAATTGATAAATAAAATAAAGAAAAGAAAGGGATTGTTAAAGAAGATGTTAACAGTATTTTCATATAATAAATATGATATAGCAAGAATTGTATGAAAAGGAGTGGCAGTAGTGAGATTAACTTATGGTAATTATACATTATATGTTAGTAAAGGGACATTAGATTACTTACAAAAAGTACAAAGAGGAGTAAGATGACATGAATTAGATGCATCTGTGTGAATGACAAAGGAAGAAATTCAAGGAGAAATGGGATGTTTGAGTTTTTATATGGGAGATGTAAAAAACAAAATGAAAAGGCTTGGTAGATTGCAATTTATGGACAGTAAGAGAATGGCCAAAATAGTATTTAATTGGGTTACGAGTAAAGGACAGGCAAGAAGATGAGTGAGATAGATAATATGGTATGCAAAAGATTTGGATAAAGACTTTATGTCATTATACTTGTACAAAAGATGGTGTGATTGTATTAGCACAATAATGGAAAAGAATGGGACAGAATAATAGATGCATTAATAAAAAAATAGGAAGTTGGAGAGATGGTAAACTAGTATGGAGAGTAAAAAGAGTTTATTTTATATATTATTATATATATATATATATATATATATATATATTATATATATATATATATATATATATATAGAAATAAACAGAATATTGGATGTGAGTTAATTTATAATAATAGCAAGGCAAGTAGTTTATTGTTTATGGCTCAAACAGAATTGTTAGCAACAAGTGAATATATACATAAATGGAGAAAGGTTGGTGATTTAGTCTGCAAGTTATGTAAGGAAGGAATGGAAAATATTATGCACCTGCTAATTGAATATAAATGCTTGCAAGCAGAAATGGTATAAATAATGAAATTGTGGAAGAATAAATATAAACTAAATGATTATACAGAAAGTAGGTTCTTGAGACTTTATGCTGGGTTTGGAAAACGATAAGGGGGGGTCTAGATATAAAGATCATACAATGGACAAAGATGATCTTGTAGAAATGGAATAGAGTAGGATAGAGAAGAATATGGGAAAAACTTAGTGTGGGGAATGGGCAGAAAAGTTAGGTAGCTAACAGATTTTTCTGGGCTTAGTGGCTGTGAGATTCCTGACTTCGATAAAGGAGTAACCATATCACATCACATTACCTATTTGATTTTTTGTATAACCTTTAAATTGGTTAAACAATAAAAAAATTAATTAGTTGTTACATAGTTTAGTGTAGATATAACTAAATCATATTATTAACTATTACAAAAATCAGATTACATACTTTTTAAAATGAAATAAAATGTATGCTTGGCAACAATATAAATACAATAAAAATGGATCAATGCCAAAATATCTGCTCATTGACAATCTATAGACAAGGGTGTGTGTTATATTTTACACACATTATGATAAGAATAGTAATAACTGTTAATGCTCTATCTCCCCCTCCCCCAAATATTCTTTAAGATTTATTACTTAATCTAGTATCTTTTCCCTAGGCTATCAAAGCACTTAAGAATATAGAATAGTATAAAAAATTATAAAAATATTTAAATGTTTATAAAACGTATTATTATGTGATAACAAGTTTATTATGTAAATTGAATAACGACTTTCACTTAAAGTGATGCAATTAAAATCAGAATTTATTAAGCACAAATAATGATTGTATATTAGGATTATTCTGTCAAATATAAAGATCCTTAATGTTAGAGGACCTACCAATCCTAAGTTATTGGTATATCATGGTTATAAGTATGCAGGATTTAAAACGTTTTTATATCATAATCGGAATTTATGTAAATGGTGAGACTAATAAAAAAGGTAATAGCGCAGGTTTAACAGAATTAAATGCATTAAGATTTAATGATGGGCAAAAGTATAGTAATGACATGGAATTAATTAATAAGTTTTAATAAAGACAGAATTGATCTGAACAAAGGCCAACATATTATGTATATGAGTAAATGCTAAGATCCATGCAATTCAAAGATGTTAAATGTGAAGAATTGTGAACAAACATTAATATGATGTAAAACAACATTGATATCTGCATAACAGAGACAAAAAGGATTCTACAATATCCATAGTTTTGAATCGTAAATGTAAGAATCATTTGCAGTGAGCAGAGTAGGAAACGGGGAAAATACAAGGCATGGTAAAATAACAAATTGAAAATCCAATAGGATTCAGTTGAACATGAAATGGAATATGCACAAGTAAATCCAAATTATTATTTATTGTTAATACATTTAATAATCGAATGCATTTGTTTTTCTAATGTATGCTTTTTGAAGAGGGCGCTGCAAATCAAAAATGCATTTAATGAGTTAAATAATAAATATTTTTGAAATCTTTGCTTTGAACAAAAAGTTTTGGTATTAATACATAAAAATTATAAATACGTAATAAAAATAACATACTAAAATAAAACAATATCTAGTCAATTTGCATATCCCTCATCATCATTATCATCTTTAACTATTATCAATCCATTGCAGAAAAATATCTCCGAATATAATTCACTTCTCCACATCATTTCAACAAGTTTTTTATCCATTCATTTCAGCTGTCCAGCTATTGTTGTTTTTAGCAAGATGTTCAGACAAAATTCATTTCAATCTCTTAATTCTTTCAATGAAGTTAATGGTTCCTGTTTGTTTTCTCATTTTGCTCCCATGGGCACTGAAGTTTTGATATTATTTTTGTTATTAAGTGTCATCATTTACTGAGTGCTAATACAATACACTTATTTAAATATATATATATTTTGAACACATTGGTACATTTCCTTTTGCATGTTTTTTTTTAAACCGAAAACAATCCATCCAAGCTTAATTCTGACCAGGCAGGGCCAGCTCTACAAATTTTGCCACCAAGTGCTTTAGCATATTTTACCACTTCTTCCATCTAAAAAACTGTTTCAATGATATCTTAAAAAGCATGATGAGAATCTAGGCTTCAATATGTCTGATCATAGATTCTAAATTGTATCACTAGCTAAAAAATTAATAGAAGTCAATAGAAAAATGATCATAAACTATATTTTATTAGAGAGAGAGATATAATATATTACCTTTAACTTAAATGCAAGCAATTACTTTTTAGATATTTATGCAATGTGCCATTTTCTTGAATGTCTGGGTTCAAATCCCCTCAATTGTGCCACTTTGTAACTGAACATTGTACTTTTTTTTTTTTTTACCAATTTTCATTTGAAATATTCTGCATTTTTTTCCTTAATCAAATATATTGGAATGTTAGAATCATTTTAAAAATTGAATTCTAGTTATCAAAAAAAGTATCAACAATTACTACATGAGTAACCAGATTTATATTATGACCTATAAACTGAGATAATGATGACTACAATGTGAACAATAAAAAGTGATTGACTGGACCCTTAAACTGACCAAAAGCCACTTAACACATTGTGCAAGCCAAATGATAATAAGTATCCCATCACATTAAATAATGATGAGCTAATCTCAACAATTGAACTATTATAATATACTGGCTATGCTCAGGATTCGAATGCCATATGCCACAATAATAAGAGCAACAAGACAATAATCATCATTAAGATAAATGCAATATATTAGACAATTAAGAGGAGGAGACGTCTTACACTCCTCTTGAAAATATAATAATTCTTAATATTTAAAGCATGTTATTAAAGGGTTAGGTTACTTTATCTTCTCTATTCACAGCACATCTTCCAAATAAAACACATCTTACAACCATAATGACTATCTTATTGCCATGATCAGATTCAACATTAAACTTCTTTAACTAAATAGAACCATGTTTTCTTATGATTTGCCACATTGACTTTTTTTAAAATAATTTATTCTTAAGGAAAATAATTTTCTCTAATAAAAGATCTTATATATAAAATGGATATTTCAGGGTTCATATGATGAATAGTTTAATAATAATAAATTTTATTCTCTTTTGTTTTGAAAACTATCAAATAAAGAATGAGATCCTAGAAACAAAGCAGTGAGACATACTCTTATCTTTGAGATAATGTCTCAGTAAATAACAATAATAATAAACATCACATGATCACTATCTCTTATACTAGCACATAATTATTATTAAACAAGGCAAAACTCTCCATACAGTAGTGCCATCCTGTGCCAACCAGAGTAATCAATGGATTTTTAAATTTAAATTAACCATGAAAAACCATGAGTAAATAAGGGATTTGATGGCTACTCAAAATATTACACTAATAAATTATCTTTAAATATTTTTGTAAAGTGAAACCAAGTAATTCTATTTGTATCTTTATATTGTACTATTTCCATCATCTAATATGAGTATTGAATGTCTTTAGAAAAATTTAGCTTTATTTAAATATTCCAAACACATTCAACTGTTAGTAATAGCACATCAAACAGGTTAGTATATGCACAACATTTTGAGAGTTATTATTCTCCTCTATTCTTCAGGTGTTGCTGCTCTGACCAGTGACAATACTAGCATGGAATTTGAACCTGGATTCTTTTTCTAAAGACATTCAATACTCATATTAGATAATGGAAATAGTCCAATATAAAAATACAAGTAAAACACCATCATCACAAACCTTCAAGAAAACACTAAGTAATTCTATTATTTGAATTTATAATGAGTAAACAAAATAATCTTCTAGATAGAACAAAGTGACTTTTTAATAAATGTAGTGATATTTAAAGCAAGCACAATAATCTTTTAAATAAATGAAATTGATTAAAGTGATCTTCCAAGAATGAATAAATTATTATAATTATTTTAATAAATAAAATAACTTTTTTATTGGAGGTTCTCTTAACATCAGAGATGTAATTTTAACAATGTGACTCCCATGTCAAATTCTTAATATTCATGTATTCTCAATGCATGTGAAACAACTGCATGATAAACTTTAGAATATTTAGTTTTCTAAAAGTATATAGATAACAGTAAACAGGCAAAAGGTTAACAATAAAATAACATTTATTGAACATTTAAAATATATAAAAGACAAACAACCTTGCAACTTTACAATAATGTCAAGATGAATTCTCAAGATACAATAAACAAAATATAATATGGAGGAAATTATTCCATCTTTGAAATGAATAAATAATAAATAAATAATATTTGACAGTTAATGAAACCTTATGCAGTATTAGTACTTTAAATAAGTTCTCTCATTTAACAAAACAATCATTCTATTATACAGACCCTAATGAATGTATTTAATACTCTTATAAAATATAAACTTACCAATTAGTATGGTGAGATGAATGCTGAAGAAGATGTATATTCTTTACTGAAGCCACATATATAATTTAAAATTTTTAATATGAAATATTTATATTTAAATCTAGAAATGCTGGCAAGCACAGCTACAAGACCTACACATCAAGACAAACTACACGCACATATACTAAGAATATAACTGAAGGTAAGGGTAGTATTCCTCAATGCTTATGAAAATATCAATTGCCAGAATAAAGTCATGGTAGTACACTTACCATGGCTTTATACAAAAAATACATTACAAATAAATCAACATTAGGGATGATAAGACAAAGTAAATGATGACATGAATTCAAGGAAAAGACACCTACATCTAAGAGCAATAAATAAACTAGAACTTTATCACTATTCATATAAGTCATGACAATGGTCCATCAAAAAAGAACAACAATAATAAAGAGATGTGCTTTAAAAAGCATTATATGCCTAAATATAAGATAAATAATAATATAATTCACTGGAAAAATATCACAACATAAGAAAGAGACAAAACTACAATCTCCATTAAATATACACTGATAAGATAAGAATATACCAATGCAACAATCTCTTTAACATAAATAACTGATGTGTACAACTTAATAAAATCATGTATAGAATAAACAATAAAATATATATCAGTTTCTACCTCTTTCAGCATTTGCATATACATTCAAAAATAAATAACTTCACAATAGGGACAAATATAACACATTTAAAATATAGCTTATCAAGATATCAATATTCTGAGAACTTATAATAAATATACTTCACAAATAATTTATAAAAAGTATACTAAACAATTCATAAAATAATAATAGCATTTTACAATATCGTGAATATTTAAAATTAATAACTATGCCCTTTTATCAAAAATAAAGTAAAAATATAAAAGGAAGTCTTTTATCTTGGTCCTCATACCCATTGACAGGATGTAGTCACTGAAAATAAAGTTCTGAAGCCTCTTGAAGATTTTCAGCTTATTGTAATATAACATGTAACTTATATGCACATTTTACATAATAAGATTAAGCCAAAATCTTTAAAGATGCTGGCAGATATATTAACAAACTGGGAATATCTGATACATTATGTATTAGGAGATACGACACAAAAATACTATACTGTGGAAACGTACATCTGAAAAAAGTAGAAATGAGAAGACATTGACTCTCAACAGGAATGTGACATCTGTTGGAAGTAGAAAATAAACAAAAACTATAGGAATGGACGGTCTTCTGGACTACAAACCCATCCATAGGCAAACAGAGGGTGTATGGCGATATCTATAATCCTGCCCTAGCGAACCTCATACTACATCTACTAATTACACAAATATATCCAATCCATTGAACCAATTCAACTACGAAATGAATAACCTAAGATTACCCTCCCTTAATATAACTTTACAAAACTATATAGATTCTGTTAAATTTAAATTTAAATACGTTCGAAAATGATTTATAAAATTTGTTTTAAAATGTTGAGTACAGATCAGCTGCAGATTCCACAGTCAAAAACATTCAAATTAAACACAACCGATCAAAATAAAAGTCATCAATAAACGTCATTGATAGGGAATATAAATCCCATTAGCACTCATAAGATGTTGAGTGATATCATTGATATATTCTAATCGAATGGAAACACAAATTATCATAAGAATCTATGAACATCTATATCAACCTAAATCTTTATTAAAATTTAAAAATAAACAATTTATAAATAAAAAGAAAAAAATGGAAATGATTTTATCAATCGGAAAATAAATTAAATTATTAATTTGATTAAAATTAAAAGTCAGATAAGAGTCGTTTTAAATTTGTTGGTTGTTTATTAATTTGTATGGTTAATTGTTTAATATTGTTTTCTATTGGGAGAGTTTTGTGTGGGTTTGGGATGATATTTTGGAGGAGATATATTATAGCCATTTAAATTGATGAAATATTTTCATGAATAAAACACAAATAATAATGCATATTTAACATTTCAGTGGAATATCATATTAGACTTTTTATATTTTTGAAAGCACATATTACCGATTATTAAAAGCAATTTTTTAAAAAGTCACAATTTTAGAATGGAGCAGAATTCTAATAACAATAATTAAGAAGAGCTGATATTAAAACAGGCAAAACTCTCCATATAGTAGTGCCACTGTGCCAAACAGAATAATCAATGGATTCCAGAAGGCTTGTGCATAAAATCCCCATCTAGTGCCTACTCATCCAATATCCATTGATTACTCTGGCTGGCACTAAGTGGCACTATTGTATGGAGAGTTTTGCCTGTTTGATAACAGTTATGTGCAAGCATAAGAAATCGTGATCATGTGAAGAGCAAATATTTTTGGAAATAAATAGAGGATAATAAGTTCATAAATGAACTTTTATATTAATAATTCAGGAGCATTCATCTTTTAATTATATGTAATACAATTCATTACAGCTGTTGATGAAAAGCAATAATTTTGAAAAATGGAAATAATAATAAATTCAAAAAAGTAAATTTCCATTGATATTTCAGAAATATATCATATTTAAAAGTACATATTATAATATTAATAGATTTCCATAAAACAGTATAAGTCAATAATCTGCAAGTTCGATGCATTAGGAAAATAAATTTCCTTGTTGTAGCTTAATTAAGGCAGACATAATAAAGATATTTTGTAAATCATTTCTACATCACTGTTAATAATAATAAATGTCATTTTAAAGACTCTAGCTTTTAAAATAATTTGCCATTTAAATAAATAAATGTTATCATTTAAATAAATATTTAATAATAATAATGCATGTTATATAAATTTAGAGTCATTTATTCTAATATACTCTTTAAACTTTGGATGTGTCTAAGTAATAGGAATTGTACAAAATAACTATGTGTTTAAAAAACTTTGAAATAAATTATTTCCTTATTGACATGTGTTAATTCAAGTAACACATTTATAAATTATTTCATAATTACAAAACAGATTCTGCAATTTGGAATTTTAAACTCTTTTCATTTAAAATGAAATAATCCAAAGAAAACCTTTTTAACACATGGACAATTTAAAACATTCTTCAAATAAAAGTTGCTTAAAGAATAGTTATAATAATGCAAAATCTTTAATGATCTCTAGGTTTTCAGCATATCTTAAAATTTAATTTTGTAATAACATCTACCTATAGTATGGAAAAAAGAATTAATAAAAGTTCTTGCACAATGATACAGATACTTTTCCTCAAAATCCATCAAAATATTTAATTCTATTGAAAATGAGGTAATACATCATCTATTGATCCACACCACGCGATGGCGCTGTTTCTATGCTAGAGCACTAAATATGCTGTTTACAAGGTTGCTCATAGATCTTACAGCCTGTAAACTGTTCAAACACTAAGATGTTGAAGTGCACCCTTACCCCAACATCTCTAGCATGTTGAACATTATTAGTGACAAGTATGCGACACTTTCTATAGACATTACTCTTGACTATTGTATAGCATATGATATGAAGGTTTCTGTTGTTGTAATGATGAAAAGTCTATTAGAACGGATTTTTCTTTTTTTGCTTAAATGTATTGTAATTGATGTGAGTTCGTAAAAATTCATGAAATGAGGAGTGTAAATCATGATTCGGCAAAGTTCACGATCAAGTCGCGCACTTTCTGAGATCAAAACAGTTCAATGGCAGATGACCATTCGGCCTTGTAGTTTTGAGATTTACCTGCTACAGAAGCAGATGCGGTGGCCTTCCTTCAACCCCCCCCAAAAAATATTTTACCCACCCAGAAAAACTGTCTTTGGGGTGGTTTAATGAAATGAAGGCATTGTCAAACATCTGAAATGGAATGTCAATCGCGTCAATGTCGACCAAGGTGTTTCATTCACTCATAGAACAAGCTTTGAGGGCTGCTGAATCATTTTTTTGCAAGTGGTATGGCTAATTGATTCTTATTGAAGCCGGGATCAGCTGTGAAGCATATTAGAGCTGAGAGAGGTCTGTCGAGAAAGCCTTGTTGTTTCTCGATAAAAAATAACAAAAAGTTTCTTCAAAAACAATAAAAAAGACTTGGAACAAAACAAAAAAGTTTCTTTAAAAAAAAACAAACCAAAAAAAAAAAGACCGGACAAAAAGAAATTTTTTTTTTTTTTTTTTTTTTAAAAAGACAGAATATTTTAAAAAGCCACCCCACCCCCCATTATTTTATTTTTAAGAAATATACATCAAACCAGTTAAAAAAAAAAAAAGTAACAACAACAACAAACAAAATAATCAAAATCAAGCAAATCCAAAAATTAAAAACATAAATCAACAAAAATTCAAAACAGCCTGGTAACGTTATATCTATTTGTTTTTCACTAGCAACAGTGCCATAGAGTGGTATGGGTAATTAGAAGATGAATTACCAAAAAATGATTTAATTTCTGTTGAATATTGTTGACTTTTCCATTATGCATGTTCTGTAATGTAGTTTAAAGCATTGTGAAGTTTTATCAGTTTAAAGATTGATTCTAGATGAGGTAAATTTAGAAATTCATTTTTTTAAAAACTTTAAAACAAAATAGACTAATTAAAATAGTTAACACTTAAGCAAAAATGTGTGTGTAGATATATTTACCACTAATAAAGCCATGTGACCAACTTTGTTGGCTAGTAATTGACATTTTGATTCTTCTAATTGACTTATATTGATCAGAAGTCACAGACTTCTTAATATCCTAGGAAAAATTGCCAAAAATAAACTAATTTGCATATTTCCAGAGTTTTCTGAAAAAAGTTAATTAATTATTACATAAACCTTAAATAAATATTTTTTAAAAAACAAATTATTTAGAAAATTAAATGCAATACAATAAATGAAAAATATTACATAATAAAAATAAGATCTCAGAATATTTTAAATTATATCTTTTTGAAAGAAAGATGTTTAAGAATAATTTTACCATTAAATCAGCAAAGAAGTTTTTAAGAAATTAAAGCTTTAATATGTATGCATGCACCCTCATATTCCATTCTTCATTTAAAGATTGCTTAATTATAAAACTTAATTTTTGATAATAAAAATTATTTAGCTCCTTAAATCCATTAAATTTGAGATTATATAATTAAAATATTTTTACTACAATTAAGATTAAATAAAATATTTTGTTTACGGGTAATTTAAATGTTTGCACCTTAGCCTTAAAGGTTGACCCTATCTTTAAAGTTTTACTCTAATATCAAATTTTAATAAATTCTGATAATTATACTAAGATGGTTTTATTTTGAATATCTTAAAATTAAACTCACTAATACTTTACATTAGAAATAACTTTAAGATTAAGCATTTATAATTGTAATAGAGCTGCTTAAGTGGTTTAAACATTATAAACCGTTCTTATGGTTACTTTTTATGTTGCAAAAATTATAAAAGTTGTTCTGAATTGGTTAATCAGACATCTAAACACTTAATTATTAAATAGTGAAAAGTTTGCTTATCACAAATATTAAACTATTGGAAATTTAAAAAAAAAACAATACTATGCTACTATAAAATTTAACATTCAGCTTTAAGGAAAATCTGAGAGTCACAATATATATTGGTTCTAGGTTTACTCTTAACCAATTATCTCACTACACTAATTTAATGTCTGGCTACATCTTTGAACAAAAATATATTTAAAAAATATTCCATCAAATTTATATAAAACATACGGGGAAGGGGATGCAGCCTTCTTTTAAAATTATCTCAGACTTGTTTTAACTTCAGATCAAAACTTTTTCATGTCAAATAATGCAAATGAAAATAAAGGCAAGATGGACATTATTTTGCTATTGTTATGCTATCTGGTGGTAACATTGATGGTACCTTAATATTGCAATAAAATGCCACATTCTTTTAAATGATTAAGATTTTTCTGTGTAAAAGTTCAATTATTGATGTATTAAAGTCTGATTTCAATGGAGAAATTTTTTTAAAATATAGTTTAGGCCAATTTACTATCTAATGCATATTAATATTGCCTAGTCTGTAGAGTTGATCCTAATTATAATTAACTTCTTTCATAATCTCCATATGCATTAATAATCTGACCAAAGATAGTAAATAATTGTTAACATGAAAATCATCACTATCAAACTTTATTTTCTCCTTTTTAAAAAAAAAAAAAAAAAAAAAACCTTTACTTTAAGTTAAAAGTGGGTAGAAACCAATTCCCTAACTTGCGTGAGAGTGTGGTCAACATTGGCAAGGAATCACAAATGTTGGTGTCTCTATAGCACTGCAAATATATTAAATACTAAGTCAGACTTAAATTGTATATTTGGACTAGAAATGTCGAGCTTAATAAATGATTACTAAAAGTTAATATATTTTCATAGAGTGGTTGGTATCAAAGTTGTGAGTGCAGAAAATCTTAAATTTGTAAATTAACTTATAGTAATTAGCTATCTATTGAAGCAATCACTCTGTAGTCAGAGTGAGCTTCATGTTTTCCTACCTAAAATAAACTAACATGTACAAGAGTTCAAACCCAGCAATATTTAAATTACTAACAGTGCTGTCATATATATGTATTTATATATATTACAAACTATTATGATAAATATTTTATATTTTTGATTTTGATATTTTTGAACATTTTAAGCTTGTGGGTTTTTTTTTTTTACATTTTAAAAGAGAATTTGTTAATCGTGTAAAGTTTGTTATTTTTGTAAAAGTTATTTGCATTTAATTTCACATTTGTAAAAATTTAAAAGATGACAGTTTCAAATCAACCCATTGTGAAGTTTTCTTCACTAATTAAATATTTAAATGCTTGATTTTCATTAATCACAATATCGTCTTATCATAGTTTTACTTTTATAATTTAAAGACTTTAATTAAAAGGTTTGCTAATGAAAGTGACTTGAACTTTATCTTCTTCATTATCTTACTTTTAATTAAAATGGACTGTAATCTGCTCAGGAATTTATTCATTGTCTCATCTGCCTCTCCCGGAAAATAAGCCAAAGCATTCTTGTAATAGTTTGGGTGGTATAAATAGTATAGATTGGAGATAAGATACAGTCAGGTTTAGTCTGAGTCTTACAGTATTTGTTTGTGCTTAGTTTTTAGAATGTCTACTGAATAGGTCACTGAACCATCTTTCTTCAGGTCTCTAGGAGCTGCCTTTAGTATGCTACCGCGAAACTCCAGTCATGGAAGAATGCTGCGACCAATGAAGAAGCAGTAGTTACCAGATTGCTGACCACCAAGCTAATCCCTGTAAACTAAAGCCCAAAGAATGAACCACCTAACCATTGTAACATTGCCGAGGTAACAGTTCCATGCTTACCTATATCTGTGATAATTAATGTTTCTTTTTGTTAAATATTTGTACCTAATCTCTGTTTGAAAGTCTCTCTATAATCCTATATGTTATATATATGTAAATGTTTATATCTATTTAAGTTAAATACACCTGGGTCTCATTTTACGCGATAGGTTCCTCAGAAAACACGCACAAACGAAATCATGCAAAAATAGATGTAACTTCCATTGAAAAAGGGGGGATGCGGTCTGTAATTTTTCAAAAGTCGCGTAAAAGCAAAGCACCAACGTAAAATTACGTTCAAATTTGCGCAAAAAAAAATAAGGAAATAAAATATGACTAATAAAAAATTTCAAATTTGAAAAAAATTGATACAAGACAAACTTTTTTTAACTATAATATTTAATTTTATTCAAAATAATATATGTTTATGCATAATTTACGGTAAAGTAATTTACATTTTTTTATACACGTTTTAATTATTATGATTTTCTGGTGACAACGTAATTAATCTTTGAGACGATGATTTTATTAATTGTTTACAAAGCTCGCGATATCCAGACATACAATCATTTAGCTCTTGTTGGAATTTAAGAGCACGTTAATGATTAGTGTCATTAATAAGAAAATAATAATTGATTACGTTCTTTTTTAAAAAGCAAAAACAGAATGTGATTTAAAATGCTTACGTTCTTTTTTAAAAAGCAAAAACAGAATGCAATTTAAAATGCAAATTTAACATGCACAATGTTTGAACAAATTTACATTACAATCTTGTAAAATTTAATGTGTGTATACATAAAATGTGGTAATCATGATTTTAATTTCATTATTGCATAAAATATTACTATTATAAAGCACTGAAAATATTGAAATTACTAAGATGAAAGTCGAATTCCATAATGTGCTATTACTTTCAATATAATGTAATTGCGCGAAATTTATTATTTAAAGTAATAGCGCATTATCGGAAATCGACTTCCAGTGAAACATGAATCGCATAACTTCAAAATCATGTTAAATAAGTCCGCGTAAAAAGAGACCCAGGTGTATTACATTTTATTTAGTGTGGAAAATTTTATTATCATAATTATTTGCTTTTATTTTTATATGTCATTTATATGCCAAATCAACTCAAATCTGCGAGCCACTATATTTTTGATTAGTCTTTTAAATCCCCCGTGCTTGTGGAATATTTTAATTACGTTAAATTATTTGTTTTAAAATCATGGCTTGCTGGGTTGAGAAATAGTTAAATAATATTTTTGTTTATAGGCAGATTATTTTTTGTATACTGCCTTGAGTGTATTTTTAATGATTATAAATTTAATGTGATCCAAGAACGGTATTGCTTAAATTCCAGATAAAATATTTTTGAATAGCAATGACCGTTTATTTTTATTCTGTTATAATCAATTATGTGTAGTGTTTTTAGCATTTTAGTATTCAATAATGCTTATTGATTCCAACTGCATGTGGGACCTGTTTAATGAAGAGAAATGTAACCATATTTCATTAAGACATTCATTTAGTTTTAGATTTCAATTATATAATTTGGTTTAGTATATAACTCATGCTGTTACGCCCGATTCAAATTTTATATTTAGGCCATTAATTATTTTGATGTCATTAAAGGACGCAACTTAGTTTCATAGCGTTGCCAGCATGGGTCAGCCACCGTTATTTGCTTTGTCATAACTTTAGGATGATCGGGAACTCCGAATCCTCCACCTTCACTTATATACGTTTTAGCTGGCATAGGAAATATCCTAGAACACCTATGGAAAGAGTAGCGGCAGCTCTGCATTGTTACTCTACACGGACAATTGCATCTCCCTATCTTCCTTTCTCTCTCTAGGTATGACCCGTCAGAAGAACGAGCGTACCATTTCTTATTCCCACTTAAATGATGAAGCGTCTACTCGGCCAAAATGGACCGAATCTTATATCTTGCTGCCTCATGCTCGCATTGTGATTTCTTATAGTATTTTAGAATAATGCCTAAAACTAATCTATAAGCCATAATGCTGTGATATAACTAAACCATTTTATTATTTAGTATATTTATATTTAGAATGTCACGAAAAGCTTACATTAAGCTATTTCCCTTAGGCGAGCGACTCCCACATGCATAAATGAATTTTCCTTATTATATTTTAATTCAAGAATTAAAATATAACATTTGTTATGTTGAAATTTGTTTTATCACTTTGTTGTTCGATAATTAATGAGTATAACGGATGTCAGAGACCAATTTACCTGGCATTGCAGTTGTATATGTGTATATTTCTTGTGATCGAAGTGGCATCGATCATAGTTTGTTAAATGCATTATGTTAATTTATTCAAACACTAAAGTGTCTTATGATTCAAGAATTAAAATATGTTTGTTACGAAAATATTCACGTATTCAAAATCATTGTTTATAACTTTGTTGTTTGATAATTAATAAATATAACGGATATCAGAGAACAATTTACCTGGCATCGCAGTTATATGTGTATGTTTCTTGTTGTGATCGAAGTGGCATCGATCATAGTTTGTTAAATGCATTATGTTAATTTATTCAAACACTAAAGTGTCTCTCTCATGAATGCTTTTGTTTAGGTCATTATTTAACTAAAATAGCGTTTCTCTTTATAAACCCATTTTATAATTTTTCTTTTTGTATAATCGTGACATCCCATAATAACTACAGATGTAAGCATAATCAAAATATTCTAGTGTGAACAATATAAATAAAATACATCTAGAATAAAATGTTTTTTTTTTATAATATTAAAGTACCTTTTAATCTATCCAGAGTTCGAATCTTTATTTTGGTTAGTTTTTAATATATAAAAAGTTTTACATAATTATGTATAATTCTAGCTCTCTTATCTTATTCGGGGATTCATCCTCAAAAACCCCAGTTCGAGTCTCATGTCTCTGTACCGCTGTGTGACGTCCGGTACACTATATATACTCTGAGTAAATGAAGATATGTGTAAGAGATTATGAACTGGGACAACAGATGAGTGCTGGTTCAGCATGAAATTGCATCTTGGGAATCATTTATCTTTTTCACATATTTTTGTCCAATGGTTTAGTTAATGTGTGATGGATTTCAAAATGCATATATCTAGTTAAGTATTTGTAATAATATGCTTGAAAAAAATGTGCAGTGAATGTTTCTACTGTCCCCATACTATAAGAGATTGGTCTGAATTCTGGACTGATGGATGGTTGTGATAGGAATTAGCTAAGGTGAAAGATTAGTTAGTATGTTAGGTCTCTTGGTGGGATTTTTACCAATGCCTGCAGATTTCTATATGTGCTTTCTGGAGATTTATCTTTGATACATGTAGGAAAGTTAATTTATTATCATAATAAATCTAATAACACAAACAACAAGTTATCACAATATACAGATCGTATACAAGATTAAATTTTAATAATGCTTATTTTAGGTAATTAATTCTTGTGAAAAATAGCATTCAGTATTAACACGCATGAAATCCACAAAAGTATAACTATATGTAGTGAAAAGAGTTTTTTCTCCAAGCTGCCCACATCACCATTTCCGAATCAACTTGTTAGTTAGCAACAGTTTAGTATTCACCAGAAAAACTTTAAGGCATGAGCAAGTCTGGATTCGGAATTATAACATGTGATACTGCTTCTTATCATGAGGGAAATTTTTATTTAAATTGAGCAAAACTGTTACTGAAACAATTGAAGTTATTCAAACTGTGTATTCAAATGGTTTGCAAGATTTTGGGATGGCAATAAGAGCATTAAAAACCAATCAATGAAGGTGTGAAACAATGTCATATTTCATGATGATATAATCCAGACAGGCTAGCATCTTCAAAGTTTTATGATAATTAAATTGTCACTACATATATTTGATTTAGAGATATCACATAATGTGAATATAAAACCAGTTATCTTTTCACTGGGACACTGCATTTTCTTAACTATAAAATCAATTAATACATAATTCAATTTTAATAGTATTGCTTTTTTCTTTTCTATTTCATATCATGAAGTTGATATCTGTTTGAAACAATTCCTATTTTTAGAGTTAGCAGCACACAATTTTTAGCATAATATTAAAGTCTCAGAATATCAATTTTAAACTTATCGGTGCATGAATGAGACTGAAAATGTCTAATAGTAAAATATTAATGTCTTTACAATATGTTAGTGATGTTATGTTGAAGCAATAGCAATTACTTTCCAAGAACACATCTCTTCATTCTACTTTAGAACCATTGACTCCAAGATTGAATAATGAACATTTAAATATATTTCCAAACCAGTTTCTGAATTTTGTATGCATTATTGAGGATTAGAACACTGTTCCAGAAAGCATATGAGAAAATAAAGTGGTAATGTTGCTAGTAATTATTCTTATCTTTGTGTCAGATTGGTTATTTATTTTACTATGATGGCAGAAGCTAGAATCACACTATTTTTTTTATCATAAGCCCATGTACCAAAAGATAATACTTCACCCTTTTAGCAACGATCTTTTAAAATGAAAGTATCCTTCATTGATTACTTTGAGAATAGGGTAAGATTCAAAGGTAGAGATTGTAGAGTGCTCAAATACACTAATTTTTTGTTTATTTCATAGAATAATTCATCCAAGTCCAATCAATTGTGGAGATATTAACTCTGTAAACAAACTTTGAAATAAATATGAATGATAAAATTAAAAAAAATGAGTAAAAATATCTTTACAGTTTTAATATTAAATACGTCCAATAAATTTTTTTGAAGTTCGTTTCTCCTTTACTTGAGACAAAAATATTTTTACAAATACTTTTTTGAATGACTCAACCCTAATCTTTAAACAATAGTAATTATTTATTTTTATATGCTATTAGAAACTATAAATGTTATAATATTGAACTTTTAAATTTGTTTAAATTACTTCTGAGTATTTTTTAACTTCTGAAAGCATACAAAAATATGCAGTTTTTCCAATTAAATTGTAGATCAGATAGGATTAGTTCTAGTCCTAATTTACTTATTCTACTTCCCATTTCTGATAAAATCTCAAATATTTATTAATACCATGGAACCATAAACTATGTTGTATCTAATTGCATGACTTCAATTATATGCTCCAAAGAAAAATTTAAATTGAAAAAAAAAAACACAAATTGGCAAATTTTATATTTGGCCAGCCATTTTATCTTCTTTGAACACTTTATACTATAATGTTAAAAAATAGGCATAACATTTAGTAATAAATTTCTGTCTCAGTCCACTGTATGTTTATTTATATATTAATAAAATTTATTCAGTTTATGTTGAAAATACATTTTACACAATAACATATTTGATAAATATAATGCTAAAAGTCTTATAAAATTTTAAAACATATTAAAAGTTAGCATTGATTTAGAAACAATTAGAGATATCCCAATTTCTTGATAACAAAACTATTATTATATTTCTATAAGAGAAAAAAAAGTTATTGAGAAAAAACAATATTGCCCAAAGCGTATTTAATAGTGATGAAAGTCAGACATTTCACTATTTACTTTATTTTTAAAATAAAAATAATGGTTTTTTTTTATTACTTCAGGGAATGCATGACTGAACACATTTTTGCAATTTATTTTTTAAAAATTTGGTTTATATTACAATCTTAATTTATATGTGCATACAGTACATATAAAAGTGTTTTATATATATATAAGCATGTTGAAAAGTTTTGTACATTTGCAGTTCAATAAACATCTCATATTTTATTCTAATCATGTTTATGAGGGGTTTGAAACAAAATATAGCATAATTCATGGATTCACTGTAGAATTATATATTACATTTGATAATAATATAGTTGGTGATTGACTAGTTTGTTACTCTCATGTATCTAATAAGTAAGAAATTTCTGTCAAAGAACTCCTCTTTAACCACAATATGAGGAGTGACTCCAGCCATGACAAAATGAGATTTTTCATAATACAAATCACTAAGGGTTTTTCTTTAAAGCGAATCATGCAATTATTGTTTTGTAAATAGATATCTAGCTATTCTTAAATATAAAGTAAAATAAATAACTTGACATTATAATGCCTTTTCTCTTTGAAGGATTATTAGAGAGACTATTTTTTTTACTAGACTATTTATTGGTTATTTTGTGCACAAACACATATTTGTAATTTATATATATTTACCAAATATAGGTTCATGGTTTAAAACAAATTAAGCACCTTAAATAAATATGTAATTAAATTTACTCCTAATCAAATTTGAATAAGCCAGACAATCAAGTTGCTTATAATTTACATGTACTAATTAACATTACCCTAAAACAATCAACCTATCAGCTCTTGCAATATAAATTGTTTTGGTGATTAAACATTGTTTGTTAGCTTTCTAATGAATGAATATTTTCCCAATATAAAGTGCAAAGTCTTAACAATTTTAAAGCTTTGGTAAATGAGCCTAATATATTTATAAGGAAAGGACTTTGTACATTGTATTGGAAGACTAAGAGTACTCATAATGCAGCAGTTAAGTAGTGTTTGTTTTGCATGAATTGACTGGGTAATTCTTTTATTGAGATATGAGTAAATCATTGGCAGTTATTGCCTGGCTCATTTAAATTTATCATCATTATCACCATGATGATTTCTCAAAGTTCTCCAATTTATAACTTTTCTCCATATCACACTAAAAAACATTTCATCCATTCATCTCACAAGTGGTCACTTTCTGGATCTTTCACCTCTTGGGATCTAGCTTAAGATTTCAACAGTTCATCTAGCACCATCTCTTTTAGCAATATGTCTAGCGCAGCTCCACTTGTCTTTTAATTCTTTCAGTGATATCAGTAATACCTGTTTAAGTTGTCACAGATGTATTTCATTTCTGAAAGCTTTTTATTACTCCAAACATAATCTCCCATATTGCTCTTCTGTTAAGTGTCCAAATCTCATATCGATAAGTAAGAACTGGTAAAAACATATTTATTAAAAACCTTTTCAAATAGTCATATAATTTTACCATGCTGCATCCAAATTTAATTCATTGATTAATTTCACCCATTGTTTCTATCTGCATTAATAATTTGAGAAGGTATTTGTAGTTAACTTCTAATTAATCATTACCAATCTTTTACTTTATTGAATCCATTGAACATTACAAGTAATTAAATTATATTATTTCCCATTTAGTACAGGATTATGCACATGGCTCCCTCTTCTGGTATATTTAAAAGATGCTGCTGCTTATAGAAGAATTTAAACTAGTTTGGATTTTTTACGATTTAGTTTTTGTTGTTTGCAATTGTATAGAATTAAAATCATGCTTTTGAATAACACTATAGAGCACTTCTGACTTTTCTATAGTATACTACAAGCCTTTCTAGGGCATATTTAATTAATTATTACATTAATACAATGAAATCTCTATGACCTAGTGATCAGGGTATCATTTATCATGCCAATGACAGAATTTCAAATTTGTTTAAACATGAGAATGTTTTCAGGTAGCAAGTTTAGAACTTATCTTTTCAGTTGAGTGGCTCATCTATGATAAGCCAGAAAGACATATTGATCACCAAATAAAAAAAAATCTCTGTGCTGTAATGGTCTATATGTTTATTAACTAACCAATGAATAGTGTGGCAGAAAATACTTGTTAAGATATGACTTAGTTGAATCCAGGCTGAGTAAACTTAGAAAAAAAATTCAATATGCTTAGAATTATCCTTTTAGGTAATTGATTCAGTGTGAACTTTAATCACCACCAAATATTGATTAGGAAATAGATTCTTAGCTATTCTTATGCAGTGATTAAAATAAGAATGAAAATGGATGAGTCCTAATTGTCTTTATTATCCTGTAAAGATGTTGGAAGTCTTTTACCTTCAGTATGCTATTTAAAGGTCATTTCATCCATCTAAATGGAGATCCGTATGCTAAAATGGTAAAGCATGCACCCATCTTCTCTACAGACAACCTGGGTTCAAATCTTAGCAAAATTAACTTGGAAAATTTTTTCCAATAAATTTTTTTCTTCATATAGCTTGCCCTGTAACCACCCAATATTGGTTGGAAAATGGGCATTTAGTTATTCTTAGCTGTAAGCAAGTCAAAGATAAATACTAATCAGGCCATCAACACCTAACAATCAGTAAGCCTGAAAAGTACTGTAATATCTTCATTGTTTCTCTATGAGAGACATTTATCAATATTAAAATGGAATTTCCAAGCAAATGCTATATATAATAAATTTGGCCACACTGTACCTGAATCAAAAAAGTGCACAATGGCACCATAAATGCAGACGAAATAATGGTGAGTATGAATGAAGCTAAGGAGTAAATAATCACCAATAATTTTTTAAAAACTGGGTTTGTATAATACTTAAGAACAATTATATGCTAATACTGTATGGCATGAACAAATAATAATAGCTGATAGTGATTAACCTATATCCCAGTGGGCTTTACTTGTACCAGAATGGAAGGTGCAACAAAAATTACATATTTGAATTTTTTTTTTTTTATAGATACCATTGACTGATAATGATTTGTTTACCATTTATGTTATACCTTTGGTTTTATGTGCATAATAAATCTGGCTACCAATTAGACATCATTTGTAATAGATTTGCAAAGGAAACTGCTAATAAACATATACCTATTTATCAATGTTAAAAAAAGTGTTTTATGCTTAACATCATTTATAATGAATTAAAAATATAGACAATATTAAGATCATCTTTTCCCCATTGTACCATTTAACTGCCTCAATATGGACTGATTAAATTATTTGACATTTGACTTTTCCAGCAAGTCATGCTACTGGTGAGAAACTTATTATTCTCACTCCATGCGTTATTATACAAAGACATGTATAAATAGATTTTACATGCTCACCCACATATAGTTATATCTCGCATTACCATCAACTAATATCGGTTCAAATTCCATCTTATCCTCATCAGATTAAGCATTCATTACCACAAGTCAATAGCTACATACCCAATAGCAGAAACAGGTCAATGAGTGATGATGCTCAATAAATCCAATTGTTTTCATTCAGATGGGGATCTGGTTATAAATAATCGGTCCAGTTGGATGTAGATCAGACAATTTACTGTTGACCTAAACGGCAATGTGCACGTTTTCTACTATATGGTTAAGGCAATGAGGCAAGTTTACATTAGAAATGAAAGCTGCTAGGACCTAAATCAAACATAAGGCAAGCTGACACAGAACAGTTGGAAAGTGTCATCGTAGGTACACACAAAGCAAACTGTCACCGTACAACTAGAAACCTTAAGTAAACCTACAAAGACCCATGAAGTCATGTACAGCAATAGTTGCTCGGCAAGTAAATGCTATTACCAAGCCTATATATCAGGCGTACAGTATAGTAAACTTTATTGTATATAGATGTGAAATAAATATTGAATCCTATATACATAAAGAGATAAGTAGACTCCAGAATTATTTTTTTTTTATAGCTGAGCACTGATTTACTATCACGTAGACTTTTAGGAAATCTAATTTTTTGTGCGATATTATAGAATATCATTTCTTTATATTTTAAATTTATACAGCACTTTGTTACACACACGTATATATATTGAATTCACTACTACGCCTAAAATATTAGTAATAAACTCAGTCAACTAACCGTTTTTTATTGTGCAAAACTTAAAAAAAAAAAAAAAGTTCCAATATATAGCAATTAAATTTTTTCTATAGTTTAATTAATACTTAACTAAAATATGTAATACATGTATGACGTGCACCCACACGTATGAATTGTATATTTCAAAAGCATTCTTAAAATCAATCTTTTCCAGCGCTTCGCTGACTTATTTTATAATTGGATACATGAAATTAATAAAATTTTAAATATGATTGACAGAATTAAATGTTCAGACTTTGAAATAAACGTTAGACAAATATTTTTTCGATTTTACATATAAAAAAAAAAGGGAGTTGAAAATATACTTCGACTTTGAAGATTAATTTGATGATTCCGACACTTCGCCATTTCAATTTCATCAAACCCTTAAGGTGTTTATTTTTAAAATAAAGATACCATTGAAGGATACTCACCCCTTTTACAAGTGAAAAGACACACAAGTCTTTACACAAATAAACTCGTACAAAATAAGCTATTTTTATTTCTTGTTTGTCTGAATGTTTGTGATGATGGTATTTGTTATAATTATACGTTGAACTATTTCCATCATCACCAAATATTAATAGTTGAATGTTTTTAGAAAAATTCAGACTTCATTTAAACTTTTCAAAAATATTTATAATAGCACAGTTTATATATATATATAACACATGTGGTTTTATTTTCTTATCTTCTTCACACTGTATTGGCCTGATCAGTGATAGTACTAGCATGGTAATAAAATCAGGGACCTTTAGCTTTATGAATTTTGAACCTAAGACGTGTTTTAGCCAAGTAGACTATTCTTTAAAAAACAACAGTTGAAAATTTATTTACTTGTATAAGAATTTCTCCATTTTTTCTTATGGCAATCTTAGTGCCCTAGGTTTTCAAACATAATTTAATTATAAGGGGTTATACACCATTGACATGTGAGCAACTTTTTTTAAATTTTCTTCTTTGTACTTTTCCCTAATATTTTTGTTTTTCACAAACATATAATTATATGTTGGACTATTTCCATATGCAGTTAAATTATTAATGTATTTAGAAAAATTGAAATTGTATGTTTTCCAAATCCATTCAACAATTAGCAACAATAATAATAAACAATCATTCGTAAACGAATATGGACATTGTAAATACATTTCCCCCCCCCCCCGGAAAAATTGAGAAAAAACTAGTAATCTCCTAGCAAATCGAGATTTTTTTTTCCTCTGGGGGGGGGGCTCCCCCCGGGCCCCCCCCTTCCCCCCCCCCCCCCCCCGCCCCCTCCCTTTCTCCTTTCCTTCTTTAAAACCCCCTTTTTTTTTTGGGTTGGGGGGGTGGGGCCTGGCCTCCCTTCTCCCCTTTCCTCAACATCATCCCACCATCTCCCTCATGGGGGGGGGTGTTCTTTTTAAAAAATAAAAATTAAAAATACTCCTTTTCCAGTGTCTTCTCTAACCTTGGGCGCATGCGCTGGGTTACAATCACAAATAATAAAAATCTAAAATCATAAAACCAAACACCAGACACGGTATAATATGGGCTTTACCCTTTGCCTTCCTTTGTTTTGTATCTGTCCTTTACTCTACATCAATGAGAATAGAAAACAAAGAAAAAAAAAAAAAATCTCGTTCCATTTGGAGGTTCCCCTCCCTCCCCCAAGATATATTCTTGCGGGTTTAACCAACAGAAGCTTTCATTAAAAAGTAGAATCCCATTGTCTGGATCTGAGAGGTGGGCGAAATCATTTATCAGTCTGCGCCCCTTCAAAGCCAAGAGACATGAATGGACTGGGACTGATTCAAAAAGGATTGCAATTCAGAGAACTTACAATATGATCCACAAACTTTATTCTGATTGCAGACCTCCAATCGCTCCCAAAGAGCAAGTGCCCCCACTGATAGAGCCCCTCAGAGGTCCTCCCATCTGGCTACAAATCAGATATCATACATTTTTACCACATAGCACCTTCCGCGACCATGTTCAATTCAAAATAACCTATTGGGAAGCTTCAACCTATCCAACTCAAATACCCAGAAGGCACACACTCCTCCCCATCAACATAAACAAACTGCCAAACTAGCCCGTAGATTGAAACAGCCAAACACACAGATTTCTTCTCAAAATTAACCTTGGTAGCCTCTCCACTGCTATATTTCTTAATAGAAGAGGCTCCCATAGATCCCATATGTTGTCTCTGTCTTTCCAGCCAGAAGATATGGACCATATCCTCGCTTTGTCCGGTCTGGCAGGGACAAGACAAACTCAGAAACACATTGATAATAATGGTCCAGATCTAACATCTCTTGAAGGGGTTTAAATAGAGGATTTTGTAAATCAGGTCCCACCTACATAAACTTTGCCATCTGGTTGAAGATGCAAGGTGATTTTCAAAAATTACGACGAAATCAATAACTGTTCTCAGATAATTAAAAATATCCAAGAAACAGACAAGAGAGGATCATACTGGATATAACATGGGAATTCAAATGGTCTAAACCCTCTCCACACCCTAAATAATTTATATGAAAATATTTATTATGACTTAATATCTTATTATGATTTAATAAACCCTCCAACCATAACTTGCAAACAGGGTTTAAACAAAGGTATTTCGTTAGACTAGATGATTAATATACCTTGCATCCAAGGTTATATTCTATGATTTGAATCATTTTCTGTATATACCCCTGTACTACTAGATATTTCTTGTTATTTTTTTATTTTTGTTTTTGTAATCACTTATAGGTCAAATAAAATTATCTTGAAAGAGAAATGACTTTTGTGACGATTCTATAAATTTGTGAACCACAAGTATATACATATATAGAACATGCAAGTCCATTTTTGTTTGATATTTTATGATGCCATCTTTTAATTTCTTAAATATCAATATTATTACTGAATTCTTCCAATCGCCTGATACATCATTATCATTTATATATTTGATACATAGATTGGGATGCCAACACTTTTCCTATTTCTTACCTACTCATTTTACCATTATTTCCTGGAACTTTTCCTTCTTCATAGATTTAATTGCACACCTCTCTTCATTTATATTCTGAACAATTCAGATATAACTGTAGGTAATACTTGTTCTTATTCATTCTTACTATATAATTCTTTATGGAACTCTTCAACACATTTCATGATGTCATCTTTTAGCAATAGTTCCATCTTCATATTACTGAAACAATCTCTTCAATACCAAGATGTTTTACACTTTTGAAATATTTATTCATTGTCATAGCCTTTTTTGCCAAATAACAATTATATATACATTATTAACTCTTTTTTATATGAATCTATAAAAGTTTAGATATTATTCTAAATGGATCATTTAAAAAAAATGCCATATTCCTTTTCTCCATATGTCCATCTCAATAATTTTTTTATTGATAAATCACTTTTCTTGCAGTTCATAATGAAATATCAGTAATCATACTGATTTCAATTAAGTCTAAACCATTTTCAAAGTCTGTAAATACTTTAAGAAAACAATTTGTAAATTCTAATTTGAATTCACTGTAGTTTTACTGAAGATTAAAAATACCAATTCTTAGTTTTTTTAAAAATAGTTTTAATTTTGCATTAACATATATTGCATCTTACATCTAATTAATCAATGATCACTTTATTGAATCTAAAAACATTACAATCTTGAAATACATATTTTCTGTTAGTCAAAATATAATCCAATTCTGCTATATCTTGCTTTATATATACTTAGCATTTTTCTCAAAGAATTAATGGTGCAGTTTTCCCCCTGCAAACACTCTAAGATTTGAGGTTTCATTTTTAATACCATGCCCAAATTCACCACAGCACTTTCATCTTTCAATCATCTATTAATTCAAGTATTCCATGCCAATTTCAATATTAGTCTTAATAAAGCATTTTGTACATCCACTTAAAAATTATTTACTTCATAATGACAACTTGGGGCACAAACCTGAATTATCTGCATTCGAGATTTCATTAATTTTACCACTTTATCTGATATAGTATCAATCCCCACAATGTTTTTCTTCCACATTTTATGATGAATTCACTCCACTTGTTATTCCAATATTTGCTTTACAGTAGAGTATGTCCCCTTCTTTAAATTGTCTTTCACCTTTAACCACAACCACACAAGGACAAGCCAAGAATCTTCATACCATACATTCAAACCCTAGCCAAATGTCTCAATAACAAACTAGCCAAAGACTTCACCATCACATATTGTTTACCTCCTAATAAAAAGAGACTTAACAATAATTCAAAAGGACAAAATCACACATTTTTTGAAAAATGGTAAAATTAATTAATCATATTTAAGACTAATTATTATGTGGATTTGAAATAACCCAAACTTTTTTTATTAATTCCATCCAAGGTGAAAAAAATAGGTTATGCACTGTGAAGTTATGTAAAGACCAAAAATGATTTGCTATCCTTTCACCTCCTTCCAGTTCTAGGAGTCACTGTTATTTTTCCTGGATTTCTTTATAAGGTAAATAGTTTGGAAAAGAACTATTGTGAAATACCATCAAAACATCAATACCAGTTAAAATATTTGCTTAGAAAAAGCAATTAATAATAAAAACTCGGCTCTTTCTCCGATTGTCTGCCTTGGCCAGAAATGGTATCCCAAGGATTACCTTTCATGCTTGCCTATTGGGTATCATCCCTAAACTAACTACAAGAATTAATCAACAGAGAAAATTTCCGTGACTATGACTTTTTTTTAAATGTACTATCCAGCACATAAAAAAAAATTAATTGTTGACAATACTTTTAATACTGTAGAATTCAGAGACGATTTAAACGAGTACTCAAAAATCACCTGGAAATTCAAGCTACATATCTAAACTATACATTTACTGACTTTTGTGTATAAACTTTAGAAAAAAAACCAGCAGTCAGTCTATCATCAAGATTAAATATAACATTTTATCTTACTCTTAGTTTACTTTAAAAAAGTTTTTTTAATATATAATTTTATTATGATACAATAATCTTTTTATGTCACATTTTCTTTTATTATTGTCTAAAATATATTCAGAATCCTTAAAAAGGTGCAATAAGGGGATCAAAAACTAATTATGCAGCTAACATTAGTATAAATTAATAGCAGCTGAGAGAAAAAATCAGTTATGAGAAAAGATTTTGAAATGTATTTATTCAAATTTGAAGGTTTACAGGTTCATATTAACATAGTTTGTATATTATGGTATAACTTGCATATAAAAAAAAAAAGAATGATTTTCAAGTTGTTTTAAAAAAGGATAAAGCACTTGATGAATAATAAATAATGCAATAAACGATAACGGTTTAATAGTCAAAATTAGGATGGGATTTCTTAGTTACCAAAAT
Source organism: Epiperipatus broadwayi (assembly GCA_028023455.1). Lineage (NCBI taxonomy): Eukaryota > Metazoa > Onychophora > Udeonychophora > Euonychophora > Peripatidae > Epiperipatus > Epiperipatus broadwayi. Next base: position 15,339,285 of record JAQFVV010012394.1, on the reverse strand, counting down.
AGAATTCATTTAGTGTCAGATATACTTAAATGCAAATTTCAATCTACTAAATGCCTGCTTTTGAGTGATTAACTTTGAAATTTTTTATTGGAAGTATCTGAAAATATTTATGAGCCTGTTTTATTTAACCTATCCAGCAGCAAACTACACATTTTTATTTTGAATGGGAGCGAGCGAATCTTTTGCTAATATTCATCCATATTTGAATATTTTATTTTTACAATTAAACCTTTTTTTTTATACAATACATTGATAATCTTAGACATTCTAAAAATATGAAAATAAATATCTAAACAAAGTTCTTATCTATAACAAAGGCATTTGGCATTATTGGATGCAATTTATCTGTTCGGAAAGTTAAAAGAAAATATATATTTGAATGTTATTAAAAGAAGATATATTTACAGTTAGTTATCATCAGAAAAAAATTTAAGTTAGTAATTTGTTTATTATTAAAATTTTAAAAACATTTTCTTTACAATTTGACAAAGACAATGCTTCTGCCTGATGTAACCAACTTTTCAAGAATTGTCTTTTTAAAAATAAATTGCTGTCAGAGACAACTTCCTATTAGAGGCATAATTTTTGGTTTAAAAATGTCTTTTACAAAAAATATTGCAATATATCTTTTAATTTGTAAACAAATGACTAAAAATTACAATTTTTTTTAGAAATATAAATTATTCAATTTTTGCCCTCAAGCTAAAATACTTGGCCAATCGCAAGTTCTCATCTCTATCGACTTCCGATCATTTCCCACATAGCATTGTCATGACAAGAGTACTGTCAATCATGCAGAAGATTCATACAGTGCTGACATCTTAATACTTTAAAATTATAGCTGAGAAAAGAAAAGCTGCACACTGTACTATAAGATTAGATAGACTTAAAACAATGTAGAGACCATGATCGCAACCCATCGATATCTGTGCGAGATTATAACTACTGAGATTCAATCTATTAAATGGAATAAAATTAATGAGAAAACTTTTGCTGGTATTGTGGCAATTTGGATTAATCAACGTGATTTGATGAATTAAGTATAGAATTGTGTTTACCTTGTAGAATATTGATTAATGTAATCATCTATTATTTATCATTGAATATATTTACTAGTAGCCAGATCCATCTATATGAATTTCAGAGACCAGTTGTTATTTGGTTTTCATGGTCAATTACATGGTCAATTAATATATTCCTGTATCATGAGCCCTATATAGATATTTGGGTAATAAATGGCATGTTGATAGTTATTTCTATTTGCCGTATGCTCTTATTTTAGTCCTGCTATATGTATCTAAAGATATTTTATATGTCATTTTGCATGCTTATATTTGATGAATGTTAATTAATGATAAGAGCATAAACATTTATTAATTTTGTTTAATTATATCTGCAAGGTATTTAAACTGCAATATCTTTTGTGTTATGTAATATAATCAGTTCTGTTAAGAAGATAATCTGAGAGGATTCAAAAAACTTAATAAGTAATCGTGCCAACAATGAAAAGGTGTGTAAAATCTTGGGAATAAAATTCATTTCCAATGTAGTGTACTTTAAGATCAAGAATGTGCAGATACACAAATTAAAATTACTATATGTATGCTGTATTCATAACATTATCAGAGTTCCGTTAGAGTCAATGATATAATAAAATATAAGTAAACTTAATCATTTAGGGAATACAAAGGTAAAGTTAAGTTCATTTCAAATGCTATTAAAGTTTTGGAGTTATAAATTTGCTATATTAAATTGAATTATAGGATATAGGTTCATTAATGAATAGAGAAATTGTAGTTTTGCATATAAATATATCTACTATGATATTTGTTAAATAATGTTTTCTTAGATGTATTTTCCTTATTGGTGTTTCATTCAATATATATTTCAGAGAGAATCATAATCTCCTAATCTATGCTGGAAATAATGATGTTATGTGATGATTATGAACTGAAATAGAGTAAAGATGAGAAAAAGCCTTCTAAGATAAAAATTTAATTTTTCTTTTATTGCTAGTTTAATTAAAGAGCTGAAAGAGAATGTGATAGCTATCATATCACACATTATATTTAAAAAAACTAGAGATAGAAGGGTACATTTCCAAGAAAATTGAGGTATGAACTCAATCTTGATCATTTTCCAGGTTCTGGAATAATTTGGTGGCATTCAAATGAAATATCAAGAATTGCTAATAACATTAAGTAAACAGTCCTTCTGTAGCATCTTTAAGTATCTTCTCTTGAGCATTCAAAATGACATTTTCCAACCAATATAATATATATGGGCATTGAAAACTACTGTATACATATAATACAGCACAATAAATAATGTACTGTAATCAAACTGTAAAATTGCATCCAGTAATTTACATTTGCTTGGGGACTTAGAACAATGAATGTGGTGACTTCATTGTCATTATATAAAGTTTATGTCCTTATCAATGGTTCTTATTAACTAATAAATGAAAATATTGATACTTGGAAGAGGAAATAATGCTAAAAAATAATTAAATATTTTAATAGTTATAATTCAAAAATCTTGGTGATTAACACTTTGATTCAGATTATATATATATAATATTCAAATCATTTTCCTTAAAAAAAACTTTTCATTTATTATTTTTGAATTGAAAAAAATATGAATATTTATACATTCATTTAATATGGTCTTTTTCAGAGTATAAATAATGCAAAATATTAGTACAAACATACTTCAGTAATACACATCTGAAAAATTGTAAGGGAAAATAGATATATATTACATCATATATATTTCTAGTTTTTCAAAAAAAGTATAAATAACAAATATTTAATTTTTTTTGTAAAAAAAACTCACTTTAATCTTCATTCATCAATAAAACCAAATAAAATTTTAATGATTAGTTTTATATATTTTGGTGATATATAATACCCCCCCCCCCATTTTTTTCTATCATATAATAATACATTTGTACTAATATTATTTACATCTTTGAAAAATAAATATTAAGAAAAAAAAAAGTATAAATATTTATGTTATTAATTAATAAAAGAGAGGGTTTTTCCCCAAAAAGGGAGGGCAATTTGAAAATTATATTTAAATACTTATTTTCTCTAAAATGAGAAATTTATAAGACACACTCATAAGAACACACAAATTTTTGCTAATTCCCGTTAAAAGTGAAGCAGCTTTGATAGTGAAGTCTTCTTTACATCCCTTCACAAAAAAAGAAGAGAAATTGTCTAGACAACTGTTGGGCGATGGATGGTTTTCCATCGTTGCTTAGTATTTTAGCTACAAAAAATGGAATAATTTTATTGCTCAATGAAATTTGAATGCCAAAAATACCAGAACTGTGATCAAAGGGTATTACCAGAGTTTGACCCTCTACCACTGCAAAAACCATGCAGAGCAAAACAGCAATCAAATGGCTTTCTTATTCAGATTTCATAATAAGTTCAAGCATCTCAAATGATAGAACTGGACCTTAAGTTTCAAAGCTTGCCACTCTACATTAAATGACACAACACACTTTAGCTAATAATAGCTAAATAATCCTTTACCAATGAATAACTGAGTGGCTATAAGTCATTTACCTCTCTACCTCAAATTTAAAAAAAACCCAAGTTTGCATGGAAATTCTCAAGTACCTAAAATTTTTTTTAAAGTTTTATGTAGATTTGAAACCCATATCATGGAAACGGTACGTTAATACACTAAAATAAACAAAAAACAACACTACAACATAAAAATGTAAATGATATTCATTTGAAAGTTTAGTTACTTATTATAAATTATTTCCTTTTCCATCCAAATAATCCCATCTTTAAAAATACTGATTTAACACTTAAATAAATAAATAAAAAACGCATATGGCTTTATTGCTCAAGAGTTCATAAAAAGTTTGAGTGAAACCTGCGAGCACCAGAATAGATCCTGGGACTTCTCAATCCTAAGTCAGATGCACTATCAACTACGCCAAACCATGTAGGCTAACATTTAAATGATCACAAATTAACAAAATTTTAATAATTAATTATCTGTATATCCTGAAAGATATGTACAAATCAAAGACTTTCAAGACCTTCAAATAGTTTATATTGTAGCAAGATAAATTTCGCTTGAATTACTATTAAAATAATAATAAAGTATTAAAAGTTAATTCTTCTATTTTCACTACTTTTATGTCATCTAGTGTAAACTTTAGTAATCAATAAATACCATCTGTTAGTGCTTAATAAATCGTCATCCTGTGGTCCCTTATCCAAATATCCCTAGATCTGCACTGGATAAGGATTTATTAGTACTACCATCTGGCATCTATTGATTACCAAAATCCATATTAGCTAGCATAAATGTAGTAAGTAAAAAAAAAAAAAAAATGCTAATAATTAGCGATGTGTAAGCTAAGATCACGATATAATTGTTGGTGTAGTATTATAAGTTACGTTTATTGCATTAAACAATTTCCATAAGTTATAATTATACAACAGAAAATTCTCAGTACAGTACTCCCCCAGTGCTAGCCTTAGTAAATCAATGGATGCAAGAAGGTTTGTGCATGGAATCCCTATCACACCAAAATGTATAGGCACCGAACTGGGTTCAGATCTGTATGACTATACAAACAGATGAACTTGAATTGAAAACATTGTTTTGTTTTCATCTCGAGCTCCTAGTTTTATAGTTAACTAAATAGACAGATAAAAGATGGTGACTGAAGGTTTGCATTTGATCCTAAGATCTAGGTGCAGTTATCCCAGATCCAAGGGTTCTCACTAATGAAAGTCACAAGCTAGAAACTAGTCTGGTAATATGGGGTGAGTAGATACTAGATAGGGATTTTATGCATAAACTTTCTTGATCCATTGGTTATGCAGGCTTGCCCTGGGAGCATTACTGTATGGAGAGTTTGGAGGTTTTAATGGTTTTACACCAGTCCCCTTCCCATAGGATAATGATGACTGGTTTTTAAAAAATCAAAGACCCAGTGTATAGATACTGAACTGGGTTCAGAGCAATACAACTATACAAGTGAATGAACTTGGATTGAAAACATTGTTTTTGTTTTCATTTTGGACCCATAGCTTTATAGTTAACTAAATAGATAAAAAGGTGACTACTGGAGGATTGCATTGGATCCTACAATCTAGTTGCAATGCTCTCAGCGACACACTAGAAACTAGTCTGGAGATATTGAATGTAGAAAGGCATTAGATAGGAATTGTATGCACAAACCTTCTTGTATCTGATGGTTATTAAAGCTTGCACTGGATGGTACTATTGTGCGAAGAGTTTGCTATTGTATTAACAACTTGTGTAATCATAGAAATGGCGATCATAATTAGGTCTGTTAATCGCTAGATAAAACACACTGACAAGCATTGTTGATAATTATGATAAAAAATTGTATTTCTAAAAACACTTCCAAATCAACAATCATAATACCTGTAAAAGGACTCAAAAGTTAAAGGTTCCTGGTTCAAAATCCAATTTTATTCAAATACCACAAGATCTCCAAGCAACTGATTAACTCATATAAAAAGGTTTATATGATGTTTGAGTGCTAATGCATCAAAGAAAAAAATTTTCAATTAGCCACATGAAGTACTATCCCTTTCCACAGCTTTATTATTATTATTTTCTCAAATATAAATTGATCCAACAATATTTTACTCGTAAGCCAGCTAGTCTCTCCACTGAACAAACTGTTCAAAACATCAACAAATAATATATTTTAATAAACTATTTGGAATTATTAAAAAAATACTAATTTATTTAATAATTTAATTCGGAAAGATTGTTAATAAATAATGATTACAATTTTATTTCGTAAACAGCTATAACATATATTTAATAAGAATTTAGGGGAGGTAAAAATTCCTCTTTAAGTTGTCATTAGTTATCGAAATAATAAAGTGAAACTAAGTAATTAATTATATATGTGTGTGTGCTTTGTGAAAGAAAGACAAACAACAAAAATTAAAACCTGATCCAGTTTTTTTTTCTTACCAGAATCCATTAGTTACAAAAACAGGAAAAATAACAGGCAGAAAAAATACAAAATCTTCACTTGCATCTCTGAGAGATGGCAGCACCATACTGCTATTAATAACCAAGCAATATTATTACATTGCTAAAAGGCATAAGCTATTAAAATATGGCATTCACTTCGTGTAAATTGTTAACAAAAATATCTAAAATAACAATGTACTAAATGTACACCCTACGGAAGGATCATGGACATGGCGGAACAACTCATGGCACGCAACTGTTCAATTCATTATGGTCCACAGCCTCTTTTTTTTTCATATTTTAATGGTCATCTACTCACTTAAAAAGTAAATGCTTTCAGTCACGATGAGATAATTTACATAAACTGTTAAAAGAATATATTGTTCAGATTTATGAGTGACCCCTCCCCCTCATGTTTCTGAAACAGTATTCTTTTGAAAGCTGATACTAAGCACTGCTTACACTTCGATATGCAAAGCATTTTCACTGTTGAAATTCTGAGTAACCTTCAGCTCCTGTGAAGATCACATCCACCCACATTCGCATTGCTTCCCCAGTTGGGGCGACAAGATAATAAGTCCTATCACATGTTTTTACACAAAACGTTAGTTTTGGATTGGGGCTTTTCATAGCATGTAAATGGTCAACATACACCTCTTCAATTGCTTGAAAGTAAATTCCCCCACGTGGTTTGGTTTCAGTTTTATCAGAATAATAAAGTAAAGATCTTTTAATTCGATCAAAAACAAACCATCGTTTATTCCAGGTCTTAAACTTGATGCCCAGCTTGTGCAAATAACCGCGACATGTTGTACTGGTCAGTAATATATGGGGGCATGCCTCAATATGATGACCAGAGGATTCCACATGCTGTCTCAGGTCAAAGTCCTGGCTGCGAATTGGTAAATATCGTGTCAAAGGACGCTAAAAAAAAAAAAGAAACAAAGAAAATTGACAAAATAAACTATTACAAAGAATAAACAATGCAATATCAAATGTATAAATGCTAAAAATAATATACGTATTATACACAATATATGAACTCTATCGGTATACAAAACAATAATAGTTAGTTTTAAAAGAAGAATTCATTTTATTTATATAAAAAAAAAAATATATATACATTTTAAAAAACATCAGCGCTTAACAAATTTTAAAGTTTTTTTGTTTTTTTTTTTAAAGGCAACTAACCAGCGATATGGAAAAAATTTGCAATTGACATATATATTTATACGAATTCACAATGTCTTAATTAAAAATATTTCAGATATGTAATTAAAAGCATCATTAATACAAAAAGGTACTTGCGTATTAGTCCGACGGGAAATTTCACATACGTATTAGTCCGGCGATATAGGGTGAGAGAAAACATTTTATACATGGAGAAAATTGTGAACCTATATTATAACGCCGGCACAAGCAAATGTGTAAATAAAGACCGAAAAAAACACATTTTCAATCTTCTAAAAACTAAAATATATATATATTTTAAAGTGAATATTAGATAATAAACCAACATTTTGAGGAACAACTTTCTCTGATCTAATTTTTTTGTTTATTATCAAAAAACAAAAAAACTTTGATCGAGATATTATCTATTAATAACTTTAAAATGTGCACATTTACAATCTTCTAACACGAAGACAAATTAATCGTTTAAATGAATATTAGATAATAAACGAACATTATCTAATATTCACTTAAACATTATTTTTGTCTTTAGAAGATTGTAAATGTGATTTACGTGTTTGTGCCGGCGTTTTTCATCACCGTCGGATTAATACCTAAGTACCAAAACAAATTGATTTAATTCGGATTATTCTTCATCTTAAACTATCATCTATCAAAAAAATATCTACCAATTTATTTAATCATAATCACTTATTATCAAATCCTTGATTATTTGTATTTTACTATTACTCTAATATTTTTCAAGTACTGATCCCTTTTTATAACAGCCGACTAATAGATGCCCCCCAATATTTTACACAAAAAAACTTTTTAATAGAGTAAATAAAATACATTAAAAAGATATTATTTCTAGCACAAATCTTATACATTAGAAATTTATATTTTAAAAACTATATTATTTCCACAGTGATTAATGCTTTGGACCATCAAGATATGAATACTGTCATATTCTGAATATTTATTAAAATGCAGGGATTCGATTACAAAATTAAAACTGAGAGAGATGTATGACAAGATGATTCCATTTCTCCAAAAGTTTTTACATACAGCAGTTGTACTAGAAGTATTTTATGGAGTAAAAATAAATGAAAATTATTTAAAATTATCTAGACTTTGCAGATGATGCAATTATTTTGATAAATAATGCTTCATAACTTCTGGAAACGATGTAAAAGTTATCCAGATGAAAGTAGAATTACTAAAAAAACTAATGTTCCATGTATTTTCTTCAAAGAAGAAAATAAAGATAATCATGAAGTAAGCAACTACTTTGGTCAGATTATAAATGAGGAGGGAAACATAATGGATAAAAATAATCATAGAAATTAAATTTGCGTGGAATGCTTTTGATTAGAAATATTATTAAAACAAAATATGGCTATGTATTTGAAAAAGGCTTTTAAATAGATATTTTATCAGTCTTACTTATGGATCTGAGATTTAGACATATATCAGAAGAGCAATACAGAAACTTCAGACTACTCAACAAAGTAGGAATAGATGAGGAATAACAAGAAGATATTGAAAATGAAATACATGGATGAGAGAACAAACAGATGTTATTGACAACACTGAAAGAATTAAGACCGAAGTGGTGCTGGCTTGAACACATTTCTGGAAGAGATAATAATAAATGGTCAATTGAAGTTTTAAGATGGATCCCAAGAAACAGTAAAATTGATAGATGAAATAAGGAAGTTTGTTAGTGTGATATGGAAAAGAGGTGCAGCTTTTATGAATATTTTTAGTAATTAATTAAAACTATTTTTTTTTGCTATTTCTAAAATCAATTTTCTCTTTTTTTTAAAAAAAAAATCGCTAAAACATTTCTGAACATGGCATATTCTATTACAAATTATACTATTAACATTTATGATTCACCTTAGGTTTTAAAATAAAGTATTTCACTTTGATCTACTCCAATGCTCAATAATATTTTGAGATATATTACATATTTATAAACTATGGCAGAAAAGCAATAAATATATAAAAAGCTTCCTGAGCAAATAATTAGAATATTAGGTTTAATATGTAGGAGTACCATGAGCTTTTAGCATTTTAAAAATATTTGCCATTGTGGATCTTAAATCATTTCATTTGTTAGAAATCAGTATTACACTGTATAGTAGCCATATTGAAAGAAATAAGTGTTGAAAACCTTCACGGCAAATTTTTTTATAAAAATAATTGTAACTAAAAATAACTGTCACTGCACCCCCCCTTCCAATATTTACACAGATGGTCTAGATTCTCTTTCTTTGTCTTTCAATATCACAATGACTTTATATTTAATACTTCTAAATTTCCTCAATCGTTCTGAAGATAATTAACATGTAGATCTGACAAGATACTCAGTTGACTAGATTTAGACATTTGTAATGTTTAATGATTTCATTGCTCTTATTTCTTTTTTACATTTGTTTTGTTTTAGGTGCTAATAGAAGATTTAATAGAAGTTTCAGGAATTCACAACTTTAAATTTATTATTTTCTTAACTGCTAACAAGTCATTGCCTCATGATCATATTTTTTTGCCCAATTGCTAAATTTTCAACAATGTTTTCTTTTTTTGTGGGGCAGTTTAAAAATGATAATTTGCTGTTGCTACCTTAGCACCTAACTATTCCACAGCATTCATTAAACATCATCCAATATATATATATTAGCAGTGAGCTCGTTGAAAAATACATATATATAGTCTTAAACCATCATTTTTTTGATCAAATGAACTTCTTACTGCAAATATCTACAAAGGAGTAATTGGATATTATTATTTAAGCCACAATAATTTTCACACTCAACATTTGAGCATATTGACCAGTAATGAGGGATGGAGAATATGGAGAGATGATAGTGCAGCTGATTAATTTTTAAATAATCTATGTTCTGCAGTATATTCTAAGTTTAGATTATTTACACATTGAATATGAGCATTTATGATAACTGCAGTTATTTATAAACCATATCTAATAATCAAAAGTATGTAAATGGTAACAATTATTGTATCATAACAATGTCTAAAATTATGTCAATTGATAATTTTAATTCAAGAGTCCAAGAAAACTATCATACTGTGTCAAATTATTAATCTGTGTTTATTGTTAACTAAACAAATTAGTCTAGCATCTATATTTCTACATTTGATATTTGATTTCATAATATTTATTGGCTTTTTAGCAGTCTATGCTTTCTTAATATCATACATTTATGAAAAATTACAGACATATCAGATTTTTATCAGTTCTGTAAAAAAAAAAAAATTACCAAAATAATCACAACCCATTTACAGTGAACTTTGGATTTTAATCAACCAAAAGCACAAACATGATTTGAAAAGTTATAGAAAAGACCAATGAATATGAATTATAGTTATGCTTTGGATATTATCATAATCTTAAGAATATTTATCAAAATCTGCACCAATGATTAGATTAGATTACATAGTGATACTAAGAAAATTAATATTGAGATGGGTGTATGACAGAGTGACTCCTTATCTCCAAAAATTTTTAAAGCAGTTTTACAATAAATATTTTGTGGATGAAAATGGGGAATTAAGGGATTAAAAGTAAATGAAGACTATTTATTATTTTACCAATGATGTAATTGTCTGTGTAAATAATGCTTCAGAAAATGTTGCAAGAGTTATCAGATGAAAGTAAGAAAGTAGGCCTAAATATAAATACTAAGAAGACCAAAGTACTGCCAATGGATTTTGTTAAAAAAAAGAAAATGAAAATTAATAATGATAAATTAAAAGCAGTGGACAGATTATTAGTACAGATAAAAACATAATAAATGAAATTAATCATAGAATTAAACTTGAATGGAGTGCTTTTGCTATAAATAACTTAATATTGAAAAAATATATATCTATGTATGAAAAGGAAGCTTTTTAATAAATGTGCTTTATCAGTTCTGACTTATAGATCTGAAATTTGGACACTTAACAGAAGAGCATTATAGATACTTCAGATCATTCAAAGAAATATGGAGTATTATGTCAGGATTAACAAGAAAGATCAAATATGAAGTACATGAATGAGAGAATAAACCAGTATCACTGATGTTATTGAAAGAATTAAGAGACTGAAGTGGAGTTAGGATGGGCACATTTCTGGAAGAGATAATAGTAGTTTGACAGTTGAAATCTTAAACCAGATTCCAAGAGATTGTAAAAGACATGGAAGAAATATGAAAGTTATGCAGATATGATGTGAAGAAAAGAGGCTAGAGATTGGAAAAATTGGATTAAACTTAAAGAGACCTTCCTGCAATGGACTGATAATGGTCAAAAATGATACATATATACCTATTTCATGGAACAACCAAAATAGATTGCCATTAATATAACAAAAGGTGGGCATTATTTACAAGTTTATTTAAATTATTTTTGGAGGATCTTGCAGATAAATTGTCTTAATAATGCACTGGGATCTGCTTGTTTGATATTAAGCATAAAAATTTATATGTTAATTAATATATATATATATCTTTGCATCATGTTATTCATCAATAACATTAATATTTCAAAACTATAACATATTATTTTATTAGTAAATTAAATAGTGTTTACTGTTTTCCTGAAGATTTGTGATGATGGTGTTTTAGTTGTATTTTTATATTGGACTATTTCCATCATCTAATATGAGTATTGAATGTCTTTAGAAAAATGTAACTTTATTTAAATATTCCAAATACATTCAACTGTTAGTAATAGCACATCAAACAGGTTCTTCAGGTATTGCATGCTAGTACTGTCACTGGTCAGGCAAGAAGAAGGGAGAATAATACCTCTCGAAACGTTGTGCATATACTAACTTGTTTGATGTGCTATTACTAACAATCGAATGTATTTAGAATATTTAAATAAAGTTAAAGTTTTTTAAGACATTCAATACTCATATTAGATGATGGAAATAGTCCAATATAAAAATACAACTGAATAGTGTTAAGTTTGCATCAAGTATAAAAAAAATGTTTTTTTCCATTTCACATCCACAAATGAAGATAAATATATCCTATAAATTAAATTATTTATAAAAATATTGTCTTAAAAATATCTAGTTTTAATATCTGGCAATTTAATCATATATGATTCGCAAAAAATAATAGAAATCTATATCTATTTTTCCTGGCTTTCCTGATATAAAAATGCTTTTCCCTTCTCAGAAACCAGATAATATCATCATAAAAATATCAATTGCACTCATATTTTCTTTATGATAAGTATGTGTGTATACATATATGTGTTTCTTAATAATATAAAGGATATAATATTTACATGTGAATTATATATCAAGAAGAAAAATAAGTTGTCCTTAAAAAAAAATCGAAAGAAATAACCAAGAATTAGTAATAATCAAACATAATAATATTCTCTTCACCAACAATCATCAACTACCCTTTAAATATAACAAACAGACATTGCAGTTGTACATACATAAAGATTTATTACTTTATTATATTTTCATACTTGGAAAACTTGTTCTTTACCTTTTATATCTTTCAAGTTTTTTTCCTTCAGAACTTTCAATTGTAAATTTTCATTACCATGAGTTTTTAATGCATCACTATAGATATTGCTCCGACTAAAAAATCTATTTAATTCTATCTAAAAATTAGCACTACTTTGAACTGTATTTTCAGCATAAATTTAATATAATGACTTTTAGCTTTATTGGATTTCTTCATACAATTCTTAATAATGCTTGCATATTGCAAATTGTAACCTTATATACAACATGTTACTGCTTTTAGTAAGAAACAGTGGTAATTATTTATTACTGTTCTTATATTTCTAGTATTAAGTTTTTTTTATCTAGCAAATACATTTCTTACACTTCATTGCTCCCTCTAGTGTAAGTTTGAGCAATCAATAAATGCCGGATGATAGTGCTTAATAAATCCTCACACAGTACTGTCTTATCCATATTCCCCAGAATAATTTCTGGCTTATGGTTCTCATCAATGTAGAATAAATTACTCAAGTTTACACAAAGTGGCAGAACTGGAATAGAAGAAATAGATTTACTATTTAAAAGCAATGTGTAAGTAGAGGTCATGTGATGATTTGTTGATGTTACGTATTTTTGTACCTGTATTATTTGCTTTTATAATAAAGTTTCTTCAAAAATTCTATGATATTGCTTCTTATTTACTAAGGATAAATAACAAATATTAAGTTGATCAGTTGCATGATGGGTAAGGACCCATGTTTTTCAAATGTATTTTTTTAATATAAAGCCACCATCATTGCGTATTCTTCATTTTCATCCGTATATAAAAAAAGTATTTCGAAACAGAATGATCTTATAACAACAGTAATAATACAGTTTATGACAAGATATTTTGACAAAAACTGATCTTTTATAAAGAAAAATATGAACAGCGAAAGATGTATTGAAATCTACTCATTGAATACTTAAAATTTATCCTGAGAGAATCAACACCACTCTGATGAAGATCAAACGAGTTACAATAAGCTTATAGCCATTAGAAAATCTGTTATCTCTGAAATAAAAAGTAAAACAATACTAAATTGTGTATTCAGTAAAGCTGAAATAAATTTAAATAGAAAATCATGTCTGTAAAATGTCATTCTAATATGCATTTCTCTATTGATTTCCAATGAGTTTCTGAGTATTTAATATATAAGTTTTCTGCCAGACAAAATTATCGATAGTTGGTGTAATCAGCATTTTTGGAATAATAATTACTCTAGATGTATTCATTATTCACTTTGTAATAAGAATCCACATAAATATATTGAGAATTTGCTTGCAATTTGTCTCTTTTATAACAAAATGGCAACTCTTGCTTTTTCTAACATTTTTTTAACTTTTCTTTTTTATATTGATATATTTATGTGAATGTATAAGATATAATAATTTATGCGCAGGTATTTTAGATTAAATTCTTGTTATAAATGAAGTTTACTTTAAATTAAAAACATTGCTTGGATGTTTAAAAATATTTTTTATACATCTAACGAAAATCATCTCTCAATTAAAGAACTCAAAACCATGATAATTTAATACAGATCTCTCATACCCCATAAATGATGCTCAATGGTTCAAAAAAGGTTGAACCTGGAAGTGGCACAACTAGATCTGCAATCTATGAATCCCGAGTTCCAGAATCCATCACTCTATTGCTGTACTAAATCATGCATGAACAAAAACAATCAAATGGCTTATTTCTTAAAAGATTATGAGTCAAGCACTAAAAAAAAACAGAGTCGGAGTTATGATCCAAGAACCTAGAGCCCCAAAGCCTGCCACTCCATCACTAAACTAAATCATGCAAGACTGCATTAAGACTGATTTGTGAGCAGTAATAATACAAAGTAGAGACTGGCTAATTTATTACATTGGGTTCAAACTAATAAATAGCTTGAATTTATTAGTTTGGATTTTCATACCATTCGCTCCAAATAAGAATATAAAAAACATAACATTATTGTATAATTATTTAGTTTCAGAAGAGATCAGATGTCTATAATTTTTATATAATAATAACCAGTAGTATCAAATTAGAGTTTACTAATTGAAATTATAATAGTAACAATCAGCTATTAAGCTAATGCACATGAGCTTTGTGGATTTTTAACTATAAACGAATACTCTCACTTCCAAACACAAGATAAAGTCTTTGTGAAAAGACAGAATGAATCCATCTATCCTTTCTACCTAAACGTTTATGTATGGGCAAATCTTAAGCATTTGGGAACGAGAGCGTGAAGATGTTAAGTAATCACTTTAAATTATCTTTTCATAATCTTGTGTTTGGAAGTGAGAGTATTCATTTATAGTTAAAAATCCACAAAGCGCATGTGTATTAATGTTATACTATTATACTAATTATTACTATTATAGTTTATAAAAACATCACACTATATAAAATAAATATCTAATTGAAATTATATATAATTTTTTACTTTTTTTTTAAAGAGCAACAAAACAAAATTACCTCAATCTGTGTTCGAGGCTTATCTCTAAACCGTACTTGTGTAATCAAGTTGTTACGCCCTCGATCATCCAAATTCATTTTCCATTGTAATGCTTCGTTTTTCCTATCCAACTCCAAAATTTCTTGTTCCTTTTCTTGCACCTTAAAAAAAAGAATATATATAATTAAAAATAAATAGCCAAATGGTTTTATTGTCATATAAAATTTGAGCACTGAAGTGAGCTTAGTCCATAAATCTTAAGCTCCGGAATCTGCCATTTTATCACTGCTTCAAACCACCAGGGATTTGAGATAGAACAATACACTGAGTTATGAGAATAGATAAAATGTAGATCACGTGAATATGAACATAACAATTTGAAAAGTTAAATATCAATGGTGAACTGAAGTTTTTGGAAATAGCCATAAATAATTAACAGTTTTCAAGTGATAATTTTAAAAAGCTTTATTTCAATCAAAAGACGGCCACCAGATAATTGCTATAAAATGATAATGGAGAGATGCCTAAGCAATAAACTGTAGTTATTAAATTCATTGAATTTGTACTTTAAGTGTAACACATAGCCATTTTTTAACTCAAGTTTTTCAATTCCATATACTTCTTCTTTTCAAGTATGATATCATGATTTTATTTAGACTAGAAACAGTTAAAGTAAATAATTTTCACACTAAATTTGTTTGAAAATGTGGAGGATTTTTTAATATCTTTTATTCATAGTAATATAAAAATAATACAATCTAACTGCTCCATCCTTATGAGCCTTAAACTTTTGGACATCTTCCTATATATGGATGGGGACAAAGGCATTATGTATTCATGCAACCATATTTCCATTTTTTAACTACACGGACAGCATTTCTAACTCCAATTGAAGTTTTCTGCTGAAAATAATGGATCAGTATGTTCTATATGTAGCAAAAATTTTGGATCACAGTTTGATGTGTATAATTATTGCAAAATTCATTTTATAGCAAGGTTTTTTCCCCTCTTTTTTGTTTTTGGTGTTAGAATGTCTATCATCATTTATGAATAGCTGTTTATTACTATTACAATTTATATAGGCTGTTTATATTATTTCATTTACACTCCCTCTAAACTTTTTAATCTCAATTTCAGTTATCATTAATCTACTGCAAATTCTACACAAGTCCAATTTTAATCTAGTTTTTCTGATCTATAACTTCAAACTTTCTTATATCATCCATCCATTTCACATATGATCTTTTTTCTAAGTTTTTTTAGTCTTTTGGGATCCAGTTTTAAGATTTTAGTTGTCCATCTATTATCATTTCTTCTTTCAATGATAGCTTTAATTAATTTGATATAATATACATTAAATAAAAAAGCAAACCTCTACTCTAATGCCATCTATAGTGAGTGTGAATAAACAATGACTGACAAATGGTAAGACATGTTACTCTTGTTTCCTTTATCAATAAGGCTTAGGATTTAAAGCTGAATATAATGCTATCATGCATACAGTATTTACCTTTAACTTCATTTCACTATTAATCCAAAAGGCTGAAATTCATAAGATTTAGAACACAAATCAAGTTGTTTGAACAATTATATATATATATATTTAATACTGGATTAGTAACTATATATTTTAAGAGCCTCAGTCTCTTTTCTACTAATAGGTTTGTTCTTTTTTTCTGGTTAAAAATGGATAGTAAAATGGGGTTAAAATGGTTGTAAAATACATAATGATATTACTTCAAACTGTTGAATTCCAAACCTCATCAATGAAGTCAAAAATCAGAAACCAGTCTGAGAATTTAAAATGCAGATCTGATAATCAATCTTTGCTTATTCAGGCTTACTAAAAATGGCAGTAGAATATAGAACTGCTTTTATTTCATCACATACTGTGTAAACTAAAGAATTATGTGATTGGTATTATTATTATAAAAATACAGAAATGATAGTATTTGACATTGGGAACTTACAAGGTGACTTAGTTTACCCGAACAGATCAGTTGTATCAAAATGCATTCTACAAATTATTTACATATTTTCCCTATTGTCTACAACAGTATAAATATAAAAATTGACAAATAAATTTTTTTGCAAGTACATGTTAGCATTGGTACAGAATTAAATACATAATGATGTGTGTGTGCATATATACATTTTGATGCATTAATCAGATCAGTATATACACTCAAATGTATAATATTACATACAGTTGTTTTTGACTAAAGTGTAAGCTTCCATAGTAAAATGTGTTCTATATAATGTCCAATGGTTTGAAAAGTGAAAATGAGGCATATAAAAATGCTCTAGCAACTGTACTAAACTTAAAATCAATTAAATAAATAGTATTGATATATGTTATTAGGATTAATATTTAATAACATACATTGATGTGCATGGTTTAATCCATATATTGATGTACATGGGTGTCTCTGTAACTTAAAATTCTTTTAAATCCCTAAGCAATATTAATATATCAAAAAAAAAAAAAAAAACTGGTGTGGGGATATATATTTTAAAAATATCAAAATATACAGTTTTTAATAAGTTTTTCAATAATTAAGAAAAAATGACAACAAATGAATTAAAACATCTGGTCCCTAAATAGAAGCTTTAACAATGTATCTTGGATTAATGACTACTATTATAGTTCAATTATCTGCATTATAGTGTGTGATTGCTTGCTATTCTATACCTGATTACATAATTTGGTGGAGTAATTAGTTAGCTCAGTTCAACCACTAGTTGGAAAGGGCAAAGAGAGATAGAAGTCAAAACTTTGCTAATCAAATTTCTTGAATGCCAAATAAATCATTCTGTTCATTCATGGAATATACTTTGTATAAAAAAGTGTTCAAATCCTAGGTTTCTTCCAATGAGAACATTCAGTTAGCATTAAAATTTGCAGCTAAAATAGTACAGAAGTTAAATACGTCTTCTGTCTGAATTCTGTTTTATTTACATACTGATATTTGAAAATTTATCGTGGAGATGCATAAACTCCGAAAATCATTAAAGGTCTAAAAACATGTGTTTTCCTATGGCACATGACTGTAGAGCCATTAAGATGTATTCTGCTAAATAAAACCCTTAGTGAAACTTAATGTTCATGAGCTTCAATAATAATCTAAATTCAATAAAATTCTCTAATCAACTTTACTCACAAGACAATACACAACCTGCATTTTGGAGAAATATTTTAAATTAAATACTGATAATATTACAAGTCTCTACATGTTAAAATTATTTATGTTTGAAATGTGGAACAGCCCACTGCAAGGTAATTGCCTTTCTAATAACCCCTCATAATGAAAACAGAATGCAATATTTACTAGTTTTTTCAATAATTAGATGGCAAGCATCTAAGCAATTTCATAACCTTCTTTTGTCCGCTAGCTAAAAATATCTTGGTTAGCTACCTGAAAAAAAAATCTTAAATCTATTATAAATAATTAAGCTTGGATTTGAACCCAAGTCTATGAGCACAGAAGGCAGATACTGCCTTGAATTACAAGGACTTTCTTATATATACACACATAAATAAATACATATATGTATAATAATCTAAAATTTAATTTAATTGGCATATCTGCATAATATATTTGATAACCATATTATTCTACAGATATTAAAAAAAAAAATTCAAAAATAAATTGGAATGTAAGATATTTGTTTATTAACCAGATGCCTGAAAACTGTCGAGATTATTTAAGTTGATAATTATTTATTACATTTTTTTTTTCATAATTAATATTGTTTAACTGTCTCAATTCATTTTTAAACATATATCTGTTCTTCATACTGATTAAGATCTTATATACTAAAATTCGTAAGTTACTTTATAGCACAAATTTGTAAATTCACACTTTATTTATATATATGTAAATGCTTAGTAATGACAAAGGGATATGTAGAAGTTTTTGGCTTTATTGTACTAAAATAAGAAACAAGGACCAAATATGTTTTAAGCCTCACACAGATCATGGCAATTGGTAAAAGTATGAGGGTTTAAGATAAACATAAATTAAGAGGTATAAGTTATGTAATGATACATTAATTTTATTTTTTCTAATATGTAACGAATTAATTTTACAAAAAAATATTCAAATATAAAATAATATTTATAATCCCAGAATCAAGATTGTGATTTGTTAAAGCCAGGATTTCCTATAATAACGATCAATTAACCCATTCAAAAGTAAGATTTATGCAGTCATAGTTAAAAATCTAAAGTAAATCTAGAGTTAGTTTCTTTATTATTCACTGATTATTTACAAAAATAATCAAGTAAAAATAAATGTTTTTACTAAAACTTAATTTACCAATATATATTAAACAATAAGTGCTAACAGCTACCTGGATATTTTAGGTAAATTACATCACCACAATCTCCATGCTTAAGCAATCAATAGAATATTAGCCATTTGTTGAAAAGGCAACATTACAATTTGATAGTAAATGGAATAGTTTGTTTAAACATGAAGATGATTATATATACTGTAGCTATAATAATGGTTATGGCATAATGCAGAGAGAGAAAAAAAGTGTTTTGCATTAACTAATAAATATACAAACTGAGATTTACATGTGTGCGTGTATATATGCATGTTTCTTAAAAAAATAAAAGTGTAAAATGCCTAAAGATTAAAAGTAAAATGAATTTTTGCACATTATTAAAAGATTATTAAATTTGTTTGTAATAAGTTAGTGAATGATAAACTACATTGTAAAGGAAGAAGGAAAAATGCTTCTGATACACAAAGCTAAATTTGAATCCTGTTTAGTTTGCCTTCAAAGGGCAGTTTTAATTAAACAATTTATCCATTTCATAATGAAAATGGATGGCAAAGCTAAATATAAAATTAAAATATTAGAATTAATAACATTTTAGAAGTTATAATTAAAAATGTAAATGTCAGCAATGAATTTTTCTTCTTCTTATATAATGAAATGTAAATATAAAAAAAGAAACAAGCAATTTTTTCTCTTCTTTTATTCATAAAAAAACATGATATAATATACATAAAATTTGTATTCATAACATGTTTTGAAGAGAGTAAAGAGGTTGTTTTTTAAAAAAATATGTTATTGTAATGACATATTTGCCCTAGGTGGTGATGTTACATGTTGTTTAAAAACATGTTGCTTGAACAACATCCAAGAGATATAAATAGGTCTGAAACAAGCAACTAGAGATTATTAGTAGTAGTATTCTAGCTCCAGAAGTGTAGCAGTCTGATTCCATATTGCTTTGCATGCCAGAACAGTCTACTTTTGAAACTGTGTTTCCATGATCCATGCCAAAGAAAGAAACATCTGCTGGTTAAAAAAGTGTTTTCAACTGTGATGTGGATAGCTGTGTTTTGCTGACTGTTTTAAAGTATTTTTAAATACTCCAGTTACACCAGTTAGTGAGATGATTTTATTTAAAAGAAATATATTTATTATGTGTGGCTGAATAACACACATTATTCAAAATGCTTGGAAAATGCAGTCAGATCCAGAAATTAGTGCTGGAGTTTGAAAAACAGCTTGTGCAACAATTCTGTAATACTGTGAAAGAAGAAATGGATGGCGCTGTATAAATTGTTCAAAACCTACGGATATTATACCTCATGGAACATCACCAGTGCTGCTGCATTTACTCTCTCTAACATCACTGGTGTTTAAGGAGAAAATCATCATTGGAAAAACTAAGGAAGACAAAATATTAAAAGAATGGTGCTTGAAAAAACCGTGGTTAGTGAATGTTTCCTTATTCTACAAAGGCCTTAAACTTGAACCATAACTTAAACTTAAAATATCTTTTGTTACTATAATATTTTTGTGTACATGTTGATATTGCAAATATATATATATGCAACAGTTTTAATATTGCAAATATATATATATGCATATATATATATATATATATATACATATATATAAAACTATATATATATATATATATATATATATATCTGCAACAGTTTTAATTATTCATTATTAATAAATAATTTATTATTATTAATCCATTTAATTTGTGTTTATAACTCAATCCAAATAAATGCTTTTTACACACATAAGCTAGTTAATATCAACAGCCCTGAGAAATATTGAAAAACAAATAAAATACTTTCGGGAGTCCTTGTATTTTTAAATTATAAATCATCATCATCATTATATATTTTGAATTAAATTAATTTTTTTATTTGCCTTTTATTAACTAGACTCCCTTTATATTTATTTGAACAAAGATTTATAATATTTACGGTACACATCTATAAGATCTCATTATGGTATCCAAACCCATCCTCTGCATACTAATATAGAAAACCAATACAATGGTACATTTTTATGTTACAATTATATATATTTGTCTGAGAATAAATAAATACAGTTGCTAAAACAATCAAGTGAAAATAAATACATAACTTTGTGATGTTTTGTATAAATATGTACATTGAAATTCAAGTATAAGTTTGGTACTCCAGAAAAAGTAAGAAAAATATATTAGAAAAATATATTTTCCGATAAGAAAATTGCGTTTGATAATTGCCTAGGAAATATTTGCTAATTACAAATATTCCTTTCTTGATACAACAGAAATTGAAATACTAATTAAAAACACCAATAGGAAATACAAGACTGATAACAATCAAAAATAAATCCTGGATTGCTGAGGGCAAAACCTATGTGTACAAACAGTTTTGAGCAGCAAAGTGCACAGTTCTTAGTCCAGTGAATTTACCAAGTGAACGGTTGCTGAGAGCTTAAGCAATGGTGCAGCACTCTAGTGCGAAGCCAATGTGATTGCGAGCAGCAGCTAAACAGAGGCAAGGTGTTTTGGAAACCAAGGCTGAAGGAAACCATCCAGGAAGCAGCCAGTTGTTAAGTGCATCATGGGAAGTGAACCATAAGAGAACTATATATATACTGTGTTCATGGGTATCAATAATTTTTCGCTATTAGTTACATTCCATCATTTATTGATTTATTTGTGTTATTATTTTATTTCTTGGTATTCTGAGTGCTTGCATTTTGAATAGACATTAGAACGTATTTATTGTTAATAAAACCTATTTTAACAATACATATATGCATCTGTTTTAAGAAGAAATAAATATAGTAGTTAGATTGTATCTAGTTCGAAAAAAATCATTTCTCCTAATTTTATTTATTTTACAAATACTTTATGTGTGAAAAGTATTCAGATAATGCAAAATTCCAAGCATTTCCAAAAAAAAAAAAAAAAGAATTTATTACATACAAAAGACCTGTTGCATCTAAGAATGCAAACCAGTAAATACAAAAATGTACTGAGTATACATGGATAAGTTTTTACTGCTAAAAATAAATACATAAATAACATATAAAATTGTTTTTTTTTTTGCTTTTTAATATATATATATATATGTAAATTTTTAAGTAAAATCTTAACTCAAAAGTATACAAGTAACAAATCCGTAATCTTGTTTGCGAAATGCATATCTTCCATAGTTATTTAATTTTTAAAACATAGTCTTTTTTGTAATCATGTTAGTTATTTTATTTATACTTCATTTTCAAGTCCATAGTTTCAATATTTCTTTGATAAAAAAAAAAAAAGCATTAGAAATCAATAAAAAATAATTTTTAGCTCATAGTCACTTGCTGGGCACAAATTTTTTAATGCCCCAAATTCTGCTGAAAATTAAATGAACATTAATTTATTACTTAAATATATACTTTCTGTCTAAATTTATTTTATTAATCCTTCTAGTATTTCATTTATCGCTTGCATGTGCCAGCAGTGTTTTTGGGTGTTTTAAAATTCAAAATGGCCACCGAGTGCATACTATATCAACACCAAAACTTTTATTCAATATTATGAATCAATAAATTGCATTTATTATATATGTATATTTACAAATGAAAAAAATATTTATGAGAACAATAACATTTTCTTATTACATGATTAGTGTAATGCTCATGAAAAAACAAATTAACAAAATCTTTACTGATTGAATTTCACATTTTTATATATGAAGTATCAAATCATCATAAAGCTATGAAATTGTTCTAAAATTTAAAATTGCATTTATAATTATTAAAATATCATAAAAATTCTGTACTACAATGTTTGACAGAGGGCAACAATAGTAGGTTTCTTTTATCATTACTTAGAATTTCTTAGCTTGCATTTTTTAAAAGTTAAATATATTTCAAAAAGATCTAAGCATACGCATTAAAAAATTTCTTTTTTAATAATTACTATATAAATATTTTGTAAAAATTAAAAATATTTAAATAAATTAATATACAAAATTAACAAAGCATATGTCACACTTCGTTCTGCAGCTCACAGTACCGCTATGAATATGAGGCAAAAGGTCTCGAAAGCACTTAGCGTGTAATAATTTCTGTGTATCTTTATAGCTTCTTATTCAAGTGTGTCATACGCTTTGTTAATTTTGTATATTAAATTATCGAATGAGAAGTCTTAAAATCTTTAATATTTTAAATAAATTAAATATATATATATATATGTTTTGCTCATTGCCAATAACAATCGAAAAGAAGTTTACAAGTTTGTTCATACATCCAATGTCATAAAAATCTTCCAATCAGCAACATTCTGGGCTTTTGATAGCTCAATTGTAGTACCCATTTAGGATTTGTTAAACTAGGATTATCATATTTACAAAATATGAAGTAAATCTAGAGTTAGTTCCTTTATTATTCATTAATTATTTTTAAAAATAATCAAGTGAAAATAAATATTCCCACTAAAATTTAATCTATCAATATGTATATTAATCTATAAGTGCTAACAGTTAACTGGTTATTTTATGTAAATTACATCACCACACTTCTTATCACAGGAACACTTCAATTAGACAGTAAATGAACTTATTTAAACATGAGGTTGATGTAATTTATATATTGTAATGGATGTTTAAAACACCATTACAAAAATTAAAGTTTTATAGGGGTGAAGAAAATAAAATAAATTTTTATAAGATTTCATTTGTAAAACTTGATTAAAAGTTTTTTTTTTTTAATGCTTGTACAAATATATATGTATGTACGTGGGAATTATATTTTAATACCAGTTATATTTGGTTTTTAATTTTAATTTTAAAAAAAAAAGAAAACTAAGATTACTTTTTTTTTTATTACTTATGTAAAAGTAAATAGTATAAATAAATTGCTTTTCAGATTTGGGGATTTAGATTGATAAGAATAATTAAAAAGAAAGAAAACAAAAAGAAAAGAATTTTTTATTAGTTAATTCCTATATATGTAAAGGACAATTTATTTTCATTAATTAGATAACTATTGTTAGCTAGAATTGGTTCAGATATGATTCAGCTATAAAAGGCTTAATCAGGCCATTGTATTATCTTTTCACTAACTCTGAGATACTTGCACCAACTCCAGGAGATACAGACACCAACTCTGAAAGAGAATTGCACAAACTCTGATACTTGCACAAATTCTGAGAAATACTTAGACAAACTATTCCTGCAAAACTAGGAGAGAACAATTCCTGCATATTCTGAAAGCAAAGCCGAACAGGCAATTCTGTTTAGAATGAACGCTAAACCTATAGCAAAAATATTTTCTCCTACCATGATGTGCTAAGCTTCTCGCCAGGACAGGTTCGGACTCCCTGTGTCTCCATTAACTGCCTATAATGCTATAAGGACAAATTACAAAGAAACCATTAACCGACTTGCCCAAGCCTACCGTGAGTGAATCCTGATCAACAGAACCTATTCAAGAAGTCTAGTGCATTAGCATTTAAGGTACCTTACGTTTTACAATTTAAATAATTTTGTCTTAAATTTGATTTCCTTTTTTGAAATATAAATGTGTTTCAAGTTTTATTTTATGTAATTCATTTCTGTGCATTTGATTTTTTTTTTTTTACAAGTGCTAGTTTCAAACGTATTCTGTATATCGCATTTAAGTCTTAGTAAGTAAGATAGTATAGTTTTATTTATAATCTCACATTCCTTTTTATTATAGAAAGCAGTCTGGATATTACAGACTATTTTAATTAACTTCTAGCTCGTGACCCATTTTATTATAAGTTCTACTTATGTCGAGAAACTATAATTATTTATAATAGAGTATTATGAAATATAATAGTCATTAGTTTTATTATCTCAAACTTCCAATTCTTTTATTAGGGGCATGTACGATCGTTATAACCCTTTCAATAGGTAGATCATGAGCTCCTAGCCTGTCTCACTGTGAGGGAGGTCAATCGATTGAAAGTAATAACTTTCAACACTCTTTTTTTATTAATGTTTTGGAAGTTGCCTTCGCATTTCTTCTGTTTCGACATAAGCTTGCATAAATCTCAAATACGGAGAGTCAGCCTTTTCCTAACTATGGGTTATAAGCAGGAAGCTAACCTCCCATGTCTTGCATGAGATCACTGTTTACTTACTAATACTTCTGCTACGGTCAGTATTTTGCACTCTTTCACGCACAGGAAATTGCTCTCAAAGCCATATAAAATATTTTAGTTTAATTTTGACGAATGTACGAGTAGTACATTTTAAGTGTATTTTAAAGCTAATTATTTAGATTTATGTTTAATTAACCATGCCACTAATAAAATAATTATTCACTTTTACTTAGTTGATTTTGTTTTCTGTTGCTACCTTTCCAACTTTCTCAGCAAAACATAAGATCTCAGTTGCTTGCTTGAGCTAGTCCAGCGCATTCAGGTTCGCCTATCCGGTCCACCCTTAAAATAAATGTCTAGTTCCGATTTTCGGACTAGTGACGCCCTTGTGGTCAATATATGCGAATCCAAAAGCTTTCGTCTGGTACAATATATATGTTGGAGTAAATAAATGCATATAATAATCATATGAAAATAAATAAGTGTTCATTCTTAATAAAACATATTTTAATGACATATACATATTTGTTTTAAAAGTAAATTAATAGAGCACTTAGGTTATATCTAACTAGAAAAAAAATTCTCCTAATGTTATTTATTTTTAACATATTTTATGTGAAGAAATATTTAGATAATGTATAATCTCAAGCATTTGCAAAAAAATAATAATTTACTTTATATAAGTAAAAAAAGCTATTACATTATTGTAATTTTATTTTTTTGTTTACACTGTTCTATCTTATTTAATGGCTGTTATCTGTATTGTACATTATATATGAATTGAAAAAAGGAAGAATTAAATGCTGGAATTTAATAAATGATATATTAATTTAATTAATCTTTAATTGAGTTGAAAGTTTATATCTGAGTTAAAAAGGTAAATAATTTATAATCTAATAAAATGATCAATAATAATATATAGATATTTATCCAAAACAATATTGTCAACTGTGGCATTTAAATAATGTCACATTTATAAATTGAATTGCAGTGCTATATTATATATACAGTATAGTCATGATATACAGTATATTTTGTTGATAAGTCTTGATTACGATATAAGGATTGTTTATTCTATTGTAAGTGGACAGGACAATATGTATACATACACTGTAAATATATGTAATAGAAGCTTTTTCTATGTACATAGTATACATTTCAAAATTAAGATTATAATATAAACAAAATTTTAAAAAAATAATACTGTAATCATTAAAAAATCAACAAAGCACATTTACATATGTATTTTCAGTACTGTGGATCAGTTCAATCATTTACATTCGTTAATACAATTTTCTGCTAATACAAGACAGTCAACTGGAACCATCTTATGATTCATATGATTTAAGCTTTTTCTATTTTAACCAAAATACTGTTCTTCACTTTAGTTACAACTCTAATTGTTTCAGGGGCATAAGCAAAAATGGCATGAATCTGCTTCGGAAGATTCATTCTTTCGAAATATAGAGCTCACTTCACAATACGATATCTTTCCTTACTAAATCAATGATTTGCATTTTCTCATTTAATTAATTTTTTTATTTAATCTTCTTGCTCTTACCATCATTAGAAAATGTTCCTTGTTTATTTCAAAAAAAAGTATGGCTGCTTTGCAGTTTTAGAATGATGTATTAACATTACTGTAAGTAATAATGATCTCTGGATTTTTTTTTAATAATGTAGAAATTCCCATAATGCTTTCTATTGTTTTATTTGAAAAAAAATCTGAAGTGATCAATACATTATAGACAGTCACTTAGATCTAAGGGATACCACTTTTTTTTGGCACAGAAGAAAATGCCTTAAGAAGCTTTTACTTTTTTCTGGTCTCATTTTCACACAATAATTTTGGTATAAACAAAATATGATTTTCTGCTTGTTTATAAAATATTTTTGATTATTTGTACACACTAATTGGTTAATTATTATTTAAAACAAAAAGAATATATTCATATATTTTTAACTTATTCATTTATCTTTTATTTTTTTAGAAATAGAAATTCATAAACTTTACTGTAACATAAACATAAGATTATCTATAGTGTGTGTAATGTCATTACCTGTCAGAATTGATATGATGTTAAAATCTTTGCAGATATTATAATTACTATAAAGAAAATATCAAATTTTAAAGTAGAACTTGATATATCCAATCTATCATATGGTATATTTCTTGATTTGCAAGTCAGTTTTTAAATATGTAAAAATGTCACATGTGATTTTTTTAAAAGAATATTATTTGTTTATAAAATTAAATTAAAAAATCCAACTTATTGAATTTTAATATAAAGTATAGATTTCATACAATAGTGAAGAAAGAGCATTTTCAAAAATTCTCACTATGTGGGGGGGGGGGGAATGTCAAATTGTTAACTGGTTAAAACTCATTTATACTACAAATTATTTTATTAAAGATATGATACATGCTGTTTCAAATATAAAACTTTTTGAAAAAAAACTACAAAATTTTAAAAATATAATTACAAGATCATAAGACCAATCAATACATCCTTCAACTTGTTCAATGTGATACTACAGGGTCCACTATTATTTTTAATAAATTGGAAATGTGAAACAAATGAACAATACAAGACTTCCTAAAAGAATACTTTATGATTAATTTAAACATGTTTTTTAAGAAAGAGATAGATTGCATTTGTATTATAAAGGTTATTTTAAAGACATTCTAAAGAAATGCAATGTTGATTATTTTTATCAGGAAGATATAGCAAAGGATAGAATATGTTGGAGATCTATAATTAAACAGTGCTGAAATGTTTAGGGAAAAAAAAGATTTTCTTCGGAAATTAAAAAGCATCACCACAAAATATCAAATAAACATAATAACACACCACTGTATACTTTATGCAAATGCATACATAGTTAACAGTTTGGTTTAATAATCTCTAATGTATTATTATTTTTTTTATCTTTTGTCTTGCAGTTAGAATGGCCATGCTTGTGCTGATGATTATATATATATTGTATTAAAAATTGTGAAGGAAATCTTAGTTATGTCAATAAGTGAAAACCAAAGACCAAAAAAATTCACTGAAGAAGATAACTTTGATCCCCATGTTTATATACAGTATATAGTAATCGACTTTCCTAAAGCCAAAATTCTACATTTTATGTTAAATTAATTTACTAATAATTATTATTTAAAAATTATAATAAAATTAATTTTACATTCTTAGGTTAATAAAAAGTCCAATCACCGTGAGCTTCTCACGATACTGTTTTGTCTCTGCAATAAATGTGCCAATGAGATTGTGTGTTATATTTCCATCAATTAATAACAAACACAGCAATTCCGTTTCCATTTTTTTACTTGACTTTTTTTTTAGTTTCAATGTTTTAAACTTGCTTTTACAGTTTTTGGTGGGCGAACGGTCACGAAAAACAAAGATTTACAACAGAAATGAATCACATAACAGTAATCCTTATTATGCTTTATTATTATTTATTTTAATCAGAAAACCTTTTAGTTTGCTGATAAGTTTAAATATTTTTATTACTCTATCTAAAAATAATATTAATAATAAACTTAATTATCAATGTAATAATAATAAAAACTATCAAATAATGTTAAATAAGATTTATATGCATACATTTATATATGTATTAAAAAAAAAAAAAAAATCAAACGTAAATTAAAAACTCATTCTTGTTTTTTATTTAAATACTTAAAAGGCTCTTTCTAAATATAGATTACTTCTGATTCTTCTCATTTCTCTTAACATTAAACCTCAAAGAATTCATTTTGCTTGCAAAGTAGAGGTGTGAAATATGTGAACAACATTTTAATGATGATGAAAACCATAACTTCAGTAATTATAGCTTTCAAATTAAAAGTAAAAAAACAGCTGATAGGCAACAACATGGATTCTTTCTGCTGACATTAAATTATTACTTTTAAGTGTTCATATAGAAAATTACAATTTATCTTTCGAAGTAGATTTTACCCATCCCCACTAAATTTTTAAGTAATAACCTTATCTCT
Source organism: Epiperipatus broadwayi (assembly GCA_028023455.1). NCBI lineage: Eukaryota > Metazoa > Onychophora > Udeonychophora > Euonychophora > Peripatidae > Epiperipatus > Epiperipatus broadwayi. The sequence goes on along the minus strand of JAQFVV010012394.1, from coordinate 15,309,769 downwards.
TTTAAGTAAAAAAAGTGTTTCAAAACAATTGTGTTTTATTTAAATAAATCTGAAATAAAGTTATCGACTTATAAGCCCGTATAAATTCCAGAGACAAGTTAAAATTTTAATTATACGAAAAAAAAAACAAACCCTGGAGGCCAAAAACTAAACCGTCAAAAAAGATTAAAAACAAAAGTTTACCGCTATAGCTTACAGCATTTTCTTTTTCATTTTACACAGTAAATGAATAAAGAAATAATTTATATTATACCTAAACTTTATATGAATTATTTAAAACTTGGCTTGCCAATTAATTCAGTAATCAATATAATTGACAATTTTAGTACATTCCAGCATATGTTTAATCACAGTTAACTAAACAAGGTGTATTTTTACATATATGGATATAAAAGCCTTAGACTAAGACTCCTCCAGGATCATCTCACACAGATATTACCTATCGGGTTAGTCCAATTAGTGAGCTTTTATGGATCTTTTTTTGTTCATATTAAAAAAAAAAATGTATATTTCATTGATTAAATGCAAATCGAAAAGCTAATCAACTTGTTTCTCAAATCTTCAGTAAACTTGATAACTACTACAGATGTATATTTGCCAAAAGTTTGACGCCACTTACATTTGTTATTAGAACTGAAGATTGTGAAGATACATACGGATAACCTGTATTCTCTGATCCATCTGTCTGATTATCGTGAATAACAAAATCTGACCTCATTAGATATAAAATATATAGCTAGTATTATAATATTTTATGAGCAGTAGGGTCAATTTAAACAAAAATACAACAAAAAGTTGCTACTGAAATAGCATATGTTTTATTTGAATTTATGCGATCTACCCATAGAGTGCTGCTACATAGGCGAACCCATGAAAAAACTAATCTGTAAGAAATAAAATGTACAAATTTATTATTACATTTTCTACGCTAATGGCAATAACTGTGCTTAATAAAAGCAATATAGAAAGTAATCCATAAAAATAAGTGTTTCATATTTATTGTTTGAAAGAAATTTATATTTTAATTGTATGTATATACTAGACTATTTCCATCATCTAATATTAAATATTGAATATCTTTAGAAATTTTTTATTTAAATCTTCCAATTACATTCATGTTAGTAATATCACACAGGTTAGTATACGCACAACATTTAGAGAGGTATTATTCTCCTTTCTTCTTCAGGTGTTGCTGGACTGACCAGTTATAGTATTAGCATGGGAATCGAACCTGGATCCTTAAATTTTAAAGTAACACTCTAACCAATTGAGTGATGGCTTAGTTGGTTAGAGAATTACTGTAAAATTTGTTGCTCTCCTCTTTTCTTCAGGTGTTGCTGGCTTGATCAGTTACAATACTAGCATGGGAATTGAACCTGGATCCCTTAGATTCTTGAATACACTTAACCAACTGACCATTGCTCAGTTAGTTAGAGTGTTACCATTGCTCAGTTGTTTAGAGCATTGCCCTAAAAATCAATATTCAAGAATCTAAGGATCCAGGTTTGATTCCCATGCTAGTACTGCACCTGATCAGGCCAGCAACACCTGAAGAAAAGAGGAAAATATTGTGTGCTATTATTAACAGATGAATGTAATTGGAAGATTTAAATAAAGTTAAATTTTTCTAAAGATATTCAATACTTAATATTAGAGGATGGAAATAATCCAATATATAAATTGAATTAAAATATCATCATCACAAACTTATCATCATCACAAACTTATCATCATCACAAACTTTCAGGAAAACACTACTTTATATTTTGTCCAGCAAAACAATATAAAAAGTGATAGCAATAGGTGTGCTAAATGAAAAGCGAATCATAAGAAATAAAATGCAGACATAGGGCCATATGCAAAGTTAATAAGATGTTTCATATTTACATTGAAACTTGGAGTTAATATCTGTATTGCATTACAGCATTTTAGTAAGAAATGTATTCCAAAAAAAAGTTATGGTAAGAAATGTATTTTAAAAATCATGAAAATAATTTACATTTATTTTAACAAGCAAAGCAATGTGAAATTAGTGAAATGTATGACTATATATATTTTATAAACTGCATATTTTCCATTTTTTTAATCAAAAAATAATTGCATTATCATGTTTTCCCTAAAATAAGACTGGTTCTTATATTAATTTTTGCACCAAAATATGTCTTAGGGCTTATTTTTGGGGAGATCTTATTTTTTCATGTAGTTATATTGCTTATGAAATCTTTCATTTATAACACCAGATCACATATGCATCAAATCTAATTCCTATTGCTATCCACAGAGTAGGATTACATTATCATTCCACATTTAAATGCTTATTTAATCAATTATTTTCAGATAAGGCTGATCTACCTAATCTGTCAATAAAAAATATTTTTATCCTATGTGATTTAGTGCAGTAGTAGAATGGTGAACTCTAGAGCTTAAGGTTCATGGATTGTATCCAACTCTGACATTTCCAGTACTCTAACTTCTTATGAATTCCAAGCAATAAACAATTTGAATATTTTAACATAAACTTTAACAAAAATATAAATAAATTCTTCAGTGGATGCCTAAAGATTTTTTTTTTGAAAGATATATTGATCAGATTTTTTTTTACTTTTATTTACCTATAACTGAATGCTTTAATTCTATCAAAATCTTGAATGTCACATCATGCTACAGAGTTATCAAACTACCAAGCCATTCTATTCACGAGGAAGACTATTACATTTACGACAAATAAGCACACAAATTTCATTCCTTATAAAAAGTTTCAAATTCACCTTTGATCGCACAACATGAAATGCACTAGTTCTTTGTAATTGCTTTACTAAATAAGTAATAGAACTATTTAATTAAAAAAGTTAGATAATCTGCATCAATGATTGAATCTTTTACTAATCTTTACAGATAATTGGATGTATCTAACAGCCTAACAAACCACTTTCATAGCAGCCATCTTTTTTCAATCAACTTAATGTCTACTCCACCAGCATTTCTGAACACTTTGCTTCATTAGTTTAAATAAGTATCATTTAAATCAATAAATAATTAATAAATTTAGCATTAGAATTAAGCCATTTCTATTGAAGCTGTGATAACTTATCATGAAAGTTTATATCATTACTACTATTATTCTTAGGAGTTTACTTTTAATTCTTACATGTTATTTAATGAACATTATAATTAATAAGCTAAACTCTTGAATTAATTTAACCTTTGGAGTTCATAATTTTTCTCAATTATCAGCTTGATATTTACATTTCTAGAGATCGTTTGAATTTGATGTGCACTAAACAATTTTTCTTATTCACAAGTATCAAAATATATATGTTTACATTAACATATCTTTCTTTTAATTGTCATATGCTGAAAGAATTTCTTAACAAATCATGTTTTTGAGCATGCAATTCATTAAATTGTTTGCATTGGTACTCTATCTTCAATTTATTATTTTGATATAACTATTTATTGCTAAAACTCTAGCCAAATTCCAAAATTTTTGGATACCATATCATAGGTAAATTCAATGCCACACTTAAGATTTAATTTTGATCCTGTATGTGTACTGTGCAGTAAAAAGTTAGATGACATGTTACATTTATTCTAGTTCATATATATATCATCATTATCAACAATTATCAATCCACTGCAAGATGAAGGGCTCTCCAAGTTCAATCCTTCTCCGATCTTTAGCTTCTTTCTCCAAATCACCCCTACACTTTCTTATTTCATGCATGTGTTCTCTTTCTAGGTTTTTTACAATCTCTTGAAATCCAGTTTAAAATTTCAATTGTCCATCCATTATCATCTCTTCTAGCAATATGTCCAGCCAAACTCCACTTCAGTCTTTTAATTTTTTCAATGAGGTCAGTAATACCTGTTTGTTCTCTTACCCATATATTGGGTTTTCGATCTCTTCTTGTTACTCCAAACATGCATTTCTCCATACTTCTTTGAGTGGTTTGAAGTCTCTGTATTGCTCTTCTATTAAGTGTCCAAGTCTCAGATCCATAAGTAAGAACTGGTAAAACACATTTATTAAAAACCTTCCTTTTCAAACACATAGACATATTTCCTTTTAGTATCAAGCTATTTCTACCAAAAGTGCTCCAACCAAGTTTAATTCTATGATTAATTTCGTCCATTATGTTTCCATCTGTATTAATATTCTGACCAAGATATTTGTAACTGTTAACTTCTAACTCATCATAATCAATCTTTATTTTCATATTTTGAGAAAATCCATTGAACATTACTTTAGTCTTTTTAACATTTATCTTTAGTCCTACTTTCATATGATAACTCTTGCAACATTTCCTGCAGCTCTAAAGCATTATTTGCAAAAACAACTACATCATCTGCAAAATCTAAATGACTTAAATAATCTCCATTTACTTACACTACTTTAGCTTCTCATTTTAATCCACAAAATACTTCTTGCAGCACTGGTGTAAAAAGTTTTGGAGATATGGAGTCACCCTGTCTTACACCCTTCTCAATGTTGACTTTCCTAGTATCATTATGTAATCTAATTGTTGCTGTTGCATTTTTATAAATATTCTTTAAAATATGACAATATCCTGGATCTATACCTTGATGATCCAATGCTTTAATCACTGAAGAAATGTTTATAGAATCAAATACCTTTTCATAATCTACAAATCCAAAGCATAATGGCAACTCATATTCATTTGTCCTTTCTATAACTTCTCTCAATACCTGAATATGATCTACTGTACTAAAACCACTTTTAAATCCAGCTTGTTCTCTTGGTTGGTGGAAATCCAATGTTCTCTGTAGACGAGTTGTAATTATCTTGGTAAAAATTTTGTATAAAACTGATAAAAGGCTGATAGGTCTGTAATTTCTAATATCTTCTTTATCACCTTTTTTAAATATTAATACTGCATTCTTCCAATCATCTGGTACATCTTTATCATTTAGACATTTGGTATATAACTTTGCTAAAAAAATTTCTATTTCTTCACCTGCTTCTTTTAATATATCAATTATAATTCCATCATTACCTGGAGCCTTTCCTTTCTTCATACATTTAATTGCACGTCTCACTTCTTCATTTAAAATTCTGGGCAATTCGGAAGATGTAATAGATATAGGAGGTAATTGTTCTTTATTATTATATAATTCTTGATAAAAGTCTTCTACTCATTTCATGATGTCATCTCTCTTTTTACTAATAATTCCATCTTTTTTTCTTATTGCAGATATAAATTTCCTACCAATACCAAAGTGTTGTTTTACACTCTTGAGACTTTTATTCTCTTCTACAGCTTTCCTTGCTAGTTCACAGTTATACTTTCTTATATCATATTCATCTCTTTTCCGCACCATTTTACAAAATTCGAGATATTCAATTCTTTTTAATGCATCATTTTTGTATATCTTAATATTCCTTCTTTTCTTCATAAATTCTCTGGTCTCAGTAGAAATTTTATTGGTTAATTGCTGCTTTTTTCTATCAGCTATCTTTGTTGCAGTTTTTAAAAGTGTATCAGTTATTTTCATATTAATTTCATTCAAATCTGAATCATGTTCAAAATCTCCTAATACTTGAAACCCATTTGTAAGTTCTAATTTAAATTCATTAGAATGTTTCTGAAGATTAAGAATAGCAACTGTAAATACTGTTTTTCTTAATAATTTTTGTCTCTCTAGTTTTGCATTAACACGTATCTTACATCGTACTAATTGATGATCACTTCCTGTATTAAATTTATTAAGAACATTAAAATATTTAAATATGTATTATCTGTTAGTCAAAATATAATCCAATTCTGCTGTATCTTCATTGGGATGCTTCCATGTCCATTTCCTTTTAACATTTTTCTCAAAAAAATAATTCATAATATAAAGTTTTTCTTTTTCTGTAAACTCCATAAGTCTATGTCCTCTCTCATTTCTATTACCGTAACCAAAATTACCTACAACACTTTCATCTTTCATTTGTTTATCAATTCTAGCATTAAAGTCTCCCATAACAATTTTAAAATGTTGTTTACTCTGATCAAACGCCTTTTGTACATCCATATAAAAATCTTCTACTACTTCATCACTATGAGAACTTGTTGGGGCATAAACCTGAATTATCTGCATTTGGTATCTGCTATTAAGTTGTATAACTAATCTTGCTACTCTGTCTGATATACCATCAATTTCCTTAATGTTGTTCTTCCACTTTTTATTTATAATGAATCCACTTGTATTTCCAATATTTGTGCCTTTATAATAGAGTACATGTCCACTTTTTAAATCAATTGTCTCTTCACCTTTTCTTCTAACTTCACAAAGTCCAATAATATCCCAATTAATATGACAGTTTTTCTTTTATATATATAAGTTAGAGATAGTGAATGCTTGCTCTGACATTTATGTAAACATACGCTTGACGGTGTTTTTGGTAGAATGCCATCTGTTGACATAAATACAAGCATTAGCAAGTTTTTAACTTGTTTTTTTTGTTTTTCATAAATGTACCTTTGAGGTCTTTCTAGCAATGATATATATTGCAGAGGCTTCTACTATGTGGTGATGCTGAACTGATATCAGACCCATATAGCTATCTGGCTTGCTATGCTGAGTTTGAAGACATTACGTGTCTAAAAGATTCACGCTTGCAAGCTGAATAGAAACTGTTTCACAAATGCTCTGAGTTTGTGTTTAGATCTAGTTTCTTATTCCTGTCTTTCACTGATGATAGCAAATAGCTTGAAATCATGATCTGAAAGTGGAATTAAAGTTAGAAATAGTGAATGCTTGCTCTGACGCTTATGTAAACATACGCTTGACGGTGTTTTGGTAGAACGCCATCTGTTGACATAAATACAAGCGTTAACAAGTTTTTAACTTGTTTTTCATAAATGTACCTTTGAGGTCTTTCTAGCAATGATATATATTGCAGAGGCTTCTACTATGAGGTGATGCTGAACTGATATCAGACCCATATAGCTATCTGGCTTGCTATGCTGAGTTTGAAGACATTACGTGTCTAAAAGATTCACGCTTGCAAGCTGAATAGAAACTGTTTCATAAATGCTTCGAGTTTGTGTTTAGATCTAGTTTCTTATTCCTGTCTTTCACTGATGATAGCAAATAGCTTGAAATCATGATCTGAAAGTGGAATTAAAGTTAGAGATAGTGAATGCTTGCTCTGAAGTTTATGTAAACATACGCTTGATGGTGTTTTTGGTAGAACACCATCTGTTGACATAAATACAAGCGTTAGCAAGTTTTTAACTTGGTTTTTTTGTTTTTCATAAATGTACCTTTGAGGTCTTTCTAGCAATGATATATATTGCAGAGGCTTCTACTATGTGGTGATGCTGAACTGATATCAGACCCATATAGCTATCTGGCTTGCTATGCTGAGTTTGAAGACATTACGTGTCTAAAAGATTCACGCTTGCAAGCTGAATAGAAACTGTTTCATAAACGCTCAGAGTTTGTGTTTAGATCTAGTTTCTTATTCCTGTCTTTCACTGATGATAGCAAATAGCTTGAAATCATGATCTGAAAGTGGAATTAAAGTTAGAGATAGTGAATGCTTGCTCTGACATTTATGTAAACATACGCTTGACGGTGTTTTTGGTAGAACGCCATCTGTTGACATTACATCACTAAGACTTTATATCCTTATGCAGTCAATTAACCCCAAATTTGTTACTATGCAATAACAAACACATTATTCATCCTTTCAGAACACTGGATAGCTAACCATTCCCTTTTATTTGATAAAAAAAGTACAATATATTAAATCAGGTTGGATTTAAACATATATAGATATGCCATATATTTCTATAAGTATCACATGTAAGACTTGACATTCTATAAATTTACTAATTATATAAGCCATTAAAAATATACAAATGTGTGAATTCTTTGGAGTAATATAATTTTAGATTAATAAATACTTGCTAGGAAATATTTATTGTAAAGGATTTTCAAAAGATACTTATCATATGATAGTCTGTCAAATTAATATTAAAAACAAAATTCATAATTGTAAATATTTCTTTATTGACAATAATTATTGGTTAGATATTTATTTGGCTTGTTGGATGAGCAAATCTGAAAAAAATACTAAGTTAAACCATATTTGAATCCCAAATCTTGAGTACGAGAGACAGTTGCTCTAACTCTTACACTAAGACTTACTTGATACCAGTTTTTTAATTCTGAAATAGTATTCAAAATACTGTTCATTAATTATATAAGCAAGCAGTTAATATATTTTAAAACCAGATGAAGATCAATTCAATTTCAACTAATGCATACATCTTACTTTTCAAACATACAACTGTAGATATTGAAAAACTGCTGTATACTGGATTTGATGAAAAAATCTCGGCAGAATATTTAGGACAAAAATAACTATTTTAATATTTCTATTCATATAGTTAGTTATTCAAAAAAATTTGACATTAAATTTATTGGTACTTCACTGATATGTACTCCTACACTTTAAGAGTGATTAGACGACTATATAATTCATTTACTCTTATACCAAGAAGCATTTAAATGATAATAATAAAAATAACCATATATATACAATGAACAAAAATACTATATAAGTAGTTTAAGGTGATGGTTGAATTGTGGGATTCTAGCTTAAATTCTATTTGATTATGGTCTCTGTCATTTCTAAAGCAAAGTTTTTTTTACAAACAGCTGAATAATAAACCATTTGACTATTATTTTTATATTTAAAGATAAAGATTTTATTTTGCAACAAAAGTATAACAAATAATTTAACATACCAAGTGATAAGAACTATAAAACTTAGATTATAAAAATAAAGATCCAAAATAAGCTTAAAAAAGAAGTAAGCAAAAATCCAAAAATATGCACAGAGAAGATGGTAAATTTTATTTTTGCAACAAAAATAAAATAATTAATTTAACATATGAAGTGATACAAAATATAAAACTTAGATCATGAAAATAAGGATCCAAAATAACCTTAAAGAAGTGAGTCAAGATCCAAAAATATGCACAAAGATAGTATACGATAAGATAAAGTTATATGCAACAAAATTAGTTATTAAGTTCATTGTAATGTCTCAAGGGATTTTATGCTGTAATGATAATAAATTTCATTATCTCAAAAAAAAAAAAAACAACTTATTGTGAATTTGTAAAATCAAGTATATCAAATTCAGAATTAAATAAAACTAGCCAAAAATTTAAACATTTTTCTTTATTACAACTGAGATTTCATGGCCAAGGCAGACTTCTCAAATTCAAAGGAATACAAACACAACAACAAATATAAACTAAGTACATTTTCCATAATTCTCAGTTATATTCCACATGCCTTTAATATTAAAACAACTCTTAAATAACTTAACTGTTTCTTTATAATAAATGATTAACAATAAAGATTTTTAAAAAAAATTTCATTTCTTTCATAGAAGGCATCTTATAGCTCAAACATAATTTTATGATGTGCCTTTTTCATGGTTATATTTATTTCTTACCTATGAACTTTTATTCTTTCATTTAAGCTCAAACTACTTTGACTTATACAATTTTTTTTTTTTTTTGCAAAAACAAGATCAAAGTAATTTGACCTTAAATAAAAAAATAAAAGTTCACAAAGATTAAAATATAAATATCCTAATTCTGAATTATATATCAATGAAAGAAACACAGGCCACAAAATTATGTTTGTGCAGATGATTAAGATTGTCTTCTTTGAAAGAAATGAAATTAAAAAAATTAAAGTGTTTTCCTAAAGATTTGTGATGATAGTATTTTAGTTGTATTTATATGTTGGATTATTTCCATCATCTAATATAAGTATTGAATGTCTTTAGAAAAATTTGACTTTATTTAAATATTCCAAAAACATTCAACTGTTAGTAGCAACACACAGGTTAGTATACACATGATATTCTCCCCTCTTCTTCGGATGTTGCTGGCCTGACCAGTGACAGTACTACCTGCTTCTGGCAGGATGGTTCAGTTGGTTAGAGGGTTACCTTAAAATTCAATGCTCAAGAATGTAAGGGTCCAGATTTGATTCCCTTGCTAGTACTGTCTCAGATCAGGCCAGCAGTGCCTGAGGAATAGGGGAGAATAATACCTCTTGAAATGTTGTGCATATACGAAACTGTGTGCTATTATTATCAGTTGAATGTATTTAGAATATTTAAATAAAGTTAAATTTTTCTAAAAACATTCAATACTTATATTAGATGACAGAAATAGTTCAATATATAAATGCAATTAAAAATTAATTTATTATTAAAAATTTATTATAATGAAGCATTTAACTTAATTAAGATTTCTTTTAATATTAATTAAATGTATTTGGGAATTAATTGAAAATTATGGGAAATATATTTGTTATGTTTATATTCCTTTGTGCTTAAGAAATCTTGGCAATGAACCGCTTAGATGTGTAAACAATTTTTTTATTTTATTTTTTTGACTAATTTTGTTTTAATTATGAATTAGGTGTAATTGATTTATTTTTATTCGCTAGTTTATCTTCCCAAAAATACATACAAGTAACAACGAAATACGATCCTACAAAATCTGATGTAATACAATTATACACGGGGGGGGGGGTATTCTCCTAATAGCTATTAAAAATGCATCATATTAAGTTTTTTATTTTCATATATATATAATTAATGAAAAACTAAATTTTTATTTAAAGTAGTAAAGGAGAATAACTAATCTAAAGAAATAATTTGTTTAGAATGCTGTTTTTCATTTGACTAAAAGTAGAAATTTAATTGCACACAAAAAATGATTTCAATATATTTTTATAAATTTTTAAGCAATTTTCATAGGCTTTGCTTTTAGAAGAAATTTTTAAATCCAGATGTGTGTGCTGTAATAAAATTAATTTTGGAGTGTTTTGGTGAAATCTTTTTAAACTGTCAACCAGGGTAAGGACAGTTTTAATAATGACGCCAAAAGTTTCTTAAATGGCTTGCTATTTTTCAGCCTTTTATTTTGACATCTTAAATTGTGTTTAAAAATTGTCGAAGTCTTTAATCATATTACTTGTGCTGTTGTTAGAATAAACTCACTTTTAATTGCCACGTATGAAAAAGATTTTTTTTCTTCAAATATTAGTAAAACAAGCTTATTTTCCAATTACATGTCCAACAAAACTTTGGCAAACCGGAAAGGAGAAGGCAGAGAGCAATTGACAGGTCATTAAAAAAAAAAAAGACTGTTAGTGGCCACAGTACACTAAACTTCTATGACAATACTCATATATACAATACATATATGCAAGTTATTTTTTTAAGCTTGATTATAGTAGGATTGTCACATTCAATTGTCCTAAAAACAATTAATTCACTTATCCAAGATTCAAATAGTAATAATAAAATTAAAAATTGGTGAAAAAAAAATTTTTTTTTTGACTCAAAACACAATCATTATGGCTGTGATTACAAATCATCACACACACATATCTAACATATAAATTGCTATTCTATATAATAACCATAAGCATGGCATTCTAACATGGATTCTTTTTACATCACTCTACAGTCCTCTATTGTAAGTTTAAGGAATCAATGGACACCAGAGGTATAATGGTATAATATTGTCATCAGATTAGATTCTGGATGTTGCCTCAGCAAGGCCAAAAATTAAAAAGCTGAGACTACATAGCTAGCAATGATCTTTTACTCCTTCATAATATTCAAATTAATAGCCTAATTTTTTAAAAAAAAGTCAAATGTTTTGATCTCAAGCTCAATCGTTTGCATAGGTATATACACAGACACATGAGAATATCAAGTAATGTTGAGTCTGAAAACATGATAATTTAATATCATTTACATATTGTATCTTTTGCATTTTATCATCAACTTATTATCACCAGATTAGAATAAAGAACAATAGTATTTTCTTTTTAAATTTGGTTCAATTTTTAAAGACATATCATTTGGTCAAGGCAAAATAGTCAATTTTATAATTAGTCATCAATGCACACTACATGTGCAGGTTTTATGTCATCTTGTACATAAATTCCTGCAGATTTCAATGTTACCACAAACATGGTGATACTACTTGTATTTTTTGAGTTTTAATTTAATAAAAAAAAAAGTATTGTAAATTTATATAAATGATTATTATAATAAATTGATAGATGAATTTTAATTATTATATAAAGAAAAAATATTAGTTTGATACAAACTACTTTTATATTATAAACAAAAAAAATTATATTTGTCTTATAATTTTAATTACATTTTAAAATATTAATTTATAAAAGAAATTGCCCAAGTACTTATTTGTATAATATATTTTTTCATGCAATATTTATGTATATGTGCAAGTAAATAAATTGACTCAATTCAGTTGTTACCATGTTTTTTCTATTTTCATACTAGTGATTTTAATGAGCATGTAAATGATTTGACAATTTATCAAATACATAGATACAGTTAAAAATATAAAGCTATTTAACTGAACAAACAAGCCCAAATACAATTTACAAGCCAGGTTATTTACAAGTTCTTAATTCTTTCAGAATCTGATTTGTAAATTATCTTAGTAATATATTCACACTTCCTGTTCTGTGAAATTGGTTTCGTTTTTATAAATACTATTATTAAAATAAATAGTTGAAAATAAATTATTAATAATTAATATTTATTTTATTATGAAAGAATGATCCCTAAACACATGCAAGAAAGATTAGGGTGCTGGATATTTGAAGGATTTCCATTTTCAGAAGAAAAAAAAATTAATAATGACCAGTATATGTATATTAATAACTTTTTCTCTCTCATTATTTAGTACAGAATATGTTTAGAAAGTTTAAAATATTTTAATTTTAAAAGTAATATATCTTAGATATATACAACTTTAATAAATGTGTTTTCCAATTCTTACTTATGGATCTGAGACTTGGACACTTAACAGAACTGCAATACAGAGATTTCAGACCATTCAAAGAAGTATGGAAAAATGCATGTTAGAAGTAACCAAAAGAGATCGAAAATGAAATACATCAGTGAAAGAACAAACAAGTTTTACTGACATCATTAAAAGAATTAAGAGACTGAAGTGGAGTAGGACTGGGCATATTGCTTGAAGAGATAATAGAAGAACACTTAAAATCTTAAACTGGATTTCAAGCGATTATAAAAAGACCTAGAAAGAGACCATTTGTGAAATGGATGGGTAAAATAAGTAAGTGTGCTGGGGTGATGTGGAGAAGGCTGGAGATTGGAGATGGATTGAACTTGGAGAGACCTTCACCCTGCAGTGGATCGATAATGGCTAAAATTTATGATACAACTTTAAAAATATTAAAATTCTTTATATTGTTATTTTAGGCTAATAGTTCTATTTTCTTAGCTTAATTGTTTTTTATATTATGTTAATTCTATGAATCATTATTTTTTATTATTATAATAAATTGTTAAATCGTCTCTTCAACCGATACATAAAAAAAATCAATATGATGTTTCAGCAATGAACAGATTAAATATCTCTATATAGCACTTTTATATGTATCAACTAGTAAATAGTGCTGCAAGCCAAGTGTAAATAAAGGAAACAACCAAATTTCCACAGGATGTCATTATCAAAGTGTAGGCCTCTTTACCAAGCTAATGATAAATGCAATATGATGATTTTGTGTTTATTATTAGTTTGATAAAAAGATTGACACTTTGATATTGGCAGCTTGTGGGGGTTTGATTGCTTCAAAATTTATTATTTTCCCTTGCAACACTGATTAGTTTATTTCATATTCAATCATAAATCACACTTTCACAAATGGTTTTAAAATAAATTATTTCTGCTACGTGAAGACTAGTATTTGGTTACACTGAAAAAAAAAAAAGTTGTTTTACATCTGAGTCTGATTTGAAGTACAATTTTAATAATATCAATTGTCAAACTGATTATTTTTAAAATATCAGGAGTTGATAAATCATTTTGCATTTACTGTTAGTTTAATAGAGGCTTGCACTTTGATATCAGCAATGTGTAGAGATTTGGTTACTTCGCTATTTTACACACACGTAGCACATGTGTTTGTGCAGAATATTATTTTTTATTAATTATTTTGTTAATGATTTAATGTATATAACATAACGTATAACCTTATAATGTACATATATACTATATATAGTTTAAAAATCGCTTTACGTTACATATTTATATGTGATGAAAACAGATATTACATATAGTGTTTGATACTGTCTTGATAGTATTTTGGAGAAGACTTAAAACCCAAATGCCATGTATAAAATGGTCCCATTATAAATGATTTGTGGTTCCCATTATAAATGATTTGTGGGTTTTTTTTAACATGTAGAATTTTTAACACAATAAAAACTAAAAATTGTGTATTATTCAAGGTTTCCTGCAATTTTCAAGCCATATTAAGGGAGAAATGTATTATAAGTAAGTTCTTTGTTTCAAAAGGCTGTTATATTGTCATTGCATTAAAGAACAATTCTATAACAGTTATGCTGCATTATAAAATGGTTATTTGCATAATGTACCCAGTAATCTATAAGCAATACATTGGGGAGACAGAGAATTCTTTTAAAATTAGAGACACTTAAAAAATCTTTATAAATCTCCTGCAGTCCAATGTTTTTTGAGCATCCCCTGGAGAGTAACAGTAACAGAGAAAACAATTCAGCAAGATGGTCAAAAACCAAGAGAAAATAGCATGGTACCTATTTGCCAACTAATATTTTGATGGCTAATTAGTTTGCTGCATTATGAGCCAAATAAATGAATGAAAAACCCCAAGCTTGCTTGGCAAATGGGGAAAATTTGCATAGTATATGGATTTAGTAATTATTATATGGATTTAGTAGTTATAATGACAATCCTAACTGATTATAATTTGCTGTTATAACATTTTTTTAAAGAAATATTTCTGAATTGTAAAGAACAAGTAACACTTAATTACTGAGGAAGTTGTAATAGTATTTATTCTGAATAGCATATGCAGAAATCATTTGGTTTATACAAATATACTTTATGTGTTGTATAAGTACATGTGAGAAGATTCCATCTGGAATTTGTAAAAATATCTTCATTTGAATCACTGATATATATATATAACACATATAAATATTAAAAGTCTAAAGCTAAACTAGTCACAAAAATAATTAAAATAACCCTCAAATTCACAATTAGACAAGAATAACAAAAAAAAAAAAAAAAGAACAACTTTATAACACAATCATTGGTTTCCCTGCCAATACAGACGTCTCACATGCAAAGGGACTAAAAACTTTTCAACAAATATATACTATTGCCCACAATTCCCAATTACATCCCACACACTCTTAATATTAAACAACTCATAAACAAGTTAATTGTTTCGGAATCATAAATTTTTAATATTAAAGATTCTTTCATTCTTTTTATTTCATTATTTTCAAAGAAGATAATCTTAGTCTCATCAAAACTAATAATGTGGCCTGTGTCTCTTCCATGAATTAACTTATTTTAAGAGTACTTTTAATACTAAGGGTGTGTGGAATGTAAATGGGAATTGTGGGCAATAGTATACATTTGTTGATATGTTTTTACTCCTTTGAACTTGAGAAGTCTGTTTTGGTAAGGAAATCAATGGTTTCGTTATAGGGTTTATTTTCTTTGGCTAGTCTTGTTTAATTGTGAATTTGGGGTAAATTTTAATTGCGCAAATATATATAAATAAGTATATATGAAATATATAGGGGTTTGAACTCAGACTTTCACATGACCCTCAACCATCCATGCTATCTCATACCGCTGATACACCTGATCACACAATGACGAAAGATAAATAATCACCAATACACGTATTTGGTGCTAAACCAGCATACGTCAGTTGGTCCCGACCATCATCTCCACACATATATACAATCAAAGCTCAGCCCATATTAAGATAGCCAATCTTCCCACTTCAATGGGCAGGCTTCAAACCATACCACCCCACAACTCTTCAGCCATAACATTTCATTGAAAATCTGATGATGGAACGCTCAAAGCCTGCAAAATATATATGTGTGAAGATTTTTATTTTAATGATTAATTTTCTATATTTATAGACAGAGGAGAAATTGTTTACACATTACTGCAATTAGTAAAAATTATTATTCATAAAAATGCATTTTTTTTTTTTACATTTTATTTAAATGCTTAAACTTGTAAACAAATATTTGAAATAATTAATAACATTCAGATAATTCATAAAGCAATGGGGTTAAATTTAAAACAATCTCAGAGCATTTTAGCAAATATTTATTCCTTCGTTGGCTACTCATCACAATGCTGATTTGAATGACTTCCTGCCTGCCCGCCTTAATACTTTAATCCCATCTGTAAGATGTTTACAAAGTTTAAAAATAAAAAAGTTGAAAACATTTTAATTAAATTTTGTAAAAAGCGTTTCTTCTAACACAGTAAAGAATTTGCAACAAAATAAAGAATGTCTCACGCCTATGCATATACTACGATCGCGTGCATGCGTATATAAAGAGTTTTAAAATAAGCCACTGCAGAACAAGACCATATCAACAATCCTTTATCGAAAAGAAGACAAAACTCTCGAGACCTGCCAATAGTCCAGTGGCGAGGATTTGAGCGATTTTACACCCATATGTGTATATATATTAATATTAAAGTATTTGCAATAAAATAAATAGCATTTCATTTGATTGTAAATATTTTCGTCAATATATTATTTAACCAACCATCAGCTATTGCTTCCAGCACAAAAATAGCCTTTTATCAAGATTTGGTTACTGAACACATCAATATACACTGCGGCAAAACAAAGCGAAAAAAAAAAAAGTCCTTCCCTTTTCTGTCTCATAGTTAGAATAATTTTAGTAATTATTAAAATATTTATTAGTTACCCGCAGTACTGAAACTTAAAATTACATTCATAAAAAAAACCAAACAGCAAACTAAAAATTAAAAAAAAAAACACTTTCTAGTTGTAGGCTAAGAAAAACTGAAAATAATATTTCGAACTTTGATAGATAAAAGTAAAGATCAATTAATAATTTATTTTAAAAATTAAGCGACCGTTTAAATTATTTTTTACGAGAAAAAGTCCTTACTTGGGAACAAGTAGGCGGTGCAGCGGTCCAGCATGAACGAATGTACCTGAATACAGCACTGCATCTTTTAGGCCTATAAAACTTCTCTCTATAATACGGTTTATTCGAACTCCCAAATTTTTCAAATCGCAACATTGCGAGAAAGAGATGTCGGCAACACCTGGCGCCCCTGCATCTAGATAAGTGAAATAGCCTTCTACTGTGATTTTTTTTATATTTTTAAATCACATGATCATCCTGCTCGCTCTTCATTTTCTTTAATTATTGAAAATTTAATGACTTTTGACTGCCAGAGGGTAGAAAAATAACTTCTTAAGAAGTAAGTAGAAGTGCAGTAATAAACAAGGGCTTCTCATGTCAGTCTGACATGGGAAAGAACTTCTTTCACTTACTTCAAACTAAAAATATTTCAAAACAGTTAAATCAACATTAATTCAGAGATAATAACGTTGTTAAGTTAAATAACAATGTGAAAGATAAAATTTTTATACGTTATGAATAGTAATGTGACTTAATAATAACGATAATTTTAAAATTATAACAAGACTATATATAAAAAATCGACGGATTTTTTTTTCGCTCTCTTTATTTAAAAAACAAACAAACTGCACGACTAATTTTCTATATAAATGGAATTTTTATGCTCGGATTATATTTTCACAAGGGTATTAAAAAACAAAGAAACAACTATTTTAAATATAAAATTCTAATATCTAAACAAACATAGCCCCGGATAAGAACTCAGCTCTGTTACTTCCATGTGTTCGAATATCACAAGACCTAGCAAGAAATGATCCAATAGAGTATTTATTCTTATTTAAATAATGGTGCTTAATCACAAAGTGATGTTTAAAATATGTATTTCTTTCTGTAGTACAGGCTTTTTCATACCTGCACTTAACATATGTAATATATAGAGGTTTGAATTCAGACTTTCACACTACTCTCAACCATCCATGCTATCTCATACCGCTGATACACTTGATCATACACTGTCGAGTGTATCAGTGATATGAGATAGCATGGATGGTTGAAGGTTGTGTGAAAGTCTGAGTTCAAACTCCCTATAAAGTAATGATTTCCTGAAGGTTTGTGATGATGGTGTTCTAGTTGTATTTTTATATTGGACTATTTCCATCATCTAATATGTGTGTTGAATGTCTTTAAAAAAATTCAATTTTTTTATTTAAATATTCCAAATACATCCAACTGTTAGTAATATCACAGCAAGACATTCAACACACATATTAGATGATGGAAATAGTCCAATATAAAAATACAACCTATAAAGCAATGTTTAATACCCCCCCCCCCCAAAAAAAAAAATATAGATGATAATCATGAATTAAAAGTTTTACAATCAACTATAAATACCTTGATTAAATGTATTAACACAGATGGAAATATAATGCATGAAATTAATCATAGAATTAAACTTGGATGGGGTACTTTTGGTAGAAATATTTAAACATTAAAAGGAAATATGCCTATGTTTGAAAAGGGTGGGTTTTAATACATATATTTTCCTAGTTTTTACTTATGGATCTGAGATTTAAGACAGCTAATATAAACAAAAAGAGATTGAAACCAAAATAGGTGGGTGAAAAAACAAACAGATATCACTGAAATTATTGAAAAAAATTAAGCTGAAATGGGAGTTGTGGAGATATTGCTAAAAGAAATAATAATGGGTGGAAAGGTAAGTCTTGGTATAATATGAGAAGCTATGGATCAGAGATTCTGAATTAAATTTGGAAGAACCATCTTGCAGTGAATCTATAATATTTGGAAATGATAAAGATATGGTGTTTAATTAAACCACACATCTGCCATACTACTAATTTGGGATTTGAATGGCCAGCTTAGGATTTTCTTATATGCATGCAGACCATGGACAACCACTTAGCCATCCTAAATACACGTTGGTAAAGAGAGATTTGTTTATACTTAAAGGATAAAATAAGAATGGATAAGTGCCAAAGTCTTCTATGACCTGAACATTTGGCAACTCTGATAAATGGTGTCTTCTTTGGAGTTATCCTACATAATGACTGTTAAAGGGGTTTTAACACTTCAGTGTGCTGTTAAAAAATTGTTTCACCTATCTATATCACACATATGTGAAACCTCAAATATTTACACAGAACATAAAACATTTTTCCTGACTTTTTTTTTAATTATGAATGCCTTCATAAAATGCATAATTTAATTTAAGCATTTTACATAATCTCAATTCTTTACAAGATAATCTTTTTATTATTATTTATTTTGTGTTTTATCTTCATCCATCGAATTGCCTAAATACTTATTCCAGAATATTTCACTGCGACATTATTTGACTATTTTTGCTTTATTCCCATTTTATTTTAATTCTGAAACAGCTAAATTTATTATTAAATAATTTATAAAAACAATCATGTTTTTTCATATTTATTACAGCTCTTTGCTATAACTACACAACATATTTATTTATAGAATATAAATTAGAATACCTGAAATCATATAATAAAGTAAGATATATTTTATATAGCAGTCTTTGATTTATAAACTGACAATATAAGACTTACTATATCAGTTCAGAAAAAAAAAACACCTTCAGCTTGCCATGTCTATACACCATCAACCAAAAATCAGATATTAATTCTAATTAGTATTGAGCAATGTTTGAACCATTGGCATAACTGACATAGGATTTTCTTGAAGTGATTCTATAGTCTTATATTTCATGGTTTATAACTCGGAAATTGATATTAATTTATATTTTATTTCACAATGACCTTAGCAGAAAGCTCTTTAATGCTCTATAATGTTTTATTTTTTAAAACTATAGTTTGTTCAATTACATGCTGTTAAATTTTTAAGTTTACTGCTATTTTCCAAAAATGTCTATAGCATAAATTAGAGTACTTTTGACTGGAAAGGTTGGTTTTTCAGTATATGATTTATCATTTCTTATATATGGATCTGAGACTTAGACACTTAACAGAAAAGTAATAGAGACTTCAGACTCCACAATGAAAAATAAAATTATATGTTCACAATACCAAGAATAATTCCAAAACAAAATATGTGGTGAGAAAGCAAATAATGTTCAATGACATCATTAAAAGAAATGAGAGACAAAAATGGAGCTAAGCTGGATAACATTGGTAGAAAAGATAACAATAGATATACAAATGTTGTCTTAAGCCAGATTACTAAGGATTTTAAGACCTAGGAAAAAATTGTATGTGAGGTAGATGGATAAAATAAGAAGTTTTGCTGGAATATGAAAAAAAGAGACTATCGATCAGAGAAATGAAATTAAAATTGGAGAGGCAATGGACTAATAATGATTGAAAATTATGATGATGATTTAAATTATCTTTATAAAATGAGACCATAACTTTTCAGACAATGATATTAATATTTTGATGGAAATTCTATTTAGCAATTGATTCTCATAGAATGTTTACCTTGACTTTAGATAAGATCTTGTAATTCAACTGTAATATATCCTAATCTCTTTTCCCAACAAACTGTTATTAAATCATTGTCACTTTATTTTTCAATCCTTATACTATTAAGTTCCTTAAACTAAAACCCCTTTTCACTTTCAAAATTGCTTATTACAATACACTTACTATACTTTAACTCAGTAATTAAAACATTTTTTTCTGTTGTATTCTATAATTTTATCTACAAAATCCTGAAAAATGTTCAATCGCTTTAATATTCTAAAACTTCATTTAGTGTGTGGTGGCGTATTTATTGTAATGGTTAGTTTATATAAATTTAAATTATTTAAATTTATTTTAATTGATTCGGACACCATCTAACAATAAACATCATGAAATAGACCAGCACATATATTTATATATTTAAGATTTGAAAATATTTTATTTGCAATATCTGGATAGATCATAGTGAACATAAATTATTCCTGATAAAATGAAAATGGAATAAATATGAAGACCAGACAATATTGTGTATAGAGGAGTTAACACACTATTAAATAAATAATAAAACAATAGTTTATTTACAAAGTATCATAATTGTCAGACAAGACATCATGTTCTTTCCCTAAACATGCTTACATTATAGCAACATCATAAGCTTCGTAGGATAGTCACACATATCTAACCGGGGATAATTTAATCAATTAATGTTCCTACTAAGGATAATTCTATGGAGTGGTAACTTTAGATATGAATCCTGATTTAATAAAAACTTAACTACAGAGATGACCTTTTTGAGTCCGATCCCTAATTTAATAGTAACCTTACTTAAATGAGGGATCTGACCCCAATAACCGTGAATAAATCCACCATATAAAAACTAATAAATTTTAACCATTCAACAGTAATCTAACAAGTGCTTTAAATCAGACATATAATTACTCTGCATGATTTGATACAGATTTAGCATTCTCTGTAACTCAAATGGTTCATCACTTAACTCAATTTATAAATCCCAAACAAGCAAGTCATTTGATTATTTATTTAGATACTTATTTAAATATTCAATGGCACCATAATTCAATGAACTGCCTGATATGAATCAAATATTTGCAAATTTTGCCAACAGAAAATTATGTTTCTAAGGAATGGCTAAGAACGTAGAATTAGAAATTAAGGGAGAGGATGGGTTAGAAGTATATTGATCATTTCTTGAAAAAACACTAAAACAATGAAATATAGCATTTTCTGCAATTATTTTGATTGTTTAATTTTATCAGTTTCTCTTTGTAATAATTCTATTAAGAATTTAATCTTAAAAAGTTTTCTTAGTAATCATTCCTTCTATTTTATTAACATTTTTCTTTTCTCTCCTGCTTTATGGCTCTTAATCTTTCCATAATCTGCTAATTTTTCATGTGGCTTTTGTTAATTTACTTTTAAATATTATGCCATCTTATATTTAGTGGCAAATCCAGTATAATGCAAATTTTTTAATAATAATATACTTAAAAAAAACAACAAAAAAACTACTTTTTAGAAAGTTAATTGTAATATATTTTTTTTTAATTTGTAACTAATCAAATGTTGAATTTCATTTGCTATTGGAAAAAATATTTCTAATGTATTTGTTTTTGCTTTAAAAAAGTGAATCATGTGATATATATATATATTTGCCAAATTTGATAATAACTATTAAGAAATGAATAATCTAATATTTATTCAAAAATTAATTTTAAAAACTCACTTTTGATATATGGCATCAATCCTTAGCCACTCATATACAGATATTAATTAATCAAGGGATACCACATCATAATGAAATTAATATCTGAATTGCTATTACCCAATGGAATTTTTTTTATCTGTAATATGGTTTTAAGTATTGTGAATGCAAACACCATTCCATCACACACATATATACAAACAATAATTTAAACCTATCTTCATTTCAGTATTTAACAATATATCTACAGATTTTATCATTAAAGAAAAAATATTTACAGCTGCTAAAAAAAAAATATGCTAATGAAGGGAATTCAATAAAGTTGTTGCGGGAGGGGAGGGGTAAGGATGTCTATTTACATAAAAAAATGAATTCAATTATTTACAAGTTAGGACTTGTGAAGTATGTTTTATTACTTTTTTTTATTATCATGAGCAACAATTCAAACCCATTTAAACCCCCTTCCCCTATATAAAAGAGAAAGATAAAAGAAATGAAAATTACCTTGAAATGTAAATACGGCCACTCGCCATGCTAGTCTTTTGCAAAAAAAAATATTTCTGAAAAACTTCGTTGCCTAATTAGATCTTTCCATTTGAAACCTATCTTCATCCATATCCCCACAGAGAAAGCAATCAATAATGTATCTTTAAAATATCTTTATAATCTTTGTAATCCTAACGAAAACATCATCATGCTCAAGTTCTCAACAAATTACTTTCCTAGGGAGTTTAATTATATGTTCCATATGCCTAGTCCAATAATGTGAAATCTTAAAATTGAAAATATAATCGTTATAATATTTTCAGAACAATATGGAGCAACCTGAAATAACATTTTTTCAGTGCCTCTACATTTGTTTTGTTGATTGAGATTTTTATCTCATTTTTTATAAGTATGCTACACACAACTACTTTAGTTATATCACTAGGATGAAATACCCTTCATATAATTTGTTAATGGAGCAGTAGTACTTCTCTGGATCAAGACATTTAAACTGATTCAAATTCTCAAGCTAATAACTTTACAAAAATAATTGCTGCAGATTTTTCTTTCAATATTGGCTGATTAAGTACTTTAATTTTTTTTAACAATAATTATGAATCCAACAAATTTAAAAAAGAAACTCCATTACAACTTATTTTTGATTCAATGACTGACAATTCCACATCCAGTGTTTCTCAAGGAACAGGAAAAAAATGAAGGATAAAACAGAATCCTATTTAAAAATATAGATAAAACAATTTAATGATTATTTACTAAAATATTGTACTATTTAAAAGTAAATGAATGGAGTCAAGCAGGCACAGCATATCTTTAATTTCACATATTCAATAAACAATGCTGAACATTAAATCGCTAGTACAAAAGGTCTACCAATTTCACACAAATCTGACAAGATAACTGCTTGCTGTTAGAAATATTTCATTTGAAATCAGTTTGCATTTATAAACATTTCTAATACTATTCCTTCTTTTTCTTTATTATTACTGTAGATATGAAAAAAAAATCCATATAAGCAAATCTCCAATAACCATATACATAATTAGATATAATTTTGTGTTTCATCTTAAATAATATATGAACATGTATTCATAACTAAATGAAATTCAAGGTGCCTGTTTTTGTTTACAAATAAATTATGTATTGACTCAGAAACATTCTAATGAATTTAAATTAGAACTTACAAATCGGTTTCAAGTATTAGATTATGAACATGATTCAGATTTGAATGAAATTAATATGAAAATAACTGATACACTTTTAAAAACTGCAACAAAGATAGCTGGTAAAAAAAAGCAGCAATTGACCAATAAAATTTCTACTGAGACTAGAGAATTTATGAAGAAAAGAAGGAATATAAAGATATACAAAATCATGCATTAAAAAGGATTGAATATCTCAAATTTTATAAAATGGTGCAGAAAAGAGTTGAAAATGATATAAGAAAATATAACTGTGAACTAGCAAGGAAAACTGTAGAAGAAAATAAAAGTATCAAGAATGTAAAACAACATTTTGGTATTGGTAGGAAATTTATATCTGTAATAAGAAAAAAAGATGAAATTATTACTAAAAAGAGAGATGACATCATGAAATGGGTAGAAGACTTTTATCAAGAATGCAATTAAATGTATGAAGAAAGGAAAAGCTCCACGTAATGATGGAATTATAATTGATATATAAAATTATGATTGATATATTAAAAGAAGCAGATGAAGAAATAGAATTTTTTTTAGCAAAATTATATACCAAATGTCTAAATGATAAAGATGTACCAGATGATTGGAAGAATGCAGTAATAATATTAATATTTTAAAAAGGTGATAAAGAAGATATTAGAAATTACAGACCTATCAGCCTTTTATCAGTTTTATACAAAATTTTTACCAACATAATTACAACTCATCTACAGAGAACATTGGATTTCCACCAACCAAGAGAACAAGCTAAATTTAAAAGTGGTTTTAGTACAGTAGATCATATAGTTATAGAAAAGACAAATGAATATGAGTTGCCATTATGTTTTGGATTTGTAGATTATGAAAAGCCATTTGATTCTATAAACATTTCTTCGGTGATTAAAGCATTGGATCATCAAGGTATAGATCCAGAATATTGTCATATTTTAAAGAATATTTATAAAAATACAACAGCAACAATTAGATTACATAATGATGCTGAGAAAGTCAACATTGAGAAGGGTGCAAGACAAGGTGATTCCATATCTCCAAAACTTTTTACAACAGTGTTACAAGAAGAATTTTGTGGATTAAAATGGAAACTAAAGGAGTGAAAATAAACAGAGAATATTTAAGTCATTTAGATTTTCAGATAATGTAGTTGTTTTTGCAAATAATGCTTCAGAGCTGCAGGAAATGTTGCAGAAGTTATCAGATGAAAGTAGGACTAAAGATAAATGTTAAAAAGACTAAAATTATGTTCAATCGATTTACTCAAAATATGAAAATAAAGATTGATTATGATGAATTAGAAGAAGTTAACAGTTATAAATACCTTGGTCAGATTATTAATACAGATCGAAACATAATGGATGAAATTAATCATAGAATTAAACTTGGTTGGAGTGCCTTTGGTAGAAATAACTTGATACTAAAAGGAAATATGCCCATGTGTTTGAAAAGGAGGGTTTTTTAACAAATGCGTTTTACCAGTTCTTACTTATGGACCTGAGACTTGGACCCTTAATAGAAGAGCAATACAGAAACTTCAGACCACTCAAAAAAGTATGGAAAGATGCATGTTGGGAGTAACAAGAAGAGATCGAAAACCCAATGTATGGGTAAGAGAACAAATGTGTTCCTGACCTCATTGAAAAAATTAAAAGATTGAAGTGGAGTTGGGCTGAACATATTGTTAGAAGAGATAATAATAGATGGACAATTAAAATCTTAAACTGGATTCTAAAAGATTGTAAAAGACCCAGAAAGAGACCACATATGAGATGGATGGATGAAATAAGAAAGTGTGCAGGGGTGATGTGGAGAAGAGAAACTAAAGATCAGAAAAGATGGATTAAACTTGGAGAGACCTTCATCCTGCAGTGGATTGATAAGGGTTGATGATGATTCCTAACTGTACACATACATATTCAAGAACAACTATTAATCTAAATACAGTACTCATTTTTAATAATCTCCTAATTACTTCTATTCCTTATAAACTTAAACTTTATTCTTATTAGCTCCACCTCAATTATATTCTTAATAATTTTATATTTATATAACTGTCAATTCAACAGTATTTCATTCATTAATATTCCTTTTAATTTTTAAATTATACAATATCTATTATTAACTTATTCATTCTTCTATTAAAAATAATACTTTATATTTATTTTCTATTTTGTATTTATATTGTATATTTTATTTTATATTAATTGTATTATTTTATTTGGGTTTGATTATATTATTTCTGTTTAATTATGTATTGTTATATATATTTTATGTTGTTTTTAGTTTTTTATTATTTACATTTTTATGGTATTATTTATATAGTTATGTATTTTATTTTATATTGTTCATTATATAATAGCTCTGATGAAGACTGCAGGACAGTCGAAATGTAAGGTGTATAAATATAAGTACAATGAAGGATTTTGTAGATATAATAAACACCCCCATACTTCCCCATTCTTTTTAAATTGGTATTCAAAGTGGTTTGGATAAGTTGTATAAATAATTATTTTTTTCTACAGTGTTTTAAGATATGGGTAAGTGGAATGCGTCAAGCTTAGAACCTATTTGCACACAAACACTTCTTTCTTAACAATTGTTAAGATAAATAAGGAGTTAAAACAATGGGATTGATGGCTTCCTTCTGAATGGCAAGCCATTAGTACAAAATGTATATTTATATAGAAATTAATTGATAGATATAGAGATTAGTAAACTCATCTTCACAAATTTAGATTAAATTAATTCTGTCTGGATTTTTTTTTACTAATCTATTTACAAAACAATATCCCATTTGCTGTGATAATATGCGTATTTCCATACAAGTATAAATATTGATAATTACTAAACCAATCTGTGAAAGGCAAATATATAATATTATATGCTAATCTTTCAGTTTGTAATAAAATTTTCTTTCTAAAAATTTCTATAACTGACTAATTATAGTTCTCCATTACAATTTATTTTGTTTTATATTTATTAATAAAGCAATCTATATTGAATATTTTTAGAATATCTCTAGTAAGATAATTTTTATAGCACAAACAGGATCTACTTTTCTCATGAAAATCATATTCAATTCTATATAAATACTTTTTCAGAAACACCACGCACACACACACATATGTATTTAAACATAGTACCATTTTTATTCACATGTATTATATGCAATAATTCTAGTTGTATATAAAAATGATTACATCTATTTTAAAATTTATTTTTAAATTCTGTTTATAATTTAATTTTTATATAATATTTATGTTTAATAATAAGTTTTTATGTAGACACAGGACAAAACTTACAATGTTTGAACCTGAAACGTAATTAAATTACAATTATTTTTGCTTCAAAATTTATAATTTGTGAACGTTATATTTTTAAAAAAATCATAACCAAAAAAAAAATTTACCCATATCAATATAAAAAATACAGTGCAAGTTATCATGAACAAATATATTACATTAGAAATACAGAGCACAAATTGCATAAAATATCAAAATTAGCACAAGGAACAAACATATACACTCAAGTATAACTACATTTATTTTTAAAAGCTAAAAGTATCATACCTTTAGAATAATGATATAGAGAAAAAATAAATAGAGATGTTACCCTATTTAAGTTTAGAAAGACTCATATGGGTATGATTCCATCACTTTTGAAATTACCCACTCTTGATTGTTTCTTTTTTAATGAGAACAGCCTAAAATTGGTGGAGAACAATTAAAATCTAATAAATGTGATTGCATTAAGATGTTCAGAGAAGAGGGTAAAGTAGATACTTATTAGATACTGACTGCTAAGAGGTAAAAAAATATTTAAATTCAGGGTTTAAAAAGATTTTTGAAAGCTCATGATACTGTTTGTTTGATGAAATACTTTATTGAGGTTTTATTTACTTTTTTTTTTAAAACAATACAGAAATTGTTGGGAAAAGAAAGAAAGTAGCAACTAAATTTATCACAGGTTTTCATAATGGAGAAAATCTATGTTAATGATGATCATAGATAAAAGCAATTTGGCATTAATAATATCATTCTTAAAGTGATTTTTGGAACAAAATTATTATCTGGACAAAAGTATAAAGTATTGTTTTGATTTATTGTTTTAATTATGACTTTGAAAAGTTTACACTAATGTAAATAAAAGCATATTCTCTATTTTAAAGAGTTATAGTATTGTAAATAAAATAAATTTATGTTATAGATATACATAAAGCTATATATACAGAACAGTAAATACATTGTTTATTTAAATTTTCAACAAAGTTTGGATTTATAATGAGGAAGTAAAAATTTACTTTTGAAATCTGAAAAATCCACAAATCCCCCCAAATAGATATAACTGCATATTAGAAATGGAAAAATATTTATCATTTACACAAACATTCATTCTGCCTTATCAGGCACTGAGAAGAAAGACCATGGTGTTTTTTGATCTTAAACTCAGAGGTAAAAAGCCAATAAACTCACCACGCTGGCTAATGCGTGTTGGTGAGCAGCCCATCCGTGTTCGTATACTATATGAATAATCATATAGTAATAACAGCTGCAACGACAAGAACGTATGGAGTGGACATTAGGAATTTGCCCTGCTCGGTTCCTTTAAGGCCTCCAAGAGGAATCAAAGGGTCTCCTTTCAGTTAATAGCAAACTCCTTTCTGCAGACTCGGACACTTAATAGAAGAGCAATACAGAGACTTCAGACCACTCAAAGGAGTATGGAGAGATGTATGTTGGGAGTAACAAGAAGAGATCGAAAACGCAATATATGGGTAAGACAACAAACAGGTGTTACTGACCTTATTGAAAAAATTAAAAGATTGAAATAGAGTTGGGCTGGATATATTGCTAGAAGAGATGATAATAGATGGACAATTGAAATTTTAAACTGGATTCCAAGAGATTGTAAAAGACCCAGAAAGAGGCCCCATGTGAGATGGATGGATGAAATAAGAAAATGTGCAGGGGTATTGTGGAGAAGAGAAGCTAAAGATCGGAGAAGATGGATTAAACTTGGAGAGACCTTCATCCTGCAGTGGATTGATAATGGTTGATGATGATGATGATGATGATTAGAAATGGAATCCGATATTTTTTTAAAAAAAATTAATCTCATGACTAGGAGAATAGTTTTTTTATGACATCCACTACCCTTTTTTTTTTTTATTTGTTTCAGATGTGCCAAATGAAAACTGTGAGCCAGCAGCAGCAGCCATTTAAAAACAGCTATGGCTAGTAAAAAAAAGAAATAGGAAGACCAAAAAGCAATAGTAACAGCACACTAAAGATGAGTTTTGCAATGACTACATAAACAAATTCATAAAACACAAATATATTCACATACAAAATATGCTGATCTATTTGTTTATTTGTTGTTGTCATGGTGACTTTCACTTTCTTCTGCAGCAAACTTTTTATGAAAGACTGAAGCTCTCCACTGTATTCTAATGAATACAACCAACATTGCAGTTCCTTATTGTCTCAGAGATCTTTATAATTAATGTAAAAGGAATATCTTCTCTTTCCAAAACCATGCTCAAATCTTTTTTAAAAAAGTCTATTGTCATTCATTCATTTCACATGTCCAAGTCAATGAAGATGCCTTTTTTTTTTTCATATGTCATAGCATCGGCTGGGACGTGAACCCACAACCGTCTGCAACCAACTACTTGCTTGCATGGCGGCTGCAATACCTCTCGGCTAACAACGCAAGATGCCATTTTACAATAATAGTACATTTTATAAGTGAAGAATATAATGACTAATCTTATGATAGTGACAGTATATTTTTAGAATTTTACAGAGCATTGGATCTTTGCAGCACCTCAACATTTAAATCTTTTTTCCTATTTAAAAAAACTATCAAAATGGCTCCATATTCTTAAATTGATAACTATCAAAGTTTATTGAAAGCTTTTCTTCCATCATTAGCTGATAAAGGACTTGAATTTTTTAAACAATATTAACTAAACTAAAGTCTATATATGTTACATTTAAAACATTAAGTACATTCTGTGGCTTGTCTTTTGAATTGAAAAGATTAGGACAATCATCGTCATATTGTAAATTCAAAAGTCATAAGAAAATGAAATTCTTGAATTTGTTTTTAATCAGTTCAAATTAAAAATCCAGTACCAAACCTGCACAACCACTATCTCAAAAATCAAACAACAAAGTTGAAGATAGTACATATCCTTATTTAATATAGGTTTTCATTTCAAATGCTTCAGATTTACTAATGTTGAATTAACATTTCCTCTCATTCCATCATATAAATCGGTGAAAAACCAAGGTAACTTCAAATAGTTCCATAAATCTGCCCATCTAATTGAGTTAATCATTTCTTTATTCCAGATACTTTTTTGGCAACAAAACTCAGTGCCTCTTGATTTTCCAAAAACACATTAAGTCTCTGGTACTGAGTATAAGTCAACATCTTTAAAAAGGGATGTCAATTATTCAGGAGTTCCCAATTGATACAAATTATTATAATATCAACTTAAAATTTATATATTTAAAAAAAATATATAACATTTACAATACTGTATTTATAAAAAAAAAAATTAGCTGCAGAAAACAGTTTGCTATTAACTAAATGGAGACCTTTTGATTCCTCTTGGAGACCTTAAAAACACCGAGCAGGGCAAATTCCTAATGTCCACTCCATACGTTTTTGTCATTGCAGCGGTTATTATTATGTGATTATTCATATAGTATACGAACATGGATGGGCTGTTCACCAACATGCATTATCCAGTGTGATGAGTTTATTGGCTTTTTACCTCCGAGTTTAAGACCAAGAAATACTATGATCTTTCTTCTCAGTTGCCCGATAAGGCAGAATAAATGTATGTGTAAGTGATAAATATTTTTCCAATAGATATATACAATCATAACAGACAAAAATAAATCATGGCCCTTATTCACAGGAGGCTGTAAAGTCACCAACAAAGGCAGTGGTTGGTCTCAGAAAGCGGAGGGTGCTAAGAATCCCCTGTGGACCCAGGCTCCCATTTGATAATGACTTTTTATTTAGGCACTTACAATTGCAGACCCCTTTCAAGTGAAGGAAGATTGCAAGAATTAGAAGAACTGTCTTATATTAAATGGGACACTATTGGACTTTGTGAAATTAGAAGAAAAGGGGAAGAGATAATTAATTTAAAAAGTGGAAATGTACTCTACAATAAAGGCACAAATATTGGAAATACAAGTGGAATAGGATTCATTATAAATAAAAAGTGGAAGAACAATATTGATGGTGTATTGGACAGTGGCAAGATTAGTTATACATCTTAATAACAGATACTTAATGCAGATAATTCAGGTTTATGCCCCAAAAGTTCTCATAATGATGAAGTAGTAGGTTTTTATATGGATGTACAAAAGGTTTTTGATCAGAGTAAACAACATTTTAAAATTGTTATTGAAGACTTTAATGTTAGAATTGGTAAACAAATGAAAGTGAAAGTGCTGAAGGTAATTTTGGTTAGGTTAATAGAAATGAGAGAGGACATAGACTTGTGAATTTTGCAGAAAAAGAAAAACTTTATATTATGAATTCTTTTTTTGAGAAAAATGTTAAAAGGAAATTGACATGGAAGCATCCAAATAAAGGTTTTAGTAGAATTGGATTATATTTTGACTAACAGAAAATACATATTTCAAGATTGTAATGTTCTTAATAAATTTAACACAGGAAGTTATCATTGATTAGTAAAATGAAAGATACATTTGAATGCAAAATTAGAGAAACAAAAATTATTAAAAAAAATAAATTACAATTGGTATTTTTAATCTTCAGAAACATTCTAATGAATTTAAATTTGAACTTACAAATCAGTTTCAAGTATTACTAGATTTTGAACATGATTCAGATTTGAATAAAATTAATAAGAAAATAATTGATACACTTTTAAAAACTGCAACAAAGATAGCCCAAAGAAAAAAGCAGTAATTGATTAATAAAATTTATACTGAGATTAGAGAATTTATGAAAAAAAGAAGGAATATGAAGATATACAAAAATGATGCATTAAAAAGGATTGAATATCTTGAATTTTGTAAAATAGTGCAGAAAAGAGTGATATAAGAAAGTATAGCTGTGAACTAGCAAGGAAAGCTGTAGAAGAAAATAAAAGACTCAACAGTGTAAACAACATTTTGGTATTGGTAGGAAAATTATATCTGCAATAAAAAAAAAGATGAAATTATTACTAAAAAGAGAGATGACGTCATGAAATGGGTAAAAGACTTCTATCAAGAACTATATAGTAATAAAGAACAAGTACCTCATAACTATTACATCTTCAGAATTGCCCAGAATTTTAAATGAAGAAGTGAGACATGCAATTAAATGTATGAAGAAAGGAAAGATTCCAGATAATGATGGAATTATAATTGATATATTAAAAGAAGCAGGTGAAGAAATAGAAATTTTTTAGCAAAGTTATATACCAAATGTCCAAATGATAAAGATGTACCAGATGATTGGAAGAATGAAGTATTAATATTAATATTTAAAAAGGTGATAAAGAAGATATTAGAAATTAGAGACCTATCACCCTTTTATTAGTTTTATACAAAATATTTACCAAGATAATTACAGCTCGTCTACAGAGAACATTGGATTTCCACCAACCAAGACAACAAGATGGATTTAAAAGAGGTTTTAGTACAGTATATCTTATCCAGGTATTGAGGGAAGTTATAGAAAGGACAAATGAATATGAGTTGCCATTATGCTTTGGATTTATAGATTATGAAAAGGCATTTGATTCTATAAACATTTCTTCAGTGATTAAAGCATTGGATCATCAAGGTATAGATCCAGGATATTATCATATTTTAAAGAATATTTATAAAAATGCAACAGCAACAATTAGATTACATAATGATATTAGGAAAGTCAACATTGAGAAGGATGTAAGACAAGGTGACTCCATATCTCCAAAACTTTTTACAGCAGTGCTGCAAGAAATATTTTGTTGATTAAAATGGGAAGCTAAAGGAGTGAAAGTAAATGGAGATTATTTGTCATTTAGACTTTGCAGATGATGTAGTTGTTTTTGCAAATAATGCTTTAGAGCTGCAGGAAATTTTGCAGGAGTTATCAGATGAAAGTAGGACTAAAGATAAATGTTAAAAAGACTAAAGTAATGTTCAATGGATTTTCTCAAAATATGAAAATAAAGATTGATTATGATGAGTTAGAAGAAGTTGTTTTTTTTTTCATATGTCATAGCATCGGCCGGGACGCAAACCCACAACCGTCTGCAACCAACTACTTGCTTGCAAGGCAGTTGCGATGACCTCTCAGCTAACAAAGCTTGAGAAGAGTTAGAAGAAGTTAACAGCTACAAATACCTTAGTCAGATTATTAATACAGTTGGAAACATAATGGATAAAATTAATCATAAAATTAAAGTTGGTTGGAGTGCTTTTGGTAGAAATAACTTAATACTAAAAGGAAATATGCCTATGTGATTGAAAAGGAAGGTTTTTAAGAAATGTGTTTTACCAATTCTTACTTATGGATCTGAGACTTGGACACTTAATAGAAGAGCAATACAGAGACTTCAGATCACTCAAAGAAGTATGGAGAGATGCATGTTAGAAGTAACAAGAAGAGATCGAAAACAGATCGAAAACAGGTAAGAGAACAAACAGGTGTTACTGACCTCATTGAAAAAATTAAAAGACTGGAGTTAGGTTGGACATATTGCTAGAAGAGATGATAATAGATGGACAATTGAAATCTTAAACTGAATTCAAAGAGATTGTAAAAGATCCAGAAAGAGACCACATGTCAGATGGATGAATGAAATAAGAAAGTGTGCAGGGGTTATGTGGAGAAGAAAAGCTAAAGATCGGAGAAGATGGATTGAACTTGGAGAGACCTTCATCCAGCAGTGGATTGATAATGGTTGATGATGATGATTTATAAAAATTGTTTTACCTAAAAAAATTTAAATTATTTATTAATTGACAATAAACATAAATTATCTATTTACTAAACAATTTTTTTTTATATATTAAAAATCTTGTTAAAAAGAAAAAAAACACGTGCCATTGAATAAATTCACTTTAAAAACAAAAAGCGCCCTCAAGTGAACAAAAATAATAATTAGATCATTACTAGAAAAGTTTTGATCTTGAAATAACTAAAAAGAAATATTTTTAAATGTTACAGGATGCAATAAATTGATTATAATAGGATGGTAAAAATTACACAACCAATTTTATAGACATTTAAAATTTCTAATATTATCATCATTAAAATATTCAAATCTTTAAATGAATTTTTAATTTTCATTCTAATTTTGGATAACAATACATACAAAGTCAAATAATTATTATTAACGGTTTATTTAAAAACAAACAAACAAAATATTTCTTAATATTTAAAATTTTAACTGAATATATTTTTTAACCCAATATATTACTTAACATTTGAACCAAACATGTACTTTTTTCGAACAGCATTTAAAACATTACTTATCATCAATCGGGTTATAGCCATGTGTAATTTAGTACAGTAGTTAAGTGGAAGATTATGGAGCTTAAGGCCCATAAATTGTGGCCAATCCTATCACTGCCAGTGCTCAAACTTCTTAGGAACTCCTGAACAATAAAATCATTTGATCTTTAATCGGATCACAAAATTTTAAGATATGTGAAGTGTTTTTTCATTTTTTTTAACCAATAGACTCTTTTTTTATATATCATAATCCATATAATTTTAATTTAGATCTCATTTTAATAAACTGGAACCTCAACACTCACACAAACACATGAAATTATATATTTATATAGACAGTGAAGCTGCAGTATATGTTATATTTCGTTCCAAACCCCTTTTGCATATATCATACATAGCACACAGTAGCTCATGTTTTGTTGGTCAACTTTGATTAGAATAGAAAATGTATTGTTTATTGACCAGCAAATGTACAGCAATTTTTATCATGGGCATATATTTAACATAAACACTTTTATATATATATATATAGTAGAAGTATGGAGAAATGCATGTTGGGAGTAACAAGAAGAGATTGAAAACGCAATATATGGGTAAGAGAACAAACAGGTGTTCCTGACCTCATTGAAAAAATTAAAAGACTGAAGTGGAGTAATCTTAAACTGGATTCCTGGAGATTGTAAAAGACCCAGAAAGGGACCACATGTGAGATGGATGGATGAAATAAGAAAGTGTGCAGGGGTGATGTGGAGAAGAGAAGCTAAAGATGGGAGAAGATGGATTGAACTTGGAGAGATGATGATGATATAAATTAAAGTTAGAGTATAAACAAATTTTTTTTAAAATAATAAAATAATTATTTATAATAAATTGAGGGGACACAATATATTTTTCAATAACTGAAAAAATAAGAATTAGAAAAAAAAAGTATTGATTTATATTTTTATTTTATACTACAATACTCTTCCGCAAATTATGAGTGCTATGAGTCTGACCTTAGTGGTTGAAATCATGCTCAGCAAGTAAAACTGGTTAATAGAAATTTAGCTTTTCTGTTCTAAGCATTCAAAATGTTTATATATATTAAAATAAAGTAAGTAGCGGAATGTCTGATTTTCATTGCAATAAATACACTAGTGATATTCTTTTTTTTCCCCCCAATATTTTTTTTCTCTTAGGTGGGTCAGCAATATGAGATGGCACTGAGAGTGGTGGGTCATGTGAAAGTCTGAGTTCGAACCCCCGCAAATATTACATATATAAATGCAGGTTTAAGCCTCTACAATGTATTAAACTATAATCTTGCAAATTATTTTGATGTTTTTAAGTCAGTAATAACTTTAAGAATGTTCTAAAATTCTGTAACACTTTTATTATTATATTTAGAAAATATTTTATTATGCAATCATATTCAGAAAGAAGATTAATAAAAGAAAAAGAAAATGTTTGTGCTTTCTATAAAAACCAACAAAGTTTTATTAACGAACATGATTGTGTAAGGAACTCTAAGACAAAAAAATGGCTGCTGGCATAATTTAAACTTTATTTATAAATTTTAACTTTTTTAAAAAACATAATGATGTATTTATTAAGACAATTGTTTAAGGAGATTGCCATGACTACAGGTTGAGATTGTTAATAACCTAAGCATTGATTGTTACAATCATGTATGGCTCTCCTAGACAGAAATGACTGTTCAAATATTGTAAAATGTATTAAATTTGTGAATTTTAATGTTGTTTTTTTTTGTTTATTTACTTTTTTTGATAATGTATAACTAAAGTTGTGTATATAGCATAATTCATGACTTCACATTCTTATGCTAGTTGCTGTTAAGCAATTAAAAGTAAATGATGTAATTGCACTATATTGCTTTATCAATATTTATTCTGAATAGTTTTTTACACATTTACTCCAGTTAGCATTTGGCCCGTGGATATTTGTATATACAGAAGCATGCAAACTTATAAATATTATACCGGATACTCAATCTATTCTGTAACAGAGGGCGCCACCAAACCACTACGTGTCTGGAAAATTTGTTTACTGTGATCAGAATAGATGATGATGATGGTTTGCGCCGACTAGACTCAGGGAAAAACAAGAGATCTTAAATTGTTTAGACAATTGAGACAAAAGCACAAAGACAAACGTCAGCCAAATTAAGTTTAAACATATTTCATAAATTTTATTATGAGAAAATAAATTATTAAATATAAGTTTATGACACAATAGATGGGGGTTAACTCAGGCGTGTACCAGACATACTAAAGGCAAAGCTATGACAGACTGACTGATCTTCTAATAAACAAATTTAAAAGGGAGGAAGCAAATTTCATTCAGCGGAGGTTTCACCTAAACATTGGTTTTCACTTTCAGATATTTAAACCCTATGCCCCTGAAATAGATCAAAGAATCCAGCGCCGATGAGCTGTTCGAGATCTAAAAATTGGTCAGACCTTGAATGTCCTTATATCGGTATGAGCTGCACCTATTACTACGTTTAAAATAACGGTGATTGATCCACCTCAAGAACAACCGACAAACATGACTGAAATGAAGAAACAATTAAAACTGGTGAATCCCAGCCAAACGATTGGTGAAAATTACTTTAAAATTAATAATTAAAGATCCCACTAAGGGACAAGTAAATAATTAGAAAAACAGTTACGTCTGCCCAGCATTTAAAGAAAATAAACTTACAAACAAATTCTGAGTACACGCTCTGACAAATTTAAAGCACACATAATAAATACAAAAAGAAATCTATCGGAGAGTGCACATGAGTACGAAATATCAAAAGTTTAAATACTCTAGCAGAACGAAAGTATTGCTCACCTGTAATTTAAGAAAGGATAAATTTTATCTTCCTGCTGACGACTTATAAAATTACAAAGAAAAACACAATTCTAATTTCCGCCTTTAGAGATATTAGAAACG
Source organism: Epiperipatus broadwayi (assembly GCA_028023455.1). Taxonomy (NCBI): domain Eukaryota; kingdom Metazoa; phylum Onychophora; class Udeonychophora; order Euonychophora; family Peripatidae; genus Epiperipatus; species Epiperipatus broadwayi. The sequence continues at coordinate 15,272,422 of JAQFVV010012394.1, read as the reverse complement.
AAATCTCCACCTGCGAAAATCAGACAATAAAGTCGTCAGCCAAAAGATTTTTGGAGGTTTAGCAAGAGGGCAAACATAGAGTATAAAATTAATTATCGAATACTAAATAATTACAGGTAAGCATAAAAAAAATATATATACAAGACTGCTAAAGCATTTACAAAAGCGAGGCATAAAATATAAAACTCATTCGTCACTCTCCAATAAACAAAACTGAAAGCAAATTGGAATCTTAAAACTAAGATTCCAAGACACACTACAAAATATTGGAAATTAGAGCAAATATTAAATATGAGGCTATATTGATTTAAGAATACATATTTATGATTAGATTGAGCGGAGATTTAATGAGAATTAATTTACCCTGGGAAGAATAAAAACGAAAATAGTTACCTTTCGGTAAAACAAAGTTCACGTAGAGTGCGCACTTTTACTTAAGTTCATTTTCAGGTTCTTTAGGCAGCAAGGTAGATGTAGAGAGGTTCCGGCTTCTTTTAGGTGTTCAAGGCATTACTGGAGCAAACTTGGAAGTCAGGGATCCGTCTTTTGTGGAGTTAGCAAGCCATTCGAGTGGTGATAACAAGTATAGAATTTTTCATTTTTGCAAGCGAAAGTATTTAATAACAGCTGATGTCCTTTAACTAAGAAATTTAAATGTCCGCGCTGATATAACTTTCACGTGAGAAAACCACTTGTCTATCTCTCAAAACTGAATTAACTGACACTCCAAATTTTCGGGGCTATTTATACGTTGCTCCATTTCCCGCGAAACACTTTACTTGTTGTCCAATTTCTACGCCTTAGGCAGGGCAAATATTAATCTCCCGCTCAATCTATCTAGGAATTCTACCCAGGGTTTATTGAAATGAAAACAACAACATAAAAATCAAATCTCCGCTATCAAAATTGTTTACAATAATTAAAATAAAAGCAACAGGAATGCAATTAGCTAGCCAGCTTGTTTTTAAATCAAATGGATTTAAAAACAGGCGGTATATGAAAACTATTTTAAAATAAATCGATAAATATTTTTAAAAAATCCGTTTTACATATAAACGCGTGAATACTTGGATACACGCATTCTTTTTAAATAATATTGCAAATTTAAACTCTATGTTTAATTAAAATTAAAAGCTTAATAAATTTCTTTTTTTTTTGTTTAATAACAACACCATTGAACCAGATTTCAATCAGGTTCAATATTGACTATATTTACTACAAATAATTTGATACAAATAAATTTGTTTTAATTTATAACTTATTAAAAAGTGCCAAAATCACCTTTTCCTTTTTTTTTGCTATAATATCTTATATAAATCCAATTTATCCACATCACTTCGAACACTTTTTAGCAAAAATCTTTTATTGTACATATATACACATACATCTATGTTTCGACTATCCTGCAGTCTTCTTCAGAGCCAAATTTACTTTAACCTTTTTAAAAAATGATACACCTATATTTTGACTGTCCTGCAATCTTATTCAGAGCCAAATTGACTCTGAAGAAGACTGCGGGACAGTCAAAACATGAGGGTATAGTTTTTTTAAAAAAAGTTAAAGTAAATTTGGCCCTAAAGAAGACTGCAGGACAGTTGAAACACAGGTATATGTGTATATATGTACAATAAAAAGTTTTTGCTAAAAAGTGTTCGAAGTGATTTGGATAAATTGGATTTATTACAAAGTACTTTAAATTATTCTTAATTCTTAAATTGAAAATGTCACACAGAAAGTCATAAAAAATAGTAGATTGTCTATGGTAGAATTAAAGGATACAAAAAAATAAGCTATTTATTTCAAATTCAGTGAAACCTAAATATTAATTAACAATTTAAAAAAATAAATTATTGTCATTCTAATAATTAACATTATACTTAAAAATTAAATTAATTATAGATAAAAAAAACAAAAAACAATATCATCCTGTTCATATAGTTTATACTTTCAATTATATATAGTAAACAGATTAAATGTGCATTGAATATTAAAAAATGTTTAACACTGATTAATGTATACAGATATCTTACCAAATTAAAAAAATGAGTTTAAAAAAAATATTTCCAAGAAAAAGATCAAATAAGTCAATTTTATGGTATTTTACAAATATACCTATCAAACACATATTTCTAATTGTATGATGTGATGCACTGTGACTTCTCCTTATACGAAGTAAGGAATCTCTCAGCATCTATGCCTAGAGAAACCTGTTAGCCACTTTACCTTCCCTTTCCATTCCCCACCCTAAGTTTTCCCATAATCTGTTCCATCCCATTTCCACAACATAATCTTTGTCAACTCCATGGCCTTCATATCTAAATCCCTCTTATCTTTTCCCAAACTCAGCATACAAACTAATAACACACTTTCTGTATAATCACTTTGTTCATATTTATTCTTCCATAACTTCATTATTTGTACCCTTTCTGCTTTCAAGCATTTACATTGAATTAACAGATACCTAATATTTTCTATGATTTCCTTACACAACTTGCAGACTAAATCACTTCCTTTTTTCCATTTACATGTATATTCCCTTGTTGCTAAAGACCCCATTCGAACCCCAAACAATAAACTACTTTCCTTGCTATTATCATAAATTAATTCGCATCCAACTGATGATGTGATGTGATGCACTGTAACTTCTCCTTATACGGAGTCAGGAATCTCTCAGCAACTATGTCCAGTGATCAATAGAACTGTGCTGCTATCTATCGTCATATATAGAAAATCTGTTTTTTTATTTCCATTTGCAAATTTTTGCTGACTTTTCTATATATATAAACACTGTTCAGAATATATTATTGATGCTTTATTTTTACTGTAAACAATAAAACAGTCAATGGTGTGATTATTTAAAGCATATATCTTACTATTCTGAGATATATTATTTATTTATTGAAAGTCAAATATGCATATTGTTTAACAAGACTAAATACATAAATGAATACATAAATGAATTTACTCAAACAATTTTGAACTAACCAACCAATCAAATCACCCTACATCAAAAAGTTTTTATTTGTTGATTAATATGATTTTATTATTAAATAACAGAATTTTTTAAAGATAATTATTGTAATTAGATGAGACCTGAACTCAAACCCTCAAGATCTCCACAGCCATGCACACAATCTTCCACAACTGATACCGATGGTCATGTACATGTTAAAAAGATAAATGATGAAATATGTATATTGGAGACCATTTATCTTTCTCGTATGCATGTATCATGTGTATCAGCTGCATAGAATTGAGCACACAGTTGCAAAGAGCCTGAAAGTCAGAGTCCAAGTCCCCTCCAATTACATTAAGTTTAGAATACATAATATACTTATATTTGAATATTAAAGATACTTATGTAATTTAAATGGAAGATAACAATTCGTTCACACATACCATAAATTAATGTTAAGTAAGAAAATGGGTGGCTGCCATTTTTACAGCCAACTTTTAAATAAACCAACATTCATTTCTAGCATTAGAATTATGTGAATTGAACAGGCTTATCCATCTCAATAAATCTGTGTCTTTGTATTTTGCAAAAACATAATTAGTATACTTTTTGTTCCCATAGTATAAGCATTTATGTCCATGTTTTGCATCAGTGGTATGTCATATCAGTTAAACTCTAAAGATAAGTAATTTTACTTCTTTATTTTTTTGTGATGTTATAGGAATATTTTTCTAATTTTTATACAAATATTATGTGTTGTAAGTAATGCTTATACAGAGGCAAAACTCTCCATACAGTAGCACCACTCAGTGCAAGCCAGAGTAAACAGCTTGTGTAAGCATAAAGAACCATGATCATGTGATGTTTAGTGCTTTAAGTATTGCTTATAATAATAAAAAAAAATCAGATTTATTTCATTATAATAACTGTTCCTAATTTTTCTAAAAGTATATTTCAAACTGATCCCAATTTTAAAAAAAATATTTTTATATATGCAGAATATGTAGCAAGTTGATATGTGTGGAACATATCAAAACCATGTGCAGTAAATGTTTCAGTTCAAAGTAAATGATTTTAAAATTATTTTTAGTTGTTTTATTTATTTTAAATGCTCATTTAGAACTTTAATGATATAATAAAATAACACTTTTTTCACAGAAAATATCAGATACTGGCTGTAGTAATTACACTACAAAAAAAAAAAAAAATTGTAGCCATTGAGGAACAACAGACGTGATAAGCATTATTAATATAAACAACTAAACTGTTTTCTAAACATCTTCATTCAATCAACTTTTTACCAAAGGAAGATGACTTCTCCTTACTGTATTTTCAACATTACGCAATTAATAATTATATTTATCTTTGAATATTTAACATTTGATCATATAATTTGCAGAGTTTTGAGTAGAAAAGGCTCTGACTGCATAAATATAAATGACTGATTGATTCAAATCAATTTGTGCTTAAATATCTTGGGAGATTTAACATTCACTGCTCTGTCATGATTCAAGAAAACTTCCCACATAATTTTTGATATGCAATAAGGAGTGGCATGTTTCTTACTATAAAGAGGTGATTGAATTTGGCTGTTTATATTTAATAAAGCTTACAATGAGACATATCTTTTGTCATATATGTAAATACAGAAAAGTCAACATTTAAACAATACCCGTATCAATAACAATCTCAATGTATTGTCAAGACAAACTTTAATAAATATGGAAATCCACTTTATATAGGGACTATTTCTCTATGTAGGACACTAGTGACCTCTATTTTATTCTGATTTCACTAATAAACATTATAGAATGCAATGCCAACAAAATTGCACAATCAGATTCTAATTATATCCATTTCATTCAAATTGGAATTATTAGCATGGAATCTATTTAGTAGCCATTTTATTCATATCCAAGTTTGCAAATTTCAAGCATTAAGATTTTAAAACCGAGCTAAACTTCTTACTATATTGCATGAAAATTACTTTGTTAGTAATCATTTTTCAAATATCTTCATTGTTGTGAGTGACGTCTTATAAAAAAATAAATAACTGAATAGCTTTATTGCCTGTGAGTACATAAGTTTGAACACCAGAAATAACAGAACGAGAACTGATTTGAGGATCTTACAGTCCCAAGTCTAACAGTGTATAAGTACGTAACTAAAAAGATAAACTATAAGCGTAGAAAATAGAACTTTCCTCATTAATGACAAAAGCAGCATTATAATATAATTTTCTTGTTGGTGCATCAACAATCATTTGGCCTATTCAAATTAATCTAGGCCATTACCTTCCAACTAAGAATAACTAGATACCAATCTCTGCCAATCAGAGAAAAATTCCTAGACTTGTACACAAATTCTTAGTTATGTGAAAAAAATTATTTAGTTCCGCTCAGAACTATGATTAAATGGCCATAATAACCCGATAACTTAAAACCACACTATGATACTTTCATTACATTGATTCTGTTAGCTCCATATTAAATAGTAATATTCATTTATAGTAAAACCAGATAAAAGTTCTTCATCTAATTTATAACTGAGGTCACAAAAATATATAGCTATTGAATTAATTTGTGCTATATAGATGAGAGTGAATAAATAAATTCACATTCAAAATATTTTTTTTTTAAAAAAAAAAAGATTAACTTTCCCTTCTTTCTAAACCAAAAACAAATGAATACTAAATATGGTAATTGAAGATACATAAAAAAAATGTCTTGAATTAGTTGTAAGTAATTAATAAAAATAAAAATGAAAAATATATATAAATAAATAAGCATGTAACAATCAATAGAGGGAAAAACACTAAAGATATACAAGATTGTTTAAAAAAGAAAAAAATGTGGAAAGGAACACTACATTCCAAATATAAATTTGATTTAACTAACTAAAAAATGAAGAATTATTTAACAAATCAAAGAATGGAAAGCTATTAAGAAATAGAGAAATAGTGAAAACATAAGCATCAAGCATTATTTGTCATAACAGTAAAATGAAAACAGTTTAATTCTGTATGCAATTAGAATTGTGACATAATAAATTTTTTGATATTTTAAAAATAGTTTCAATTTTGAAAGAGTAGAGAGTATAGATATAAAAAAAAAAGATTTCTAAAAATACATATAAGATCCAATGTACTATGAGACTATACAAAAAAAAAAAAATAGAGATGTTAAGTAAAGCTGTTAGCTCTCATTTTCCTTAATACAAATTTGGATGAGATGTTAAATGTTGTTTGAGAAGAATAGTGGAACCATGAACTATACTATATTTTGTTCCAAGCATCCTTCATATTCAAGCATCATGTTTTGTTGATAAACACTGATTAAAATAGAATACATTGTCTATTGCGAGTGTACAGTACTTTTTAACACACACACACACATATATATATAAAACACATTTTTTTACATGGATGTATAAACAAAATTTAAAAAAATAATATAATTATTAACAATAAATTAAAAAAAAATTACTGTTTTTTTATTTATAAATTAAAGCAAATAGCAAAATGTCTTGACTTTTTCGCTGTTAAATATTACTCTGGGCAATATTTTTTTCCAATAACCTTTTTTTTAAATAAAATATAATAGATTAATCTCTTTAGCAAGAAATTATGATCTCTTTTATTTATTTTTTTAAAGTCAGTATTATCTTTAAGTATTTTCTAAAATTTTGCAAAACATTTAGTATTATTCTTAAAAAATAATTTATTATGTGAAATAGCATCAAATTCAGAAAAGAAAATAATTAAAAAAAAAAGATATGTGTTTTCAACATAAATCAAGACAATTTTATTAATTTATATAATTGTGTACAACACTCAGAGGTAAAAAAAAAAAGGCTGCTCTAATATCATAAAAGTTACAAATTTTAATAGTTTCTTTTGTTTATATTTTTCTTTGAATAGCATATAATTAAAATGGTGCTGTTAGATACAGTGAAGTATGGCTTCACTGAATAGATTTAGTTCTGCAGAAGGTATTTATATGTAAAGAATATGAACTTACATAGTTAAAAGAACTGACATAATATAAGTAATAAGGCAGATATGTTGCTAAATGTAGGCAAAATTGCAACTATGAAAATCAATGGAAAAATAAACATTAGTAGGTTAATAAAAAATTTATAGAAAGCTTAGACATGGTAATAAAAAAAATAAATGAAATAAATAAGCTTCAATAATGATAAAAGTTTCACTTGAAGATGATTAAGAAGAAAAACATTCTATTTGGATTATAACTTTGAATACAGCAAATAAAGGGGGGGGGTGGAACAATTGGAGGCTTGTACAATGGTACACTGCAAGCAACTGAATAATTTAATTGAATAATGAATATATATATAATTGTAAGAGATAAAAAAATGAATGTTATCAAAAAATTTATAAAAATGTAAAAGAAATGAAATGTGTATGTTTTCTAAGATATTTTAAGAGCAACCATACAAAGCAAATGCAATATTTTATTTATTTCTTTTTTTTTTTCAGAAGAAAATTAATTCAATATTCTCAAATAAATCAACGCAGACATTTTTTAAAACAGACATTATAGTTTTAAGAAGTCAAACATTTTGGGGAGTAAAAAATAACTACTGTATATGGAGAAAAAAAAACCAATTCATTACTCAAATTTTTTTTTCTACAATACTAATTGCAGTGGATTTTTTTAAAATCTTACGATGACTTTTTATAGGAAGTCAGTGCCTCGCCCTCTCTAGATTGTTTTTTTTTCCCCCACCTTAAATCTAAGTAAGTGACAATTAAATCAGTGTAGTTGTAAGATTAATTATTAACATTATATAAAATCATATCCGAGATACAAAAAGTAAAAATAAGTAGTTTTTTATTTTGTATGTAGAGGTCACTCTTATCAATTCTTATTGCAATTCAAGTCGGGTAAAATCAATGATTCAGTGTTAGATTTTAGTTAACCTTTTTTATTACAATTATTACATCAGTATTTGACAAGAATGCAGTAGTAAATCGTTGAAATTTAACTTTAGTTTGCTGATTGCAACAATGGTCTAAAAATGTTTTCAAAATTAGAAAAAAATTTGAATTTAAAAAAGATTTAATCTTGAATTAATAATAAAAAAAAATGTGTTGCGTGGCAGCAATGGCAAATTATTAATGAAGAATGATTATCGATTTAATAATTTATTGCCTAATGACGAATCTACTACAAGAATGAAAACTTGCATAAAAAAAATTTAACAAGAATACAGACAGTACTTTATTTCACTTTAGAATTATAACAATTCAAAGACATTGTATACAATTGAATAGTCAATGGCTCAAGATATCAATCATGTGATACTTGAGTTCCAGAATCACAGTGCGGGTTTTGATCCAGAAACACTTAGCTCCATCTCTCTAATAATGCCTAGGACTTCAAAGTCATTTATTTAAAAAAATAAATCTGAATATAATGCAATATGCAAATGTAAAGCTTATTATTTATCCAATATACATTAATGAAAAAAGTATTGGTCCCAAGATTTTATTTTAGTAAATAATTAATTAAAACAGGCAAAACTATATACACATTGCCACTCAGTGCAAGCCATATTAATCAATGGATGCCAGAAGGCTTGTGCATAAAATCGCCATCTAGTGCCTACTCATCCAATATCCCCGGACTAGTTTCTGGTTTGTGGCCTTCATCAGTGAGGAGCCTTGGATCCGAGAGCATTGCAGTTAGATTTTAGGATCTAATGCAACCCTCCAATACAAAACTATGAGATTTAAATTGAAAACACTATAATAAGTACCCATACATTTTGGTGTCTTTGGTTCTTGCCACAAGCCATAAACTAGTCTGAGGATATTGGATAAGTAGGCACTAGATGGGTATTATATGCACAAACCTTCTGGCATACATTGATTACTCTGGCTTGCACTGACTGGCAATGCATATAGAGTTTTGCCTGTTTTAATAACAGTTAAGAGCATCCTGCTTAATAGAATAGCATTGGCTATGACGTATATGACTATATAAGCTGATGAGCTTGGATTGAAAATATTATGTTTTCAATTTGTCTCATAGTTTTGTAGTTAAGTAGAGATAAAAGATGGGTGCTGGAGGGTTGCATTAGATCCTAAATTCTAGCTGCAGTGCTCTCGGATCCAGGGCTCCTCACTGACAAAGGCCACAAGCCAGAAACTGAGACTGAGTGGCAATGCGTATAGAGAAATGTGCCTGTTTTAATAACAGTTAAGAGCAAGCATAAGAAATAGTGATCATGTGATGTTTATTGGCTTAAATAATTAATTCCTAATCATATCTTTACATGGTTATTTTTTTGAAAAATTGTTAAACATTGGGGGATAATGCTTATATACCATATCTTATATGCATTGGCCTAAAACAAACAGCATTAATAATCCTCTATGGTATTATGCGGATTTTTTTTAAACCAATTTTGTTAAATATATATTCAAAAATAAAATAAAAAATTCTATTTACTTTTTAAAAATAGTATTCTCTGAGTGTCTATTTGCTACTGGAGGTTTATAAATACATGCGTATTGATTTATATGTGTGTAGTTATTAAATACTTTTACATTTGTTTATTATATTTTTATAAAACATTTACTTTTTCTATTATAGTTTTATTTCCATTTCTAAAATAAAAAAGTAATACCTACTTTTCCCTATATATTTAAATTTATATATAAATTAAACAAAATCTAAGACTTTTTAATTAATAATTAAAAAATAAGAAGCTTTGTTTTTAAAAAAAGTAACACTAATCCTGACTAACGGAATAAACTTGGCTTATTATTGACTTCAGGATTCTAAAAAAATCATGATGGCTAACATAGATATGATAAAATAATTACTGTTTTGAAATTTATACTTGAATACACAAAGTGATATAGTTAAAGCCATAATCCCTTTTTCCCCTTCTGAGCACCAGACATGATTATATAAATAAGATTTCTTTGGCTTATGATTAAAGTATGTAGCTTAATTTTCCTTTATTATCCTTGTTCTGCATAATAAATTATTTGCTAAGAGCAATACTAAAAGTTTTATAAAATTTTAGAACGGTACTTAAAGATTACTGACTTTAGTCTATTATGTTCTATAAGAGAAAAACGTTATTGAAAAAAAAAAATTGTCAGGAGTATATTTAATAGTGAGAAAGTTAGACATTTTGCTATTTGCTTTATTGTATAAATAAAAATACAATAATTAGTATTTCTTTCTTATTCTTCTTGCATCAGTGAATGCATGAGGGAACATACACTTAGTAAAATATATGTAAATGTGTCACCTTCAATTTATTATTAATAATTATATTATTATTTATTAAAATTTTGTTTATACAGGCATATATAAAAAGCATCTGTGTTATATATATATGTGAATGTTGAATGTACTGTATACTTGTAGTTCAATCAATATTGATACATAATTACACTGTAGTATAAATACAACAGAAACAATAATTTATAAAGAATAAATTATATGATTAACACAAGTTTGACTCTGTTTTTACTTCTGTTTCACAAAACATATGTTTATTATTGCAAATATTTTTTTTATTAATTAATTTAAATATAACATCTAATAAGTACATAATCAAAATCAAAAACTCCACTTGATAAGTCATAAGTTAGAAGCTAGTCCAGGAAATGGATTGGAGAACACTGGATAGATGCTTATCAAGTCTTTCCATGTGGCATTTATTGATTACTCAAACTCATATTAGGTGGACAGCACTGGATTAAAGAAATAGATTTGCTATGTAAGTAAATATATATTCAATGCCTGGACTTAATGAAATGCTCAGTATTGATAACAAAAATATCAATGCCAAGTTAATCAATAAATTGAAATGTAAATCAATATTCTCATAAAAAATCAAAATTAGCATTACAATTACAAAAAAAAAAAAAAACTCACTAAAAATAATGCTTAAATTATATGGTATTTCATTATTTCTAACACTTAGTTTAGCCATCTTTAAGCAATAAAAAATTAGTTCCTTATTGTTTTTAATTATATGTATCTATCAACCATAATAGTTAAATGTTATCATGAATAATTCACATCACTACAGGCAATGCTTAAAATTAACCAACAGAATTACATTTAAGCCAATAAATATCACATGATCACCATTTCTTATGTTTGCTTATAACTGTTATTAAAACAGGCAAAACTCACTATACGTATTGCCATACACAGCAAGCTAGAGAAAGCAATGGATGTCAGAAGACTTGTGCATAAAATCCTCATCTAGTGCCTACTCATCCAATATCCCCAGACTAGTTTCTGGCTTGTGGCATTCGTCAGTGAGGAGCCTCGGATCTGAGAGCACTGCACCTAGATTTTAAATCCAAGACTCCTCACTGAAGAAGGCCACAAGCCAGAAACTAGTCTGGGGATATTGGATGAGTAGGCACTAGATGAGGATTTTATGCACAAGCCTTCTGGCATCCACTGATTACTCTAAACTTGCTGTGTGTGGCAATACGTATAGTGAGTTTTGCCTGTTTTAATAAGAATTACATTTATAAGTGTGCATGCATGTTTGGTACACAACTGATAAATATCTAAATTTTATCTGTTTTCTTTTAGACTTAAAATGATTGCATAAAAACAATCAAAACAACACATAGAGAACTCAAGTTCTTTTGCAAGTGTGTGATTTATTATAATTTCTTGGTTATTAAAACTAAAAAAATATATAATAATATAAGATTAAACACATTACAAAATTCTCTAGCTTGTAAACAAATGAATCAGACTTCAATGGATGATACAATGGAGTTTCAAATTATCTTGTCACTTCTAAAAATGAAAAACTGGGTATTTGCATTAAAACAAGAATCATTCTTCATACAGATATCATACTCTTAAATCTAATTTATTTTATAATAGCAATATGCTTATAGATAAAAACTTTATTTTTTATTACGATCAACACTGTTCTTTAGCTTGAAACTAATCTTTAGAAAAAGGCAGGTTGGTAGTTATAAGTTTTTCTAAAAAGATGGTTCAACAAATAAAAGAAAATTACACGTTTTGCCTTTATTATGAGATCATATTTGGTATCTGCTATTCTAAAGATTTTAATATGTATCAATAAAAATGTTCATGATATTGAAATTTGTGATGCACCAACATTAGATTCAGAAAGTTTTAAAAAAATGCTTTTATACCTTATTAAATAGTGTTACTATGACCAATAAAAGATCAATTATGGTCTCAAAGGTTGTGATTTCCTCACAAAAAAATAAACTATCATTAACATTTCATTTAAACAAAAAAACTGTTATATATTTATTCCTATGTTTTCTACAGCATCCACATTTTTGATTTTTCTCATAAACAGAAAACTATTTGGAATCTAATTTCTTACAGATTGCTTATATTTAATGAAATTTATGGTCATTAAATTACTTTTTATGTGTTATATACGTTACTTTTTTGTACTGATTATATTCATTCAATGAATTAGTCTTTATAATTTAATTTCTTAAGAATTTGCATTTGGCCTTATACTTTTATATTCATTGTAAGATTTAATACGCTTGACGTATATAGTGAAATTAAATTCATAAAAATTGCATTAATATTTCTTAAGGCTAAGCGCTTTCAGAGCTTTCATCTCCATATTCATAGCCTTTTTTTATATTCATTGTGTATTGAATTAAATACTATTTTCAGATTTATATTTTATGTTTTTGATATCTTATGCAAAATATCAAATTTATTGATTAGTTTTTCTGGGAAAGAGATAGATGAGATGAGATGCACTGTGGCTTCTCCTTTTTCAGAGTCGGGAATCTCTCAGCTACCATGCCCAGGGAAACCTGTTAGCCACTTCACCTTACCTTTCCATTCCCCACCTTAAGTTTTTCCCATATTCTTCTTTATCCTGCTCCATCCCATTTCCACAACATAATCTTTATCAACTCTGTGGCCTTTATATCTAAATCCCCCCTATCTTTTCCCAAACACAGCATAAAAACCAATAACCCACCCTCTATATAATCACTTTGTCTATATTTATTCTCCCACAACTTCATTATTTGTGCCTTTTCTACTTCTAAGCATTTACATACAATTAACAGATGCACGCAACGGGTGGCTCCACGTAATGAGTGGACCTCATGCTCTAGTAATATTCTTGCATCTATATCTCTCTATAATAAAATATATAAGCAAAAATAAGAAAGATATTCTCAAAATATTATAGTTTTGTATAGACAATGTTTTTCAAGTTGAACTACCAATTAAGAATACAAAGAATAAAATAAGTAAATATGTAGTTTATTAAATCAAATATTCTTACGATTATAAATAGATATATATCAGAGAATCAGAGTAATGGTTTATTGCTCAGTTCATAAAAAAATTTGGCTACTGAAGTGGCAGTGCTGGACTGCGATCCATAAATCTTGATTTCCAGTCTGCCATTTAACCACTATACCAAATTATGCAAGAAAACTGAGTATTAAAGAATATCAACTATATTTTTAAAAACACACACACATAATGGAACAAATAATATAAATGATTGCCATATAAAAAGAAAAAATTAAATGAGCTTTAATTAATAGAAATAAATCTTACTAACAGACAATACATATGATTGAAAATTAATGGAAAAATAATATAATCTAAAAAAAAAACAATGTACAAATAATTTAATAAACCCCTTTATTATTGAGACCGACTTTCATTATCAAAAGAATTGTAAGAGCATTTATTAATTATATATTTATAAAATAAAATAAAAAATACTTATTAATGTTTCATTACTAAAATAAATATATAAATTTTATTAAATATGTTTAGAAATTATTATTTAGCATTACCATAATTCAAACAAATGAATACAGACATTAGAAAAACAATTAAATGACTTCCAAGAGATACTTCTGTTAAGTTTTATGAAGAGTGTACAAACTAAACAATGAATCATAAATATATCCATATGCAGAACAAGTTCTTCCATTATTCTGTTTGTGTGATATTTTACAATGCTATCTTTTAACTTCTTCTACAGCAAACTTTTAGTTTTGAAAAACTTTCAACCCTTGGCCCAATTGCATCTCTCTATCCTCAGCCATATCTTCACAATCAAAAAAAATCATGGTTGCACTTCTCTAGAATCTTAAACCACCAAACATCATATGATCATCATTTTTTATGCTTGCTGATAACTGTTATTAAAACAGGCAAAGCTCTCCATACAGTAGTGCCACTCAATGCAAGCCAGGGTAATCAATGGATGCCAGAAGGCTTGTGCATAAAATCCCTATCTAGTGCCTACTCATCCAATATCCCCAGACTAGTTTCTGGCTTGTGGCCTTCGTCAGTAAGGAGCATTGGATCTGAGAGCACCTAGGTGCAGTGCTCTCACATCCAAGGCTCCTCCTCATTGATGAAAGCTGCAAGCCAGAAACTAGTCTGGAGATATTAGATGAGTAGGCACTAGATAGGGATTTTATGCACAAGCTTTCTGGCATCTATTGATTACCCTGGCTTGCACTGAGTGGCACTACTATATGGAGAGTTTTGCCTGTTTTAATTCTTTAGAATGTCTTTGAGATAATCTTTATAATGGGTATAGGTCCGCCTCTCTCACAAAAATCATGCTCAACTTCAACACAAGTATTTTTTAGAAACAACTGACAATATTCAATTACAAGCATTAAATTTTTGAAGTGCAATCAAGGACAATCATTATCTTCAAATAAATATATTAATGATTATTAAGATTCATTTATTTAGCTAAAGATTTTAAAATTATTCATATCCAGATACAGTCTTAAGCTTCATTAAAAGTCAACATATCATTTTTTACTATTAAAAAACGCATGGTTTTTATTTAATTCCACCTGCCGTTTTTGAAATGATTTTATTTAACTAAGAAATTCTGTTTGTTTGTTTGGATCAAATCTTGTAACCAACTTTTAACATAATTCTATCAAACAGATTTTTCTTCAAATTTTGGATATTATCAAATGACAGCACAATATTTTAGGGAATATTGGTGGGCCAAATTTCAAACTGCATTGATATCAATTCAGTAAGTTTTTAGTGATAAGCAATCAAGAGAGGTATATTTTTTAAAAATATACTTTAATTGAATTTCATAACTAATTCACTGAAGAATATTTACAGTTAATAAACCTTGCTATTTTTAAAATGGTACCTTCACAAACACAAAAATCTTATAAACAGTTTTTAATGTAAAACAATAAAGTCAATTACTCGAGGCTTTAATAGGATTTTATAAATGTAGATGATAACAATCAACACTAATCATCTATTTTTTTATACGTGTGAATTTCATTTCAAATATAGAAATATGGCGATGTTTAGATTCCCAATTTTTAAATTTAGAATATAATGATTTACAAAAAATATTTTGTAAAATTTCCGCAAAATAAAAAATAATATATGTAATAAATATTGTATAAAAACATTTTAATTTAATTTAATGACTTATGCACTATAAATAAAAAAATATTTTTTTCTTCAATCAAAATAATGATCGAATTAATTAATTTATGGACATCTTATGTTTTCATTTTAAGTTACATATAACAATTAAAATTGTCGTTGAAAAATATTATTCTTTGGATTTTAATGCATTTACTCATCAAATTAAATAAAAACATTTTTATACATATGTTATTTTCTAGAATATGTGCAGTATATTTAAACTATTATTCATTTGTATGAAGTGTGAGAATGTCAAATACTCGTTTTCAATATATATTTAAAGGTAATAACAGTAGCAAACTCTCCATACAGTAGTGTCACCCAGTGCAAGCCTTAGTAATCAATGGATGCAAGAAGATTTGTTCATAAAATCACTATCTAGTACACATTCATCCAATATCTCCAGACTACTTTCTAGCTTGTGGCTTTCAGTGGTGAGAAGCCTTGGATCTGAGAGCACTTATACATCTAATTTCTTAGAATCAGCACAAAACTTCTTGCATCCATTGATTACTAAGATTTGCACTAGGTGGCGCTATTATTTACTAGGATTATTAACAGCTTGATATTTATATGAAAAATTATTTTTATCATAATAATCAACATTGAGGGTTTGTAGAAAGTGTGGTGCATGGAAACTAAATATTGGAAGTCTAAATTTTATTACAACCTGCTTTTTCTTGGTGCACATAAACAGTATATAGAATAATAAAAAGTTTGGTAGTGAACTTTATACCTAAAGCATAATTAATAAACAGAAGTACACAAAATTTATTACCTTTTTTATTATTATAAGATATTCAAAATATTTTGCAAAAAATAAATAAATATATTTAAAGAAGTGTTCATACAATAACCATATTTCACTATATATGTTTTCTTGATCTTTGCTAGTGCATACAATGTACATATTTTTAAGCAAATAAATAATTAATTTCACTGACCTCTGATTCCATTTGCTGCAACTTCTGAGACTGTGTTGTCAACATCTTCTCCATCTCGGCAAGCTTTTCTAAATGGTCTTCTCCACTGCTGAGGCTATTAAAACAATTCAAAATTGGATTAAAATAATTTTATTCATAAATCATTGTTAATTTTTAAGAGAACAAAAACATTTAAACCTTGTATCTCTATCAGAAGGTGCCTCACTGCTGGTTACGCTAGAATCTTCAGATTCTAAACTATTGATACTTTTGCATTGAGCTTCTCGAAGTTTGCGTTCCTCCCACTGAGCACGTCCTTCTTCAGCAGCTTTTTTTTTAAGTTCCTGAAGGCGACGTCTCTGTTCTTCTATTATTGAACTACCTATAATAAACATATACAGCATTAAAATATATATATTATGAATAAAAAAAATTTACTATTAACACACACACATATTAATCCAAAGGTTTTCAAGGATAAATAAACAATATTTCTTTCCAGTTGATCCATGTGTAATTAACAGTAATCTTGCATTGATGTTTTGGCTGGATAGCACCTGCTTTATCATCCATATTTTATAAAACGTAGAGGCACTACAAATAAAATGTGAAGAATAGTAATAGGTGAATAATTTGATATAAAATTAACAAGCTAAACTTTTTATAAGAAAAGATAATGTTTGTTCATACAATCTAATCTCTTAAGAATAGATAATGAGTATCACATCTATATTGATCCACATTGGCCAAACTATGGCTTGCAAGCCACATATGGCTCCATAGATGGTCCAATGCAGCTCTGATAAAATTTATGAAATAAAACCATGTTATAATTTATATTAGTATGGTGTACTTTATTCTTTAGTGGAGGCAATTTAATAATAATTGTTTATGTTGTCGACTTCTATGATTTTATTGTTATCATTTCCAGACAATATAATGCATTGTTTGAATTTCTGTTCAGGTTTAATTTGGACTTCATCCAGTGATGTCATTATTCTTTGTACAGCTTTAATTCATATCTGGTCGAGTGTGTTCTTCTACTTTGATTTTCGAATATCAACCTCTTCCATTAATTTAATACAGCAATATAGATAATTATTTTTAATTTGTATTCAGAAAAATAAAGAATTATTGCCATAAGTATCCTCATTTAAAAGAAGATGCTTGTAAACTAATGTCAATTTTTGAGACAATGTATTTTTGTAAATCATTATACTCAACCATGACGTTTGTACAACCAAAACATCGAGCACAACTGACAAATTAATATTTTATGGAACTATTGCATGCCTCGTTAACAAATTTATAAGTCAAATTTTAATATTCTTGCTAATCAGATACAATTACATTTAAATAATAAATATTTTTTTATTGATTTTATTCTCATTTATTAATATTGTTCCCTTGATTTCTTTGTACAATTAATAAATCTTATTAATAAAAAAGATAATAAATCAAATATTGCTTCTGCTGAATACTTAAAAATTTAATTGTGGCTCTTCATTATATCACAATTTTAACATGTGGCTCTTGCAGACATGAAATTTGGCAACCCTGATATCAACATTTAATTTAATCCTTCTTTGCATGTAGCTTGGAGCACTTCAAAAACTTTTTCAACTGACATTCCTTATCTAGACTATGACAAGTGCTACCCAGTTAAAACATTGATGCAATATTATTGCTAATTATATATGGATGAACTTAGAAAATAATTCTTATATATTTATATACTAAGACAATCCCATTTGCCCGATCTATACTTCTAAAGAAGCCAAAACTATACTTTAAAAAATAATAATTATATTAAAATAAGCAACTATTTTACATATCATTTATAATATTGTAGCTATTATAATAATTAAAATCTTAATATTTACCAAAAATAAATTAATATTGCACATACATGTGTTTATTTATTCCATATTCAATTTCTATTTTTGCATTTTAAAAAATGGATACCAATGCATTTATTTTAAAGGTAATGGTCATGTAAAAAACAACAACAACAACAAAACAATAATTACAATCAAAGGGTGATGTGATTAATTAGTTCATTATTTGGAAGTTCTTTAGAGTTTGCTTATTTCAGCTTTTTAAGTCTTACAACTTTAAATGAAAACATGGATTGAAATGAATCATTGAACTCTGGCAAGACTGTTAATGTTCTTTTGCCTAATCAAAATATTTTAAATTTTCTGACAATCAGCTTGGAATTATCACTCAGATGATATGACTTATTCAATTGATATAAGTTATAACCTAATGTGTTTTCAACAAAATTTGATTATCTACAAACATAAGTTATATAAACCAATGGCATCCCTATACTTTTTATATGCTGCAAGAAAGAAATGGAGGAATAAGTGGACTTCATTTGTCAATTAATATTATAACAATAGAACATTAGTTCAATACTTTTCAGTGTCTAGTAAAAAATGATAATTGTGTATTTTCCTGTCTACCAAGATAGCAGCTCATATTTTTGATAAATATCCAGTTTTGGGAGCACAGAATTTATTTTTTCATTTTCTATTATCAAATATATGTTACTCAAATATGTGTTGGTTGTTAAATTAAAAAAAAATTACTAATTTAGATTTTAAAAAAGTAATGAATTCTGATTATCGAGAAGCTCGATTTAATTTTTTTTTACTTATAACATGGTAGTGACAATTCACTCTGAACATTGTCATACTTTGTTTTAATTTAGCATGTTCTTTTTTCCCAGTAGTATATTTGCAAAATTTTCATATTAATTAAAATTTGGGACCTTCATGATACAGAACATAGTGCACTGGAGTATTTCCAAAGGTATGGGATCCTGCCCTCCCAAAAAGTGTGCAACAATGCTCACAATATGACACATGTAAACAGCCCCACAATGGTGAAGCAGCATGAAATTTTATTTAAACAGAATATCCATTCATAAATGAACATGATTTGAAGGCTCCAACCTAACTGCACTCTGATTTATTTACAGCTGGAGTAGAGAGTTAATGTCCATTGAATGAGAAAAAAATTGGTTGGACTTGTTCAACAACAATGACATAAAATGGAACAATTACTTGAGGGAAGTGTGCACATCTAGCCTTTTACCTTGATTACCATGCAAAATTGAAGGATCTAACAGAATTGTTGAAATCGACGCAACTTTATTTACCAAGCGCAAAAATCAACAGGTGAAAATACTTCCACAACAGTGGTTATTCAGTGGCTTGCGCAGTGAAATCAATGAATGTTTCATTGTAACTGTTCCAGGTAAAATATCGACTATTCTTATGGATGTGATAAACAAAATGTCGCAAACAGATCTATAATTTATTTGGATTGTTGGAAGTAAGTCATATAAAAGTGATGAATTAAGACATTCAGGATTTGAATATTTCCAAAACTTTGTTGATTCAATTACTGGGCTGCATAAGCAAAACAATAAAATATTTTGGGAATTGGCCAAATGGCACAAAAAACACCAGGAAATCAGACAACAACATCTGGATTCATATTTGGGGAATTTATAAGGCTTTGACTGTATCAACAACAAGAATCAATTGTAGCAATTTTAAAGGCCATTAGCGATTGTAGCCCACCGACATAAATATTCCTCATTTATCCTTATTAACTTTTTTTTTTCATTTTTCAATTAACAAGTTACTACAAAAAAATAGTAATAAAGTGAAAATTGATTTGTTTCCTCATTTTAAAAATAAAAAGTCCAGAAAAGCTTGAATTATTTCACACACTATTTGTTAAAAAGTCTGTATGTCTGCATACACAATTGAAGACATTATTTTTCATCAATATATGAGATAAGATCTTTGAGGAATAAATATACATGTGCATGCATGAAATATATACTTTTTGGATTGAAAAATAAGCTCAGTTTAAAATGATTAAGTATTTATCTGACAGTTGTAACTGGAAATGTAAAAAAAGAACCAGATTGGGTTTTACTTGATCAAGTATAATGAACAATTTTTTGAATTGAATTGTAAAATTCTAATTAAATAACATTAATTAATTACAAATTGAAAAGTTTGTCATAAGACCAATGACCAACTGTAAATCGAGCATATAAAATCTGGATGAAATTAATAAAAAGTATTAAAGTAATTGCAAGATTTTTATATCAATGAAGTGTGTTAGTTGAAAAGTAAAAATAAGAAAAAAATTAGATCCAAAGACCATTGTTATAGAGGCACTACTGATTTTACCAAATTATATTTAATGAGAAATAAAGATACATCTCTTTAATCAGAATATTGTGTAAAATCAATGGATAGTAAATGACAATAAAATCAAACTTCTAGGGCTCACTTATAGCCAATCACTTTTCTAAAGAAAAAAAATTACTATCCTTCACCAGATATCAAATAACAAGCTAGAAAACATAGAAGTCAGGTTTTACTGCCAACCATATCTATTGATTTATTCAATGCTTAAAATGTGGCTTTTGGAAATACCAAATATATTAATACTTTTAAATTAAAGAGAAATTGACCATTTATTCAAAACTGCAGGTTTCTCAGTGTCAAGTGATTAAAAATAATAACAATAATGCCAACATACTGCAAAATTGGATTTTAAAAAAGTAATTCCAACAACCTTCTTGTGATAATCTACTTTTTGCATCAATAATCAGATCTACCATATGTTAAGACTACAAGAAACTACTACATCAAGGGAGAAACATCCATCTAGAATATAGAAAATAAAATTGCCATGTCTTTAAAAATATTTTTGAAGTACATGACAAATTCATTTTATAAATGAAGAGTTTTCTTTATTAACTATGACTTTCTCAAATTGCTGGCAAATATATCTACATTAATTAAACAATTAAAAAAAATTGTTAATTGAAAATTTAAGCTTCAATATTTCCTTTAGAGGCTTAATCACATCTAATTTGATATAAATATTTAAAAAATCAAATTGAATTAAACTAAAAATTTATGCGATTTTGATATGAATAAAAAAAATTTTGTATATGTAATTTATTTTAATAGGGTATTTGTACATAGTTTTGAGGAAGACTTATGAATAATTGAAACTATTAACTATTTTATAAGGAAGATATATAAAGTATTGCTTTGTAAAAAGTGCATAAAAGAACTAGTTTCATTATTTATATTAGTATAAATAAAAACAATTGTAAGATCTGATAATAATTATATGTAAAAATAATAATAATATTTAAATACTCCATTACACACTCAATACTGTGTATATTTATATTATATTATCTAATGCAATTTATGGATTGATTATTAAACAATATTCCTCAAAGTTTTTTATTTTACTTAGAAACATTAAATAAGCATTTATTTTTATAGCGCTATGTTTTATAAATTGTAATACATTAAAGATCAGCCTTTTCAAGCTATTGTGCATGTGCTTTTTATGAGTGTTAATAATAAATGAATGGTCTGTCCTCACGCTTTCACTTCCAGTACTTAAGATTTGCCCATATATAAGCATTTGGGTTGGAAAGAATAAGTGGATTCATTTTATTCTTTCCTAAATACTATATCTTGTGTTGGGAGTGAAAGTATTCATTTATTGTTAACACTCGTAAAAAGCACATGCACAATAGCTTGAAAAGGCTGATCTTTAATGTATTAGAAACATTAAGTAATATTTACTAAGGCGTTACTGTAACCTCAAGAATATGCATGTAAAAATGCGATAGTAGGGACCTCTACAGGTCTTAACCACAAGCTTACGTTTTGGAAGAAACATTAAAAAAAAATACTTAAACACAAATTGTAAATGATATAAATTACTAGAAATTTATATAATTTATGAGAACAAAAAATAGAAAATAATGTATCTGCTAGCTTTGGGATGAAAAATATCAGGAGATACGTTCAACATTAAAAAAAAAAAATTAGATATAAGTGCAAGATAATTTTATTTTATATTTTTAGTCTTATCTACATCACATAATGTTGAAGTTAATCTGAAAACTGGCAGCAATTTTTCATGAGTTTTACCAACACAGCAAATCTGAACTAAGCTTAATCTATTATTCCTATTTGTTTGCTGTTTGGAAATTGCATGAAAACAAAAAACTAAAGTAAATTTAAACCACTGCGCTATTAAACTATGTATATATAATTTACCAGTTATTAAAAAAAATGAAATTCAGTATAAGTCTTTTGATTAATAATTGTAAAACACTATAAATATTATTGATAAATTATGAAATCATTTAATTTTATAGTAAATAGTTTGCTGAATTTATTTTTCATTAATATTAATGATGATGATTATGTTATATAGATGCATTCAAATTTGGCATATTAAATTTATTTGATTAACATATAAATAAACAACTGAATGGTTATAGTGCTCTGGAATTCATAAAAAGTTGGAGTGCAGATAAATTAAAATCAATCCAAGGACCTTATTCTCCAAATTGTAGTCTACTAATATGGTATTAAATCTTACAAGACTACCAAACTAATTGCTGACTATCTCATATGCTGATTGAATTTAAAAAAACAGTAAATGAGAGAAGCATCTGATTAATCACAATGTTCCTTTAAATTCAATCAGAGGTCTTTACTTTAGAGCTAATATGTTTAAACCAGTACTAGTTTAAGTTCAGTATAAGCACTTTATATATTGTATTAATCTGTGACAATGTTAAATATAATCAAAGAATATCCCTGTAAATTAGTGTTATGTATTCTTAACCAATAGACATTGGTCTTATAAAATGTAACAAAAATAAATAAAATAAAAAGAATTAAATGGTTAGCTAGTCAAACAACATGTGAAGTTTGAACATTAGAAGTGACAAAATGAGCTCTGAACCAAGAACCTCTAGATATTGAACTCAGCACTGCCCAAACCATATGGGGCAAAAAATTAAAAACATCAGTTGTGCAGAAATCATGACATCAAGAGCCAGATATGATATGTTGAGATTTGATTCAAGATCTTTAATTCACTCTATTGCTGCAGTAAACAGGATAGTTTAAACCAAATAATTTTTCACTGTAACTATCAAAATACAGAATTTCAGGTTAATAACAGAATTTTATTATGAACATTTACACTGTGGTGATTTTATTTATGGATAACATTCTGTTAGCGATGGCTTTAGTGCTACCCAGTGGGATAAGAAGCAAAAACTTTTCTCAGTCTCATCTATGCTAGAATTCTCTTTAAAATTATTTGTCTATTAATAAAATAAGTTATTTTATAGTGTTATAAATAGAAGTCTAAACATTTTAATATTAATAACAAAAACTGTTGACATATAAATACACATAACTTTTCTCTAGAATAGAACAAAACATTGTAGTTTATACTGAATGGCATTGTTGAGTTTTGCACATTGTATTTGTTAACGGCAAAATAATGAATTCAAAAAAGATGCCAAAAATTATTTTTACAGTTTATTAAAAATTCAGATTTGAATTATAATTCTATTTCATAGATGCCAATATTTTTTCCCTGAAAAATTAAAGAGTAAACAAAGTGCCTGAGAGGCACTGTATTTTATTAAATCATAAATCAATTTTCAGTCAAATTTCTCACATGTTTATTATTACCTTTTATTTATTTTTTTTGTAAAATTAATATTTATTTCTTCTTAATTATATAATATTTACATTCTAGTTTGATTCTAATGCAATATCTTTTATATAAAAATTAACAAAATAAATATTTGGATGAAGTCAAATCAAACTTACCTTCTGACCAATCCTTTTTTTTTTTTTATTAACAGAAGGTTGTTCTTTAATCTAATATCTTCACTTTATGACTTTTTTTTATTTATTTGCAAAGTTAATATTTTAGATTACATTTGTTTTTAAAATTTTGTTTTTTTGCTAATCTATTAAAAAAAAACAAAAACTCTCCCATAAAAATGGAAAAATGATTGCTGAGGGTTAAAAACCAATATGTATTTCACAAGTGTGTTGAGTGTGAAGATATTTAAGATTCACGCTTTCAGATCTAAGTACTTTAGACTGGCTTGGATATATAGAAAGACAAGTAAAGAAGAGGGTGGAACCACCCTTTTCTTGTTAAATTCTCTGTCCCAGTGCTTGATCTGATTGGCTGTTGATAGTCATAAGCGCTTGAGAAGTTTGCACTCCCTCAGTTTAATTTCAATACCGTCTGCGCTTTATAAAATAAATATTATTGAATGATTCTAAAAATTAAATTAAACAGTTTAATTTAAATTTGAAATGTTTAATCAATTTTTTTTACAAGGATATTCGTTTTCTTTTATTAACAAAATACCCTCATTTGTAAAGTGTATGTGTTTTGGTTATTTTCAAATTCCACATATTAATCTTCATCCCTCTTAAGTATAAAAAAATACTTGATAATACATATACATTAGGCTACAGTTTTAAGAAGATTTTTAAAAAACAAAAATACACACCAAAAGCAAATCTTCCTTAATTTTTTTTTGTTTTTAAAAAAACCAAGTAAATGATTTACCATCTAGAAAATAAGATTGTGAAATATTACTTTTCTATATCAATTTTTGCTCACACAAAATCAGATAAAATTTTGGAAAATTATAAAGCTCAATGTCTATTTTAATAAATCATAAATTTATTTAAACACACATTATTATATTAAGTAATATTACTAAGGCTTTAACCTCAAGAATATGCATCTGAAAAATGCAAAGGTAGGGACCTCTACAGGTCTTAATCACAAGCTTTTCTTCCAAGACGTAAGCTTGTGGTTAGGACCTGTGGAGGTTTTCAGACGCATATTCTCGAGGTTAAAGCCTTAGTAATATTTTAAGAAATCATAAACATGTGTGTGTGTCTAAATTATTAAAATATAATACTTTTAAATTATTTTTTATACTTATTTTCATTTCATATTGTAAACTCCACAACATTCCTTTCAATAAAGAATTAATTACTGATTTAAAATTATGAAATAATAAAACTTACTCTGTTGTTCCAAAATTATCTGTCTGTTCTTTTCAATTTCCATCAAAGTATTAGAAAGTTTCCTATCAATGGTTCCCTGAGGAGATGCTAATTGCAGCATTAAATCTTCATTCCAATTCCCGTATTTGACTTTAATCCATTTTTCATCAAATTCTTTGTTCTTGTGCTATGAAAATGATAATTTATTTTAAGCCAATAAGCATCACATGATCACCATTTCTTATGCTTGCTTATAATTGTTATTAAAACAAGAAAAACTCTCTATACGTATTGCCTTCTGGAATCCATTGATTACCCTGGCTTGCATTGAGTGGCAATAGATATAGAAAGTTTTGCCTGTTTTAATAATAGTTTATCATATAAATCAAAATTAAACAAATAATATTATTCATCTAAGCGAGACATTATATAAAGTAAAACAAAAAAATATAATATACATATTACATATACATATTAATAAAAAAGACTTTACAGATATTTAAACAAAGGACATTCACAAAGTAAACAGTAGTTGATAAACTATAGCTCATAAATCTCATGAAGCTCTTTGCTATATATTGTTAGCCTAGAGGAAATTTGTTGGCAGATTTCTTTTCAATATCAAAAAAAATATCCGACTCTAAAATATTGGTAAGAGTTTTGATGGTCATTCTTTAGAAGTTATTGTTTCTCATCATAAATTTCAACAGTTGTTAAACACAGAATATGCCAATTTGGAATTCCAGGATGGTCATGACAAGGAAGCATAGAATTCTTTTTAAAAAGGTATATCAATTTTATAGTTTTTTTTAAAATAAACTATAGGATAAAAAAGTGTTTTTAAATATACACAGTACTTGATTGAATTTTCCATATTGTGTTTATAATAATAAATAATAAAACATGAAATTCAAAATAGAATAAAATAATAATAATTATAAAAGTATTTAACAAATTATGATTAAAATAATTTATAAAAGTATACATATATTTTTTAAAATAAGCCATGATCAAAATTAGAAAATTATTGCAATATAAAATATAGACATATAAGATAAAGATAATGTGTATATATATGCAGGTATATTGTTTTTATTATATGTAAGATTACATATATTTTTTATTGTATTAAATAAAAAATTAAATAATGCCTGTTGCTATATTAATAATAATAAATAAAATAGAAAATCATATAACATTACAATAATAGCCAAAAAAAAAACAAAAACACTTTTTACTCAAATTCTTCCATGATTATGGTTTTATCTATTAACAAATAGACTTTAATACAAAACAAAATAACCTTCCCATAATCCAGTTTGAAAACCAACTTCCTTTAAAATCAAAAGATGTCTTCATGAGAATGATGGCCTCAAATTCAAGAAAATTTACCATCAATCTCATAAAAAACGTCCTTTGATGTTAAAGAAAGTTGGTTTTTGAAGTGAATTATAGAAAAGCTATTTCTTATATAAATTGTTTTATCTTGTTGAACTTCACTTGAAAAGATCTATTTTTTAAATAGATGAAACCATGGTCATGGAAAAATTTTAGTAAAAAAAAATTGTTTTTTTTTTTTGGTTAGTATTGTAATGTTATATGATTTTCTATTTATTTATTTCTTATTGTATGTATGTAGGTATTTATATACTGTGTATAAAATGAGAAAATATTTATAATCACAAAATATCTTTATATATGTGTGTGTGTGTTGAAATTTAATAGAGTATTTTGATGTTATGTTTTGAGGTATATTATGTAATGTATACTTAAATATGTAAATATAGGAATTGAATTTATATAAAATTTAAAATTAAGTAATATTTAATAAATAACAACAGTGAAACTTTTTATGTAATAATTTGTAGACTTTTGTATATATATATTCTGATTTACAGACTTAGCGCTATCAGAGCCCTTGCTGCTCCATATTCATAGTCTTTTCAGATTATTAGTTATATGCAAATTGCCTCCTATATCATCCATTTTTTAGAAATGGTGAAACAAGTGTCTCTTCTGTTTATTGATTTGGCATGTTTAGCTATTAAAAGATTGTTAATCAATACTTCAGATTGATTATTAAAATTTAAAGATTGCAAAAAATGAATGTAAATGAAGATTATATATATGTTATAAAATATTGTTTATAAACATCATGACATCAGCTTACATACATAATGCTGTTTAGGCACACATTACTTCTCCAAGTAAACATTGAATTTATTATAATCAAACAAACATATATGTTGAATATTAAAAGGACAGCTAATTTTTTTAAAAAAGATCAAATAGGCACTGAAAATTATGATATTATTGGAATCTTTATAAATCACAACATCTATTTTAAAAAGATTTAAAACCTTGAATCATTATTATGCTGTCTTGCACAATTTGATGCAATGGGATAAAGTGGCAAATCTGAACTTCAAGGTCCATGGATTATCACCCAGCTAATAAACTCCTGACCAATAATCTATTGGATCATTTTTTACTATTATATTTTCTTCAGAATAACTGAAAATTTGTCTAATATAATCATTTCGCAAAGATTCTCACACAAATAACAAATAAAATTGATAATAAAAAATAAATTAGGGTATTAAATAATATCTGCTTAAATAAAAGTTAGAATAAAATTTTCATTCAAAGACATTTTTTCCTACTTCTGTATTATTTACTGAAGTTTATTAATAGAACTTTTCCTTTACAAATCCACCTACTTATACATACAGAATGGCTAGTCATATAATGCATACAAAGACAACGATAATACATATATCAAAAATATTACATTTCTTGACACACATATATTATCAAGAAAGCCTTTTCTCATCTATAATATATAGTAGTTTTAAAACAAAACAATGACAGAATATCAAACAAGTACTGGTGATCCTGTTATTATCTGTGATTTAAAGGAAATTTTTATACAGTTTCCTTGATGCAATTAGTTTTATCTTTTGTTGTGAATTGTTTTCAGTATGCATTTAAATTAATACTGTTCTATAAATTTGTTAATTAAGCAATGCTTTTATATATGTATTATTTATATACAAACAAAATATTGACCTCTACTCATAATATCTGCTTTTTGTTCTTATAAGATGACAAAATGTACTGTTTATTTTAAATTGCTTTATATATATGTAATATGATGTAATGTGACTTTCTTTGACCCGGAGCCACCTATAAAATCCTGATCACTTATTTCTTCAAACTTGCATTATTTTTATCTATTACATCTAATTTATTTTTAAAAAATACTCTTAGTTTTCCCCACTACATTATTTTTACATTTAATATTCTTTATCGATCCTAAAATGGAAATAACTTCATCAATGGCAAGACTATTTATAACCGTGTTCAAACTTTACTCTCTCCTGAAAAATCCTGCATCTGGTATAACATTATTGGTAAATGTCTTTCAGAGCAATTTGGCAATATTTAATGGTTAAAAAGATGAAAATACTAGGATTTATCCATTTGGTAAATATATGAAAAAAATCCAAGAATTAATTTAGTGATTAATACAAAGAATGACCATTTCAAGAAGGACCAGGAAAAAACTACTTGGTAGCTTCAGTGAATACAAAGAAAAATGAAAGTGTCACACAAATTGTGTACATAAAAAGGATTAACTCAGATACTCAGCAACATTACTTTCAACTATGACTAAAGCCCTTAAGAAACATATCCACCAAATAATTTTATCATCTAAAAGTGTGATCTGCAAGAGAGAAAAACCCCATTTATTATCAAATATTATTTACTAGTTACTTTCAGGATTTCATTAGTAACTTTGATTTATAAGACATATTTTAATTAATTTATGGCATCAAATTTTTGTGTTATCATTGTTCATGATGAGTATATTCCATAGTATCTTCTGTTACTCATTTTTTTCCTACCTGTGATAACACTACAACTTTCATAGTGAGACTCCTAGGTGTCATTTTCTGCAACGAGAAAGTCAGGAGAAATGGAGGAAAAGATAGTTAAGGAAGATAGAATAGAAGAGGTTTTTATTGGAATGATAAGATATATGGATGACAAAATAAGTAGTGCAATGGAGATGGTTAGCCAAAGAATAACTAAGGTAAAGGATGTAGAAGAAAATTAAAATTGTTAAACATGACATGTGAGCAGATTAAGAAATTAATGAATAGAAATGATAATGAAGTCAGAAAAGTGGAAGTGAATGTTATGGATAAAGTATGGAAAGTAAATTATAAGATAGAATTGCTAATTAGAGGATGGGAGATGTTAAGGAAAAATAGAAACAGATATATGAGAATATGTTTGTCTGGAGCTAGAATTAGGCATGTTACAGATAAGATAAAGAAATAAGGAAGTAGATATGTGTATTTCACGGTAGGGACAAATAATTTGTCAGAGCCATAGGCGAGAGTAATTAATGAGTATATAGAATTGATTAGTAATTTGAGTAAGATTAAAGGAAGAATAGAAATAGTTGAATTATAACCAAGATTCAACAATAGGTATATTTTAGATAAGGCATGTTCTATAAATGAGAGATTGAAAAAATTATGTGAGAGAAATGATGATATGATCATGGATGTGTGGGATTTTTTTATTAGTAAAAGGGAGTTATATAGTAAAGATGGATTCACTTAGCAAAACAAGGATTTGAAGAATTATGGAGTTTGATTTATAAAGAATATTATAGTTTGGAAAACATATAAAAGGAGGTAGGGTTTTAAATTGCAGTATTATCAAAAAGGAGAAGAATAGATGGGGTGTAAAAAATATACAAAGAGTAGCTGATTTGGATATAAATGTAGATGTGGAAAGAGAATGAATCTGTAAAATTAATGGTAAGCAAGTTACTTACAAATGTAATGGATAAAAAGAAGTCAAAAGAATTTATAAAAGAATAATTAGGAAAGAAGAAATTGTTTAAATTGGATATATGAATTTGCAAGGTGGTAGAAGACAGAGAAGTGGCTGGAATTAAACAAAGCAGTTAAAAATAAAGAGCTTGAAGTATTAACAGTAATGGAAGCACAACTAAAAGAAGAAAAACCTATACTGGAAGATTTGGTATGGGAGAATATAAATAGAAAAGAAAAAGGGGATGGTAGTATAGGAGTTATGTCAAAGAAATATT
Source organism: Epiperipatus broadwayi (assembly GCA_028023455.1). NCBI lineage: Eukaryota > Metazoa > Onychophora > Udeonychophora > Euonychophora > Peripatidae > Epiperipatus > Epiperipatus broadwayi. Next base: position 15,242,018 of record JAQFVV010012394.1, on the reverse strand, counting down.
TAAATACTTTTAAGTGACAAGAAAATTTGTGGTTTGAAATAAGGGATGTTGGATATAGTGTATATACCCACTGGAGATAGTCAAACTATAATGAAGTAGAACACTAGCATGTATGAATGCTCAATTATGAATATACAGAGTTTCAAAAAAATGGAGAAGAAAATAATGGTTACAAAGGATATGAATGGGCATATTGAAGAAATTGATACATAGATAACAAGAATGGACAGCTTTTGAAGAATTTTTGTCAGAGAGTGAATTTGAGCATTAAAAATTTATCAAATATAAATATAAGGGACAATACACATGGTCTAGAAATAATGTATTTCAAACTATAGATTATGTATTAGTAGAGAAAGAGAGAATGAATAAAGTACAAAAAATTAAAATATTTGATAATGAAGAGAAAGTATGTAATAGTGATTATGATTTCCTTATAATATAAAAGGTTAGTAATGTGATGGAAAATAATAATAAAAGTAAAAAGGATAGTGAAAGATATGGATGAGAAATGAATAATAATAATAAGTTAGAAAAATATAAAAGTAGAAGTGGAAGAGTTTGTTGGGGATGAATATAAGGACTGGTGTGGTGAAGTAAAAAAAGTGGCAAATAGGGTTTTAGGTAGAATGTTTAGAAAAATAAAAGTAATAAAAAAGTGAGAGTTTGTAAAAGGGTAAAAGTGAAGAACAAAGCTGTTATATCCGCCAGTCTGACGGTGCGGCTATTCAATAACTCCAATAACGTTCGCTACTGTTCAACTGCGTATGCTCTCCAATGAATGGTCTGCAATGAATGCTCTGAATATTCTCTGTATTCTCTGCAATGGATGCTCTCCAAATGAATGGTCTGCACTGAATGCTCTGCCACGGATGCTCTCCAACGAATGGTCTGCACCGACTGGGTAACATCTAGCAGTGTAGTAGAGAGCAGTAGCAAGTAGCGGACAGTATGGAGTGCATCTACAGTAGAGTTACTGTTCAATTCCAGTAGGAGATAGCTGACGGCAGTCGCAGTGCTTACTAAGAAGAGTTCGTGTACAGCTACACTGGACTGGGGCTAAAGTAGGCCCATTGTGAACCGTTTTGTAGCAGCCAGCCTGAAAGAACATCATGGGAATTGAACTTTAGCGAACTGTAGAAATAGATCGTTGCAGACCATTCGTTTGGAGAGCATCTGCTTGCAGACCATTCATTGGAGAGCAGTCGGTGCAGACCATTCGATGGAGAGCATCCGTGGCAGAGCATTCAGTGCAGACCATTCGTTTGGAGAGCATCCACTGCAGAAAATACAGAGAATATTCAGAGCATTCGTTGCAGAGCATATGCAGTTGAACAGCAGCGAACGTTATTGGATAGCTGCACCGTCAGACTGGCAGATATAACATTGGCACAGTCGTAAGTGCGAATATAACATTGGCACAGTCGCAATTGGAACCTGCGAGTAGCGAATAAGTTTTGAATTACATGTTTAGTCGTTTACGTGATGAAACAGCAAGGAATTGCAACAAGGGTTTTTCTGGAGTGGAGGGAGGTGTGTAGTGTTTTGTAAAAAATGGCAGACATTTTGTGCACTCCAGAAAAACTAGAATGTATTCGAGAGGTTGTTTTAGATCGCGCGCTGATAACTGGAATTTAATTAAGGCATTGACGTAATGGCGATCGACTATTCCAAGAGATATTTGCTGATTACAAATATTTCTGGATAAGAGACGATACCTTATTGGACATGTATTAATTGTTGCAGTTATCAGAAAGCGATAAGAAGACTGGATAACAACCACGCAGGGCAGTAATTAGAGGACAACTCCAGTAGAGAGCAGTAGCGAGTAGCGGACAGTATGGAGTGCATCTACAGTAGAGTTACTGTTCAATTCCAGTAGGAGATAGCTGACGGCAGTCGCAGTGCTTACTACGAAGAGTTCGTGTACAGCTACACTGGACTGGGGCTAAAGCAGGCCCATTGTGAACCGTTTTGTAGCAGCCAGCCTAAAAGAACATCGTGAGAATTGAACTTTAGGGAACTGTAGAAATAGATCATTGCAGACCATTCGTTTGTAGAGCATCCACTTGCAGACCATTCATTGGAGAGCAGTCAGTGCCGACCATTCGTTGGAGAGCATCCGTGGCAGAGCATTCAGTGCAGACCATTCGTTTGGAGAGCATCCATTGCAGAGAATACCGAGAATATTCAGAGCATTCGTTCCAGACCATTCGTTAGAGAGCATATGCAGTTGAACAGTAGCGAACGTTATTGGATAGCCGCACCGTCAGACAGGCAGATATAACAAAAGCATATAGAGAATATAGGTGTGATATTAAAAATGAAGACAGTGAAAAAGATGTTAATGTTAAATGGGAAAAATATTTTAAAAAAAGAAGTTGGCTAAAATAGATGATTATAGAGAGAGAATGAAATTAAATAGTAGAATTGTTGGAGGATATTAATAAAAGTGGAAGAGATGGGAGTAAAAAAAAATTGGAAAATATTAAAAAAAAGAATGTAGGAAAAAGAGAAATAGTATTACTAGATGATGAGGGAATAGAGTATAGCTCTAGAAAAGAATTACAGACAATCTTAAATAAGTATATAATGGATATAGAAAAATTGTTAGATATGAAGGACAGAGTGATAGCAAACATGAAAGCATGTAGTAATGGAAATATTAGGTTTACAGAAAATGAAATGAATGAGACAGGGAAGAAATTGATAAATGGAAAGACAAGAGGCAGTAACATCAGTGTTATATAAAGTTTTTGCATATATGGTGGCTATAAGAGTCACAAAATGGATAGCAAAAAATAATATAGTGGGAGAAATGCAAGGAGATTTTCGATCAGATAGGCATATGATATTATTAAAAGATTGTATAAAAATAATTACTATACATATCAATTACAAAATATACAATCAGTTAAAGTTAAAAATGTGGTGGAATTAAGACAAGAATTCACTATATCAACTATTTTATTTTTTCTATATTTGCGAGAAATGGAGAGAGCAATAGAAAGACTAGAAAAAGAGGTAGAGATACTATTAATAGGTGGCAAGAGAGTGTATACATTATCAGGTCTATTTGCTGATGATGTCTTCTTGTTCACAGAAAATATGGAAAATATGAAAGTTATGCAGAAGACTTGCGCAAAGGTTAGTAAAGAGATGTGATTAAATTTTGTGAAGAAAAATCAAAAGTAATGATGATAAATACTGGGGAAAGAGAAAAGAAAATATTTTTATTGGGTGACATAAAGTAAAATGTAATAAATAGATATAACTATTTGGGAATCATCTTAAATAATCAGAGAAATTGTTTGGATGAATGGGAGAAAAAAAATTGATAAATGAAGTGAAGAAAGAAAGGGACTGATAAAGAAATCAAGAGTTTTCATATAATAAATATGATGTAGCTAGAATTGTATAGAAGGAAGTGGCAGTAGCAGGGTTAACTTATGGTAATGATGCATCATGTGTTAATAAAGTGGTATAAGATTATTTAGAAAAAATACAAAGAGAAGTAAGAAGACATGCATTAGATGCAGATGTGTGGATGAGAAAGGAGGCAATTTAAGGAGAAATGGGATGATCAAATTTTTATATGAGAGATGCAAAAAGCAAAATTAAAATGTTCGGTAGATTGCAGTTTATGAATAATAAAAGAATAGCCAAAATAGTATTTAATTGAGTTATGAGTAAAGGACAGGCAACAAGATGGATGAGAAAGTTAGTATGGTATGCAGAAGATTTGGTTAAAGAATTTATGTCAGTATACTTATACAAAAGATGGGATGATTATGTTAGAATTGTGTTAGGATAGAAGAATAGATGAATTAATAAAAATTAGAGAGTAGATGATATAGAGAACTAGCCTGGCGAGTAAAAAGAGTTTATATATATTTAGAAGTAAACAATATTAGGTGTGAGTTAATTTATGATAATAGCAAGGAAAATAGTGTATTGTTTAAGGCTCAAACAGGATCTTTAGCAACAAATGAATATACATATAAATGGAAAAATAGGGGTGATTTAGTCTGCAAGTTATATAAGGAAAGCATAGAAAATATTAGACATCTGTTAACTGAATGTAAATGCCTGCAGGCAGAACGGGTATAAATAATGAAGTTGTAGGAGAATAAATGTAAATAAAATGATTATACAGAAAGTAGATTTTTGGGTTTTTATGCTGAGTTTGGGAAAATTATATGGGGAATTTAGATATAAATACCATAGAATTGACAAAAATTATGTTGTGGAAGTGGGATGGAGCAGGATAGAGAAGAATATAGGAAAAACTTAAGATGAGGAATGGAAAGGGAAGGAAAGGTTTCTCTGGGCATATGAGAGAGTCCAGACTCTGAAAAAAAAAGAAACCACAGTGCATTACATTATATATATTGGTTCCCCGCTCCTCCGTCCGTTCCGTTTGAATATTCAAAGAATTCAAACCCACCCCTGACCAACCGTGTGCTTTACGGGTTTCCCTTTACTAGCTCAACTCAGAACACAGACTAAATTACTTGTTTTATATATAGTCTATTATACCTGGATATCGGTCGTCTTATGTATGTATATTTTAAGTGTCATACGCGTGGACTAAATCATTGAAAATGGTTATCAAAAACAAATGCAAATTTAGTATAGTTTCCTAAATATTATATTTAATCTTTATTATGAAATCACATTTTATAATATGATTTGAAATATTTTTTTTTGTAGTTTTTTTTATAATTTTTGTTGAAGAAAAGTTAATTAATTAAAATAAATTAATTTTTGTATATTAAAATTTTTTTTAGTTGATTATGGTTATATTAAAAAATATAGTGTTTATTTATATATATTTATTATAATTTTAAAATATATTTTTATATATTTAGTTGGGAATATTTTATTGTTTGTTTATATATATAAGGAAAAAAATATATTTTGATATTATTAGTAGTAATATTTATAAATATTTTAAAGACTAAAGAAGAAATTTATGATTTGAAATAATTTAAAAAATTAATTGATTTTTATTATTATAATTAATAGAATAAAATTATAATATTCTTTTCATGTTTTCTATTATTTTGAGGGATTTGAAATTTATTGGAAGGATATATTGAGATTGTAAATGAATTAAAAATGATATAAGAAGATTAAATTGGGGAGAGAGCCTGATAGATAATTATTCTGGTGTTTTAAAAAATTGAAGATTTTTAAATTTTGTTTTTGGATTATTAAAATTAGAATTTGTTTTTTAAAATTTTTCTTGGTTTTGTTTTATTTTCTAAATTGATATATCAATTATATTTCATTGTTGTTTTATTATTATTTTAATTGTAAAAAATATAAATTTATTATTAATTTAATTATCTATATTTTAAATTTAATTAAAAAGTAAAGGAATTTTTGTAGATTTTTAAATTTTATATTTAAAATAAAATTTAAAATAAATGAAATTTAAATTAGTGTATAAATTAAAAAAAATTATTTATGATTTATATGAATTTTAATATTTATTTAAAAATAAAATATATATATAATTTTTTGATTAAATAAAATATTGGAAAATAAATAAAAAAATTTCAATATATATATCTGTTTGATTATCTATAATATCAATTTTACTATCTATTATGTCACTTTAAGATTTTTCTACAACTATTGCATTAGCTTTACAATAATCTTCAATTCTTATACCAATTTTACATTTAATGCTCACATCTGTTGGGTCTTCTACATTATCAATTTTAGATTCTTCTTTAATGTTCATATCAATTTTAAGATCTTTTATAGGGTCTTCATCATTTTTAGATTTTTTATTCTTTTCAAGTTCAACTGTTTTTCAAAATCCCTCTTTCTAAAAGCTTTTTCAATAATTTTCTAATTTCTTCTTTATCTTTTTTCCTCTTTTATTATTATTTTTAGATAATCAACATGCATAACCATTGGTTTTCTCAATGAATTTCCCAATGAGTGTTCCATTTTTGATTTTTGTTCTTAACTTTATCTATCTCCTATTAAATCAGTTTTTAGATTATTTTACTGATAAATTATTCGCCTCCTATTCTATCATAATCTTTTATATTCAACATTAACTTTAATTATTTCATTGTTTAAATTTATTCTTTTAGGATTATAATTCTTTTACTTTTTTAATTTAATGCTACATTATTTTTAATTCTCTAATTAATATACAAAAACTATTGTAATCGACCATTCTTTATTCCCTTTATTTTTCAAATTTGTTAGCTAAAAATACTAACAAAAACCTTTCTGGCTTTTGTTTTTCTTTCCAGATATGCTCATCAGTTATAATTTAAACTGGATCTGTCTATACAGATATCCAAATTTATACATGAACTATTTATGAATTCTGGTGCAAAAGTAACATTATCATTAATTTTTACATGGCTTTAAGTGCAAAATATTCATTTTGGAATGCATTTTGGAATGAATCCAAACTAACTCATTAATAGTATATATAGACAGTTGGATTACAAAATTTAATACATATTATATACCGAGATATTGTAAACTTTTTGCTTTAAAAAAAGATAAGTTCCAACTCTATATTAAAAATCTATTCTTAATATTTTACTTCCTACCTCATCTGAAGCTTTGCTATCATTGCTAGAATGATCAACATCCTCTGAGGACTTGCTGGATTCACTGGACTCATGGTGCAAAAGGCCAAGCCTAATTAATTCCTTGAGTTTCTTATCAATTGTAGATAGGCGAAGCTTTTCCTTAAAAAAAAAAGTATCAAAATATACTATTCTTGCAAGATAATATTATATACAAAATTATAAAATTATATACAAACTACAATTTGGATAAAAATCTTTAATAATTTTATCTTCTTTTTGAATAAACTTTGTGAAATTAAAGTACTGTAATAACTAGGTTAACCTACTTTAAATATAAATCCGGAGAGATGTTAATACAAATCTCACAGGTAATACACCTCTACAGCTGCTATATTACATGAATAAATTGATCAACAACTTTGCGGTACACATACATTTCAGACGTAACCAACCAACTGCCTTGGAGATCTGCCAATAATCCATGTAAATACAACAGCCATACATTTTATATAAACACAGTAATATTAACTTTACAACAACATTTATTTAAGAGAAATAACTGCTTTGTGTGGATTATTGGTGCGTTTCTAAAATGTTTTTTTCTTCCTATGCCATAGCATCAGCTGGGAGGCGAACCCGCAACAACCGTCTGCAACCAACTGCTTGTTTACAAGGCAGCTGCGCTGACCTCTCAGCTAACAACGCTTGTTAGTCTATCTTTTATTAGTACTGCTATTTGTAATAAAAGTAAATATAGAAATGTATTAAGGATTCCTAAATTTATTTTTATTATAAACATAATGATTATTTAGCATTACTTCTTTTAGGCATAATTATTCATTATATAAATATTTTATCTATGTTCAATTTGCAAGTATATTATTATTGCTATTATTTGAAATAATATTAAAATTGTGCAGTCAATAATAATTTTTCACAAATATTTATGTAAAATAAAATTAATATAAAAATTTCTTACTTTTCTAAATTCTTCTATAAGTTTTTGCCGATCCTTCTCAAGACATTCAGTATCAGTTTTCACCTGGCGCAACATTTCTCTTTGTTGATTATCAATTTGCTGAAGTTTTGTCTAATCAATTATAAAATTAATTAGGAAATTTAAAAAAATACAATGCTACATTATATAAAAAAAAAAAATGAAAAGAAAATAATTAAAAAAGACTAAGTAATTTATATCACTCAGCACAATTTAGTCTTGAGATAAAATGTGGTTCAAAAACTAAAGGTTACTGCATTTATTCTCAAGTCAATAAAGTAAAAATAAAAAAAAGAAGACATGATTTGGTTAATTAAAGTAAATGGTATTATTATGCTCAACTTATCACATAATGTTTGAAAGTCAGATGACATACTGAGTAATTAACTATTAGATATTTTTTTTATATATAAAAAGAATTTATTTCAAAATATTAATTATTAAAGAAAAGTAAATAAGATTTTATATTTAGTTCTATTATGAAGAATGTTTTACATTGGGTATATGTGTAAAAATAAATAAATGGAAGCATTTTTCACCAAAAACTTTGGAAATAATCAAAATGTTAGGAACAATCTTTAAAAAAAATCCTGATTGACTAAATAAAAAATGCTGCAATTTCTTAAGTGATCATTATAATGTATGTCATCATGAAAATTATTACAATATTGGGAATAATCAACAATCATTAATTGAATGAAGACACGTACTATTACTAGTCAATCTATAAGAGTTAAGAAAGTGAGACAGTAAACACATCTGATGAATAGAGATATTTCATGTAGAAGTCACATCATTATGAAAAAAATTGAACTAATATAGATTACTGTAACTAGAAGGATTCACCTTTTAAACATATGCGTGTACACAGGCGTGAGTGTTTATGTGCATATCACATAATTACTACCTGTTTTCACGTGAAATGGGTTTACAATGCAGCGACAAGTTGTTTTCAATAAAGCTTCCTAATTACCTAAATATCAATGTCTTATCAATACATCACAATATGGTCATCAGTATGACTATTTGCATTTATTTCAAAATATTCAACTAGTGTAGAAAATTAATGACTATGATAATAACAATTACCCATTTAATAATATACCAATATAGATTTATGACTGTCCAAAAGTCAATCAATGAAGGTCATTCTCATGTAGTCAACTTTGAGGTCATTATTAACTTAAACCATTAATAGCAAACAACAGATCGGTTCTACAAGTGTGTTATGACTCATCCTTCAAGCCCTGTATAAAGAGCTATTTTATTCAATCCAATTTCTAAAAATACAGAGGTTTGGCCATGATCAAAAATATAAAGAAAATCACCTTACAAAAATGGCTTGATAGGTTTGAATTAGATATTACCAAACTTAAAATGAACTGATTTAACATCATTTAAAAAATATTTTGGGATATACATGTAATAATAGAGGCCACAATATATGCAATACATAGACCAATTTCATAAAAATCAAATATTAGTAATTTATTAAACTTAATTAAGCATAGCTTTTGCTGGTGGTAAATGAACTATATCATATTTTGCTATAAAAATTTTGAACACAATAATTCAAGGTCAAGAAACTTAAATTTGAATGGATATGATAATATGCCAGTTGATATGAATGACAATTAACTGAGATTCAATTCAAATCCCAATAGACATGGGATAGAAATGACCAATCTAAACTCCAAAATGGCCTAACTCCCTTTTGTCTCTTGTTGAAAACAGCAAAACAATAGTGTATTATTAATCATAAATTTAATTGAAAAGTCATTATAAAAGCATTCATAATTTTTGCTATATTTATTCTAGTAAATGTGATGCAAAACTTAGACATAAAAATACTGCTAATTCCAGTTAATGAGACTATCATATTATACTTGAATCCAAAAGGAATCAATTGTGAAGACCAGCTTGCAAGTCTTAACAATATTAATATGCAGCTCAGTGTGACAACATGATTTTTTTATAGTGAAACAAAATTGGTTGAATTAAACTGAAGTGTCAAAAAAGAAGTTCAAGTCAATTTCATTTTCTATATTGGATGGGGGTAATGTTACTATGTAGCTACATTTTAAATAAATTAATAATGCAGCAGTAATAATATTATATGCTTCTTAAAATTAAAATTAGTTAAGTGCATGGGAAAATAATATTTAATCTTCCATATATTTCTTTTAGAATAAGAATTATTTAAATTTTTTTTCTCATTATATACAAGAATTTTCAAATATGTTGAAGATAAGTTTAATATTTAAAATGTGTTATAAGTTATAAAGAGTTGTAAAAGAGAAAAAAGTATAAAATAAAATAAACATTTTTTAAAATCCTCTCTTCACTAATTTACCTATCATTTTTTATTTTAATGTTAAAAAATACTAAGTGAAAAAACTTCTTTCTTCCCTAACTATTTGTAAATTTTAATTTTAACTTATGAAAAAAATAAATAAAGTTTAATATATATATATAAGATTTTAACATTTCTTAAATTTTTATTTTAATTGAATAGAAACGTTTTTTTCTCTCTTTATCTCTCTTCAGTAAACTAAACAGTGTTCATCAAATCAGTATAATTAACTGATTATCTTGTTTTTCTTTTGGCAGAAAAAAATTTTAATCAAAAAGAATGTCAAAAACTATGATTTTATTTGAGTTTTTGACTTGATTTCCAATACCAATGTTGAAGAAGTGGAATAGCTGAATAATTGCTTTTGTCAAAATTGATTTAATTGGTTACTATTAAATGTTATCATTTAAGAGACCGGATTGTGATTGGTTGAAGACAGAGTTGTTCCAAAAGTATGGATGCGAATTAAAGAAGACCCAGGTGTCTTGTGGGAAGCAGTCATTCCTGACACAGTTGTTGAAGAGAAGATTCAATTCCTTATCCAGCTATTGAAGAGAACAGTTATTCCTGACTCAGCTGCTAAAGAAGGAAGCAGATGCAAAAATTTAACTGTTGAAAAATGTTTTCCATAATGAAAATCATGTGCTAAGTTTAACTAAAAGCTAAACATCATCTTCATCCATATAATTTGCTTCAAGTAAAAAAAATGTAAAGAGAAAGGTCCCTGAAGTAATCTGCAACAAAACATTGCCTCCAACCAAGAGCATGAGGGTCTGTATGTATTAGGTTGATCTGAAAATTTCATTGGAAAGAAAGTAAATAAATTCTTGCTGTTTGCTAGCCTGAAATATACTATTGCAAAATGAATAAAAAGGAAATAACTCTGTAGAATCAACCTGAAATTAAGAAGCCTTCAAGAACATCTACCTGGAAATCCTATAAAATACAAATGCAAAAGACTCCAAAGAAAATCAAAAATATGTTTTAAGATTTTTTTTTTTTGATGTGCACATTAAATTTAAATTTATAAAGATGTTTTTAAAATTAAGTAGCAATTGATATGAATTAATAATTTTATTAGTAGTTTTTTTTGAAGATGAATATGTTTTTCTTAATTCATGTGACTTTTTCTTTCACAACTACAGAAAAAAGTTTTTGTAAGTAACTTAATTCTATAGAATTTGAGATGTTTTTCCTTCTTTGTTTTATATCATTCCCCTCCCCAAATTATATTTTAAAATGCTCTTATCTCTGATTGAAAAGCTATTTTCCAACTTTTGTTATTTAAAAAAACAACTTAAAGCAATATAAGGAATAAAAATCAATTGGTTAATTAATTTTTTTTATGAAATTATACTATTCAATAAGAATGTATAAATCTGATGCATATTATGTGATTTTATTATTAATCAGTTAGTTTATTAAATAATTATTTTAAATATATTCTAGTATTAATGTCTTTATTCCTCCAGTTATCTGATACTTGAATATGCTGTATAAGACTTGATTTCAATACACCTTAGAGTTTAAGGGATTGTTTTTAAATTATTCCAGTGTACTTTAAAATAAATTAGAATAAACTGCTATATTTATTTAGAGTCCTTGCTTCCTGAGCTAAATTAGAGCATAATGGTTAGTTATATAATTGTAAGAGACATGTTGGTGTTTGGACCTCCAGATAATAATCCTGGATAGTGCAAATCATCTTTAAAATCCATGCACTACATTTTTATATTTTTTATTAGAAGTAATAGTTGGCATGTACATTAATGTTACTATATGACCAGAGCATTGAGATTATCAGCATGTTACATGTTCTCAGCCTTGACTTTTTATATTCTGATGGATTAGCATTTAAATATGTGCATTCAGATAATTGTGTTGTATTTCTGACACAAGTTTGGCAGTGGCTAGATAATTAGTCTGTCTAATAGTGGACCCCTTTCAAACCCAGTCACAAGACTGACTGTTGATTTTTGATTGTTCTTTGTTTATTGTGTTGATGATTAATGATTATTCTTCTGCAATGCTGGAGATGCACTTTATATTTTTATTCCTTTTGATTATTCATTGTATTCCTTAGGTTCATTTTATATTTATGTGGAGATGAAGATTCCTCATCTCCCCATATTCACTACTAAATTTCCTTACTGTTACATTTTCTGTGAAGCAAAAAAATTACAGTTCGAGTCAGCTATTACTGCTATTGTAACTTGCTTGCCTAGTATGTTAAGCACATGGTTTATGAGAGATTCCTGATGCATTCATTTATTTTATTAAAGAGAAGTTGTCTTGCATTGGTGGTCGAGAGGTCACCGCGACTGCTTTGCACTTGCAGGCAGTTGCCCGAGTTGCAGGTTCATGTCCCGGTCGATGCTATGACACATAAAAAAAAAGAGAAGTATTAACATTTCAAATATTTTTGAATAGGGAAAGTAATGTGCTTAACTTTGAAGAAAAGTTCAGATCTTAATAACTGCTGAATCTTATTACATGATCAGTTCACTAACAATTTTAGTTATGCACTTTGTTCTTGTTTTAATGTATGAATCACTTCTATGTGAATTTGATAATGGATTAGATTTCTTTTGCTACAAGTTTATTACTACTAAGTGATTCAAAGTTAAGTCTGAGAACAGATAATTACTAATAGTCAAGTATGTCCTTGCAATCTCTGTGAGGGCAGTTCTTCCAATATTATCCTGCTTAATGTATTCAATATAGTGACATTCTTTCTTCAGAAGTTTATATTGAATAAATGAAATTTGGATAGCTTCTATAATTCTTCCAGTACTATCTTGCTTAATATATTTAATAATTTTGAGAATCTTAAAAAATTATTAAGTAAAATGAAATTGTTATGGCTTACATATTTTATTATTTTCAATATTTTGATTTGTGTATATAACTACTTGAGGATTTTTTTCCCTGCATAATTAAATTTTCACTTCATGATCAATAACTTTATTTTTGGGAGTGTTTTCAAACACTTCATCACTTTTTTGCTTTAGTTATTTATTTCATTGTTAAAATAGTTTTCAAGAGATTATGACATCAAAATTAACTTTCTATATTATTCCCACAGGTCTTCAATGCTTACTTTATTATTTGTACTTGGTAGTTCGCAGTACCTTTCAAATGAAATGTCTTCTATTTGTGACACATTACCATTCAATTTACCACAGAAAAAAAAACAAAAACGCCCCTACAACTATTCTGACCATTCTGCTCAATTTTTCAAAAATAAATCAAACACAAATTTAACAAAAGTGTTGATTGATCTATTATAGAATTGTCTTTATCAAGTTACTAAAATTTAAAAATTTTTAATGAACAATTATGAGCTACTATGAGTTATGGCTCGGTATCAATACTTCAACTATAAAAATAATCAAAAGTCAAAAATTATATCTGACCCTCTTCTCCTCATCTGGTCTCTCTCTCAGCATCTCATATAATCTAATGGACTTTGGTGATCTGAATTTCATCTATCTAATGCCTTTCACCTTTTTCTTACTCACTTTGTATTGCCTATAATAAAATAATTGATGAGATGAATGCCTTTCCTTAGCCACATTTACTAATGTACAGTAAATTTTAAAAAGGGTTTCCTTTAGTCAGTTTTATAGGTTCAAAAAAACCCAATTGAATTCATTTCATAAAAAACATTATAAACTAATATAATTCAAAATTGCAGGTCTTTAAAAATGAAAACTTTCTCTTCCTTGTGATACATAAATTAAATTTGTATAAATAATTTGTCAATTGAAATATCAGACTTATAATAAATTCAGTCCTGATTTAAGCATGATCAATAGAAGATGGTTTATATAAAAATAAGCTCTAAACATAAGTTTTACACTTATGCTTTTAAAACACTTATTGATGAGTGAGTGCATGTAAATTTAATCTAATAGTACCTAGCATCCACTTAGCCATATGTTTTAAATTTGGCTCATCGTATAATTGTCAGTTGTGTGGAGGAAAAGATAAAAGACTTATTTTCTGACTTCAAAGATGATTTTTACTTTAATTTTAAAAGACATTTGGTTTTGGTAAACATCAATTACTTGGAAGCACAAACAAACATTTAGTCTGTATAATGTCATAGCCTTCATCTATATACTGAAATCAATGTGGTTCACAGGATGATTTATTTTTGATAATGGAAAATGTAATGGACTACAAATAAATAGAAAAGAGCAGCTCCATCTATATAACAGCAGTTAAAATATCTTCAAGGTGGCGGTGGCACATTCAAATAGTTGTTTGCAGAAGCAAGAGCAAAAACAAAACATGGTGGAGATACATAGATCACAAATATAAAATCTTATGTCAGACCTACTTGACTCTGCTTATTGAATAAAAAATACAATCAATTTCTCCAAAAAGGTTTTCTTGGGTTTTTTTATTCTGCGGATAGGTGATTGAGATATAATGAATTAGAAATGAGAATTGCACTGATTAAAAAAACACAAAAAATTCCAAAAAGAGATTTAGTGGATTATTGTAGCGGCCGCAGCCTCCTCTTCCTCCTTCTTCTTATATTAATATTATTATATAATAATAAAAACCTTAAATAATTTCACTTTAAACATAATAAGCAACTGCTTAATTAAAGTTTATTACATATTTTATCAATTTGTTTTTTTTACCTCTCTTTGTTTGTATTTTTCTAAAACTTCTTTCTGTTCTCTGTTAAGATGTTGCACTATCGCATCTCTTTCTTCTTCATATTTTGTCTGTTTTTCTAACTGTTGAAATTCTAAATCTTCAAAAACTTTACGTTGATTCTCTAAAGCTTCTTGTTCTTTTTTATAACAATCCAGATAAATTTCTTCCTCTTCTTTGGTGCAGGATTCAAGCTGCTGCTCCAACTTATATAAACTACGTTCCATATCTTCTAACAACCGTCTCTCATGCTCCATTTGCAAGCGTTCCTGCAATAAAAAAGAATGTTAAGAAAATAATTTAGAAAACACTAATTAAAAGAATATCACTATTTATGAAAGATAAAAGAAATCTTTTGTTAAATCACACATGAAATTTATTTAATAATGAAAATTTTCAAGTTCCAATCTGATTAAAATACATGTGTGCAGGCATTTTTTAATGATATAAAATTTAAATTAAATATATATATAATTTCTACATAGCGTATATAGATCATTACATTTAAAAATAGTATTATATCTTTTACACGAAAGAAATATTAAAATTTTAGCTAATTTTAGTTTGCATTCAGATTATAACAAGGATTTTTCTCTAACTGCTAATATAAGTCTTGTATTGGCAATTATTTAATATCTTATTTAAACAACATTTTTTTTGAAAGCACTTATTACTACTGTAAACTTATATGTTATAACATTAAATACCAATGTTTTTAAATAGTAAATGCTGTTATAGTAAATAATACATACACTTTAATATTTGACAATACAGTAACAAGAAAATGAATTACTTTCTTATTGGTTCTCTTTATATATAAAGTAAGATTGCCTTGAATACTTAAAACAGAGAGCGTGAATATTAACTAATCCAATTATTTTTATCATAAAATAATTTATTAAACAGATTGATTTATATTTAACCAAATAAAGACATTTCCCCCTTTTTTTTAAACTTTATAATAAACATTTAAATGATTTATATGTAATAAAGTAAACCACAACATATATAAATATATAATGTTACATACAATCATTTTAAAACAATAAATCCTGTTATAATAAATAATACATACTCCTACTTTAAAATTGACAACAGTTAAAAGTCCGGCAAATATTATTGTTATTACTGGTTCACATAGCTTCAGTTTGCATTACAAGTTTTAATTGATGTTTCCTGATTATATGGTAGCTAGAATTTTATCTAGACTATTTACATGGATAATTCAATGTTTATATCTTTACTTTGTGAAAACTTTATATATATATATTCTAATAAAATGATCAAATACATCAAATATAGAGAATTATAAAGATAGAAATAAAATTAATATTGTTAGTCGAATTCATATATATAAACTAACTAAAAAAAACTCTGTAAAATTAATGTATAAAATAAGATATGTCTTATATAATTTTGTGTTAGGGACAAACATCTACCAATGAATAATTTCATGACTCATATACTTATATTAGTATATTTATATTACTATTTGTAATTCAGAACATTTTATTTCTTTAAGTTAGGGGGGAGTACAACTATTGGAACAATTCATGATCAGATATAAAATGCATCTTAATATATTCAATGATTATGAATTAATTAATAGATAATTTTATAATGTGTGCCTGGAAAGAATGCTTAGTTAGCACTTCACAAGTGAAGTATAGAAGGAGAAAGTGTCATTCTTTATGTATAAATATACTTTTATTATGTAGAATATAGGTTGGTTTATTAAATGGCATAATTGCCAAAAATATAACTTGAAGCAGAAGAGAGATTTTGAAAATAAAAAATCATAATTGGAATTAATATGTTGAAGCCATTTTGCACAATTACTTGAATATTTATGTTGTCTAAGATTGTACAAACATATGATTGTAAAATAAATAAATAAATATTATAAAATCAACTTTTAGAAATTTAAAATAAAAGATAAGTTAATCTTATATAATTTTAAATAAGAAAACTGACCAATCAACAATTTAATTGGATTAAGTCAGAATCAAAAGCATATTATGATGTTTCTCTAGTAAATAAAAAAAATAAATACTTGGCAGTATGGAAAAGAAGCTTTTGATTTATAGATATAAGTGATCTGGTTGTGTCATAGGCAGAAGGAGAAGACATAAAATGACTTGAAACATTTGATCAGTTATTCATTAGTAATTATGCCAGGAGATTTGTCTAAATACAATCCTGTGCACTGCTATAATAAAAACAAATGGTAATGAAAAGTCATAAAGCAATCATAAATTTGTCAGCCAAACGGATTGTTGAGCAAAACCATTGTTTGGGTTGGGCATCCCTATGGAAAATGTGACTCTGGGAATATAAGAATATTCAGCTAGATTAAAAGCCTAATCAAAAACTCTGTGTATGTGATCTATGTCATAACAAATGAATTCCGACTTGTAATTATAGAAAATTAAAGGAACCAGCAGTTACCATGAAAAGAAAAATGACCATCATGTAATGGATTTAAGTGAATTATAATCTAAATATTAATCCTTATAATCATTAACATTAAGGAACAATATGGTATGGAATAAATGATACTAGCCAACATGATTTAGCAGTAAAATAGAAAATTAGTTATTTTAATGGAAACAGATGTCCTGAATCCAATGATGAAGTCAATTTCTTCATTTACCATCTCGTTGTGGTGCAATTCTGTTTGTTTAGTATCTACAACTGTAAGAGATATTGCTGAGCAATGTACTCATGCAATCTTTATAATACAATTATATAAAGTTAATTGTGATTGGTTGTGTGCCTTTGATTATTTAGTATGTATGACATATTAATTAATATAATGTGCTATGTCTCAACTTATATTTCTGGGTAACTAGAAAAATAGTAATAAACTAATTCTAATTAAAACGCACAAGCGAATTGAACAACTTACTTTTAACATAATTTAACATTGTATGACAAAATAGTTAATATATATGCAAACAAGATATAAGCTATACATTAATATAGAGGTACATATGCCTTATACATAGGCCATTTTGGATTTAATGTATATATATATCCACCAACTATCTAAGTAAAAAGTCCTTGTTTATACAGTTATATAAAGTTCAACAATTTGGAAAGGCATATTTTATCTCTACTAAAGGTCAAACCCTTGAGGCATTCACAAAATAATAATAAGATTGGGGCAATCTGCTTAGTCCCTAGTTGGCTTGTTTACTTACAGGAGCCAAGATCCTGGGAATAACATCCTCCGATGATCTTCCGCTAAGTGCAATGAGAAGTGAAGTCCAGAAAACAAAAAGAGAACAAACAATTTGTCTTTCTCTCTAGTTTCTATACCTCTTTTTTTTTTGTGATTTCTTTTCTTTTTTTTTCTAGAATACTATTTTTACTGTGCAATCTGAATGGGAGGTATTTTCTTACTTTGTTGATTTTAATTACTTTCTGCCTGAACTCTGTTATCAGTTTTCCTTTACTTCTCTTAATACATTACATTCATTATATTTTTATCTACTAGCAAATCATTTAAATGTGTACAGATAAAATGTACCCCCCCCCCTTATCGCTAGGAATTTGTTTCTTACATAAGCTAAATTTATTTCTACAATTAGCCCAATTAAAAAAATAATTCTATCTATAGACATTTACTTCCTATACAAGCTAAATTTATTTTTAAATCAGTTTAATTAAAGATATTTTTACCTATAGGAATTTATTTTATCGCACACATGCTAAATTTATTTTTAATAAACTTAATCAAAACTCAATATTTTACACAACATAATTGAGTTTTGCCTTTTACTTGGTACGTTCATAACAAACTCCCTCCAGATACACAATAAGAAGGACACAATGGAAGTTTGGATGTAGATAAAAAGCTAGATACTTCTCTCAAACCACTTATATAAACAGAAGTCTTCTAGATCCTAGCCCTATATTGGACTGTCATTCCTTTTCAGTTTACCTATCAATTGTGCTTCAGATACAACCCAAAAAGTTCATGATCTATACACCTTTTTACTATCATTTGTATAAGTGCTGCATAATTGTGAATATAAAACTATATTTTTAATTATAAGTATTTGAAGAACACTATGGATAGTATATTAGGAATACACAGAATGCAGTATCTACAAAGTTCTCTACAAAGCAATAAAAGAACTTCAAGAACAAATAAATTCTATGAAAAAAAAAGGATAACCAAGGAATTCAGCACAATGAAATTAGTAAAAGTCATCTATTTCAGTTTTTGCCACAGAAAAAGTTTTGTTTGCAATCTAGTGTTACTAAAGGTGCATTAAAATGTTTGAAAAGTAAATTAGTAATAAAGATTTTGATATGAAAATAAAGGCTTATAGTATATTCTTGTAATGCATACTTTGTTAAATTTTTGTTCATTCTATCTAATAATATATTTTAATGGATACCCTTATAAATTATGGAATTTTATGATCTTTAATATTGTAATTATAAATTTTATTAAACGCTCACTATTATTTCAGTAATAGTTTTAACAAGGCTGTAAACCTTAGCAATGAGCGTCTGAAAAAATCGTCACTAGGGACCTCTGTAGGTCTTTAAAACACATGGCATGACTTAAAGTGGGGTTTTTTTAAAGCACTAATTGGAAAGTACTTATAATTATATTTTATTGGAGAAAGTGGATAAATGACAATTCAGGATATTAAATTAGTTGTAAAAGTACTTACATTTGAAAGAAAAATAATAGATATACAAATGCAAGCACTGATTATTGGATCATTAGTATTAATGAGTGTTATATATATATTGTAACAGGCATATATGCAGTTATATTATTTAAAAAAAAAAAAAATTAAAGTTTAAATGTTCGCAAATTAGGTTATTAAATAGAAGTCAGAATAAAAAAATTGAAAACTAAAAGCTTGCAAAATCATATATATATATAAATCGCACAGATGGAAAATTATTCAAAGAAAACTTTATTTTAAAAAAAGGTATTTTAAAACTAAATTTTAAGAAAAAACTTAAAGATTTAAAGATAAAAATATATCTTTAAGAAATGTACAATAATTAAATTACTTTCTATTGTGTTAAAACTCAAAATGGAAATGATTGTTGTTTTTAATTAATCTAAAGTAAATGAGCCTTTGGGGCGAATTTATAATTAAAGGTCAGATAAGAGATGTAAAATTTTTTAAAAAAGATTGTTACCCGCTTGTGGAAGGTCAACCAACACTCGGATCCTAATGAAAACCACTGTAACAGGAAATCATGTTTGGTGAATCTGGAGGATTAATACAAAAAGAAAAAAAATTCAAATTAAGAACAGTTCCAGCTTGATTTTTGAGGAGGGGAAAAGATGCACTTTTCACCCTCTCCAAATGAAGAGACTGTTGAAATATGAATGGCACTATTGCAGACCCCAAATCATATGGGTATTGCAATAAAATAGTTCCAGGATCGAACCAGCTAAGGATGCCTCCAGATTGATAACTACGGCATGAATAGAAAGTATGAATAATAGAAGACTTCGCAGGAATTGGCACAAGGAACCGGGAACTCCTCTAATGTAACGTATAAACTATGAACTCTAATTATTATAAACTTTTACTAAACGAACATTAAATAATTTCTTAACAATCAAGGCCTAATCAAGTTTAAATCATGAACTCTTATCTGACCAACATGGAAGATTAAATTAATTATTAATATTTTTAATGTAATCATAAAACAGTCATTTCTATTAATTTATTTCTTATAATTAATAAATATAATTGTTGTTTAAATTAAATGATGTTATGTATTATGTGTATATGTATGTGCGCACCTCCACACTCTGTATCTATCGGTAAATGTGACACCTTATGTTGAGTGTCTTAATATATTTGCCTAAACCTCCCCTATAAGTTTATTATTTGTGGATGTGACTGACAGACAGATATATGTAAATAGATAAATATAGAGATAGATAGATATTTACAATCCCAGCAGACAAAACTAAATAATGATTCTTATTCCCAGAAAGCTGTAAAATCACCACTGAAGGCAGGTGTGAAAAATCATTTGATTGTAGACCCATGCTGTTACCTACAACTGTAGATCATTTTGAAATGAAGAAAGATCACACTAACTATAAAAAAAAATTTGACAAATTTAAATGGAATATTAGTGTACTTTGTGAAGTTGAAAGAAAAAAAATAGAGATGATTGATTAAAAAAAATGGGCATGTATTTTACTACAAAAGTATAAATATTGGAAGCAGAAGTGAGTAGGATGAGATTGATGGTATATGAGATAGAATGACAAGATTAATTATTCAAATTAATGGAAGATATCAAATGATGATATTTCAGAATGACTGTGATGAAAAAATGAAGAAATTTTACATGGATATCCAAAATGCTTTTTTATCAGATAAAAGAACATTTTAAAATTATTATGGGACAGTTTAATGTTGGAATTGGAAAATGGTTGAAAAATGAAAGTGCTATGGGAAATATGGTTATGGTGGTAGAAATTAAAAAGAGCACGTTCTTAAGAAATTTGCAAAAAAAAAAAAAAAAACCTTTCCTTTATGAATTCTTTCTTTGAGACATCTTTGAGAAAAATGATAAATGAAAATGTCAGCAAACTTTAAGATGGAAATGTGTGCAAATCTGATTGTAATGTCAGAAATAAAAAGGACACAGATTTGTGAATTTTCATAGAAAAAAAACTATATTATGAATTTTTGCTTTGAGAAAAATGTTAAATGAAAATAGACATAGAAGCAACCAAATGAAGATACAACAGAATTGAATTATATTTTGACTAAGACAATTATATATTTTCAGAAAGTAATGTTTTTAATAGATTCAACACAGAAAAAACATCAAGAAATATATTAATGCAAAACTAGAGAGAGAAAAACTCAAAAAACAAAACAGTAATAACAGTTGGTATTCAAATTCTTCACAAATAAACCAATGAATTTAAAGTGTGCAAATCTTTTTAAAATATTATTAGATTTTGAAAATGTTTCAGATTTGATTGAAATGAATAAAAAGATATACTCTTAAGAAAAATAGCAAATATATAAAAGTAGCAATTTATCAAAAAAATTTCTATTGAGACATAAGAATTGATGAAAAAAAGAAGTCATAAGAATTTTTCAAAATGGTCCATTAAAAAGAAATGAATATCTAGTTTTGTAAAACTGAACTAAAAACGAATGCAGACAAACTAAAACAATGAAAATACTTGATGGGCTGATATAATTAAAAGTGAGTAATAAGCAGGAAGTTATGTTGCAGCTCATGATTTTGAATATTTGGGGAAGTATATACCACTAATAAAAATAAAAATACTAAAAAACAGGTTTATAAAAAAAGAAATTTAAGTGAAAGAGTGATAAAAAAATATTTTTGATGATATTAAACAGTTCCTGCAATATCATTAACAAGTTAAAAATTTATACATGTTTAAGTTTTTTAAAAAATGTTTTATTGTTAATGCTAAAAAGAAATGAAATTAAACTACACCATAGAGATATGCAACTTTCACTATCTGTTTATTAGCCAATATGAACATTTAAACATTAGACAGTGATGTAGTTATTCAGTTTTACAATTTATCTTAGATAGGGGAAAGCAGAGGTCTCTAAATAAAGAATAAATCAAAATGAGAGAATCATGAAATATTTTGTTGGAATAAAATTGTAAGTTTAAGATAACAGTAAAGAAAACTGCAAGCTCTGAACACTCACATAATTCTGGCACCTCATACATGAATTATTAAAGCTGCTTCTTATTGCGATTATATTTTTTTATTTTTTATAATCAGAGCAGCGGCTCGTCCGATTAGCCCAATTTAATCTGGGCCTTACTCTTTAATTATAAATAGCTAAATACCCATTTACTGACAAAATTGTATGGTGATGAACTGGAAGATTAAGGACTTTGTACCAGAAAAGAATTTTAAGCTTGTTTACAGTGTGAAAGAATTTCGAAGCTTGCCCAGATTCAAATCTCAAGTCCTAGTCATGATAGTTAATGAACTAATCACTTTGCCATGAGGCCATATAAACTTGAGTTAATGTTTATTTCAGATTATAATTGTACAAAGTTTATGCAGCTATATGTTTGTTGTGATAATCATACAAAGAATTTTCAAAGGACATGTGACATCTGACTTTATTTTTTTTTTTTTGTAAAGAATTTTCAATAACAACTTAGTATACAAAACATTACCAATATCTGAATTAGTTTGTAAAGTCCTATATTATTTTCTCACCATCTTTTATTACATTATGAAATTAATGTTTACTGTTGAAATATTAAAAAAAAATAGTAGATGATACATTTCTTATGTATTTTGGTAATTACTGATGAAAAAAAATTAGTGTATCTTTCTTGATTCTAAAATTGGACAATATAAGCATATCAGACATTGATCCCCCCAATTATTTCTGGATTAGTGTACATGTAATAAAGAGTTTTAATTCCAAAATAAAGACAGTCACTATCTGATGTATATTAAATATATTCTTGGAAATTTATGTGAAGCTTAATTTACTACAAGTATAAAATATCTTTTATTTGAATTATTTTTGCCTAGCACTATTGGTTGCCTTTTTTAAAAAAATCTTTAGTAACTTTAGATACAAGCTTTTAATGTTTATAATATTACACCAAGAACTTCATGTTACTCTGTTTAATAATACAACTGTTGAAATCTTTATATAAAATTTAATTATGTTAAAAGGTAACAGTCTTTAAATAGTTCACTAGAAAATAAAGTCGACCCCCCCCCCCACACACACACTCTATCTTTACAAAAAAGAAAAATATAAAATTAATCAAGTGTAGGAGTAAGGGTGTATGCTTTTATTATTATTATTATTATTATTACTTTAATCTCTAGTTAAAAATAGAAAATCCATTACTAATCAGTAATTATATTACTAGCTGGATTGAATTAGGCTAATGACTTGAAAGGAAGTCCTAATCTTGCTTTAAACCTAATAGAATTTACATTTGAAAATCAGGCCAGGGCAGGCTGATGAGCTAACCACTATGTTAGATCTTTCCATCATTGATATTTTGTTATAGGGAAGTTCTGTTGTTGTTTTTTTTTTGTTTTAAAAAAGCATTCATAAGCATGCATTTTCAATCCATTTTCTTTTTTTTAGAAATCTTCAACATTTTTTAAATCGATTTTGTAATCAATTGTTGTTTGATTAGTTGCTTCAGGCAATATTCGATTATTGATAGTAGACTGAAGATTAATATTGTATACAGCAGGGGTAGCCAACTTTTGTGTTCATAAGATTTACTTTTTATTTTAAAAATGTATTGCGATCAACTTGTTATCATAGGCGTAGTCTAAGTGGAGGGAGGTGTGAAATACATACTACTTTTATATATCTACCTAGTAAAAAATAATTATTTAATGGCAAAAAACTCATGTCAGGGAGAATTAAAGCAATTAGCTACATTAAATCAAGATTAAAAATATTATTTTCAATAATGATAAGGCTTAGTTGGACTTCACCTATCTAGAATTGAAAAAAAAATTAGAACAAAAACAAAAATAACAAGAAAACTTGAAAATCCTGACTTAATTTGTTACCCGACAGCTCTTAGCCAGATTGGCCTCGCGATCGACCAAAAATGGCTTTGCGATTGGCCAGTGGATCACAATTGACTTGTTGGGCACCCCTGGTACAAAGTATAAGGCAATGATAGCCCATTTAGAAACAATGTGTAAGTTTATTTTCTAATGCAGAAATGCTTTGGTGGATTTTTTTTTTAATTGTTGATATTTTTGTGGGCTTCCATGTAATATATACAAAAATCTTAATATCATACTTTAAATAAAGTATCTGTTGTTGTATTTGAGAGTTAAATAATTGTGCTTTTTTTAGAATGTTTAATAATATGACATATATAAATTATACAAAAAAAAAATACAATTTTAAAATTGAAAAGTGTTTGATTTAGAAAATTGGCATCATTTTAGGCAATAATTTTTTAGCAATTAAAATGTTTTAATGTGAATGAAAATATAACCTTTTTTAATTATAATGAAACAATATCATCACTGTTAATTACATGCCAAAAAAGCAAGTTCTATTAAACCATATTATTCATTCCAAGTCTTAGTAACTTTGCCCTTCTCTAAAATTCATATTACCTCTTTGTTAAGACCATTATTTCATTTTATTTTCTTCTACCTTCCTTTTATTCTCCACTTAACTTCGTATTAATACATGTTTTATAATTTTCTATGTAAATGTTCAATCCAATTTCTTGTTGTAATTGTCTGATATTTTTACTAAATTGCTAATCCAATCTTTTATCATGTTATCAGATTTATTTAGTGACAGACATTTAGAGATGAAGTTGGTATATTTTCATAGAGCAGGAGAACAATCTTTTAAAGACTTCTGTCCATGTCTATTCTTTTGTGACACGGACTTTCCTATTCCTTTTTTTTTGACTGATCACTACCTGAGACCTGTTCAATTTGAAAAAGTCAAACTGTTACTAGATTACTTCTGACATAATTTATATGATTACTGTAACAGAAAAATTCCGCTCAAATATACAAATTAATCCCCCCCCCCCTCTGAAACAGATATTAAACTAGAGACTTTAATACTTCAGCAATTTATTCTACACTAAGCCAGTAACTTATCAATTTTTATTACAGATGAGTTCTATTAATTGTAAACTATAATAATATTAAACTCACAAGATTAATTTAAAAAATATTCTCTTCATCGGCTGTGCCATATCGTTAACCATAATTCAAAATAGGCTTGAATTTAATTCATAGTGAGTAGATTTTGCTTGCTTTATCTTATATCTTGGTTAAACAATAAACTAATAGATAATGCTAAAATAATCTCATTCATAATATATAATACTATACTAAAAAAAAAAAACCCCGAAAGAACTGAAAAAAAAGAAGATATATTTAATAAAGCATCACTTACCTGGTATAAAAGAAGAAACACAGGAGAAGAAAAAAATATATATACAAAGAATGATTCAAAAAATATTTTTTTACCCTTTCTTTATCCCTAATGGCATTTTCTGTCACTTCTTGCTGCTTTATCTTGATCAAATTTAACTTTTCCTGATCAGCTTGCAACTTCTCTATTTGTGTCTGATGTTCCCCTTCCAATAAAGCATGCTCCATCTCCAGCTAATAAATATAATGTTAGTCAAGCAAAAAAAAATAAAATTACATGAAAAAAAATTACAAGCGGGACAATGTTAGTAAAATCTACCACTTCTACTATACAAACAAATGCATAAAAAATAAAAAAAAGATACAAAAAATAAAAAACTTACCATACATCAAAATAATTATTTGAGAGGTTATAATTCTTTTACAATTAACTATTTGTTTTTATAAATAGAAAATCAGGTAAAATTTTAATACATATTATTTAAAATATTTTATTATTTAATATTACCAATGTATAGTACTAGAAATAATTTAAATCATTTTCGTAAACTCAACATTTACTTATCATTTATTTTGGATTAATAATAATAATAATAACGTGAAAGGCTGAAACCTTTGTCAGAGGCGCCTTAAAAATGCTTATATATATATATGACAGCCAATAAATGTCTTATATCATTCATTTGTTAATCATTTCACTTATTCATCACTGAATATAAATACATATTTTTTTTAATATTTTCTCAAATGTTGTCCAATTAAATTTGCACCTATGTAAAAAAAAAAAATAGTGATGATTTATATTAATGATGATAGCTATAAACTGATAGGATTAAATAAAAAATTTTAAGTCATTCTAGTTTATTGCAAAGAATGAATAAAATTTATACATGTAACTTTTAGCCGAATAACCATTTTTAAAAATTTTATTTAAAAGATTTTTAATTAAGAGTTTTATAATTAAAAATAAAAACAGACTAACTAAAAAAAATGATAACACAGAGTAAAGATTTAGGTTTTACATATTTTTGACATTATAAGCATTATGATAATAAATAATTTTAATCTACTACATAATATGTTTAGTTTTTATAATGTCATAAAAAATGCAATAAAGTAATAATAGTTTCTGATACATAAGTATCATGTAGACACATAAATTTTCTGCAAATAATAAATAAAAAATTCCAAGGTGCATGTTTTGATTTGTTTTTTTTTGACATGGTCAGTTTAAGCAGGTAAAGGTTTAACTTTCGTTTCTGTTATATAATCAACCATATTTATAATGGACTGTTATAAAGTTTTTTTAAAAATGTATATATAATTTTTTTTTTCATATGTCATAGCATTGGCCGGGACACGAACCCACAACCGTCTGCAACCAACAACTTGCTTGCAAGGCTGCTGCGATGACCTCTCGGCTAACAACACTTGACATGTATATATAATTTTTAATCCATGATTATTCGTTTTTGTTAAAAAATGAGTATACTTAGAGAACAAAAAGAGTATACATGAATTATAACATAAGAGTGTATGTGGATAATATAATACTTTAACTTTATGTTTTAGTAAGTATAAAGTTTTAAAAGTTGATTGTGGTAAAATGTGTTTTAAATGAATTTCAAATTTATTATCATAAAGTGCATTTGATAAGTGGAATGAAATACTGATGATAAATAAAAATTATGGGATTCTATGAAAATAACAATAAATATATTACAAAATATAATGTTATTTATGAGAATAAGAAAAAGTGTGAATGTTAATGTGGAAAAATAATTATGATCTCATTGATTATATTAGAAAAAGTATCACATTGAGGATGGTAATGGTAAACCATTTGTTTTGTAATATGATCTCTAATGTGGATAGATAAATGTCTGGTGGGAAGATTGGATTATATTATTGGGTCAGGGGTAGTTTATAATAGTAGATGCTGAACATATAATATGGAAAGATAAGTTGAAATTCCAGGATAGAATATAAAATACCATCCTGAAGAAATGAGTAAATGGTTTAATGGGATTAATCTGTGTGATATCCATATGTTTTATTAGAAAGAGATGAGAGGATTTTCCACAAAGACATGAGTGTTGTATATCCCGTAAGTGCTTGATGTATAGTCAGGATAAAATTGGGGCAAGATCATTAGTAAAAATGACTATCTGCCAAAGTATGACATCTCATAAATAAATGAGATCTTCATTCCTATATTTTGATATAGTACTTAAATAAAATCAGTTTCTTATCTGTGAAATTTTCTGTAAAATAAAAATATAGTAGGCATTAAAAATTGACTAGATATTTTAGGAACAGAATAACTATCATCCCTGAGATATTCATAGGATAGTATTGATTATTTTAATTAAATTTAAATTGTGTTTTTAATATTATTATTTTATAGCTTCTTAAATTATAGTAGAATAGTTAAGTACTTATTTAAAATGAAATATTATGTCAATCATTGTTTGTTGTAGGGATTTGACTAATGATTATAATAGGACAGCCATTGTAGAGCATATTTTATATGCTTCTCAATGTTAAAAACCTCTATGCTGTAATCATCCCTAAAGTCTATCTTATGTTTTTATGTATTGTCTTGCAAATCAAATAGAGTCTCATACCTTATCGTTATTATATTTGATTGTTTAATGTTGAACTAGTATAATAGATAATAGAGTGAACAGTATTTGTTGAACAATAGAAAGGGAAAGTTACAATATATATACTCAAGTTCTGTGTATATTATTTATTTTTGCTTACACGGCTGAGATTGGCAATAATGTTTGTTTATTTACTGTTTTTCTAAACAGTTTACATATTCACTTAGTTTTCATTTAACACAAATTATTCTCTCTTATAAATCCATTACAATGAAGGTTGATTATATACAGCAGAAAAAAAAAAAACTTTCAAAAATACTACAAATTTAAAAATTATAAAAGAAATGGATATTTCAAGTAGTGACATATCAAAGCAAAGTGAGACAAAGAGTAATGGGAAATACAAAAACTAATAAGATAAAAAATCATTTCAAATTGTTAGATAAGAAAAAAAATAAAACATATATATAACAAAATATTCAATGAAATTTAAAAGAAGTGATATTTCAAAGTGTAGTTAAGGTGATAAGATGCAAAATGTAAAAAACAAATGAAAACTGGGAAAGAAAAATAATAGGAATGAAACACTAATTGAAATAAAAAAATTATTAAAGTCAATGAGAGAAAATATGCAAAAAATGTGAAATGAAAACAAAAATAGATTGTATAATAACAGAGGGAAAAATTTTAAAAACAATACCAAAACCTTTTTTGTGTTTTTAAGCAAATCTTTATTCATAATACTTTGAAAAATAGATAGTTGAAATATCTACAAGAGAGGAATTTTTATAACAAGCAGGAACAGATAGCATCAAAACAAAAAATTCATGTTTGGTGATTGGTTATTTACAGTTATTGACATTCAAAGTGTTCTTAAGATTAAGTTAATTACATTAAGAATATAAAATTTTATTCCACACTTTTTATATTGTTCAATATAGACAAAAAAAACAACAACATTATGTAAATATTGATATGGTTCAAGAGCTCTTATTTATTAACTTCATCATAAATGGCAATTTACCATTGGCAAAACCACTTACCCCACACTCCCCAGGATTATCAATCTACTTACAGTTTGAAGTCTGATTTATAATTTTTGTTTCTTTACTTCCATCACATTTGTAACATTGATTATGAAAGTGCAAAAAATTCTATTTCTTTTGCACTCTTCCTCCACCCATATTATTTGATATGCTCCATATTTTAATTGGCTAAAGGTATAACAGATTAGTACTAATTAATATAATGTAATGTCAATTTTATAACAGAAGAAAATTATTAGCCAAAAAAGAGAAAATAATAAAACACCTATACAAGCCCACATTGCACATAGTTAGATATTTCTGCCTCGTGGATGTACAATATAGCATGGTTTTCTTTTGGATATAATAATTTTTTTTACAAAGCATAATTATGCAGTTTAGTTAATTATAATTGCTAACTTAAAATGCTGGAATGTGTTTCTGTTGAGAAATTTTCAAAGTTATTTAAGATTAGAATAATACTAATGTTTAATCTATAGTCGGTTTGATGAGCAAGTCATCATTTGAGAGGGGCATTATTGAGAGAGGGGGGGTAATACTAACCCAGTTTTAATCCCTGAATGAGACTATGATAATGATTCATGCAATCAAATCTATTATGTTTTATTCATGTTTTAAGATTAGTTACTTGCTATCTAAACCAGCAACCACCAACCTTTTGGACCTCGGGTCTACTAAATTCATAATTTTAAACCCCACAGACCACTCATGATTTTTTTAAAAAAGAAAAATACATTTATGAAATAATAATGAGAGGATTTTCATTTTATCAATATGAAATGCACCTATTTAAGATAACAAAATTATAAATGCAGCTTCAGCTTTATTGTGCTTCTCTTGTACCCCCCTCTCTAGTACATTTTGTGAATTTAGTGCAATATAAAGGCAAAAATTGTCATTCAGAATATAAGAATTTCTTAGAATATTATTTTTTTTATTATTATTAATCATAAAAAATGCAAATAATATCCAGATTTTACTGTGGACCACCAAAATTTTCTTGCAAACCACCGGTTGATGACCAATGATCATGTAATTGTAGACATATGATTAAAAATACGGATTATAATTTTCCTATACTTTTTTATAATCTCAGTGTATTCTGCAATCTTAGATCAATAAAAACTTTATAAAAGAATGCAAGAAAGTATAAAACTTTGCTATAAGTCATCAGATTTGAATCTTTCGTCAATTAACAAATTATCTTATATTTCTATTATCAAAATCTTCATTATAATTTTTATAGACTTTGATGTGAAACTCAATAAATATGAAGATCATGTTGCAAACATAAGATTGTGTTTTATTATAGAATCTGCTACCAATCTGGCTCTCTCAATAATGTCCTCTGCAAACTGATGATGAACTTGGAGTCAGCATCTACAAATTTCATTCAGCTATTTAAAAAAAAAAAGTGATTACTTGCTTAAACAAATCAGTAAGCAAATAACCATTTACATCATGAAAAATATAGAAACTGTTATTTACTTCTATAGTAATCAACTGAATCAAAACCCTTATTAAAGCAATATAACTTTCTTTCTGATATTCCATAATTATTTCAATTACCCATTATACATTTGTAATGATATCTCGACTTTTTTCAAACATTCGTAATGATATCTCAACTTTTTTCAAACTAGTTTATACATAGGGCAGTTCTTCTTCAGTGCTTGAGATTTTCAGCATAATTTAAAAAATATTACACAAAAGTGGAGAATTCAGTCAAGATTCCTTTGTTTTGTTCTTCTAATCTATAAACCATTGATTACTTTTTCCAGAATTAATTTGTATAATCTCCAAAATTTCTTATGCAACACAGTCAATTCCAGTGGTTTATCTTTTGGTGGTAATCTTAAGGCTGGTAAGACCTTATCTTCCATTAGTAGGAGTTCTTCCTCATATCTTATTAAATTCCCATTTGATGTATCACTAATATAGTTCATTTATATGCTTCTTCAATGTCTGCAGAGCTGCAATCTATTTTGAATTCATAAATTCACCGAAAGGTAGGTATTATTTTTCCGAGCTTGCTTCTGTCTTCAATGTCTACACAAACAGTGTTGTAATATTATTCCTTGTCTTTCTAGAAACTCTGAAATTTCCTAATCGATTCCCTTAAAAAATCATTACTCTTTTTAATTTCCTATTCACTTTGTTTAAAAACAATTTTTTTTAAAATTTTGGTTGTTTTCTTTTCTTACACAATTACTATCACATTTTCTAATTTACATTTTGATTTCCCTGACTGTATCGTCTTACCCCACATTTGTAAGATTCATCTTTAATTATTTATTTCCATTCACAGTTTATTTGCTATTTCATTCAAAATTTCAAGTCTATTTGCCATGTGATTCCTAAAAATAATAGAAGTGTTCTCAGTTCTATCTAGGATATTGGGCAGGTTTGCAGTTCTTTTTTTAAAGGAAACTTACAGTTTATATACAAGGAACATGAGATCCTTTCTTCAATCTAAACCTGATCATTTATGTTTTCACTATTAAAAAAAAGATCAAATTGATGGGTATGCAAAATATAATTAATTTGATTCATGTGAAATAAATTTGTATAGTCTGCTTCTTGGATGCATCAAAAATAGATTGGCAATAAAAAATTGTTTTTCTGTATAATTCATTCTCCGAAATCCATACTGATTACAATTTTTTAACTATTTATTTCTGACTTCAACATTTCTGCCATTAATCACTGAAAATATCTTTTTACTAAACTGAATTGATATCAGTAGATCATTCACTGAATCATAAACATTTCAGTTCAGTCTATCTTTTTTTTTTTTTTTTACAAATTTTTAAAAATGCTAAATTAAGTGATTAATTTCCATCCTTTCTACATCAAGTTTATCTTGGTTAGTAATTTGCACGCTTAAAAGTTCCAATAGTGATTTTGTACCAATATTGATTTTTTTCTTTCTTATGCAATGACATAAGTAAGTGAGCATCCAAATGAATAAAATGATTAAAAGTTTATTTATATATAGATATCTAGTTGTATCACATAGGTTGGAAAGGAATTCATAAGAATAAAAATTTCAGCCATGCGCAATTAAGATAAAAACATGCATTGAAGGAATACATAGAAGAGCTGTGCAAATGAAACATCAAATGAATATTTAAAAAAAAGATATATAGAAGAATTCTTAATACTGGAAGATGAGGTTATATTAATTTCGACTCTTCAGTTATAATATGTTTAGTACTTTCAGACTAAGAGGTCGGTATTCCAGATCTGTAGTTGGATTCTGTTTTATTTACTATTCACGATTTTTAATATACAATGCCAACAATTTATGATGACCTTTTTTTGCATACAGTTTGAAATATTTTGCTCTTGGTTTGTCTATTAACATTGTCTTATACTACTGCAGACCAATATAGAATAAAGAAATCAAATATACATAAAAAGTGGGCAAAACAGAGAGGTAAAAATAAAAAGCAGCTCTCACCATAAATATGATTAGAGGGGGGGGTGAAACTCAGCAGACAATGAAAGATATAATCCGTAAATAAAAAGAATTAGCTAGCATTATAAAAGACATTAAATTCCTTTTAACTTTGAACTTTTCATAGTTTTTAAATGCAGTTAATTCAAATGTTTTGAATAAATACAGAATCGTACTTTTATTTTTATTGTGATTAGTAATTTTATTTTTAAACTTTCTTACAATGCGAAGCAGTTGGCAAAATAGCATTGAAAATAAAGAACATTATTAATGGAGAGAAAAAAGTAATTAAAATACTGATACTTAACCTCACGGATAGCTTCATTTTGCTGGGCTTCGATATCAGCTATTCTCTGTTTTAAAAGAGAGATTACATGAAGACAATTGGTTTTCAGTTTCTGCAAGCGTTCGACTTGTTCTTTTAAGTCCAGCTCCTGAAATGAAAACAATGTCTTATATTACTATAATAAAAAAAATATAATATAATTTCAAGAATTAATCGGTCTATATATGTGTGCTGGTGAATCATAGAAAAAGTTTTAGTCTATGTGTATGTACCATAGCAAATCTGTTTTAAATAAAATTAAAACAATATTTTTAAGACTTAAAATAAATTAACCTATTTCCTATTTTCTAAAAATAATAAATCAATTTAAAAAAAAAGGAAATGTGTGCCATATGCTAAGGATTATAACAAAATTTAGCATGACAATTTTGGAACTTTTTTTATTTTTTTATTTCTCAGACAATTCCAGCGTCAAACTGTTTTTCAGGAAAAATATATTTATAAATTCAAATACATAGACATATATCTCCAAGCTAAATAATAACTTGTAAAATTATTAATATTACAAAAAGAGAGACTATATAATTCAATATTTACATTTTTAGTTTGTTCTTTTCAAAACCTTGATAATGTTATAGCTATTATACAAAACACATTAACATAAAAATACCCATTACAATAAATGTTTATTCCAGCAGTTGATAAAAAAAAAAGTCAAGTTTGAATCGGGGGGAGTTTAAAATATATAATATATATCTTTCAGTAAATATATAAAAACACCTTTTTTTTTCCACATGTCAAATGCGTTGACTGGGAAGCGAACACGGGCCAGCTGCTTGGAAGGCAGCTATGCTAACCACTAGGCCACCAACGCTTGTAAACATCTTTTTACTTTTAAAAAGTTACAATATGAACTTAAAATATTATCTTAAAAAGGAAATAAATGTAATCCATTATTGTGTGAGAAAGATTATATAACAACAAATTACTGGTTTTTTCGGCAACATTTCATTACCATCCGCAGTATAACATAATTTATATTACAATCATTAACAGAGTATTTAGTATAGTGGAATCTAGATTTTTTTAAAAAAATAAATATTATTGATAATCGCATAGTGTACAAGGATTATATCGACAATTAATATATTTTTACATAATTAAATAAAGAAAATATTAATGTTACATTATTGAGGAATATAATTATAATTTTTAAAATGGTTACATGTATAATACTGATAAAAAAAATTCTAATATGAAAATTAAATAATTTTTACAATAGTGGTATATGTATGGGGGGGGGGGGATCACAAGTGACATTTTCTAGTTACAGTGAACTACTGAAGAGACTTGGCTTCAAATAGATGTGTACATGTCTAACAATGTCAAAGTCTGATCACTGATTCTTATTTAATTAATTAATTTTAAAAAGATTGTAGTTTTCAATATATAGATTTGAAAATGAATTTACATCTCAGCAATCAAAAAATAAAAAGGATAAAGATGGTTATTTTAATATGTGGAAATAGTTACTTAGGTATGTTACTAATTAATATATTAACAAAAGAGCTTTGGGAATGAGTGATATTAGGTTAGGATTGTAAAGAAAAACACATATAAAATTCCAGTTTCTCTCTTTCTTTATACAAAGAGCAAATATCACTAATGCTTGCCATAATTATTTTTTTTACAAAAAATGCCATTATTATGGAAATAATATAGTTTTCTTCTTCTTCCTTTTCCGATGTATCGATTTCTACTTTTACACATCATACTTTTCTTAAACCCTTTAACAATACTATTTTTTATATCAAAATTTTATTCTAACAGTTTCAACTGTTCTGCAGTCATCATCAGAGTTCTGGATTGTAAAGTACTCTGATGATGACTGCAGGACAGTCGAAAATTGTTAGAATAAAGTTTTGATATAAAAAATAGTATTGTTAAAGTGTTTAAGAAAGTTGTAAAAGATATGATATGTCAAAGTCATTATTAGATAGAACTCACAAATTTATTTTTATTAAGATGTCCAAGTATTTTGGTTCCAAAATTTTCTTCCAATTATTAGCGAATATGAGGATGGGTCAGTTAGCCAAATACATTTGTCTCATATTTGATTTTTTTAGAAAAACAGTGATAGAATGGGAATTGCACTCTGGGAGTGGAGTATCATAACAGAAATGTTGAGAATAAGAAAATCACAATTCTATAAATTTCACTGACTATTTTGTGTAAGTAGAAGATTGGGATGATATGCTATGAAAGTTCATTACCCTTGAAATATTTTTGCATTTTCTTAAAGCTGATAACTGCTGTTTTTCTGGTTCTTGTTTTTAAAAAAGAATTTGTATATTTAATAATAATAAAAAAGGCGTATGGCTTTATTGCTTAGAAGTTCATAAGAGTTTGAGTGCCAGGCCTGCGAGCATCAGAATTGATCCTGGGACCTCCTGATCCCAAGTCAGATACCTTATAAACTATGCCAAACTGCACAGGGTAAAAAAGGCATAGGGCTTATTGTTCACGAGTTCATAAGAAATATAAATGCCAGAATCGATCCTGGGACCTCCCGATCCCAAGTTCGACACTCTACCTACTATACCAAACTGTATATTTAATTATATAAAGTAGGTGATTTTGGAAAATAGCAACATATATCATTTAAGATTAAAAGCTAGTTTTGCATTGTTTGTCCCAATATATTGTATGATAAATGAATAGAAAAGCATAAGAATTTATTCAACAGCAAATATAGTATGCTAGATAACAATTTTGCTATTTTGTTACCTGTAAATATATACAGCTGGGTCTCGTTTTACACGATAGATAGGTTCCTCAGAAAACACGCGCAAACAAAATCGCGCAAAAATAGACGTAACTTACCTTGAAAAAGGGGGGATGTGGTCTGTGATTTTTCAAAATTCGCGCAAAAAAAAAAATAAGGAAATAAAATATGACTAATAAAAAATTTCAAATTTGAAAAAAATTGATACAAGACAAACTTTTTTTAACTATAATATTTAATTTTATTCAAAATAATATATTTTTATGCATAATTTACAGTACAGTAATTTACATTTTTTATACATGTTTTAATTATTATAGCTATTTGCCGAAAAACATGTTCGTTTGCAAACAACTAGCACCAACTTCACACTCATGTTGTGTCAATGGTTTTCTGGTGACAACGTAATTAGTAATTAATCTTTGAGATGATGATTTTATTAATTGTTTACGAAGCTCGTGATATCCAGACATACAACTATTTAGCTCTCGTTGGAATTTAAGAGCATGTTAATGATTAGTGTCATTAATAAGAAAATAATAATTGATTGCGTTCTTTTTTAAAAAGCAAAAACAGAATGTGATTTAAAATGCAAAATTAACATGCACAATGTTTGAACAAATTTACATTATAATCTTGTAAAATTTAATGTATGTTTACTTAAAATGTGGAAATCATGATTTTAATTTCATTATTGCATAAAATCTTACTATTATAAAGCACTGAAAATATTGAAATTACTAAGATGAAAGTCGAATTCCAATAATGTGCTATTACTTTCAATATAATGTAAGTGCGCGAAATTTATTATTAAAAGTAATAGCGCATTATCGGAGTTCGACTTCCGGTGAAACACGAATCGCGTAACTTCAAAAGCGTATTAAATAAGTCCGCGTAAAAAGAGACCCAGGTGTATATGATTGTTATTGTCAAGCATTATTTTTGAACTACAATTTATTTATTTTTTCACATTTACTGCATATATATTACTCAATAAATAAAAATGTGTCAGGCATTGATGGCTGAATGCTCAGCACAGCTGCCTTACAAGCAGTTGTCCTGGGTTCACTTCCCGGCCGATGCTTTGAGGCATGAGAAAAAAAATAAAAATAAAAATGTGTTATTATTCATTTATGTAACTGTTACCAATAGACTGAAGTAATCATATAGTTTACTTTATTATTTATTAATATAGATACTTATAACATTTTCTTCATAACCATATCATGTGTAAACAGACACCCATAAATATGAAATATATTAATTATAATGTATATACATATTATAAAAAAATTAAAATATTTGAATCGCTTTATTACTTGAGACTTCATAAAAAGTTTGAGTCTAAACACTGCCAGCATCAGAATCGATTCTAGGTCCCCATATTTCAGAATATAACACTCTACTACTGTGTTAATCCATGCAGGCATGATGTATACATCTCTACACATAGGCAATATTATAGACATTCACTTACATGTATAATTTCCCCCTCATATTTAAAAGATTAATTCTTAATTTGTCTTCATTATAGATTTAATGCAATTAATCTTATAAACTTTTATTAAATCCCTGGTGTAAATATTAAGTATTCTCTAGATAATCCATTTTGTAGGCACATGTTAAAAAGTAAACATATAGTGCTGATTTATCTTTTCTTTTTTTTCCAATTGTTATTTTCTTACTTGATATATATAATAAATATTTTCTTTAGGCAATGTTTGAAACATTTTTTTCCAATTTATTACAAAAACAAAATGGGTAACAGTAAAGACACCATATCATAAATTCATTTCATAATTTATTTTGGAATTAGATATTAATCTTTCTTGTCTTTACTATTTATCCATGCAATATTTACGTATATAATTTTATTTTTGAAAAAAGTTTTATCCATTTATTATTATTAAAAATGTTATTATTATCAGAGTTGTTATTATTTGAATGAATAATGCATGCTTTTATTATTTACTATAGTTTATTACTAAAGAGAATTCTTTTAACAGGTAGCTTTATATATATATAAATGACATCTAAATTGCCTTCAACTTTACTAAATAAGCATCAACTAAATATATTAGTCATTATTTTAAAATTACATTGAGAAATATTTTACAAAGTATATCATCATCATCATCATTGTCAACCATTATCAATCCGCTGCAAGATAAAGATCTCTCCAAGCTCAATCCATTTTTTCAGAACTTTAGCCTCTCCTTCCCACACCATCCTTACACACTTTTTTTATTTCATCCATCCACCTTACATATTGTCTTTTTCTGGGTCTTTTACAATCTCTTGGAATCCAGTTTAAGATTTCAGTTGATCATTTATTATCTTCTCTTCTAGCAATATGTCCGGCCCAACTTCTGTCTTTTAATTCTTTCAATGATGTCTGTAACACCTGTTTGTTCTCTTATCTATATATTGTGTTTTCCATCTCTTATTACTTCTAATATGCATCGCTCCATATATCTTTGAGTGGTCTGAAGTCTCTGTATTGCTCTTCTATTAAGTATCCAAGTCTCAAATCCATAAGTAAGAACTGGTAAAACACAATTATTAAAAACCTTCCTTTTCAAACACATAGATATAATTCCTTTTAGTATTAAGTTATTTCTATCAAAAATACTCCAACCAAGTTTAATACAAAGTATATACTATTTAATATTTTATACTTATCATAATCTTCAGATTAATAAATAAATAATGTATAGTGAAAATGAAATACCACACAGATTTCTTAAACCAATTTTCATATATTTATAAATATGATTTCCTGAGCAATTTTTTGACTATGGTATAAATAAACTTGAAAAAAAATCTATAATTTTTAAATGTTTATATTATTTAATGTATCAGTCTGTGTTGCTTGAAAAAAAAAAAAAAGTTAAAATAATAGAATCAGTCTAGATGCAATCTAGCTGATATAATGATGAGATAAAAATCATTTATAAGTAAATAAGCATTTATTTTTATATAGCGCTGTTTACAATTGTATTACATTCAAATATCAGCCTTTCAAGCTAATTGTGCATGCGCTTTTTGCGAATGTTAATAATAAATGAATACTTTCCTTTCCAATACAAGATATAGTATTTATGCAGGAATAAAATAAATCCACTTATTTCTACAACTCAAATGCTTATATATGAGCAAATCTGAAGTACTGGCAAGGAAAATGTGAGGATAGACCACTCACTTGTATTAGAAAGGAAATTATTCATTTATTATTAACACTTGCAAAAAGCGCATGCACAATTAGCTTGAAAGGCTGATATTTGAATGTAATACAATTGTAAACATAGCGCTATATAAAAATAAATGCTTATTTACATATGATTAAGTTTCAGTTAGAGTGACGTTTAGTAAATTCTAGACAATTTCACCGATGTCATTCATTCAGACATTGTAAATAGTAATTTAAAGTGAGTGGTCTATCCTCACGCTTTCCTTGCCAGTACTTTCAGATTTGCTCATATATAAGCATTTGAGTTGCAGGAATAAGTGAATTCATTTTATTCCTGCATAAATACTATATCTTGTATTGGAAAGGAAAGTATTCATTTATTATTAACACTCGCAAAAAGCGCATGTACAATTAGCTTGAAAGGCTGATATTTGAATATAAAAATCATTTATGAAAAAGTTTAAAAGCACAATATTATAATAATTGATACAGTGTCAATAAAAAAGTGGAATTCTGTAATAGAATACAAAAAGAAAGAGAACAAGAGATTACTTTCTAATAGTAAAAAAAAAAATAGAAGATCAAAATTAATAATATTTTGTACTAAAACAATTATATATCATTGATGAATATTTGATTTAAAAATCATAATAAATTATTTGAAAATCATAAGTTATATTACAACTGGATTTTCTGTTTATCTAAATCAGAATTAGAAATACTATTGTGGCAAAGATAAAAAATAAAATGAGAAAAATAAAATCCAGTAAAAAATGAAAAATTTTAATACAAATTCAAATAAAAGAGATGATACATACAGGCTGAATGATATGCCAGAGTTAAAAACAAACTCTGGATCAAAAAACAAGATAATAAAACAGTGGAGGAAAAAAAACTAAATATGACTTAAGATTGTAAAATAGAAATTTGCATCAATAAGTCAGGCAAAAATAGAAAGCAATAACTGAAGAAAAAAATGAACTATTATCAAAGAAAATGAATGAATGCATTGGTAAAGTTTATAAAAACAAGAATACATAAGTAAGTTATATACAGTGAAATCATAATTTTTGACTATTGATTCACTCATCCTTAATTTAAAAAATATATATAATAAAAAATAATAGAAGAAAATAATTTTCTAATTTATAATGTGAATGATTTGGCATTACAATTGCGAGAAGCTACATTCCATCGCATTGCTGTCCCCCACGACAACAGCCAAACTATAAAATACAAATACCGCGCAGAAAATGTATCTGCCATTAGGAAGGATAAAAAAAAGAAAAGATCAGTAATTTTATTTTTTGTTATCATCTTAATGTGTATATACCTAATTTGTAAAAATATTAATTTTTAATTATTTTTTTTACGGCAGAAATATTTTTTAAATACAATAGTATTATTAAAAATGTCTGGGTACTTTATGTAGTCTATAATATATGGAAAGTACTTTATTTCTTTTGTTGATGTTTACATAATTTTATAATTAAATGACATCATACTAAGTATATGCAATATTAAATATGCATTAAGGTATTTTATTTATGTTTAAATTGAAACTATTATAGGACAAAC
This sequence comes from Epiperipatus broadwayi, assembly GCA_028023455.1. Lineage (NCBI taxonomy): Eukaryota > Metazoa > Onychophora > Udeonychophora > Euonychophora > Peripatidae > Epiperipatus > Epiperipatus broadwayi. Next base: position 15,201,556 of record JAQFVV010012394.1, on the reverse strand, counting down.
ATTATCGTCCATTAATATTACTTTAAGAGAGTTGAAACCAAATATCAGTCTATATTAGTAAAAACAAGGGCAAACAGAATTTAATAATCTTTTCTTTCTTCACATTTTACAACGCAGTAAAGTTTTATTCCTTGATAATATTTCCTCACAATTTCAATTGGCCAGCAGTGTTCATCAAAGCTACAATATTCAAACATATATGACCACATAATTCAATATATAATTACATATAATACAGTGTTATAATCTATAATAGTAGTATTAGATATAGAGTATTATATATTCAATTATTGGCTGCAGAAAGGAATTTTCGATTAACAGAAAGGATATCCTTTGATTCCTCGTGGAGGCCTTAAAGGAACCGAGCAGGGCAAATTCCTAATGTCCACTCCATATGTTCTTGTTGTTGCAGCTGTTATTACTATGTGATTATTCATATAGTATACGAACATGGATGGGCTGCTCACCAACACACATTGGCCAGCATGGTGAGTTTATTGGCTTTTTACCTCTGAGTTTAAGATCAAGAAACACCATGGTCTTTCTTCTCAGTTGCCTGATAAGGCAGAATGAATGTTTGCGTAAATGATAAATATTTTTCCAATATATACAATTATGACAGACAAAAATAAATCATGGTCCTTATTCCCAGGAGGCTGTAAAGTCACCAACCAAGGCAGCGGTTGGTGGCCGAAGGCGGAGGATGCTAAGAATCCCCTGATTGTAAACCCAGGCTGCCATTTGATGACAACTTTTTATTTAGATACTTACAACTGCAGATCACTTTCAAGTGAAGGATGATTGCAAGAATTAGAAAGAACTGTCTTATATTAAATGGGACATTATTGGACTTTGTGAAATTAGAAGAAAAGGTGAAAAGACAATTGATTTAAAAAGTGGACATGTACTCTAGTATAAAGGTACAAATATTGGAAATACAAGTGGAGTAGAATTTATTATAAATAAAAAGTGGAAGAACAACATTGTGGAGATTGATGGTGTATCAGACAGTGGAAAAGACTTGTTATTTAATAGCAGATACCAAATGCAGATAATTCAGGTTTATGCCCCAACAAGTTCTCATAGTGATGAAGTAATAGAAGATTTTTATATGAATATACAAAAGGCTTTTGGTCAGAGTAAACAACATTTTAAAATTGTTATGGGAGACTTTAATGCTAGAATTGGTAAACAAATGAAAGATGAAAGTGCTGTAGGTAATTTTGGTTATGGTAATAGAAATGAGAGAGGACAGAGATTTGTGGAGTTTGCAGAAAAAGGTAAACTTTATATTATGAATTCTTTTTTTTTTTGAGAAAAATGTTAAAAAGAAGCATCCAAATAAAGTTACAGCAGAATTGGATTATATTTTGACTAACAGAAAATACATATTTCAAGATTGTAATGTTCTTAATAAATTTAACATGGAAAGTGATCATCGATTAGTAAGATGTAAGATACGTGTTAATGCAAAATTAGAGACAAAAATTATTAAGAAAAACAATATTTATGGTTGATATTCTTAATCTTCAGACACATTCTAATGAATTTAAATTAGAACTTACAAATCGGTTTCAAGTATTAGTAGATTTTGAACATGATTCAGATTTGAATGAAATTAATATGAAAATAACTGATACACTTTTAAAAATTGCAACAAAGATAGCTGGTAGAAAATAGCAGCAATTGACCATAAAATTCTACTGAGACTAGAGAATTTATGAAGAAAAGGAATATGAAGACATATAAAAATGATGCATTAAAAAGGATTGAATATCTCAAATTTTGTAGAATGGTGCGGAAGAGTTGAATATAATACAAAAAAAGTATAACTATGAACTAGCAAGGAAAGCTGTAGAAGAGAATAAAAGTCTCAAGAGTGTAAAACAACATTTTGGTATTAGCAGGAAATTTATATCTGCAATAAGAAAATAAGATGGAATTATTACTAAAAAGAGAAATGACATCATGAAATGGGTAGAAGACTTTTATCAAGAATTATATAGTAATAAAAAACAAGTACCTCCTATATCTATTACATCTTACGAATTGCGCAGAATTTTAAATGAAGAAGTGAGACATGCAATTATGAAGAAAGGAAAGACTCCAGGTAATGATGGAATTATAATTAATATATTAAAAGAAGCAGATAAAAAAATATTAGCAAAGTTATATGTCTAAATGATAAAGATGTACCAGATGATTGGAACGATGCAGTATTTAATATTAATATTTAAAAAAGGTGATAAGATATTAGAAATTACAAACCTATCAGCCTTTTATCAGTTTTATACAAAATATTTACCAAGATAATTACAACTCGTCTACAGAGAACATTGGATTTCCACCAACCAAGACAACAAGATGGATTTAAAAGTGGTTTTAGTACAGTATATCATATCCAGGTATTGAGGGAAGTTATAGAAAGAACAAATGAATATGAGTTGCCATTATGCTTTGGATTTGTAAATTATGAAAAGGCATTTGATTCTATAACACATTTCTTTAGTTAAAGCATTAGATCATCAAGGTATAGATCCAGGATATTGTCATATTTTAAAGAATATTTATAAAAATGCAGCAGCAACAATTAGATTACATAATGATACTGGGAAAGTCAACATTGAAAAGGGTGTAAGACAGGATGACTCCATATCTCCAAAACTTTTTACAGCAGTACTGCAAGAAGTATTTTATGGATTAAAATGGGAAGCTAAAGAAGTGAAAGTAAATGGAGATTATTTAAGTTATTTAGATTTTGCAGATGATGTAGTTGTTTTTGCAAATAATGCTTTAGAGCTGCAGGAAATGTTGCAGGAGTTATCAGATGAAAGTAGGACTAAAGATAAATGTTAAAAAGAATATTACTATGTTTAATGGATTTTCTCAAAATATGAAAATAAAGATTGATTATGATGAATTCGTAGAAGTTAAAAGTTACAAATACCTTGGTCAGATTATGAATACAGATGGAAACATAATGGATGAAATTAATCATAGAATTAAATTTGGTTGGAGTGCTTTTGGTAGAAATAACTTGATACTAAAAGGAAATATGCCTATGTATTTGAAAAGAAAGGTTTTTAATAAATGTGTTTTACCAGTTCTTACTTATGGATCTGAGACTTGGACTCTTAATAGAAGAGCAATACAGAGACTTCAGATCACTCAAGGAAGTATGGAAAGATGCATGTTGGAAGTAACAAGAAGAGATCAAAAACACAATATATGGGTAAGAGAATAAACAGGTGTTATTGACCTCACTGAAAAAATTAAAAAAAACTGAAGTGGAGTTGGACTGGATATATTGCTAGAAGATATGATAATAGATGGACAATTGAAATCTTAAACTGGATTCCAAGAGATTGTAAAAGACCTAGAAAGAGACCACATATGAAATGGATAGATGAAGTAAGAAAGTGTGCAGGAGTGGTGTGGAGAAGAGAAACTAAAGATCAAAGAAGATGGATTGAACTTGGAGAGACCTTCATCCTGCAGTGCATTGATAATGGCTGATGATGATATTCAATTATTAAAGATTCTATACTAAACACTGACATGAAAACTTAAAATCTAAAATGTTGCTTAATCATAGACTTTAAATCAAAATGGTGCACAATTGGTAATACACATATGCGTAATGATAACATATATGTGTAATATGCCATTCTTTTATAGTTATTTTATCAGTTTTTCAACAGTGTTTTGTTTTTTTTCTGTGTTTTTATGAATGTTTTAGTAAAAAGAGTTATAAATTATTTTTTTTTACTTTTTTTATATTTTATGGAAAAGGGAATTATTTTTATCTACCAACAGTGGATATAAATCCGATACATATATATATCTCTGAGGGCTTGACACAATCACCTGCTGTAAGTATACAATATTTTTCTTTCTTTTTTTTTGATAGAAATAATTTATAATACTGTAGAATAACATCTGTTTGCTTGTTATAGAATAACTTTGTTTTCTGAGCATTGTATAATGTAAACATGAGCAATTTTATCTCTACATTTTTTTTCAATCTAATTATTTTCTACTTTTTTATATAAATATTATAATTTTTTTTTTTTGCAAGTAATGATTATAATTAAAAATAAAATTTATTTCATGATAATAACTAAAACTTGAAGCAATATTTCATATCTGTCTGTTTTGAGTATATCTGCATCATAATTATATATTATGTCATCTAAACATATTTTTTTGCTGGTAATACTTAAAAAAAAAAAAAATTTCATTTTAAGAACCGATGCTTAAAGCAGCATCTCATATCTATCTGTTTTGCATGTATCTGAAACATCTACACACAAACAATTGTTTCATTTGTTTGTAATCTTCTACTTGTTTATATAGACATATTTTTTATAAATAATAATTATAATGAAAAATCAAATTTATTTAACTGCTGTTGAAAGCCATATCTCATATCTATCTACTTTGTATGTATCTGTATTCTATATATTTTTTATATATCCCTATTGTCTACACATAAACAATAATGTTTCATTTTTTGCAACCTTCTACTTGTTTATACAAACAATATATTTTTGTGAGCAGTAATTATGTTGAAAAATCAAATTTACTTCGGTATCATAACTGTTGCTGGAAGCCACATCTCATATCTATTTGTTTTATGTGTACTTGTATCTAATATATATAAATATCACTATAGTCTACACAAACAATTGTTTCATTTTTTTTACAATCTATGGTTATTTCTTATACTTTTTTATACAAATTTTATAATTTTTGTAAGTTATACTTACAATCATATTTATTATAACAGTTGATTCTAATTTCCCTAATATAAAGCCATCAATCTAATAAGCTATAGGTATTTCCACTAGGGGAAATGAAAGAGGATATAATCGGCATCAGTATTGTGACTATTCTCATTAACATTTTATATTACACTAAATTGGAAAAAAAAAAATTCTTGTTATCACCACCCTGAGAAAACTGTTTACTCTTTCATTGTTACTTTTTCTCTTTTCTATTATATATATTTTGCAATTATTTTAAAATTTATATTATTGTTTGATAAATTACAATTTAATAAAGTTCTCTTTGCATAATATGTGATATACAATTCTTATTATTAAATTTTTTTTTTTTCCGTTAAAAAGAAACATATTCCCAGCAGATATTTGCATGGATGGACAAGATCTGGATCAGTTAGTAAAAATGGAAGTCACCAGCAAGTAAATATTTCAATGTTTTATAATGAAGAATTATCTTAGGTAAGTCATGTTATATTTATTTCTTTTTTACAGAATTTATGAGGAATGTAATGAACCTGTGTATAAAATTATCATTCTAACATTTAACTCTCAAAATGTAAAATTTGAGAATTAAAAATATGCATTTTCAAAAGTGTTTAAAATCTTTTTCTAAATTTTTTTACAGTAATGACTATATTTTTTCAGTTTTATTACATTCATTCATATTTGCTCTTTCTAATATAATTTTATATTTAATGTATTCAAACTGAAGAAATTGGACAAAATATCTGTATTTTTTAAAAAATTCAAAATGGCACTCAGAATTCAGCAAGTCTGTTTTCAGTAGAAAAAATATTTTTTTAAATACAATAATGTTATTGAAAATGTCTGTGAGTACTTTATGTAGTCTATATGTGCAAATTACTTTTTTTTTTTACTGTTGTTGTAATGTTTGATATAATGTTTTAATTAAATGGTATCATACTATGTATATGTAATATTTTATATGTACTAAGTATTTTACATATGTTTACAATGAAATCACTGTATGGCTAACATTATTATCTATTTTTTTATACTACTCACAGAGTTGAAATCAAATATCAGTCAATAGTAGTAAAAGCAAAAACAAATAGCATTTAATAGTCTTTTCTTTCTTCACATTTTACAGTGCCATAAATTTTATTTATTCCTTGATATTTCCTTACAATTTCAACAGATCAGTAGTGTTGATCAAAGTTACATTACTCAAACGTATATGACCACACAATACCTTTGAATATATAATTACATATAATACATTATATAATATAGCTTAATAGTAGTATTATATATTCAACTATATATAGTTATATATGGAAAGATATTAATTAGTTGGTCATATATGTTACAATATTGTAACTCTGATGAAGACTGCCATTCTGTCAAACCTGCAAGGAAATATTATCAAAAAATAAATAAAATTTAATGCATTGTAAAAAGTACATTTAAAAATGTATTAAATGCTATTATATTGATATACAATCAAGGTATAAGGGATCAAGAAGTGAATAAATATGATAAAAACAAAGACAAATCTGTGTATTAATAATGCTCAATTTAATAAATTATGTAATATCAGATGAAGAGTTTATAAATGTTAAAGCAGATGTTCTACATAAACAGAAATGGGGGTATATAGTTATATATATTATTTTATTATATAATTGGAAATATGCAAATGGTCATACTTATGATGTATTATTAATTCCATTCCTGGAAATTAATTTGCATTCATTCCATTATATATTTAGCCTTCATCATCAACTACTATTTCAATTACATAATTAGTACATCAAGATGTGATCATATTTATCTACAGGCTATCACCTTTTTATTCCTTCACAATATATATAATTTACATATAATGCCCATTACTGAGAGCGTAATAGTGAAAATTTTCAGCATGTTAAAATCTCTTAATTTAATTCAAATATTGTATATATTAGAAACACAGAGAAAAGTCTATCTTCTACACAAGGAATATTAATTAATTACAACAAATATGTATAAATTTTACGAAAAAACTAATAGAATAGTAAAGATTTATCCTAAATAAATCATAAACTATTATTTACCAAACTTTTTTTTAAAGTATATATATTTTTTTCTCATGTGTCATAGCATCAGCTGGGAAGCGAACCCGCTAACCCGGGACAACTGCTTGTAAAGCGGCTATCATTGACCTCTCGACCATCAATGCTTGATAAAGTATATTTAAAAAAAAAAAAAAATTCTAATATTACTTCTTGCCTATTAAATTAAAAAAGAAAATATTAAATAAAACTAATAAGTTCATTTAAATTAATATATGAAAAACATATTGTAAGATCTAGTCGAAACTATGAAAATTATATCCAATAAACAATACGATTGTTGTAAAATCTAAAGTTGCAGATAAATTAATCCTCTTTAATTAATGATACATTTATATATGTTAAAAAATTGCTTGTAACAAATGAAATTTTGGAATAATGCCATTAGAGTTTACTCATATGTGAACAGCGACTGATAAAATATACCACACTGATAAATATCTATTTTATGAAAATACGATTTGACATCTGTAAAAACAAAATCAAGAAATCTTTCTCATCAGTGATGATAACGAGAACTAATTTAATTTCCATTCAACAGTTTATTATGAACTCTATTAAAATAATGTATAAAACAGATTTCAATTTATCAAAGTCAGGTAATATTTTGTTAGACATTTACAAATTTTTTCTTGTACTTTAGGTCAAAAGCTGGATCACATTTTTGGTGGGGTTTCTCTCTGACTAGATTATCTATCAAAATAATTTTTCCTATGGATTCCAAATGTAAGGAAAATAATCAATAAATCTGACTGATGCAATATAAGGGATTCTATCAATAGAATTTAAATCCCAAAACCATAATTCAGTTGACATGCTATCTCATGTTCTCATTTTCATTTCTTTAGATAACAAGATTTGAGCTAAAAGAAGAATAAAAGGATGAAATAACATAAAATCTATTGTGAGATTTATTTAGAGAATGAAAGAAAATAATACACTATAGTAATTTACAAATTTGCAATGGTGTAGTAATTTACTTCATTTTTTTTTTTTTACATGTTGGATATTCTGAATATAACAGTATTTATCAGAATAAAAATAGCATGTTTCTATCCATGCTTGAGATTAAGAAATAGAAATTTTTAATCAAAATTCATAATTGTCATAAGATATATTGAAAATATAACTTCGGTGGTGCCACTAAAGTTTGAAAGACCCAGGGCAAACTCTGAAATTAATGAAAACATCTAATTGGAAACAACAACCCTTGCTTTTCAATTTCATATACAGCTTACCTTAGACTTGGATGAAATTTATTCTAATAAACTATTAAGTACAAAATTTTCAAATACTGGTGAGAACAATGAGGAGATAATTAAATATTAACAAAATAAAGACTTAATATATTTCAACAGCATATATTTACCCCCCCCCCCCAACTATACCATCTACTGCAAGCTTTAGTGATTAACATATGCGAGGTGAAAGTGCTATAAATCCCTATTTATTTGTTCAATATCTTCTAACTAGTTTCAAGCATATAGCTCAGTGAGAAGCTTTGGATCTTGGAATGGTATTGGATAGGAATTTGCTAAGCAGTATCATTTGGTATTTATTAATCACGAAAGCTTAGAGTAAGTGGCATAGCTGTGGTGAAAGAAAAAAAGTACACTGCTAAAACAGCAATTGTAAGCTAGAGTCATGTGATATTTTATTGGTTTTTATACCAATTCTGATTACAGAATCGAGTTACCTATAATGATTAAAAAACTAAGGACAACATAATACATAGTGTTTGTCTGAAGGTTTGAAATAATGGCAAAATATTAATTATTTGTTGGGCTAAAACTTAAACTTTATTTAAACTTTCTAAATATATTCAATTGTTAGTAATAGCACACAGGTTAGTATTTAACACAATGGCTAGAACAGTATTATTCTTTTCTTCATGTGTTGCAGACCTGACCAGTGACAGTAATAGCACGGTAACCTTAAAATAAAATATTCAAGAATTTAAAGGTCCAGGTTCGATTTTTATATCACTGGTCAGGCCAGAAACACCTGAAAGAGAATAATACCAGCCAAAACATTGTATTAATTGCTAAAGTTGTGTATTATTACTAACAGTTGAATGTATTTAAAAAGTTTAAATTTTTCCAAAGATATTCAGTTCTTAATATTAGATGATGGAAATAGTCCAACAAATAATTAATATAACATAAATAAATACTAAGATGATTTCAAAACTACAGTAATTATATATTTTTCAAATTGGTCTGATAGCTTGATAATAAAATAGAAAAGTAGACGGTGGCTGCTAAAAGGAAGTTGCATTAGATCCTAAAGGTCAAAATGCACTGTTTCAAAATCCAAAGCTTCTGACTGATGAAAAAGCCATATGATTGAAACTGGTCTGGAGATAAGGCAGCGATTTATAGGGATTTATTAAGCACCATCATCTGGTAACTATTAGTTACTAAAACTTACAGAAGGTGGCACAACTATGGTAAAAAAAAAGATTACCTTTATTATCTATAGGGTATATGAGCACAGACTTTCACACTACCCTCCACTCTATCTCATAACACTGATATGTCAAAAAGATCAATAATCACCAATACACGTATTTCATGCTAAACCAGCAATCATCAGTTGGTCCAGATTATCATCTCCACACATATATGCCATAAGTGCTCAGATATATATTAAGATAACCAATCTTCATACTTTAATAGATAGGCTTCAATCTACTCCACACTCAAACTCTTCAACAGCCCATCCAATTGAAAATCTGATGATGGAATACATATGCTGGTGATTATTTATCTTTTCCACATATATGTGTTCAAGTGTATCAGTGTTATGAGATAGAGTGGAGAGAGGTGGGTCGTGTGAAAGTCTGCGCTCACATACCCTATATATTACATATATTAGACACAGGTATATAATAAGTCTGTGTTTCAGTTATTACGGTTATTATCATAAATTTTACGAATGATGTATAATTAATCCATCTTTTTTTTTTTACCTTTCATTCTGCAAAATCATTAATTATATAATTATAATTTAAAGTTTCATAATAGACAATAATATGAAATTAAACCATCTTTTTTGAATCCTAAAAATTTTTAGATAATTTTTTATTTATTTTAATTTAGAAAAACAAAAATAATTTATATATGTCAATACACAACATGAACTTTTGAAAATACACTTAGTCCAGCTTTTGACAAATAAATATAAAAAGTGTCTATTGATATACAAAGTATTATCATGCAACTGTTTTTAAAATTATCGTTCAGAAACTATATTTCTATAGTGAATTTCCTATAAGAATTAGAAATAAATTTAAAAACTTAATAAATTGATTGCTATTATATTTCGGTTTAATTTTTAAAAAAATGTAAAAGTCCTTAAGCACAAGGGTCCAGAGCAAGTGCCCTCTAATTGCTCATTAATTCTACTTTACAGTAGAATCCTTTGATGAAACTGATGTTTAAAATTAAGATAATTACATTCCACAGATTTTAAAATAAATTACCCATGCTATTAATATCGCTATATGTATACAGAATAAATACATATTTTAAGCGACCAATCATAATAGATATTTAAATAATTGAGAGATGAGTAACAAATTCCAATGAAAAAAGTTAACCAAAATATCCTTTCTAAATAAGAATAAATATTTAATCACTGCTAACATTTTTAACATCACTATCATAAAAATATCAAACAAAGCATCAAACAGTTTTCTGTTAATTTTAACGTTTTGTAACCTTATATTTTGCTAGGGGAATTAATAAACACAGATGTAATCTGTGAAAAATTTTATTGGCTTTCTTTTCAAGTTAAATTTAGTAAATCAATCACTATTATTGGTAAAATGGTAGATGATTTGATATAAAGTCACCCAAAATGTTTTCAAAACAGATTTTATTAACCAATGCTTAGCAAAAATGCGTGTCTCAATTTTTTATCCACCTTTTCAAAAAGTGCAGTTGATTTTTTTTAAATATATGTGCAAATAGAAAAGACACACACAAAATTGACAGTATAGAAACTATACAAGATAGAATATACTAGACCAACTACAATAAAACATAATATGTCAAGCATTAATTTAATAGTTATATTATGAGAATTGAACAACCAATATTACACTTAATTAGACTAATAACGTTTAACATTCCTTTTGAAAGTTATATGTGTGTGCATGCATGAATTTTTTTTACCATAAAATATATAGTCAATTTACAAAGTTGCCAGTAATAATTGAAAGTTTGCTAATCTTTCACATGCGCTAAGACAGCCAATCAGATTTTAAACAGCTGTCTTAAGAATGATCAGGTTTCGACACACGACAGAGATTTGGACAAGAAAAGGATGATATCAACCTTGTCAACTTAACTTTTTAAATATATAAGCCAGTCTTAAGCATCTTGGCCTGAAAGCTTGAATATATAAACATATACACTTATCATTCATTGTGTTATTAATTTAAGATATTATGGAGCGAAATCTTAGATTTACTAAACCGCAATTTTCTAGATGTTAATATAATTTATCAGCAACGTATGTAAATAATATTTGTCTAAATCGCATGTTGTTAAATTGGAAATAATAATTGAAAGTTTGCTAATCTTTCACATGCGCTAAGACAGCCAATCAGATTTTAAACAGCTGTCTTATTAATGATCAGGCAAATTTTCAATTATTATTTCCAATTTAACAACAGACAAATATTATTTACATACGTTGCTGATAAATTATATTAACATCTAGAAAATTATGGTTTAGTAAATCTAAGATTTCGCTCCATAATATCTTAAATTAATAACACAATAAATGATAAGTGTATATGTTTATATATTCAAGCTTTCAGGCCAAGATGCTTAAGACTGGCTTATATATTTAAAAAGTTAAGTTGAGAAAAGGTTGGTATCATCCTATTTTTGTCAAAATCTCTGTCGTGTGTCGAAGCCTGATCATTCTTAAGACAGCTGTTTAAAATCTGATTGGCTGTCTTAGCGCATGTGAAAGATTAGCAAACTTTCAATTATTATTTCCAATTTAACAACATGCGATTTAGACAAAAGTTGCCAATGTAAAATGATTAAATGGAACTTATTTTATTGATTATTAAAAGTCAGCTAATAGATTATTTATTAGATAAATTTGTTAATAAAATTTTGAGAACTTTAAAATATAATCAAACTTATTAATATTGTATAATATTCTGATGTGGTAAATTGTTTATACGTGAAATAAATAAGTGTATATTCTACTTGTATAGTAATAATCTAAATTAGGGTATAACATTAAATTTTTAATATGTAAGTTTATTTTAAAAACAATGTCTCAAAATTTGCATTTTTGGAAAATCCCAGACATTGAAGTTCATGTGCTATCGGTTAGCAACATAGCAACAGAACAAATTTTACCCATAAAATTTTGAAAAGCAAAAAAACCTGGGTAATATTATATGATATCACAAACCACATGATACATGATAATAAGCTACAAATATCATCCCCTATCAAATCTGAAACAGTCTTTACTAAATTATTATGCAATAAGGACTATATCCAATTACATTATAAAATCAGCCAGCTTGTTCATCTTCCCCACCATAGAAGTTCCCCACTTTAGAAGAGCAGAGGAACCTATTAGGCATTTTGCTTAGCTGGCAAAATGTATCTTCTCATCAGTCTAAATAAATAAATTTAAACAACAATGAAGATTATCACTGAATATTATTTAAAAAGAAATCAAACTTTAATATTTTAAGTCACTAATAGCATTTATAAAATCATTTATGGGATGCTATACCTATAAAATATTTCAAAAATCATTTGTTTCTTCTCTGAACTTGGAATAACATGTCTGACTGTCTCTCCCTATGGATTTATTGAATGCTAAAAACATTGTACAAATTAACATTCAACATATATAATTGTTCATATATGAATGCTATTTAAAATCTTGATAAAGATTGATGGAAAGTAATTCAAGTCAATAGATTATTTATTCTCTGCTAGATCACATAGATAATATAATGACCTGAACTATAGCTGAAATAAATTCAACTTGTTTAAATGTATGATTATCAAACCAATGCATTTAATGTATACGATAAACATCAGCCATTAGGATATTATTCCCTTATTGTGTTCTAAAGAATTAACTTGCTCATTTTATATAAAACTACAGTTCTAATGTCAACCCAAGGATATTAATTTATAATTATTGATGCTATAGCTATGAATATGACAATGGCATTATAAAGTGCTAAATAAATTTTTCTAGACTGGATTGTTACAATCATGCAAGCTGAAATAGAAGTAATAATTATAAATATAATTTGTCCAAACTTTAAACACTTTTTAGCAAAATTCTTTATTTGTGATTTTGATAATATTTAAGAAGTAATAATTGTTATTTACTGCAAATACTTAGAAAAATCATTCTATTAATCTTTTCAAATCTTAATTTCTGAATGGAGTATTCCATCATGAGAATATAGTATTAACTATATATTATTAAAATTATTGCCAATAAAACTTCAATAATCATTGGATGCTACTTCAAAAGTGTTATGCCTAAATTATTGTCTACTGAATTTTATTCTTAAATTATGTAATTATTTCCTTTATAGTTATTATCGTTCTAAGTTCTCAAAATAATGCTGATATATAAGAAGATACAGGTAGTGTTTTATATTGTTAGTGATATTTGGGTACAAATGTAATGTTTATTGTTATATTTTATATTGAAGATAGGTTGCATTAAGTTAAATTAATTTATAACCCTCATAAATCCACTACATTTAACTTACTTTATATTTTATTTGTCCATATTCTCAACCTCATGTTATTCGGTCATGAAACAGTCTGAATAGATAATTAAATTAACGGGGAATATTTACCTTCATTGTTCATAGTAAAGATTATATTCATAATTTAATGGTAGCTATACCATGCAACAAAGAACTCTTGTGGTATTAATAATTCTAAACTTCCTTTGTTTGCTCCTAACTAAATATTGAAACTTTAACATTAAAATAAGCTAGACAATATAGCGAGTCATGCCACTAAGAGATCCAATAGTCAGATTTTATGAAGTTATGTATTTATACAGCATTGATACAAGTACTATGTAAACAATTTGCTTGTTCTGAAAAGAGTTAAGGAACTAGAGCGATCTTAGAAATGATGTTGATAGTGGACTAATTGTCACTATGAAAAAAATAAGGACATTATAAACCATTCTTATCCAACTTTAAGTGATGGTAGGCATTTAATAAATAGTGTACAACCCTCTCCAATAGAGTGTTTCATATTTGCATTACTTTATTGACCATACACATAATCACATCCAAATGTTAGACTGTTTAAAGAGAATAAATAATAATATTTAGAATTATTTTTTAGAGAACTTTTAATATTAAAAATATATTTATTGTTCACTAACATTTGTTGTTTTGTTTTATATAATTGTTATTAATAATAAAGTAATTGTTACATTTATAATATAGTTGCCGGCTGTTACTGAAATCATCATCTTTTTACAAAGAAATCAAGTCATATGTTACATGACCTAATTTTATTTTATTTGCGAGGTCTATATATATATCATCATCTTTTTATACATTATCGAAATAAAAGTGTTCATACTTCTACTTTATTAAGTTAATTTTCTTTATTGAATCCATTTGCATCATTTATAATTTCAGCTTTTATCTGTCATATAAAATTCTATAAAGTACAATGAGGTATAACAAAATCCCTTTGATATCTTAATCATACCTGGGATAAGTTAATTATAATTTTATATCTGTTAAATAAATAATTCGATTAGATTTAGTTAAGAACCCCGAGAGAATTAATTGATTTCATTTTACCTTTAATCTGGAAATGAGAGAGTTAATTGCTAGTTATATTTGAATAAACACACTCGTTTATTTTAGAGTAAGTCTATATACATTATACATTGCAATACAGTCTGTGCTATAAAAACACATTAAGATAATCACGAATTTAAACAATAATTATTTATTATTGTTTTTAGGGGAACAAAATAAATAAACACATTAAGATAATCACGAATTTAAACAATAATTATTTATTACTGTTTTAGGGGAACAAAATAAATATATGTTAATTTTAATTTATTTTCTGTAAAGATATACCTCATTCCAAACGCAATCTCATAAACACACTCATCTTAACCCATCGTCTTTTGCTCTACCCAATTGTGAGCTGAGCTTTAGGTTACAATAAATATAGTAATTTATGCTATTATTTTATTTTAGGGGAAATTGTAAGTCACAGTCTAACTATATTCACGAAGGTGGTTTATTTCAAACCTTTATGATATATATTTTTTTAATTTTAGGCTATTAGCTTAAACAATATAAAACAAATAAAGTTGGCTTTCAAATGTGAATGTAAATCCTGCTTCTTTACGAAAATGTCTGAGAAGACATTTTAATACTGCACTATCATCTAGAATACACTGGCTCTGAGATAAAATATATAGAGTGTATTACTGTTCTTATTGCTAATATTATCATAAGTATAACTATGTGTAAACTAACTCCCATAAAATACAAACATGTATCATCTACAAAAATATATGTTATGTTCATTCATCCAATGAATAAATTATCACCAAATACAAGTTTCTGATCCTAATCCCATTTTAGATTTTGTAACAATCTGCAAAAACAAACCATATTAAAAATGATAAATAAGTGAAATAAAAAATGAAGTTAAATAAGGTAGGATAATTCATGTATACACCATTTTTATTCAACACCAAATTATATTTAAAAAACTGATTTGATAATATATAAGAAATAAAAAGATAATATCCATTAAAAATATCTAATACTAATAATGTTAAATCATTGTAATGTCACATGATTGTTTTTCTTATGCTTACACATGCTGTAGAAACTATAGGAAAAAAATTTCCTCACACAATTATTTCACCTCAGGCAAGCTCTAATAATCAATAGCTGCTGAAAGGATGTGTACATCATAATTCCTATCCAATGCTTTCTAATCTAGTATCCACAGACTAGTTTCTAGCATCTGGATTTCATCAATGAGGAGCTTTGAATCTGGAAGCAGTGTACCTGAATCTTTTGATTAAATGCACCATCTCTGCAGCACCTATTTTATACATTTTTTAAAATTATAAGTTTATATGAAAAGACACTAATATTTTCAATCCAAGCTAATATGTCTATATAGTTATACAGATCTAAAACCAGTCCACTATCTGTATATTTTGATGTTTTATGTCTTTTAAGACCTATAGCCTTACAGTTACAAAAAAAAAAAGGTATAAGATAGGAGCTAGAAGAGTGGTGTATTCAATTCAAAGATCCAGATGCACTGCTCTCAGATGCAAAACTCTTCATTGATGAATGCCATAAACTAGAAACTAGTCTGGGGATATTGGATTAGAAAGAACTAAATATGAATTATGATGCCCACAATCTTCTAACATCTATTGATTATTAAATCTTGCACTAAGTGACTGAGAAAAAAATTGCTACTAATAACTTTGAACTTGCCATTATCAGATTTCCGATGATATAGATGGCTGAAAAAATGGAGAGAAAGAGAAGATTGAAGCCTGAACATTAGAGTTTAAAAATTTGCTATCTTAATATAAACCGAGAACTGATTATATATATGTGGATGATGATGATGATCCGGACCAACTGATAGTGCTGGTTCAGCATGAAATATATATATATATTGGAGATCATTTATCTTTTTCACATGTATGTGGTTATGAGTATCGGTTGTATAAGATGGAATGGAAGACTGAAGGGAGTTTGGAAAGTCTGGGTTCGAATCCCCTCTAATTATTAATAACTTTGTAAAATAGCTTATAAAACATTTTAAAAACTCACATTTAATACACATCTGCGTACACACAAAATTACAAGGATTACTTTTTTGAAACATAATAGTTTTATAAATTTTTCAAAATAAAAAATGAGATTTTTTAGCAAATATTATATTATGGTCGCTGCTGTATTATTTGTTTAACATCTAAAAGACAAATTTCAATTTTGATCTAATATATTAAAGAGTAAAATATAACTGAAATATCTTTAAAAGATTTCGCAAATTCATGCAATTCATTCTCATAATAGCCATCAGATTTTTTTTTTTTTTTCAAATAATCCCCCCCCTCCCCAAACATAATATATTTAACTACAAAAATTGTTGTAAAAATTTATTACTTTTTTATTAATAAAAATTTCTACGAAAGTAACAAAAAAAAGCTCCATATTATAGCAGAAGTATATATATACACAATGAATCAAACGATAGTGAAATTATTACATGTCATAAAACAAAAATATAATAAAAATAAATTTGAATGGCAAAGCTTCCAAATACTGGAGGATTAATGTCTAAATACTCTTTAATATTATTAACATTAGTATTATTTTTATTTTATTCAGCACTACAATTAGATAAAGATGACTGGAGAATATATTTCAAGAAAATAAATGGGTGCACATACGTATATGTTACAATGCTTAGTTGTTAAATTCAGCATAGAGACAAGTCCTGTAATTAAGATTGTAGAGCACAAACAATATTTCTAAAGTTAAGGGATCCTGCCCTGAAAAATGTGCATTAATGGTCACCATATGATTGCACGCCATCGAAGTGTAAATATTGTGTTGTAGTTTTTTCCCCTCCATTTTTCTGTTAATAAATTAATCCAAAAAAAAAAAAGAAAGACATATTGTGATGTTTAATTAATTAGTAAACTAACAAAATAAAAATATAAGCTGGCTATTTACAATTAATTTATGAATATAAATCAAGAAATTATATATAAAATTTAATTAAAAATAGGAATTATTTTGGCAACATTGCTGCAGGGCATTGATATAATTTAGGTATTAATATTAATGTAATTAATCATTAGATTACTATTACAGCTTCAATAATAAATGGTAACATTAAACAAATCGCAATTGTAAGAATATTTGGATATAATATTTTATCATTAACATAAATATGCTTTTAATAGGATTTTAAATCAAAAATAAATTTATAAAAAGGCAAAAACTAATTATTTTTAAAAAAGTTAATTATGTATTTCTAACTTTCATTGACAGTCTAAGACTTGGACACTAGCATTAAATAATATATCCATATATAAAATTTATTTATTTTTATTGATTATTGTTTATAGGTAATGTAGGGATTAATAACATTTTATTATAATGTGCTAATTTTAATTTTAATCTGTAAATAGTCATAAAAGAATTGAACAGAATTTTAGCTAAGATAACTTATATTATTATTATTATGTAAGATATATCATATAAGCTCTATCAAACGATAATACCTTTCAAGTTACTGATAAATAGCAAGAGCCTCCCCCCTCCCCATTTTTTAGTTATATCGTCAGAATGTTAACCAAAATAAACCATAGACTGCTGTGGAAAGTTCACATTTACAAGGCACAAAAAGAGAATTCACTTCTTAATTTTGAATACAAAATTGGGGCTAAAAAAAAAAATTGGGTGTGTTTAACTGATGCACAACTGCTATATAAAATTAATAAATTGGTTGAAAGGTAAAGATAGCTCCATGCTACCTGAAGTACCTGTAATCAGAATAGAATCTAAAGACAACTCCATAGACTATCCAGTGTTTTACAAATAAAAAAATCGGACACATATCCTTTCTAATTTACTCCCTGCAATGAAACCAGACTTTCAGTATCAACAAATAATGAAATAAACTATGAAAGTGAAGAGGGTACAGACATGGGGTGGGGTGGTGGTGGAAATTTTATTATCTCCTAAAGCAAATGACCCTTCCTGTCAGGTTGCAAATCATATAATTGTATTTTCCAAAGCAGAGAAATCTAAATAGTTTGATCCACAATCTAAATGTCAGTAAACAAAATACAAAATTAGTAGGTTCCCATTTGCAAAAATGGAATCTTCCTCATTCCAATACTAACATTATTTTCTATAGATAAACAGAGTGCAGGTTTGTTCATTGGCCCTCATCCCAAATGAGAATGCATTAATTTTCGCAATTATGCTATTGGTTTTGTAAAAACTTTGGTTTTCATATACAATGCAAAGGACTGGAAATACTATAGCTGCATCAAAACCCATTCTATTTAAATTAAAATATAATATTTTCTGTTCCTGTTGTGTAAGCCAATTTGGTAGAAGAGTTGCATAAGATTCTATAAAATGGGTTTCAAACAATTGGATAAAGTGATAATATGTAATAATTTCCAAAATAACTGTGACTGCAACAAGATTATACTAAATACTTTCTTTGTAAATGGAATAGTTTGTGTCCACTGCCCAAAGAAAAAAAAGAACTGCATAAAATTGGAAGGGGTGGGGATAGAATCTTGTAACCTGGCTTTATTAAACAACATGTAATGTCTTTTGGATAAAACTGAAAAAAAAAAAAAACTCGTCTAACAAGCAAATTCCCTTTTTTTATATATATTTAAAAATATTCTATCATATATATCCACTATAATACATCCTCCCTATAATTTTTTTTAAAAAATACATAAATCTTAATTTTTATACATTATTTATTATATTACATTTCTTAATGCTTTAACTTTTTAATTTTAAATCTTATAAAACCTTGACATCCCTTAATAATTTATAATTTAAATACCTTTTTCTCCATATGTACAAATCTTTATTTGTATTTTTTATTTTATTCCTAAATTATATTTAATACTTAATCTTATATTTTAAAATTCTTAAAAACATTTTATTCCTCTATTACTTATATACCTATTAAATTAATATTCCTTACTCATATCAAATTATTAACATTTCTAAATATATACCTGACCTTTTTCATCACCTTACATATTTATATAACATTATAATTCTTACAATATCTTTATTCACTACCAATTCCTACTACCATAAATGTATTCTTATATTTTTATTACTTAAATTATTTAATATTTAAATTATTATTTTAATTATTCGGGATTCAAACTCAGACTTTCACACAATTCACAACACTCAGTGCCATCTTATATTGTTGACCCACCTGATCACACACATGTTGAAAAAATAAATAATCACCAACATACATATTTCATGCTAAACCAGCACTCATCAGTTGGTCCAGATTATCATCTCCACACATATATACAACCAGTATTCAGCTTTATATTAAGATAGCCAATCCTCATACTTTAATGGACAGGCTTCGAACCCACAACTCTTCAGCCTTCCATTTCATCATGGAAGGCTAAAGAGCTGTGAGTTGGAGTAGTTTGAAGCCTGTCCATTAAAGTATGAGGATTGTCTATCTTAATATAAAGCTGAGTACTGATTGTATATACGTGTAGAGATGGAAATCTGGACCAACTGATGAGTGCTGGCTTAGCATGAAATACATATGTTGGTGATTATTTATCTTTCCAACGTGTGTGATCAGGTGGGTCAGCAATATAAGATGGCACTGAATGTTGTGAGTCACGTGAAAGTCTGAGTTCTAATCCTGCATCTATTACATATATAAATGCAGGTGTAAGCCTGTACAATGTATTTATTATTTTAATTATTAAATAATTTAAGTAATAAAAATAAAAATATAAGAATAAATTTATGGTAGTAGGAATTCATAGTGAGTAAAGATATTGTAAGGATTATAATGTTATATAAGTGTGCACGCTGATGAATAAGGTCAGGTATATATTTAGAAACGTTAATAATTTGGCATGAGTAAGGAATATTAATTTAATAGGTATATAAGTAATAGAGGAATAAAAGGTTTTTAAGAATTTTAAAATATAAAATTTAAGAATTAAATATAATTTAGGAATAAAATAAAAAAAAATAAAAATAAAGATTTGTATGTATGGAAAAAAAGTTATTTAATATATATATATAAAAAGTCAAATATGTTTAAAAATACATATATACAAGCAACAAAGATTACAAATTATAAAATTATTATATAAAAGCCTTTTTCGGCAAATTATGTTTTTTTGCCCTTTTCAATATGTCTCCACGATTTAAAGCACATACAGCAACATCTATATCAATACATGAGAGAAGATAGATAAACAAATGGATATTTGACATGATCTATTATGTGATTTTTTCCCCCTCAATTCAACTACAAAATTATTCTGTTATATATATTGAATGGATATATATCCACATATATTAATTAATTAACTATTCATTCTTTATCCATTAACTACTTATTATTTAACTTAATGGATGTTTTGTATATATTCATACAGTTGTTTTTATTATACATGATGTAATTTGTTTCATATATTTTACATCTATTAACATTTTTAATAAACACATATTATCAATACAATTTATTTTATGTCCATACTGCAAATAATGAACATATAACGCAGATCTATCATCTTTCCTAGCAATAGCATCATTGTGTTCTTTAGCTCTTTCTCCCAATTGCTTTGACATCTGGCCATAGTAAATCATATTACAAAAATTACATCTAATTTTATAAACCATTCCTCTCTTATATTTTATATCATCTTTCATTCTACAATTAGTTATCAATTTATCAGAGATCTTAAGAATAGACTTGTTATAAAAAGGTATTTAAATTATAAATTGTTAAGGGATGTGAAGGTTTTATAAGATTTAAAATTAAAAAGTTAAAGAATTATAAGAAATATAATATAATAAATAATGTATAAAAATTAAGATTTACGTATTTTTTAAAAATTTTTATAGGGAGGATGTATTATGTTGTATATATATGATAACATATTTTAAAATGTATAAAAAAAGGGAATATAAAATATTGAAGAATTAAAAATTAATTTAAAAATTTTCAAAGTATTTAAGGATTGAGTGATTTAGTAATATAATGTAATAAATGATGTCTAGTGTTTAAGAAAGTTATTATATGTATAAATTGATTGTTAATTTATTGATGTATATATAAGTTTTGTTTGTATTGTTATAATATTTAAATTTTTGTAAATCTGAAGAAGACTGCGAGGAACAGTCGAAACTGTAATTATAATAATAAATATTTTTGCTTAAAAGGTGTAAGAAGATTGTAATTATTTTTAAAAAGATATATTGTTGTATTACTAAGCCTTATAATAATTCGAGAATTAAGCTAAAAATAAATGCCATTTGTTAGCTTAAAGTGGCTATGATAAATATTATTGCCATTTTTATGTATGTCCTTGCACTACCAATTTTAAATATGTATTTACCTTGATTACATCAAAGTTAAAAATTTTGCTTACATTATTATACAGAAATTTTCATTTATATTTCAATGTTTACACCTGTCAATTCAAGAAAATCTTTACAATTAATATACACATAACTCATTGCAGGAGAAGCTTAATTCAAAATGAGAATTCAGTTATTAAATATTGAATTCTTACATATATGTAATATCTATGTCTGACTACTAACTCCACAACAATATGTGTTAGAGATAATCTCTAATTTTGAAAATGATTAGTAATAATCATTAGTGTATTTATCTGAAATGGATGGCGTCAAAGTTGTGAGTGGAGGGAGTTTGACAATGGTAAATAAAAATGTAACAATTTACTCTAAATACTTTGCATATAATATATATATATATGAAAGATAGTGACCTGAACCAACTGATGAGTGCTGGTTCAGCACGAAATGCATCTTGGAGGTCATTTGTCTTTTATTATATCTTTATTTATATGAAATTGAAAAAAATGGGGAAGTATGGAGGTGTTTATTATATCTATAAAGATATTACATATGGGACAGAGAAAGGTGAATAACTCTGTGTGTGTAAATTTAAAAAATCAGATATATTAATGTTTAATTGAGTTTTAAAGTTGATATCTGTGCTAGAGATAATTTCTAGTTTTGAAAATGATTAGTAAGAATCATTAGTGTATTTATCTGAAATGGATGGCGTCAAAGTTGTAAGTGGAGGGAGTTTGACAATGGTAAATGAAAATGTAATAACTTCAAAATAATGTTAAAAATGGATTTGCCTCTTAGCTTAAGAATCATTCAAACAAATACGACTGTGATTTTTGAACCACACACACACTACAATTATAACTGACTGTTCCTTTAAATACTTCATAATATAAAATTTCATTTAGATCATTATATTGAAATTCCCATTTATTTCAATATTTAAATCTATAAGTCTGTAAAAATCTTTTAAAATTAATATACAAAACTCATTGAGAGAAGAAATGTGTGATTTCTTAAGAGAATTCGGAGTTGTTAAATATAAATATTAAGTTAAAAGATATTTTAACTTAAAATGGATCAGAAAATACAATTGTTATTTCTAGATCACGTGTTTTTACTTGATTGTTTGTTCTTGATTATATAATAGTTGAAAAATTTTATCTAAATTGTTACATAAAAAATTCCATTTATATGTTAAAGTTTACAACTCTAATTCCATAAAAATCTTTAAAATTAATACATAACTCACTGTGGAAGAGGCCTGACTGCTTGTGAGAATTCGGAATTGTTATACTTCAAATTCTCACAGAGAAATAAGAACTGTTTGATTGCTAACTCCTAAAATATTAAGCTAAAAACAGCTCAGACAAGTTTTATTAATAATTCATGTGATTTCAACTCACATGACTAGATTTAATTGGTCATTGCCTTGATTATATCATAGCTGAAATTTTATCTAGACTACTAAACATATTTCAATGTTAACAACTTTTAAGTTCAGAAAAACCTTTAAATTTAATGTGTGTGTGGTGCGTGTGTGACACCACATGGCTAAAGATTTTCCTCTGAGATGTGTTGTAATTATCATACAGTGTGAAGATTGATTTCATTTCACAACTATAATTATCACCCACTAACATCATTTCATATTGTTGTTGCCTAATACTGACATTAAAAAATGTGACATAATAAATAAATAAAAAAGCAAGACAAAACAGAAAATAATAGATTTTAAAAAAATAGACCTTCCTTATGAAGCATGTTGGAAAATAAAAAGTGAAACTCAATTTACATTTCAATGTAAGATAAAAACTATAATAAAAAAAATAAAAATTACATCTAGTTATCAATTTGGGTATTTTTAATTTGAATTCTCCAGTTATAAGATAATAAAAACAATATTAATCAATTATAAAATTTGTATTTGCAAACTCCAAATCATACATCTGAAATTGTTAAATTTTTAATATTACAAATATTGTATGTAAAATATAACTTACCATGCTTGTCATACAAGTGTTTTTTTCTTTATAAGTGGATGGCAATTGTGGTGTTAAGGCAGCTGTTACTGTAGTGGGTGATGGACTACTTGTTGAAGGCGAAGAAGGTACTTTATATTCTAAGCCAGTTCGTGGAGGTTTAGGAGGTGGAGACTTCCACTCTATGGAAATATTGTCCTTATGATCAAAATCATTTATTCTAGAGTTTAAATCTTGTGAGCTGATACGACCATTTATATCTGAATTGGTCTGTGATGTTTTGAAGTTTTCAGATCCATTTTGGTCTAATGAATTAGTAAAATTAACAGAACGCTGATAACAGGTAGATGCTGGACTCCGTGATCGATAAGGTATTACTCCATTTAAAACAGCACCATCTATGTTAATTAATGAATTAGCATTGCAAGAATTTATAAACTGTTCATTTTCTGGACAGAAATTTCCTAACTCCTTCAAAGAATTAGGTGAAAAATTACCATTATCAGATGTTCCACTATTTCTGAGATGCCTTTTTCGTTGTAAAGACCCTGATTCAAAAATGAGGTTTAATTCATCCTCTGATGAATTGGATCCAAAGGCTCGGCGGAAGACTGAAGTATCTCCTGATGAGGATTTCTCAGCAGAGGGAGATAAATTGCTGCGGTCACGAGGAAGAGATCCATTTGTTTTTATCCTATTCATATGGCCATGATTAGAGTCTCGCTTCTCCCGTCTTTCTGGTGCGGCCAGAATGTCGTTCTGTTGACGCTGACTCTTGTCATTATGAGCCTGGCGCTCATATTCAGCACATAAATTCAGGATTTCTTCCAAGCGCTGACGTTCCATTCGCTCAATTTCTTGTTCTTTCAATCGTTCTGCCACTACCTTCTGATGCTTAATTTCCCAATAAATAACATCATCTCTAGAATTATTAGGACTTTCTTGACATTCAATAGAAAATGGAGAGGGCACTGCAACATTGTTAGAAATTTGGCAATTAGAAGAATTTGGAAGAAATATTTTTGGAGAAATAAATGGATCTATTGGAATAATTCCCAACTGAGATGTTGGAGATAAGGCTCTTAATGCGGATTGTTTGGGTGGAATAGGAGGAGGTGGACTGTGTGCCTTCTCCACTCTTAATGGCACTGATGATGGAATATCATATAAAGGTGAGCTATCATCTACAGAAGCAAAATGAGGTGAGCTATCGAGACTGGTATCTTTTCGAATAAACACCTTCTCCCCCTGATATCCATTAAGCCCCGAAGGAGACCATCTTATCCCTGGTTTGGATTCAACGGGAGAAGTTTGGTGACTCCGGGACATGTACTCAAACCGAGAAACTTTGCCTACAAAGTTGTCACTTTCGAGTTTATCCCGGAAAGCCTTGTTCGGTGATGCAATAGATGGGACATCTTGCTTGATAAGAACTGTGTCATCCATTCGGGATCTTGGGGTAGCAGTCACAAAAGTCTCACTTTGCTCTTCGACACCTATAATAAAAAAGAAATAATATTTGTAAAGTTGTAGTTACATTTAACATTAATTTACATACATATTTTATACTAAAAATTCAATAGCAGAATTTAGCAAAATAAATGCTCATTCATATCTTTTTAAAAGTTGTTAATCTTTTAAGTTCATACATATATAAGTAGCTGATCCTTTTCTTATTTTTTGAAATTAATCTTCATGGATCAAAATGCAAATGTCTTTACCAAATCAATACATGTCCAAATATTTATATTCTTTGTTTTACCATATAAATACTTATAACAGATTTCTTCCTGAAGATTATCATTAAACTTCTCGCCTCTTTTTCTTTTCATCTTAAGAACCCCTTCTAATATATTGCCTATAATTATCTTTATCAAAACTTTATTAAATTTAGTGGTTCCCAACCTTTCTTTACCAGTGATTCACTTCAAAGTTAATTAGATTTTTGCTATGTAATAGAAAATTTAGAACAAAAAATAAATTATTCACATATTTTGTATTCATTATAAAGAAATAAATGTTATCATATTATAACGGAAATGGTTATTTGGATTGTTTGCTTGATTTGATTTTTATCTTTAATACTTTCAATTATATTTTAGACTTATTTATTATACTTTATTTTTTCACATTTTGATTCTTCCTTTTTATTTATTTATTATACATTTATTTTTACAGCATTTGCTCATTCTTATTTGTTTATTATCAGTTTTGCTAACCGAAATATCCCGGCTTAGCCTCCAACTGTAATGGATATTGTTTATTTATTTATTTAACCAACGCCATTACAATGCAAGCAGAGAGCTAATACAGATACAAATTTAACTTCATATCTATACCCTTGACCGAACCCCAAGGCAATACGTACATATTATCTTGGCGTTATTTTTCCCGATCAAGAACTCTCGGCTGCTGAACAATGCAAACCATTTCAAAGAAATTTAACGAATGTCCAGCACTTGCTATTTATTTTTTTAGAATTGGGAATTCGCACGAACAAGCAGCACATGAATACCTTAAATAAATCAGCATGCCCCTTCAATCACTAATTACAGTTTCCCCCCCGGTCGTAGCTTGGTGATAGGAGAATAAAGCAAGGATACGAAATTTAATGATAAATATGTTTAATAATAATACTCACACTTTATATAAAAAAATACATTATAATAATAATAATAATAAAAAAACACACACTTATAGAATATATGGCTATAATAACATATGAAAACAAATCAAATATTAAAGTTCTTAAAGTCCTGTTGATAGAGTTCTATTTTATCAAATTATTAATTGTGTATTTAGTTATGAGTAGTAAACAGATTAAAAGCATGCATGCTTTTAATCTGTTTACTACTCATAACTAAATACACAATTAATAATTTGATAAAATAGAACTCTATCAACAGGACTTTAAGAACTTTAATATTTGATCTGTTTTCATATGTTATTATAGCCATGTATTTTATAAGTGTGTGTTTTTTATTATTATTATTATTATAATGTATTTTTTTATAGAAAAGTGAGTGTTATTAAACATATTTATTCTTAAAATTGTGTATATTTGCTTTATTCTCCTATCACCAAGCTACGACAGAGAGGAAACTGTAATTAGTGATTAAAGGGTAATGCTGATTTTTTAAAGGTATTCATGTGCTGCTTGTTCGTGCGAATTTCCCAATTATATAAAAATAAATAGCAAGTGCTGGACATTCGTTAAATTTCTTTGAAATGGTTTGCATTGTTCAGCAGCCGAGAGTTCTTGATCGGGAAAAATAACGCCAAGATAATATGTACGTATTGCCTTGGGGTTCGGTCAAGGGTATAGATATGAAGTTAAATTTGTATCTGTATTAGCTCTCTGCTTGCATTGTAATGGCGTTGGTTAAATAAATAAATAAACAATATCCATTACAGTTGGAGGCTAAGCCGGGATATGTTGGGTTAGCAAAACTGATAGTAAACAAATAAGAAATAAGAATAAGCAAATGCTGAAAAAATAAATGTATAATAAATAAATAAATGAAAGGAAGAATCAAAGTTGTGAAAAAATAAAGTATAATAAATAAGTCTAAAATATAATTGAAAGTATTAAAGATAAAAATCAAATCAAGCAACCATCCAAATAACCATTTCCGTTATAATTGGGGGCCAGAGTCCGGGATATTTTCACGTTTACAAGTTCAGCCCATTTGAATTCGAGTATAACAAAATTAATAGTTTATGCAATAATTAATAAACAAATCAAAAAATAGCTTGGTGGTAGACAAAAGCAAGAAATAAAATAAATATTAGAGGGTAAAAGGAGAGAAAGAGAACGTGATATAGTTTGGGAAGTTAGGTTGTAAATTGGATACAGTTGCGGAGGGGTCTTGAAGGCAGGCGTGGGTGAGTGATGATTAGTGAGTGAGACGGGGAGAGTCGAACAAACGTACCTAGTGTCAGTGAAATATAAAGTCAGTAAAGTAAGATAATCCTATAAGGAGAGAGTTAGAATAATAAAGCCGTAGAATAAAATATAAGTGATTAGTTAGTGTGCGTGTTAGATAGAGTTTATGCATTTGAGATCAAAACAAAAATGGACGCTCTAGTAGGCAAAATAGAAAAAACCTCCGAAGAACAAATGGAAACGTCCGGAGAAATAGCTAGTGAAGGAGATATAGAAATTAGAAAGGGAATGAAGACGAAGATTGATAAAAATAAAATAGAAAACTGCGTTATAATGGATATGTTCATGAAATTAATAAGGCCAGCAAAGGTTGATTATAGAAATGAGGGGAAGGGATGAAAGAAATAGTAGGAAGATAGAAGAGGTGGACGAATGACTAAGTAAGAATGTTAGCCAAAAAATTGAAGAAGTGAATGAAAAATGTGAACAAACCTCAGACCAAATGAAGGTTGCAAATGAAAGGCTGGATCACCAGGAGGAACTACTGGAGAAAATAGAGCAAGTTAAATTAGAGCAAGGGGAGGAAATTGAAGTAATAAAAAATGAAAACAGAAAGGTTATAGAAAGCATACAACTAGAGGTAACTCAGTTAGCGAACACAGTTGAGAGGATAGAAGTGAGAGTAGAAAGGGGTGAGAATAAAATAGAAAATATAACAGAGATAATAAGAGCTAACAGTAAAGAGCAAGAAAGCGCGAGCAAGTGCTTGCAAATAAATAGTGAAAGTAACAGTGCGGAGCAAGTGCTTATAGGCCCAGAAGGAAAGACTGTCGGACAGGTTACTGAGTCGCTAAATGCGTTTGACAGCACTAGGCCTAATTACAAGGCGGAGGATCGGGGATTTAAACCCCAGCCCAATGATCCACACATAGGAAAGATGCAATTCAATCCTCACCGCGATTATTGGGAAGGAAACCAGGCGTTTCCTGATAGATCAGAAAGCGCTAAATTGTCCGAACAGATCGGAAGAGGTTCAAATATAAATTACCCAGATGAGCAAGCCGACTCTAGTGGACATCGGAACATTGCTCCAGTTCCAAGCAAAAGTGGGAATAGGTATGGTAAAAAGCATAAGAAGCCTCCAGACAAAAACTAATCCGAAAGAAAATAAACGGACGGATATGTCGGTTCGATGAAACAATAACGTCTTGGAATCATGAAAAATAAAATTGTTTTTTTTTAAATGTATGACAGGTGGGGCAAATCGTCTCATGACAAATAATTAAAGTCACTATGATAAACAACAACAACAAAAAAATGTTCACGGAGTAAAATCAATGATAAACTTAATGCGCGTTTATGTGCAGTCAAGCACAGCAAGACAAATGTAAATAAAAGTAATAACAAAAAAAAAAAAAAGGGAAAAGGAATCTATAAATAATTTATTCGTATAACAATCTGTCAATTATAAATGCAGATATAATTAACAAATAAATAAAAGTAAAAATAGAAATAAGAATCGTTTAGGCTCATTAAAGAGCCAGTTAATAATTAATAAAATAAATAAATGAATAATAGTGATAATGCGTAAATGACAGATATCACTAGTAGGTGTATGAGGTTGCAGATTGAGGCATATATGTGTGTGTGTATGCATTATGTTTGGGTCGTATTTTGAGCTTGATTCAGCCGTCTCTTCGCACTTTAGATTCTCATGGCTTTCGGTGGTTAAACTTTTAAATGAAGCACCAGTAAAAATCCTGGATTCACGATATAATAAAAATTAGTGTCTCAAAATAAATAAAATAAAGAAATAAATAAATAAAGAAAGAAGAATTTGTTGTTTGCGCAAGATGAACAGGCAGTAGAAATATCCTGCTGTTCACACGCTTTAAACCCTTTTATGTTTTTGATAGAGTTAAGTCATGCCATGGTCTCGTATGCGTAGAGATTAAATTGGTTGATCAGCCAAAATCGATCGGAAAGAATTGTGTAGTTTTACCTAGCTGTCTCTCTGCAGTCATCCTCATCATCATCACTCATCATGATAGAGTGGAAAAGTCTGTAATAAAAGCAGAAGTAAGGGTTGAAAGCAAAGAATTAAAATAAGCTCTCATCTCAGACTAAGATTCGACCCGATTTTAATTCTCAAAAGCGGGCGGAGTGTAATGTGACGACCACGTAAAGTCGTCGACACACATATATATTTATTAATAACATTAGATAAATTCGCTAACAAGAAGTAATAAAGGTGAAATAAATTAGCTATTAAATTTTTAAAAAAAGGAAGGAAAAGAAAAAATTGAAATTCTAATGTCAAAATTTACTGTGGATTTGTAATAGTAAGAGAAGGGGAGGGGGTGCATAAAGAAATGCGTCTCTTTCTCTCTTGTAAGTCAAATGCTAGAAAGTTATTTTGTTTATTGTGGGAGAGGGGAAGGGGATGCATAAAGAAATGCGTTTCTTCTCTCTCATTAAAAACTATATAATAACAAATTAAAATAAAATGTAAAACACAAATGTGAAAAAAAAAAAGAATTGTAAACTTTAAATAAAATTAAATGTAATATGTGATATATAAAAAAAACAATATGGCCGTAGGTGTGAAAGTCTGTTGGACAAATTAAATTCCACGGACAAAGAAAATGTTAACAACGGAAGATCTTTGCCTGATCTGTTAAATTAATTGGGACTTACATTCCAGCCACTAATTAAATAAAGAAACATAATGATAAGAATTGGTTGGAAATCTAAGTCTTAATTAAAAATTTTAAAAACAATGAACAAAAGAAAGAGATTAAGAAAATTACAATTTTTATCTGGCATTGCTAGTAGAGACTTTGAAGAAGCAACAGCTCAAAGAAAATGAAAGAAGTGCGTGGCTAGTGGCGTTAAAGGGACGTGGGTTCGGATTCAAGCCGTCTCATCACTGACTCACAATGTAAGATCTTTGCCTGACCTGCTAGAGGGACCACCGCTTCTGTAGCTGTCAACTGAAACTCAACCTAAAGAATCAACAAGCAAAACTGGAACGAGAAATAACCCCACAAACTGAGGAAGTTAATCAAGAGCGCTCGGAAGAAATACCCATGGGACAATTACAACAAAGCCTAGGTAAAAGCATGCATGCATTTTAATCTGTTTACTACTCATAACTAAATACACAATTAATAATTTGATAAAATAGAACTCTATCAACAGGACTTTAAGAACTTTAATATTTGATCTGTTTTCATATGTTTTATTATAGCCATGTATTTTATAAGTGTGTGTTTTTTATTATTATTATTATAATGTATTTTTTTATATAAAAGTGAGTGTTATTAAACATATTTATTCTTAAAATTGCGTATACTTGCTTTATTCTCCTATCACCAAGCTACGACAGGGAGGAAACTGTAATTAGTGATTAAAGGGTAATGCTGATTTTTTAAAGGTATTCATGTGCTGCTTGTTCGTGCGAATTTCCCAATTATATAAAAATAAATAGCAAGCGCTGGACATTCGTTAAATTTCTTTGAAATGGTTTGCGTTGTTCAGCAGCCGAGAGTTCTTGATCGGGAAAAATAACGCCAAGATAATATGTACGTATTGCCTTGGGGTTCGGTCAAGGGTATAGATATGAAGTTAAATTTGTATCTGTATTAGCTCTCTGCTTGCATTGTAATGGCGTTGGTTAAATAAATAAATAAACAATATCCATTACAGTTGGAGGCTAAGCCGGGATATTTCGGTTAGCAAAACTGATAGTAAACAAATAAGAAATAAGAATAAGCAAATGCTGAAAAAATAAATGTATAATAAATAAATAAATGAAAGGAAGAATCAAAGTTGTGAAAAAATAAAGTATAATAAATAAGTCTAAAATATAATTGAAAGTATTAAAGATAAAAATCAAATCAAGCAACCATCCAAATAACCATTTCCATTATAATATATAATGTTTATATATATTAAAAAAACATCACCAAAAAGTTTTAATCCTACTAAAATACTTGTGCTCATTCTTCTTTGCACAATTTCTTCATTCTAGGACAAATTATAGGCAAGTTCTTCTTCCATGGAAAGTAGTCTCTCATGTTTTTTACTTTTAATTTCGGTCATTGATAAATGTGCTAATTTGCATAAATACAAAGTTGAGAACGGCAGTAAAATTTGTAAGGCCTTGATATATTTGAAAATTCAGATGAAATTTTTATCCAAAATGGTAGTACATTCATTTCATCAGATTCTATTCTTAAATTTCTATCATTTATTATTTCTATGTATTCCTCTTCAGATATAGTTAAAGATTGGTCAGGAATTTTTGTTAATTAAGAAAGGATTTCTAATACCATCATATTCGTGAACATTCAAAGATGGAAAATAATGCTGATTTTTTTCTTCTAATGTCATGTTTCAATTATTAATTTAAAAATATTATCAATTTAGTTTTTGACAAATTAATAAGAATTGCCTGCTAAGCTCGTACCGAAGTGACGAAGCAGTTGAGCATACATTTTTCAGAAGTATTGTAGTTTGTCAGCATTTTGCCATATTTTATACATTTTTAATTTTAATAAGCTTATATATTAAGTTTTTGGTATAAATTTTGATATTTTACTGGGACACTTGAGAAACTCTTGCGACACACAAATGGGTCATATCACACACATTGGAAAGATTGATGTAATCCAATTCCTCTTCCTATTCATAACTTCTTCAATAAATTTTTTATTAATTTCTTCTATATCACTAAACTTATTCTTTTCTTTCTCCTCCAAAGTTTCTATTTTTTCCCTAATTGTCCACGTTTCAGATTAATATAAAACTGCTGCGACATAAAGCACTTAACAAGCCTCTTTCTTTTTTAAATGAATATCAATGGACCTACAAAACAGTCTTATTCAATCATTACAATTACTAATATTTAAAAACAATAATCTAATCCGACTTCTTTATTTAAAACATATTCTTAATATATTCCTCTCACCTTTTTCTTAATTGTCCATGTTTCAGATTAATATTGTAACCTTATCATCAATTGAAATAGAGAGAGAGAAACACAGTGTACAAGAAACTGACCATGGACAAATCTCTTGCCAATGCACTTTAAAACTTTCAAATCTCTCAGGTTCTTTTATAGTATAAATTTCAAATAATGAATGTAATTAATAACAATAATAATAAATATTTTAATATAATACTCTTACAAGGTTACATTTATGGGGTTTGAAACTTCTTCTCTCAGGGTTAATGCTAAAAGCTTAGATATCTTAAAACTTTAAATACTAGCTCAAGTTTCAATATTTTAGCTGTATCTCAGATTCACATTATTCTTAATATAAAATGATAATTATATTAGGTATTCCAAAGTTCTCATATGCAATATTTATTTAAATTGTAAATAAAACATTTTATATCAACTTAATAACTTTATTCTAGATATCTTGTGCTTCAATCAAATATGAAAAACAAATACATAAAACTAGAACAGTGATTTCACCAGTATATATATATAATATTATGATTCGATGTCTGTATTTTTAAAAACAATATACGTAATTATATAACTGAATATTTATAAATACAGTAACTAATAATTAAAAAATATTTTATCCACTTAGGAGCGCTTTCGATTATCCCAGTAATCTGTTTCAACTAAAGCTTTGTTAGTTACTACTGTATTTACAAATATTCAGTTATATAATTACATATATATATTAAGAATTGTGCAAAAAAATAATAATTGAATATTAGTGGGAAAAAAGCACATATTTCAATTAATCAATGTAGCCTATGATGTAGTTATTTGAATTCATGATAACTTGGAATGTCAATATATGTCTAATGTCTATTCAACTTATTATTCCAATGACTTTTAATCGAGTTACAAACACACCAGATAAATTTGAAATAACAACAACTGTATGTTAAATATAAGCATTTTGTTTATGTTTATTTTATACAATTTGTGAAAATAGCTGTCAGCAGGAAAACAGGATGAAAAATAAAGATTAGTAACTAATAGATAATAGTAACTGCTATCAGTGAATATCAAAATTATTTCTTGCTTAATAACATTTAATTGTATGGTGGATTTATTATGATAAAGACTGAATAGTGGCATGCATTTTTATTTTTAATTTGTATGCTTATCAAAATTTATTTTTTGGTCTACATAAAATATACATAAAAACAAACTATTTTTAAATCATTTGAAAAGCTTTAGCTATGCATAATATTTAAGTTGTCAACTACAAACATTTTTAATTGATTGGTAAAACCCCACAGGTATTTAAAAAATGATAAAAATTATTACTTGTTAGGAAGTTGATTGGAGCGACTGAGAGACGAGTATTGGGCAGAATGCTCTTCATGCGCATGGCTTCTTGAGGATGATTGAATCTGAAGTAATTGGACCGACCCAAACAAATCATGGACCCTAAAAAAAGGAAAAAAATGCATTTGCAATTAATATCTTGTATTAAAAATTTACGACTTTTTTAAAATAAACAAATGAATTTTAATTTAAGGAAGTCTATGATGTTTGAGGACAAGAAGTGAGAGGTAAATTGCGATCTGGTTCTATAACTAAAAAATGGCATTATGGCTTTTGAAGACTAGTTGCAACAGAGATGAGTTACACACAATCCCATGATTCTTTAGCTCTCAATATGGCAATTAGACAATTGAGCGCAGGAAGTGATATAGACGAATTGTGATCTATGGATATTTAATTCTAAATCCAGTACTCTAACATCTGGAACACCAGAAGTGATAAAATGAACTGTAATCCATGGATCTTCGTCTTTCAAGTTCAGCAATCTAACATTAAGCACAAGAAATGACAAATAGTTGAGTTTCAATCCACAAATCTGAAGCTGACAAGTCTGGTTTCTACCACTGATAGGACTTTTTTTATATTTTATTTACTATTACTTTCATCAAAATGGCATTGCTTAGTCACTAAAACTTGGAGCTTATTTTAAATAATCAAATATGACCCGGTCTTTACAAGTCCTTCATAACGATTACAAATATAGTATTATAAATCCAGTTGCTCTTACTTTTAACCTCAATCAATGAATGATATTACAAATATTGCAAACATCATACTTATACTTTTATGGAAAATGAACATTTTGTATTTTAAATAAACATATACAGTTTGGATTTTATTATCAAATGTGGCAGGCAGAATATTATTTATCTAGAACCTATTATTCAGTAACTTCTACCATCCAAACAAAAGAATAAAAAAAATTGTATTGCCATCAGACTAAATAATATATATACATTTTTTAAATCTTGAAAACATTAAAAAAAAAAAGATAAACACAGTAGAATCAACACATTTAAAAATAAATTTAAAGAAAAACACATTTAAGTAAATGTCTGTAAATTAATAAATCTAATTTACATGAGTGAAATGTTTACATTTTATCTTTTAATCAGCTTTATTTTATCTTAGAGAGAAACTGAGACGGGGGGGGATTTATCTTTAATTTAATTACTAAAATTGTAACAACATTTTTTAAAAACACATTTAGGTGAAGGAAACAAAAAGACACACTAATGTACTTTTTATAATATATTTTAAAGTCTGTATAAGAGGAATACAGAGACTTCAGACTATTCAATGAAATATGGAGAGATATGTATTGGGAGTACCAACAAGAGATTGAAAACAAAATACTTGGGTGAGAGAACAAACAGGTATGACTGACATCATTGAAAGAATTAAATGATTAAAATGGAACTGGGCTGGATAGATTGCTAGAAGAGATAATATTAGATGGTCAGTTGAAGTCTTTAAACTGAATAAAAAGCGATTTAAAAAGATCTAGAAAGAGACCAGATGTGAGATGGATGAATGAAAAAAGGTTGTTGATGTGATGTGGAGACAAAAGGCTATTGATCAAAAAAACTGATTAAACTTGGGAAAATATTCATCATGCAGTAGATAATAACGACTGAAAATGATAATGATGCTATTGCATTCATTTAATATTTATGTAAGTTTTCTATAGCACATAATCAGGGCAAAATAAGCAATATACTGCTCAATTACAGCATTCTAAAACCGGTAAAATTACTAGTCAAGAAAGATTCGGAAACCAATGATCAATTAATATTATTCCTTTTACCTATGCTCTATGGTCAGACTTTATGCTTTTAAATACTGGTAGTAAAGCTTGCTTTAGAGCTATTAGCACGTTCATTATATTATGTTTGTAATACAATCTTATTAAATTAAATCATGTGACATATGACTTGATTTCCTTACTATTATAGTTTTGTTTTTGAGGCTTTGGTCATGTTATATTGCTAAGGCTGTTAATATATGGTGTAGCTGAAAATTATTCAGACCCATATAGCTATATAAGTTAGATAACTGATTTGAAGAAATATATTATGTCTGAAAATTTCAGATTTTCTACTTAATAGTTAAGTATTAGATAAATGCTGGGCTTGAGTTGATATTTTAAATCTAGGGTCTGAAAGTTCTAGTGCCTCACTGATGAGACTAACTGATTTGGGGACAGGAATAATTCTAGATAGAGATTTAAAATGCTTTCTCTTGGTGGTATTTACAGCAAAACTTGTTTTAGAGCTATTAGCGTGCTCATTATATTACATTTGTTATACAAGCTTATTACATTCAGTCACGTGATATATGATTTGATTTCCTTAATGATAAAAATTTAAAGCAAAGTGCAAAACATAAATATCAAAAATATTATTAAGCAACGATTTCTATTGAGTAAAAAAATAAATAAAACTGATTTTTAACCCTCAAAAAGTAACTTTGAATTTAACAATAATATAATATTTATTTACAAATTTTTATTCTTCGGTAATTAAAATTATACAACAGCTCAATTATTTTAATAAATCTAAATTTATAATTCAAACACGATGGCTACACAAACTAAAAGTTGAAAAAAGTGTTTTCCTATTTATTAACTATAAACAAGGCTTGTACAATTAGACAATCCAAGGATAATATTCCCACTGCAACTGAAGCGGTTGCCTTGTTTCTTTTAAGCTATGGCCCCAAATAATAATGAGACACGAATAGAAGTGTTCTGAAAGTGTAACATTGCTGTTAATATAACAACATTTTTGTCTCCAAATAACTAATGGAGAAATGGACATGTATAATTGGACAGTTTTGTGAACAATAATTTCAGCATAAGAAGTTGGGTTTATGTGTGTAAGTCTGGAAGGGCAGGTGAATTTTGTGTCACTGCACTTCTGGAACTATTAATATCCCACTCACCTATCCATACATTTATACTTGATGTTCAAAATCATATGCATTGAATCAAGTGTGTGGGTGCGGATGCGCTTGACACGCACCGACACTCCCTAAATTTCTTTGTAATGATTCTTGTTGATTGCATTGTAAAACTTATGCTTCTTGAATCGTCTTGAGGCACAAATAAGGGCATTTGAAAGTAAACAAGTCGTTATACTATAGGTTGTATTCGAGGTATTAAGAATGTTCTGCAAATGATTATTGTATTTGGGTGCGCATAACAATATACATATAAATATTTTTTACTTTAAATAATGTGCATTCAGAATCATCAATCACTTTCTGAAATAGCGAGAATAATACAATCATCAATTTATTGTAATTTTACAAACCAACAAGTTGAAATTGTTTTTTCTATATTAAAAATATTAGCAAAGTTACAATAAAAAAAAAGTTCAAGTACATTTTTTTTTTTTAATATATGCAAATTATATATTTAATGTTTTGGAGATTTTTTTTTCATAATTTTCTAGAATATTAAAAGCTGAAAAATAAAATATGCACCATTTTAAACAATTAGGAAACAACAATTAAATATATACATTCGAAAATCTAAATAGAATAAAACAAATAATTAATTGAATTCCCCACTCCCAAAATTAATAATGTAAAATTAATTGGTATAGGGGGTGGGGGCGTTTATTTTGCTTCAACAAAAACTGTCTCTCAAATAAGACATTCGCTACAGTGAGGTCATGAATTTTGAATCATATTTATGCCTGGATCCCCTACCCCAAAGCTAAAAAACAAATGATTAATAATAAATTTAATTTAATTTTTGAAAAGTTAAACTAAAATTATCAAAACCCAACACACACTTTATGAACACAGCTTAAAATCATACTTTTATTTTAAGCAAATAAAATAGCAGTGAATAAGTTCTAAAATTAAAATCTTCCAACTAAAGTGAGAAAAAGGGCACATTGCTATATGTTGTAAATTCACTGTTTTATCCTGCAACTTATTTTTTTTCCACTCAACCCATTTTATTGAATGCTTTTATATGAACTTGCCCTATCTGTGTATGTTTCTATATGTATGTCTATATTTTGAATTTTTAACAATGAAAAAATCTATTCCTGTTTAAAATTTCGAGCTCACATCCTTACACTTCCTAAGAAAATTCTTTAACAACTGAACCAATAGAAATATTACATTTGCAGAATAAAATTTTAATATTGATTTAACTCATACTTAATTAATTCAATTAATTAAAAAGCCAATACTGTACATAAATATTTTTATATAGTAGATGATTGCATATTTAAATTATAATTTTTATCAGATTTTTTTGGTAGTTTTAACCATTTTTAAAATAATATGTTAATAGCTACTAAAAAGTAGAAAAATAACAAAGTAATCTGCTTCTCAGAGAATTTTGCCATTCTTGGAAAATATCAGAGATCTTAAGAATAGACTTGTTATAAAATAATTGAAAATCCACAGGAATATTCCTGCGATTTCCAATTATTTTATAACAAGCCTATTCTTAAAGATCTCTGATATTTTCCACGAATGACTATTAATTGAAAAATTGATTACTTTATTTTCCTTCTATTTACATAAAATCATTAATTTTTTTTAAAAATGTTTTTTTACATACTATTTTACAATGTGTTACACCTAAACTTCTATTCGTAATTTCTCTATGAGACGGAAACCCAAAAATAATCAGAATCATTCTCTAGTTTGCTCTCCACATACTTCTCACAGGAACCCTTCTGCATCAATCTGCCAAATGACATAACTGTGTATTTCATGTTTTTGTCATTTTTTATAATGGTGAAAAGGTCAAACAATGTGAAATTCTGTATCCAATGGCAAGGAAAACAATTGTAATGCTTGAAACAGATTATAAACAAGTTGATCCCTAAAAAGCTTGATAAGTGAAGTCCAAAGTTAAAACAATGCTGTTTTTTTAATGCAAACAACATGTTTCAAATTTAGTTCATAACAATCAGGCATTTTATCTGCAAGTTCTGAAACATTTATGTGATGCAGTAAAATGTAAACACCTCACTTTGTGACAAAGAAAAGCATGCAAACTCCAACCAACAAGGCATCATCTCTCAAAATCTTGAGTTTGAAACACTTTTTAATTAAATTCAACATGAACCAACTTATCTATCAGCCATATTTGCTCAATCTCGCTTTGTACAATTTTTTTTAAATCTCTTGAATGAAAAAATATCTCAATTTTTTTTTTTTTGCGGACTTGTGGTGAGAAAAAATGACACAGGCAACAAAAGACATCACTTTGCAAGTATTTCCAGAAAAAATGAAAAACACATTTAGACCAGTGTATTGCATCAAATGGACAATAAAGAGATTAAATTTATAACACTTAAATCAATTTTTTATTATTAAATTCCAGATATTTTTGGGTCCTCTCTTGTATTTCACAATATTTCTCTTTTAACCATATGTTGCAATTCCTATTATGTTTTCAGTACATTTTTTCACTTTCTATCTACCATTTTATAATTCATATTATTATTGATCCGAAGTTTTAATTCATATCCTACTTATAGTTAATATGTGCTTTATTACAATAGCACAAATATAAATGGATTGGGATTCATTAAAAATAAAAAGTAGACAGTAGCAAGATTATTATTTAAATTAATAAAAGATACCAAATGTAGAAAATTCAGATTTATGCCTCAACAAGTTCTCATTATGATGAAGAAGTAGAGGACTTTTATGTGGATGTACAGAATTTATTTATCACACACACACACACACACACAAAAAAAAAATGCAATTGTCATGGGAGACTAATGCAATCATTGTTGTGGATAAATCTGGTTACAGTGATAGAAATGAGAGGGCACACAAATTTATGGACTTTCTATTATAAATTTTTTCGAGAAAAATGTTAAATAAAAATGGACATTGAAGCATCTAAAGAAAAATACTATATAAATGGATTATTAACAAAAAACATATATTTGAAGATAGTAATATTCTTAATAGATTCAACACAGGAACTGATTATCTATTAGAGTGATGCAAAATATGTATTAATGCAAGCCAAGAAATAAAATTATTAAGAAAGAAAGCATTAATATTTGATGTTTCTAAGTTCAGAAACAATCCAGTGAATTTAAATTAGAAATTCCAATTTGTTTTAAAATATTAAAAGACTTTGAAAATGATTCACATGATGAAAATAATAACACAATTGATACTCTATTAATAACTTGAGAAAAATAGCTAGTACATAAAGCTAGTACAAAAATTAACAATTTATCAGTAAATTTTCTATTGAGATAAGATAATGTATGAAGTAAAGAAGCAATATAACAATTTTTTAAATTGATCATTAAATAGAATTGAATATTTTAGAATTTTGTAAAATGATATGAAAATGGATTAATGACGTAAGAAAATAGAATTATGAATTAGCAAGTAAATCTATAAAAGAAGTCTTGAAAGTGTAAAACCACATATTGGTATTAGAAGGAAACTTCTTTCTGCAATAAAAAACAAAGATGGACAAAGAGATAACATCATGAAATGAATGAAAGAAGTCTGTAAAGAATTATGTAGTAATAAAGAATAAAGGAATAAAATATTCCCTACAGTTGTTATATCTGAATTGCCTACTAGGATTTCAAATGATAAAAGTGAGACATTCAATTAAATCTATGAAAAAAGAAAAAGCTCTAAAAAGTAATTGAATTATTATCCATATTTTAAAAGTAGATGAAGAAATAGAAAAATTATTGCATAGTTATATATTGAATATCTAAATGATAAAGATATACCAAATAATTGGAAGAATGCAATAGTAATGTTGATATTTAATAAAGGTGTTAAAGATAACATTAGAAATATGTTAGTCTTATGTCAATTCTATACAAAATCTACAGTGAATTTGGATATTTAGCAAAATATATAGTGATAAAAGTTATAAAAAGGATCAATAAATATGAGTTGTCATATGCTTTGAATTTTTAGATTATAAAAGGCATTTAATTCTATAAGAATTTCTACAATGATTAAAACATTGGATCATCAAGATAAAGACCAAAGATATTGTCATATTCTGAATAATTTTCATCAAACTGCAACAGAAACAATTATATTACATAGTGATAGTAAGATTAACTTTGAGAAGAATATATAATAGAATGATTCCACATAACCAAAAATTTTTATAGCAGTTTACAAGAAATATTTTGTGATTTAAAATAGGAAGTTAAGAAAGTAAAAATAAATTAAGATTATTTAAATCATCTAGATTTAGCAATATGATGTTGTTGTTTTTCCAAATAATATTTCAATGAATCAAGAAATGTTATATAAAAGTGGGAAAGTAGGATTAAAAATAAATGCTAAAACAGCTAAAATAATGTTCAATGAATTTTCTGAGAAGAAAATAAAAAATTGATTATTATGATTTAGAAGAAGTTAACAATTACAAATACCTTGGAGTTAGATTATTAATACAGATAAAAACAGAATGGGTGACATTAATTATAAAATTAAATTTTGGATAGAGTGTTTCGTTAAAAAATAATTTAATATTAAAAATAAATATGCCCATGTGTTTGAAAAGGAAGATTTTTATTAACAGAATAGCATTATGAGACTTCGGACCATATATTGAAGTATGAAAAGATATATGTTAGGAATAACTAGAAGAGATTGAAAATTAAATAAGAGAATAAAAAGATATCACTGATATTATTGAAAGAATTAAGAGACTGAAATGGAACTGCATCGAATATCTTGCTAAAAAAAAAGATATAGAATTTTTAAAACGTGATCCCAAGAGATTATTAAATATCGAGAAAGACAGTTCTACTGTCCATCTATTATCATCTTTTTTAGCAAGATATCAATGCAGTTCAATTTCAGTCCCTTAATTCTTTCAACAATGTCAGTGATATCTTTTAGATCTAGTGTCTGAAACTACCCTAGTGCCTCACTGAGGAGTGCCAAAGTTTGAAACCAGTGGTCTGAGGATTGTGGATGGTTTCTAGATAAAGATATTTAAATGCTTTCTTCTGTGGCATTTAACAATAAAAGTTGTAAGAGCAATTAGCACCGTTCATTTTTATTTACAAGCTTAAAAAATTGGGTCATGTGATGTATGACTTTATTTTTTTTATTATTGACTATTTATATCTTTTTATTCTTTCACATTTCATTTTCAATCTCTTCTTGTTACTCCTAACATATATCTTTCTATACTTTAGTGTATATGAATAGGTGAAATAAGGAAGTTTTCTGATGTATTGCGAAGGAGAGGTCTTAGAGATCAGAAAAGCTGGATTGAATGGTGAGAGATTTTCATATGAAATGGATTGATTGATAATAGTTGAAAATGATTATCACCCTATATTATGATATTATTTTTAAAAGCTTCATAATATGTAAAACTTTGCAGTGAATTACTTTATCACAGTTTTCTATTATCTATGCTTATTATTATTATTAGAAAAATTTGAAGATTTTAAATTTAACTTTAATTTATTATTGGCCTATCATCCATTATTACATTGTAATCTGAATTTATGTCAGTTATCTAGTATGTATATATATGATCTGCTTTAATATCCAATTTATGACAAAAAAACTTTCCAATTGCAATCTATTTTGTGATTTATAAACACATAATCAATATAACAGACAATTCAACTGTTCACCTCATTCATGTGCTGATCTTTCATATCTATTACTCTTTGGCACAGCCACCAACTTCATGAAAGTTGCAGAAAGATACTAACTATACATCCATTTTTTTTTTATAATACTCCTTTAAAATTATATAGGTTTAGGGAAAAATAAACATGAAAATAATATAATACTTATGAATTTTTCGTGAACAAAAGCCGATTTAAATATTCGTTCCATTACACACACATACCCTATAATGAAAATATTTATTTCAATTTTTTCCATGTAAAAATAATATTTGAAAAAAAAAAAACATACATAATATAATATTTACAAAAACATGAAAACAGTTTAATTTATTTAGACAACAACCCTGAAATTGATATGCTTAGTGAACAGAAAAATGATGCAAAAGCATTTGAGTAAAAATTAAATTACCGTGAGCCAAACGAAAATATGTATATACTTATATTAGTTATTATCAAAGTTAACATTCTGGAAAAAATTGAATTACTGATGAAGGCAAACAATTCCACATGTAAAAAATTAAAAATGTGATGGCAAAAATTGTGCCAACAACATTTATGACACTAAAGATGAATGTTACCAAACATGATGTTGATATTAAGTTAGACTAACAATACTTGATTATTTTTTCAAATATCGGTTTTTTAATTGATTTGTATTACATATTAAAATATAAATATTAATAAGTTTATTTCCTAAATAAATGATATTTTCATGCTGTTTTTTTATTTATTATTATTAATATTATTTTAAATGAATGGAATAATCAAATTAGCATCTTCTTGGCAAATTTTGTATGTAGATGTTTCTGCCAATGGGTAGTACATACATAAAATCGGAACAATTTTTTATTCTAGTTTATAATTTCCCATATGACCCTATCATAACATTTTATTCTTTCATATATTCATTTTCATAAAC
The DNA here is from genome assembly GCA_028023455.1 of Epiperipatus broadwayi. NCBI lineage: Eukaryota > Metazoa > Onychophora > Udeonychophora > Euonychophora > Peripatidae > Epiperipatus > Epiperipatus broadwayi. The sequence goes on along the minus strand of JAQFVV010012394.1, from coordinate 15,157,756 downwards.
CGTATTTATACATAACCGGCATCATTATGTTAACCCGCAAGAATACATCTGTATAATCATTAGATATTTAGAAATAGCTTTCTCGTTCATAATGACAGCATTTACAGTATTTATACTTATAAAACGATTTATTATTCTGAGGCAATACTTTCTTACAATAAGCCAGGACTCCCACAATTCATTTTTTAGTCTCAAAAATATATCCATTGATAATGTCTAAGCTTTAGCTATTTATCTCAAATAATAAATTTTTAGTAATTTAAAATACATTCTTTGTTCCACTATTTTTAGTACTTTTTTTTTTGATTTTCAAGTATTAATTAGAATGATGTTTCCATTAAAGAGAAATAAAATTTCTGCCATGTTAATATTCTGTTTGTTTTTCTCAGTACCTTCTAAAATAAAAATGTTCTGTATTTTTATTTTCTTTACATCATCAGAAAAAATTGTGCCAAACTCTCCATTGATATTGTATTGTTTATAATACGTGTATTAAAATTCAATGAGGAAAAAGGGGATTGCTTAAATAAAGAATAATTTCATTATAGTTATATTTTAGCGATTAATAATAGAATATAAATATATAAGACAACACAGAAATTAAGATAAGAAAATATGTAATTAAAATAGACATTTGATCTAATTATTTTTAATTATAGAAAGAATTTAGATATCATATCTTAGGAAAAAAAAGATCTTCAATCTAATTAAAGATGGCAATAAGAATCTTTATAAACAATACAAATACTTCTTAGTAATGTAATATTATAAAAGGAATGTATAAACTGTTCTTAAAACCTGATTTTTGTCAAGCATTGGTGGCCGAGTGGTTAGCGCATCTGCCTTACAAGCAGTTATCCCGGGGTTCGCTTCCCGGCCGACGCTTTGACACATAAAAAAAAAAACCTGATTTTGTATTTTTGTTTTGTAAAGTACACAGTTCATGCTGTTATAAAGAATTGCTCTTATCTAACTAGATATGCTTACTAAATTTTGAATGGAAAATTACTAGATAAACTTTGTAAACAATTTTATGAACTAATTTAAAATAACCCAGTGTGAGAAATAAATTCCTGGAAAAGAAAAAAATGGGAAGGACATGCAATTGAGATGAGGTGGATATAAAAAAGTGACCATGAGAACTTTGGGGAGAGTTTTTTTTTATATTGTTGCTGTGAGTTATAACTAATTGTTGAAAATACAGTAGAGTAATAAATGGTGGAACGGTTCAATGAGATGTGTGACCAAGTGAAAACTTTCACCTTTGATGTAGCAAATGCCTGATGCTTTTGCCAAGATCATCTTCCTTAAGAAAACACATGGAACAGACATTACAATGTGCGAAACCATGCCATAGTAAATGTTTCAATCAAATTCAGAAAGGAAAGAACAGTCATATTAAGAGGAATATAAACTATTATGTGCTGTAATTATTAATTAATTAATAAAAACTCATTATGAAATACTTAAAATTGCATAACTTTAATCTTGAAAATTTCTATATTAATTTAGAGTATATGCATATTACTAATTGGTAGAATTTATATTCAATCTAGCTAAACATTCTGTATTTTTCTTTTTTAATTATATGTTATATTTAATACTAATATTAAATTATATTAATTAAACAGTGGATGTCATAAATACATATAGGTGTTAGGATAATTTTAAAGATAGTTTGAAGTAAAATGTGGTAAATAGGAATAACCATTTGGGAACAGACTTAAATGAATGGAAGAAAAAATTGATAAATGAAGCAAAGAAAATTAAAAAAAGATTGATAAAGAAATTGACAGTTTTTATATAATAAATATGATATAGCAAGAATTACATAGAAGGGAGTGGTAGTAGCAGGGTTTACTTATGGTAATGATGAATTGTGTTAGTAAAGGGATGTTAGATTACTTTAAAAAAGTACAAGGAAGAAGAAAGACATGCATTAGATGCAGATGTGTGGATGGGAAAGGAAGCAATTCAAGGAGAAATGGAATGGTCAAGTTTTTATATGAGAGATGCAAAAAACAAAATGAAAAGGTTCGGTAGATTGCAATTTATAGACAATGAGAATAGCCAAAATAGTATTCACTTAGGTTATGAGTAAAGGACAGGCAACAAGATGGGTGAGAAAGGTAATATGGTATACAGAAGTTTGGATAAAGACCTTATGTCAGTATACTTATATAAAAGGTGAGATGATTGTGAAGGAGAATTGCTGAGTGTTATAGTGACAAGGAATGGGATAGAGTAGAAGCATTAAAAATAGGGGGAGATGGGGAACTAGTAGATAGAGTAAAAAGAATTTTAATATATATATACACAGAAGTAAAAAGAATTTTAATATATATATACACAGAAGTAAACAGAATATTGGGTGTGAGTTAATTTATGATAATAGCAAGGAAAGTAGTTTACTGTCTAAGGCTCAAACAGGATCATTAGCAACAAAGGAATATACACACAAATGGAGAAATGTAGATAATTTAATCTGTAAGTTATGTAAGGAATGGATAGAAAATAGTAGATATCTGTTAATTAAATGTAAATGCTTACAAGCAGAAAGAGTACAAATAATGAAGTTGTGGGAGAAATAATATAAACAAAGTGATGGGTTTGGAAACAAGATATGAGGGATTTAGACATAAAGACCATAGAATGGACAAAAATAATGTGGAAATGGGAAGGAGAAAGATAGAGAAGAATATGGAGAAAACATAGAGTAGGAACTGGAAAGGTAGTGTAAGGTGGCTAACAGGTTTCTCTGGGCATAGTGGTTGAGAGATTCCTGACTCTGAAAAAGGAGAAGCTATAGTGCATCGCATCACAAATGTTTTCATATTGGAAATGAAAAAAAACAAAACAATTCTCTAATATTTTTTATATATTTATTATTTTTTTCTCAAAATATTTGTACAATATTAATTATTTCAGAAGAATAATTCAGATTGAATTATAAAACATTTACTTTTAATTAAGTAATGAAATACATGTATAATTCTTATACTTGTAGTTTAAATGCAATTATAGAGGATTTGAACACAGACTTTCAATCTCTCTTCGGATATCCACTCTATCTCATATAGCAGATACACATGACCACACACATGTGAAAAAGATAATGTCCAATATATGTATCTCTTGCTGAACCAATACCATCAGTTGGTCCAGATCATGATCTCCCACACATATATATAATCAGCACTCAGTTTATAAGATAGCAAATCTTCAAACTTTAATGGTCAGGCTTCAATCTACTCCACCCTGCAACTTCTTCAGCCATCCATACCATTGAAAATCTGATGATGGAACTCCCAAAACCCTTGTTGATGCCAATATTATTGGCATGCCCATATTGACTTAAATACACAAAAGAGAGATTGGTAGGATATGGGCTGAATCTGTAATATTGAAATAAAAAAGCAAAATTTATGTACTTGGAGTTTAAATGTAATTATATCAGAGAATTTGAACATAGAATTTCAAGCTCCTTCAGCTATCTGCTCTATCTCCTACAACCAATACAAATGTACATGTGAAAAAGAAAGGTGATCTCCAATATATATTGTGCTAAATTAGCACTCACCAGTTGGTCCAGATCATTACCTCACACACACACACACACACACACAAAAACAGTGCTTGGTTTATATTAAGATAGCAAATCTTCAACCTTTAATGGTCAGGCTTCAATCTACCCCCCCCCCCCCAGTTTCTCAGTCATCCTTTGTTGATGCAAATATTATTGTCATGCCCATGTTGATTTTAAGTCAATGGTATGAATGGTTTAAGCATTGGAGAGTAGAATAGAATGAAACCTGTCCATTAAAGTTTGGAAGATTTGCTATCTTAATATAAACCGAGCACATAGTGTGGGAGATGATGATCTGAACCAATTGATAAGTATTGTTTCAGCATGAAATACATATTGGAAAACAAAATCACCTATCTTTTTCACATGTGTGTTATTATGGGTATCAGCTGTATGACATAGAGGAGATAGCTAAAGAGAGCTTGAAAGTCTGTATTCAAATCCCCTACCATTGGCTTAGTTGTTAAGAAGTTTTCTTAGCAACAGTAAGGTTGTGAATTCAATTCTAAATAGAACCAGATTTTGTTTTAATTGTTAAAAATTAAAAAAATTGGACATCCTGACAGAAACACAGAGAGAAGAAATTAATTATAAAAGCATTTAAAAACAATGATTATTGTACAGGAAATCATGTGACCTGTACGCATCATAATTACAGGGTGAGCTATATCTTAGAAACCTTTAACTCTCAAGTCTACCAATATAATTCAGTTAAACTGCTGACTTATCAACTGTTTGAATCGATATTACTAAAAAAAACATTAATTTTTTAATTTATTCAAGTTGTATTTTTTATTTTTTTTTTGCAATTTTTGTATGCATATTAATTAAAATAAATTCCATTAAACTAATTATTAAGTGTGCTCTGATATGTATGTGCTTATGACATTCTTTTTTTTTTTTTTTTACAAAAATTAAAGTTTATATAGGACAGAAAAGTATAAAAATAATGTAATGAATAATTTGTAAAAACCAATTTAAATACTATTTAAGGTTTATTGGAATTTTTTTGCACCTTTTTATTTAATATAATGAACTGTATTCCATACACTAAATGATAAAATAAGGGCAACTCTAATCTAGTTGCATCTAACCATTCCCAAACCAGTTTTTGGTTTTGCCTTTATCAATTTATCAATGAGGCTTAGGAACCAAAGCTGGAAGTTATAAGCTGAGGAATTAAATGACATATTATTCCATGTAATTCAAATTTATACTTTCTATTACTCTTCCTGCATATATTAAGCACTATTGATATTACAGCCACAAACATATTTGTACTAAGAACCCTAACAGAAATGACAATTCAACTTAATATAATACATTTTCTATAATTATTTTGAATATTATTGCTATTCATAACAGAAACTCTGGTATTATATGAAATACTACTACTATTTCTAATAGCAGTAATAACAATAATAGTTTTAATATTATCAAGTAAATAATCAGTGAAAGTATTATTTATGAGAATACAAATAATTCCAATTTTAATGTGAGCTTTCATTAAATAAAAATCAAATTATAGAATAACATATGCGTAAAAGACTTGTATCATTAAGAACAATTACTACAGTTGTTGTTCTTTTAAAAAGTTCCTTCCTGATATCTTTAATATGACTTGACAGAAGCATATTTTTCATTTAGTTTAAGTAGATTTGAGACAAGCTAAATGCATTTTGTTTCCTCTCTTACATATCTTTAGGACTTTTTAAAAAAAATCAATACATGCTTTTTCAAAGTGACAATTATGAGTTCAACTAGTAGGGTGAGGGGAGATTTGATAAATAACATTATTGACAAGTGCAACAACTATGAGATAGAAACGACTCTGCTAGTTTGTTGTTAGAATAGTTACCTGAAGCAGTTAATAAAAAAACACTATTCTTCTAACATTTAACTCTTCTCTTCTCATATAATAGCATTCAAAATACATTTTGAACACTTGAAGCAAAAGATCACGTATTCTTGTGATATAAAAATATTACCTATCAGACCAAAGGTAAGAATTTTTTTTTTTTTTAATATCTCAAAAATTTACTTTAAAATTATAATTATGTCTTGCATTGGTGGTCGAGAGGTCAGCACAACTGCCTTACAAGCAGTTGCCCGGGTTGCGGGTTCGCGTCCCGGCCGATGCTATGACACTTGAAAAAAATAATAATAATTATAATTATGTAATAAATTTTATACATATTAAACATCAATAGAATATTTTATTATGGGAAAAATAATATTTGTACCCATACATAGATTATGCTACTATTTTAAATATTTTAATAATAATAATAATAATTAAATGGTCAGTTGTTTGGTTAAGATTATTTGATGTTTAAGGACCAAAATGGCAGATTCAGCTTTGAAAGAGAAACTTTCAGTTTAAATACATTGCTATACCATTGCATTAAACTGTACAAACGCACATGACTCCTACAACCACGTACAAAGAATAAATGATAAACAATATAAAACTTTAATAACATATTAAAACAAAAAAGGCAAACATTCAATATATATAACGAGATATTTTTATTATTGCTTTTTTTGTCAGTGATGAAAGTTTATTCATCAAAAAAAACAAAAACAAAACAGATACAAATACAGTTAGAAAAAGGTATATAAAAGAGTGATTACATAGTAAAATGAAAGTTCAGGAGAAACATTTCTGTTATTGTTCGTGAATATTACATATGCTTAAACCAGAACTAAAATGGGATCTTCAGTTGAATAATGCAGCACATAATCATTGAGAAAAAGGCTTGATTTGCTATATCAGGACAATTACATTTTTTTGTGTCAGTTAAAAAAATTGTATTTTTAATGCTTTATTTAGATTATTAAATTTTAATGGCTAGAATTAGTATTTCATTAATTTATTAACACAAATTTATTGTTTGCAGCAACCACTTATTTTATGGCACTTTTCAAAAAAAGATGTCATGTGACCAATTTTGATAACTTGTAAAGTTAGCAGTTAAAGCTAAATAAAGTTATTCTTTTTGGGAATGAAGCAAATAAATACTGCTGAATTAAATTTAATCTTAAGGAGGGGGGTATATCTGAGTGAGGAGAGATATATCTGGATCAAAATATTCCATAACAAACGTTACTAAAAATATCTGCAAATCTTCCCCTACCCTCAATAAAATATTTTGAAATTAGAAAAATATAAAATTAATTTTATCACAAAAAAGGTAAACTAATCACAACTTTTACATTAATGAAGTATAAAATACATGTAGAATAACAAAGAAAATAATTTTTGCATTAAATGAAACCATATTCAAAGAATCTAATGGACCTGTTCTATCAAAGTCAATACGTTCGCAATATGTAACATTATTGGATAAGGCTAATTTTATAGAGCAAAAAAATACTGTTTTTACCCCATGTTAGGTTTTGTTGTAGTACCATGTAAAGAAGAAATCTTTAAAAACAAAAAAAAAAGCTTACTTCCTTGATTTCAATGCTTTATTTAATTCAAATGATTTTATAGTTTCAGCTGTCTAATAATTGTCTTCAGAACTGAAAAAATAAGTCTTTTTATATATATACAATTAATTAATAATTATAAACCAATCCATGATCCACAAATAATAAATAGTAAATACAAGGTGCCCCTAAAATCATAGGAAAAATTAATACATTCATATTTTATAATACATTATACTATGTGACTTTTATTTGTGGGCTACATAAAAGCCATAGTGTTCAAGGAAAAGTTTAGAAACATGAATCATTTAAAGCAGGGGTCCCCAACCCTATGCCCGTGGGCACCATGGCGCCCGCAGACCATTTTACGTGTGCCCACCGCTATTCAAACACGATAAAAAATTATTTATCTGATACAAATAAATTTAATTTTTAAAATTTCTTATAAATTATTATATTATATTGTAATTAAATTGCAGGGCATACTATACTTTTACAGCGTAAAAATATAAACTTTAATTATATGTTAACATTTTATTTTTGAAATAAATATTTTTTTGTACATTATATGTATTATTAACAATATCCAACTATAAATTTACATTGAAAAAATAAATGGTGCCCGCCACCTGGTTGAAAAAATAAATGGTGCCCGCCAACTGCCTGATATTATAGAATGTGCTCTTAAGTGGAAAAAAGGTTGGGGACCTCTGATTTAAAGGAATGCATTTGAAATTTAATTACTTGTGTGTGTAAAGAAAGATGTAGCCAATACATAGAATATTTTATATAATATTGTAATAAATATTTTGTAAATAAAGGTATATTTAGCTTCATTTTCTAATTGCAACTTTGAAACACTTTGTATATATATGTGTATAATATATCAAAATGAAGTTATTATATATTTGTGTAAAAAATAATGTAAAGCAACTGCATTTTATAGGTCTAAAAAAAAAAACTACTGGACAGTTGGACCATAAGATAATTTTAATTAAATGAAGAATTGTGAAGGAAGGAAAAAAATTATAAAAATATAAAGACTATAATATTATATAAACTGATGATAAAAAAAAAGTCTGTTTTAAGATTTACTGAACAATAATTTACAGATGGTCAACACTGGATATAAATGATATAAACCCTGCCCAAATTTTTCACTACTACTTCCAAATCAATTTCACGAGGTGATAAAAAATATGTTACACAGTACATAAGCAATATCACAAACTGGTCCATTGCACTGTTTATGTGCTAACTTTGAACTTTTACTGGAACAAACATTTCCTTCTAAAAGATTATTATATAATTTTAGTTCTATAGTATGCTATCTTCTGCACTATTTTCCCAAATATTAGAAACAATTAATTTTACATCTTCTTGGAAATAATCTTTAAAACATAAATATAATCTATTTCCTCCATGAAGACGATATTCAAATTCACTATAAAATAATTGTTTTAGAATATTTATTTGCCTTCATTCTGTATATTGAATCTAAAGATGATGCCCAACTTATAATACTACAGCAAGATAAACAAACTAACAATTGGCCTTATGATTTTGACATCATATTTTACAATATTATGAAGTCTCCTTATAAAAAAAAGTCAGTATCTTTATGTTACATTGATGGAAAAGTATATCTCACAATAAATTTGTCAATTAAAAAAAGCCTAAACACAATTAATTCAATAGAAACAAATACATATCTGAGATAACTTTTTATTTAGTTAAATGCAATAGATGTCAATTTAGAGTCAATGCTGCAGCTCCAAATCAGAGATTACAAAAGTTATAGACTTTCTTCTATCAGCGGCTGATAAAATAGCTGAATTGATTATCATTATCTACTAGATCAAAAAAAGGATCATAAACAGTAATTGTAACATTAAAAACAATATATTCATACATGCTTTGAATTGGCTGGAGTAACACATTTATCATCATAATATAACTCCAGAAGCCAAAGAAACAAAATTCTTTTTCCTTGCAATCAGGCCATATATATATATATTAATTCATGTAATATGTTAATACCGCTTTTTTTTAAGAGCCTATAAACTATTCTAAAAAAATATAACATTGCCATAAAGATGAAAATCAAACTTGGAACCATTTCTATCTCTATTTGCCACATATTAATATGAATGAACTTCTGTGGGCAATCAACTATTTTCAAACAATACTACAAATATCTATAATTGAATAACATGAGGTGGTCAAATCAAGAAAAGCAAATTACAAATCATAACTATGCTAACAATTCTTGTAATTGTCTGGCAACAAAAAATTAGGTCTGTGGTGTTTCCAAATTCTCTAAAATGGAGAATTATGGTAAAAACATAATCTATCCTATGCAATTCTTAAAAGTCATTTTGATATGTAAATAACAATGATATTCCTTGATAATTATTGTACTCTTTTCTATCCTTTATTTTTATAAATTGGAATGATAGAAAAAAAATGTAATGGCAAAACTTCTTGGGTCTATATATTTCTCAAAAAATTTCAATAGTTTTGGAACTAATGTATCAGCACCATATTTTAAAATGTTTCCAGATTCCCATTATAACTTTTACATTTTTAAAATTATAAAGAATCCCATAGGATACCAAATATATCATCAGTTTTATCTGTTCAAAATATCATGCGCTAATTTAATGCTGTTCTTCCATAAAATAATAATCAGAAAATAATAAATTCTTTATAACAGTTATATATATATATATATAATTGTTATAACAGCTATATACATATAGCTATTATGAAGAATTTATTATTTTCTGATAATTGTACTAATTTGATAGAATTACAATATCGTTTGTCTAACCCATATATTACTTTCCATATAAAAATCAATATTTCATGATCACAATCAGCAAATGATTATATCTACTTTGCAGTTTTAATCATCATTAAGTCTTCTTTGCAATTATTGAACTTTAAATCCCTACTCTGCTCCTGAAGCTTCATATTTACATGTTGGAAGTCAACTGTTTGTTGTAGCTTTGAATAAGAATAACAACAACTTGGAGTATAAAAATATTTTCTTGATGGTATTAGGATTACCGCAAATGATCATAAATCAATAATGTGTCATAAATGAAAGGCATTTCATTTGAAAGATACTGTGAACTACCAAGTACAAGTAATAAAGTCAGCATTAAAGATCTGTGGGAATAATATGAGCAAGTTAAATTCTGATGTCATAATCTCATGAAGATTATAATTTAATAATCAAATAAATAACTGAAGCAAAACATGATGAGATAATTTAAAACATTCCAAGAATAAAGTTATTGATCAGGAAATGAAAATTTAATTGTGCAGGAAAGAAAATCTTACAAGTAAGATATACACAAATCAAAGTAACAAAATATATAAGCCATCCAATTTCATTTATTTAATATAAAAAAGAATAAGTAACTCTATAGTAAAATTTTTAAAATTATTAAATATATTAAGCAGGATAATATTGGAAGAACTATGGAAGCTATCCAATTTCAATTTATTTAATATAAACCTCACATTAAAGACTGACATTGTATTAAGCAGGATAATACTGGAAAAACTGTCCTCACAGAGATTTCAATGAAAGAGAAAACAAGACCTATCATCAATTATCTGTTCCCAGACTTAACTTTTCATCATCTAGTAATAATAAACTTGTAACAAAAAAACTCTAATTATTATCAAATTCACATAGAAGAGATTCATATCTTAAAACAATTATAATATGCATGACTCAATATTTTAGTGAACTGATATTATATTGTTAAATTCAGCAACAAATCAATCACATCATATTGATTAAGATCAGAACTTTTATTCAAAGTTAATTCCCTATTCAGGAATATTTGAAAAGTTAATATACTACCCTTTAATAAAATATGCAAACACAGCAGGAACTTCCCATAAACCATGCACTTAACATATTAGGCAAGCATGTTACAGCGCCAGTAATACCTGGTTCTAAAAATAATTTCTTTGCTTCCCAGAAAAATATATGTTTATAATATGAACAATGACTAAGCAGTGTTTTTAATTTTTAAGATGCTAATATTGCCTTTCAACTAATGTTCACGGAAGCACCGAGACCATAAAGCATAATGGCATAAGAAGTAGCTACATAGGATTATGCACAAACTGAACACAAATTTAAATAATGAAAAGTGAATAGTAATAAGTTATAACCAGAAATCAAGCAATTATAAATTTGAATCCTCCCTCCTCACGCCTCAAGATTTTGATGGCAGCAGTCATCCAGAAAACTTATATAAAAAATTTAATACAAACTTATTAATTTATATATTGATTTTAAACAGTAATAACTGGTTAATATTACCTGATGCATGTAATGGTCAGAGCTAACAAAGAAGTGGATTAGTCTAAACCATATACAAAGTTATATTCAGTGAACTTATTTAATATAATCAATCTTTGCTAAATAAAATCAAATTCTTATATATATTAATTTTATGTACATAATTTTCAATTCTTCAAATGTAACAATTTTTCATGCCAAATGATTGATCTCATGAGAATGTCTAGTTGAAAATATTTATTTTTAACTTTTTGAAACAACAATTTTATATTGTATATTATTAGAATAAAGAAATTCACATTTATCATATTTATATAGTTTCATAAATTGACTAAAGAATTCAGTCTTATCCAAAATTTATCTGCACAAATGTATATATTCATCTGAAGTTCACTGCACTATCACAACAGTTTCCTTTTGCAATCCATATTAATATCTAAAAAAAAAAAAATACATTTCCTGACTTGTTAATGTTATGGGATTCAGTGTTTTGTTGGATAGCATTGTTACAGCGATATGATTAAAAGATCGAATTTTTCTTCTTGGGGGCTTTAATGTATGTGATGGTTCAAATAGCACATTTGGCCAAAAATTATAGAAATAATGATATTAGGGCAGTCAATTCAAATGTTTGTTATTGTTGAATTTGTGCACAACACATGGATTGACTATCACAAACCTTTTGTTTAGGCAGAAAACTGCAGCAAAGGGATATTGTTACATCCATGCTCAAAACAATGGCATTTAATAGATTACATTAAAGAGAGGAAATACAAAAGAAGGCAACATTATATGAACATATACAAGTTCAGATTGTTACATGCTAAGATTAAAATGATAGGTGCATTAAAAATAGATATTATTCCAATCATATTCACAAGAAAACTGATGTTCATTTTTTAAAAAATCTATTATATGTATTAAATTTCAACAACTATTAAACACTAAAATGGCTACTTTGGATCTTGAGAACTAACACACTATTGAAGCATAAAATTATTTTAAGAAGTGTGTTATGAATACAAATAAATCTATTCTTGGGTTCATTTAAAAAAAGAATCATGATTGGTTTTTCTGGCAATGATTGTATCATTAGTGATTTAATTAAAAAGAAACATATGGCATTCTCTGCTTGGCGAGAAAAAAAAAAGATTAAATGTGGAACTTCATAATAAATGTAAAGATATGAAGGCAAAAGTTCAATGACTGATAAGAAGATCTAAAAATGATTGTGGATTAAAACTGCAAAGAAGATATGGACATTTGCTGATCATGGTCATTCTAGATCTTTCTGATGCATTGAAAGCAACATATATATGAACCTGAGAAACAATATCACAATTCTATTAAATCCAGCAATGACAGTGATGACAATGACATTATGAACATGGAGAGTATTTTGATCAATTTTTGAATAATGATACAAGAATTGATATGACAACTTTTAATGATATATCCATTTTAACTAAAATAAAATAAAAACTCTTTATAATTTTAAAAATGGAAAAGCTGCAGATCCTGGTGAAATATCTGGAGAAGTTTTAAAAAATATGGTGGTGATATGTTAGCTTCAAAAAATATTGGCAATTTTTTAGAAATATTTGGACCCATGAAACTGTGCCATCAGATCTTAATGGTCCACTTCAGCAAAAGTATTTTTAAAAATTTTGTTGAGCAGATTATTTACAAGTGTCAGGAACAAAAAAAATGATTTATGTGGCTTTTATTGATTTGATCAAGTTAATAAAACAGATCTATGGTATTGTTTGAAATTAGTTAGTTGTCCATCAAATTTATGCGTATTATACAGTTTTTACATGATGAAATGAGAGAAAGTATTATTACTACAGATGGAAATATGAGGCATTTGAAATAAAAACTGTATTAAAAAAGGACATGTACGTGCTCCAACATTGTTTTCAATTTTTATGAAAGTGGTCTTTGGAATTGTTTATAAGTGGCTTAATCAAACAGGAGTCAAGATATGATATAGATTTAATGGTAGAATTTTTAATTTGAATTATTTAAAAGCAAAAAAAAAATTGTATATTATCTTCTTGGATTCTGGATTTATAGTATGCTAATGAATGTGCTATTGTTGCCACTTCAAAAGATGATTTACAGAATGTTTTTAAACATTTGGAATATAACTTATAAAGATCAATTTACTAAATGTTCAAAAAAATTCAAGTTCTTTATCAACCAGTAATGGAAAAAAAATCCTCAGCACCTTTCAGCTTGTATGGTTATCAAGTTGAAAGTGTAAGCCAGTTTAAATACCTTGATAATCTTACAAGTAGAAAGATGGACTTTGATGTTAAGATCCAACACAGACTCCAATGTGCTATTGTTTGCTTTAACAAGTTAAAAGATAGAGTATTTCATCAGAAAGAAAGAACTACTGCAATTAAGTTAGAAACTTGAATACCTTATAAATTCAATATAAAGATATTTAAAAATGTGCCATAAAATTTGAAAAATACAAAGGCAAGATTGTAAAACCGATCATTAAGTTCTTCATCTTACGTAATGTGAACATGTAAAATAAATGAACAATGGAAGACTTCCTCAAAGGATTTTGTAGAAAAGAGATAGGCCCCATCTACATTATAATAATTATCTCCAAGACATTCTAAATAAATGCAATGTCAATTGTCTCCATAGGGAAGTTATAGTAGAGAATAGAATACATCAAAGAGATACAATTAGATACAGTGTTTAAGGATTTCAGAAAGAAAAGATTTCTGCTGAGGAAACTACAAGATGACATTTGTAAATATCAATTGAACAGAAAAATGGACCAGCATGTATTTGTTAATCACAGATTGGTTGTGTAGTCATAGCAAAGCTCATTTTTAGAGTAGTTTTGTTTTAGGTCATACTCATTTTTGAATAGATGTTTATTATATATAAAAAATGCAATATTATACTAAACCAATTTCCCAATAATCACTTAATAGTATGCGCTATGCTTTCAGGGAATATATTTGTGCTATATACATTGGTCTTCATTGCCTATCTAAAATAGATTTATAATATATATATATTCGAAACAGGAGATTTATAATATTTTAGATCGAATTTTAACAATTATTTTCTAAATAAAAGAACTTTATAAAATTAACATAAATAAATGACTTTATTTTTAATACCATATACAAGTGATAGTAACATATTTTTTTAGAAATTAATACTTCCATAGTTTGATTTAAAAACTTTGTCTTCTTTTAATCATCATATATATATTAAAAACTCACTTTTTGGAGGGAGTGGGGGTAGGGCATTTAATAATATGATTTATAGGATATGCTAATCTTTAATATAAAGGAGCAAACGTAATATTCCGAGTGAAAGACATAAAAAGTAATAAAATAGATTTTAAATATTAATATCGTTCTAAAATTAATTGAGAATTGTCGCGAATAGGTTGGATCGTTTCAAATATGAAGTGAGGGGGAGAATATAGACATAGTACAAGAATGTGAAATGACATATAAATAGAAAATTAAATGTAAATTTGCTACTAGTCTGTGAGGGAACAGACTGACAATTAAAATACAATTACTTAAAATATATACCTGGTTTATATCACAAGGATAAACATCCTTTCTTTTTTCATATATTATATGAATAGTCTTATTCCAAAACGGTAAAAGAAAATTTTCTTTTAATTTTCACTACCATTACAGGCTACAGATATTCTCCTAATGGCAAACAGCTGCCACAAGCAGGAAGTTAACACCATGTGGGAGAATAAACTACCCCCAGCAACTTAAAAAATGAATCAACTCCACACAAAGATCATCAAATTTTTGACAACAAACATATAAAAACGGAGAAGAAAAAACGTTATAGGATAAATAGAAAATAATACTACAATCCAAATATCTATTACTATTTATAACTAAACTGATTTACCAAAATAATTTTAAAACCGTTTTAAAGAAACTTTAGAATCTTTTTATATATAAAAAAATGTCACTTCAAAATGTTTCTGCAAAATATTTAAGAACTGATTATAATTATAGGCACAAGACTATTTATGAAATAGAAACAAATAGCTATCAAATAATTTTATTGTAATAATAATATCAATAAATTTCTTAAACATCAAACTGATCTAAATCATCAATATTTTAGACATAAATTATCTGTGTGCATGTCTTGTAGATAAAAGTTTGAGATATAAATTTTTAATAACTGCAATAGGAGTAATACATTTTATATAGATCAACAGATGGGTGTATGGTCCAATCTGATAACTTAAATAATTGGTGCACAGATTCCAATTCAATAGCTGATTTCAATACTTAAAATGGTAACTACGCTTCATTTAAGGAATATATTACCAAAAACTTTATACTATCCATTTTTATAGGTAAATGATTTTGCAAAAGATATTAATTTCAAAGAAAAGATTCCTGATTATAATGATAAATATCAGGATGTAATAAATGGGTATAATGATGAAAAGATTGATAAAAGTAAAGCAGCTGGCTAAAAACAGACTAAAAGCTTCTTCTGAAATGCAATTCTGAGACACTCGGAAAACAAAAGGACACATGTTTCAATGACAGTAGATATGCTTTTTATTTAATTCATTTTTCTAATAGACTTTTTTAGAGATATTTTTTCCTCTCCTTATTTACATATAATATAATCTTGATGTTATGTATATAGAGCTCGCAAAATAAGCTCTTAACAAGCTTTGCTACTGGCTTCCTCAGTGACATCTCAGTGTCATATGACATCTGACTTGATTTTTTTTTTTTAATATAACTTTAAATAAGTAGGAAATATAATAAAATAACAGCTCTGAAGAAGACTTAATAGTCAAAAGCACTGTGGAAATTGCCAAAAAGGAAGGGAATTCTTTTAAAGATTTATTAACCTATTTATTAATAACTTTCCATCATAAAAGTTCAACAAATTTAAGCAGATTAGGCTATTAAGTAAGCATACCCTCATATGAATGGAGGCATGTGGATACATATATCATTGTACAGATATTCACTGAATATGTATATAAAAGATGATCTCAATTTAGTATTCTCTACTTTAGCATCCCCTATTGTAAACTGGAATTATTAATAGTTAATTGTCAAGTGGTAGACAAAGAAAAGAAATGCTTACTTAATACAAAGGTTTGATTATTTGTAGTAATCATATAATTTTACATACATATAAGTTATTGGCATTATTATTTTTTTTAAATATATATATAAGATACAAATAAAACCCATGATTATTTATTTACGATCAAAGTTTCAATAATAAATCAAAGGATTTACTGCTGAAGAATTCATAATGTTTGAACACCATAACAGAGTTGGTTGCGATCGCCCCAGAATCTGACACTCTTTCACTGCAAATATTTGTTTCTAATTTTTTTTTTAAAAACCTCTTTAAATTATAAGTTTTGCATTAGTATTCTGTAATTTAGAAGCAAAAACAGATCATATAGATCAGGGGTCCCCAACCCTATGCCTGTGGGCACCATGGCGCCCGCAGACCATTTTACGTGTGCCCACCGCTATCCGAACATGATAAAAAATTATTTATCTGGTACAAATAAATTTAATTTTCAAAATTTCTTATAAATTATTGTATTATATTGTAATATAAACGTTAATTATATGTTAAAATTTTATTTTTGAAATAAATATTTTTTTGTACATTATGTATATTATTAACAATATCCAACTACAAATTTACATTGAAAAAATAAATGGTGCCTGCCATCTGGTTGGAAAAAAAATAAATGGTGCCCGCCACCTGGCCGGTATTATAGAAAGTGCTCTTAAGTGCAAAAAGGTTGGGGACCCCTGATATAGATATATTCTTTTTATTTTTAAGTAATTAAAGAGGTTTCAGAAACATCCCATTTGAGAATTAACATTAATTAAAACTAATATATTTAGAAAAACAAATACAGTTTAGTATCAATAAAACATTATAAATAGAGGGGGGAAAAATCAAGACTACTGTTGAAAAAAAGAAGAGCCAAGAGAGTTAAGATGGAGATAGTGCCTAAATCCATATAATGAATTTTGTTTAGTACTGTCTGATAAAAGAACAGTTTAATATTGAATAAATACTTGTTTAATTACTATCATCGTTTGAAATAATTTATTTTCTTTCATACCTATCACTATCTTCAAACTTTTTACAATATTTATTATATTGCCTTTTCAATTTTCATTTTCAAAGTATTTGTCTGCTTTTTTTTCTATTCTAAGCATTGGAGACATTGATTTGAATTCCATACTATTTAAAAATTGATTGTTGCTACTATATATTTTATAAAAATTTTAAAAAAAATTAGCACTGTAATTATTTAAATTTATGAATCAAGAAGAACACAAATCACTGCTATATTGTAAGAGCAGGCTGACTAAAAATCAGATTATTTTATTATAATATGAAATAGACTCTCTTCTAGGTTATTGTGGTTCAGTCACTAATGTTAAAATCCAAATAAAAAAACCTCACTCAAACACAAACTATAGTGTGGGTTACACACACATTCTTATCATTCATATAACATAAATATAAAAAAAATAAACCAAATATTTTATGTTTTTCCTCTAAATCATTCATATTTTAAAACAAATTATGTTAAAAGTATTATAAACAATGCGAACAATAATTAAAAATGAACCAAATAAGATAATTTGATTGTAGTACCCTATATTATTGTCAAAATAATATAAGCAAGCAAATAGATGTACTAGCTATTTAACTAAATACAAATGAATCAAACATGCTGTAAACAGACACAGAAGTACAGTATAACAGAAAGATTCAGGTTTTCCAACAGCCAGGTGAAAGATCTTTTTAGCATTTTTTCACTCTTGTACCCTGGAGATAGGCGAAATTAGATATTCATTTACTGACCCAATATTATATGCATGTATGCATTGAAATGTGATTCCAGCTTGAAGGGATGGTAGGCAGATAAACTAAGCACTATATCACAAAGACTTTATATAAAAAATAAAATCATTCATAACAGAATAATATTAACATAATAAAATAATAACAGCAGAGGTTATATTTATAGCGATCAAATATACAATTAAAGTATAGAAACGACAAGTTACAAACTGGATATTTTGACTTATTTTAAGTTTCTATACTATTATTATATCAGATTATTTTCCAGTTCAAATTTAAATAATTCATTTCTTATTAAAGACTTAATAAATTTAAAGTTCTTTGATAAAAATTAGTCTATAAAATATTTTAAAGTTTACCTTTTAATATTTAATTCAAGATCTTATACTTTAATAATTCTGTTTCTCGTAACCTATATAATATATATACAAATCCTTACGGTCAGAAAACAAATAGCTACTTCATTAAAGTAGATTTAAATTTTCATTTCACGTTTAAATCTTTAAATTAAAACTGCCTCATTTTGTTTTATAAAATGATCTAATTCAATAGTTCTCAAACTGTAACCATTAAGATCTATGAAATACTTTCAGATCTGTAAACCCATTTTCTAACACTATTTTTATTTACTTAGCAAATATCTAAAATTATTATTTAAAGCCATGGAAAACTTTAAATGAAATTAGATAAATTTATATATTGTTTTAAAACGAATGACTTTTGAAAAAATACACGAGTTTTTGTTAAAAATTATAAATTCTATGTGACTAATTAATTTCATAAAGAGTTTGGAGGTTTTTTTCAATTTTAAAGAAAATGAGTTTTTGGCAATATCATAATCATCATTATAATAATGATTATAGTCAGATGCTATCCAAATAATACTAAAATAAAACTACTGTATATGGATTTCACATGCACAAACATATACCACTATAATTTCAGGATGAATAGCAAAGTGTAGAGCAAAAAACTTTGTTATAATGATGTAACATATATACATAAAAAAAAAAAAAAGGACAAATATGAGATTATTGATAAACAATTTAATAATTAAATAAGTAATTTATTTCATATAGCTAATTAATAATAATATCAAAATCCATAGCGTAACGTCTTAATCTCAGATATACAATGGATTCATTGATGGATTTCAATTTTTTCAAAAGCAAGTATGTTATATATATATCAAATTACAA
Source organism: Epiperipatus broadwayi (assembly GCA_028023455.1). NCBI lineage: Eukaryota > Metazoa > Onychophora > Udeonychophora > Euonychophora > Peripatidae > Epiperipatus > Epiperipatus broadwayi. The sequence continues at coordinate 15,138,315 of JAQFVV010012394.1, read as the reverse complement.
ACATGGTGCATTAGTCAAAAAACAATAATAATACTGATGATTCATCTGATCTATAACAAATGCAGGGTAAACTAGACATAAGTAAGCATAATGACAATAACTGAGAAAACATATATGTTGATAGAAGATTTTCATAGGTTACAGATATAAATGATATATTTTTTCAGGTTTATTCTTGTATAATTTTTTTTATAAATATATCAACATTTAGGTTTGATCATACAAGCCTATCAACTGAGATATGAATAGAATACTATAAAAATAGTTATGTTAAAAATTCCACCAATAGAAAAAACAGATATATATATAAAATTAACAAAAAATTAAAATAAAAGTCGGAAACCATTCAGATTAATGTGTGTGTTTTTTTTTAAATTTCCAAATAAAATGAAGTTTGTCATTACATTTGTTGATAGCATAGTCTTTTAAATATGTCAATGGCTTCTCTGGTCTTACATTGGTGAAGAATGCCACATGTGGATAGGATCCTGATATTAAAGAAATCAATATTGTGACTTGAATCCATAACTTAAAGTGAGAGTGCTGCTGATGAGTGTTGCTTTTGTAATGCTTATGTAGGTATGAGCAACTGTCTCATTAATAATAGAAGACATGAATATGCTAAAACAATTAAGCAACAAGCAGTGGCACTCTCACACCATGCCATGGATTCAAGTCACAATATTGATTTTTGAAACACCAAGATTCTGTCCAGATGTGACGCTCTCTACCAATTAAATATCAGAGAAGTTATTGAGATACTTAAAAGATCAAATTGTTTCAACAAACATGATGACACATGAAAATTTCTGTTTGGAAATTTTCAAAAAATATATATATTAATCTGAACAGTTTTTGACCTTTTTTCCCTTCAATTTTATATATCCACTTTTTCTTTTGGTATAATTCAATGTTTACAGTACTTCTATAAATTTTTATATTTTATTCATCATCCTAGTTGAGGGCTTGTATGATCAAGCCAAAATGTTGGTACATTTATAATAAAAACCATACATGAATGAACCTGAAAATATATATCGTATATATAAATTCTTTACTAAAAGAGACTCATTACACACTTCAAAAGATGGAGTCTGGAACCCAAATTCCTTGACTTCATCATTAAAATAAATCTTAATGCGCTACCCATGAATTGGTTTCTTTATCACCGAAGAGGTTTTACCAGCATTGACCCTATATGTGGTCTGTGTGCTCGTGAAGATGAAACCATAGACCATATTATACACCGGCGCCCAAGACTTAAAACTCTGAAAGATATAATTATAATCAATTCCAACATAAGACCTGATATGATTTTCTCACTTGAAAATGCCATTCAAAATGGTTTTTTTTTTCAATAATAAGGCTTTCTACCTTTGTCCTTTATTCCATATGGATAGTGAGATGCAAAAGTCTCATGAAATTACCCCCCCCCACAAATCATACCATTGTTTTATCAAACGCTCAAAAAAATCAAGAAACGTGACCAGCTCCTTGCCTCCAGTAAAGTCTTTGCTGACACCTGGTCTTTAATTGCTCTTTCCTTTTCCTGATTATCAATTCCCACCTACCCAGCATTATAGAATAGTCATTTATAAAAGAAAATATTCATGACTATATTAAAAATGCTAATACCATTAAACAAGTTCTTAGAATCTCTTCACTATACCTAACCACATAAGAGTATAACATTGTGCTCTCATAACATAATCTAGCCAGATGACATATAGAACATTATATAATCATATTTTTGTACAATTTATTCATTTATTTATCCTTTATTAGTATGTAATCACTATTTACTGTTAATAAAATTTTTATTGAAATGAAAAGAGAGTTTTCTTAATTAATCTAAATATATAGCTTATGATTATTTTCAATGAAAGAGAAAGTTATTTAATAAATTTACAACATATATTTCAGCATAAATTTTTATTTCATAAATATGTTTTACCATACTATACATTAATTTGTACATAAATAAATCATTATAACAACTTAATTATTTTTTCTAATAAACACATAATTTGGGCTATATATATATTGTGCCGGACGAAAGCCTTTAATTTCGTCTATCAATCTATTCTAATACAGAGGGCGTCACCAGACCACTATGTGTCTGGAAAATTTGTTTACTGTGATCAGAATAGATGATGATGATGGTTTGCGCCGACTAGACTCAGGGAGAAACAAGAGATCTTAAATTGTTTAGACAATTGAGACAAAAGCACAAAGACAAACGTCAGCCAAATTAAGTTTAAACATATTTAATAAAATTTTATTAAGAGAAAATTAACTTATAAGAACAGTTTATAAGTTAACAAATATGATTAGTTCAGGCGTGTACCAGAAAGACTAAATGTAAAACTATGACAGACCGACTGATCTTCTAATAAATGAATTATAAAAGGGAGGATGTAAATTTCATTCAGCAGAGGATTCATCTTAACATTGGTTCTCACTTTCAGATATTCAAACTATACGTCCTTGAAATAGATCAAAGAAGCCAGTGCCGATGAGCTTTTCGAGATCTAAACATGGTCAGACCTCGAATGTCCTTATATCGGTAAGAACTGCACCTATTACTATGTTTAAAATAATGGTGATTGATCCACCTCAAGAACAACTGAAAAATAAGATTGAAAGGAAGTAAAACCATTAAAAACTGGTGAATCCCAGCCAAACAATTGGCGAAAATTACTTTAAATTAATAATTAAAGGTCTCAATAAGGGACAAGTAAATAATTATAAAAACAGTTACGTCTGCCCAGCATTTAAAGAAAATAGACTTACAAATTCTAAGTACACACTCTGATACATTTAAAGCACACATAATAAATACAAACAGAAATTTATCGGAGAGTGCACATGAGTATGAAATATTAAAAGTTTAAATACTCTAGCAGAATGAAAGTATTGCTCACCTGTAATTTAAGAAAGGATAAATTTTATCTTCCTGCTGACGACTTATAAAATTACAAAGAAAAACACAATTCTAATTTCTGCTTTTAGAGATATTAAAAACGAAATCTCCACCTGCGACAAATTAGACAATAAAGTCGCCAGCCAAAAGATTTTCGGAGATTTGTGAAAGCGCAAACACAGTGTTTACAAATTAATTATTGAATACTAAATATAATTACAGGTAAGCATTTAAAAGGCATGACTGCCAAAGCATTTATAAAAATACATAAAAATAGAAAACTCACTCGTCACTCTCCAATAAACAACAATTGAAAGCAACTTGGAATCTTAAAACTAAGATTCCAAGACCCACGACAAAATATTAGAAAACACAGCAAATATTAAATATGAGGCTATATAAATTAGGAATACACATTTATGATTAGATTGAGCGGAGATGTAATGAGAATTAATTTACCCTGGGAAGAATAAAAAGAAAATTGTTACCTTTCGGTAAAAACAATGTTCACGTAGAGTGCGCACTTTTACTTAAGTTCATTTTCAGGTTCTTCGACCATGGAAAGGTAGATGTAACGAGGTTCCGGCTTCTTGTAGGTGTTTAAGGCATTACTGGAGCAAATTTGGAAGTCAGGGATCCGTCTTTTGTTGAGTTAGCAAGCCATTCGGGTGGTGTTAACACGTATAGAATTTTTCATCTTGTTGCAAGCAAAAGGATTTAAATAACAGCGAATTTCCTTTAAGAATTTAAATGTCCGTTGAGATAAACTTTCACTTGAGGAACAGCTTGTCTAGTGATGAATAATGAATTCTGACACTCCAAATTTTCGGGGCTATTTATACGTTGCTCCATTTCCCGCGAAACACTTTCCTTGTTGTCCAATTTCTACGCCTTAGGCAGGGCAAATATTAATCTCCCGCTCAATCTATCTAAGAATTCTACCCAGGGATTATTAAAACGAAAACAACTACATAAAAATCAAATCTCCGCTCTTTAAAATAAAAGCCACAGGAATGTAATTAGCTAGGTTGCTTGTTTTTAATTAATTGATTTAAAGTAAAAACAAGCGGTATATAAAAACTATTTTAAAATAAATTGATAAACATTGAAATGAAACATTTTACATATAAACGCTTGTGTATTTTGATACACGTATTCTTTTTTTAAAATAATAATAAAATTTAAACATTAAACGTTTAATGAAAATTAAAAGCTTAATAAATAATTTTGGTACTAACACCTTTGAAACGAATTTCAGTTCGGTTCAAATGCCTCAAAACGTGATCAAAAAAAAAAAAAAACATTCCTGCAACTTTTTTTTTTTAACTAGAAACACTTTAAAATTATTCTTAGAAATTCGGCCGAACGTTTGTCTCGCACTCATGAAAAACAAAACAATATTTCATTTTAAACAAAACCGTTCTCCCTTCTCATAATTTATTAACAAAATCTTTTTTTTATTATTAAAAACAATCCGTCTGATTGCTAAATGCTGAACCCTTAACTTTTGTCTGGCGGTTCTTTTACTCTGTTTACTAACTTACTGAAATAAGTTTCTTTCCTTCGCTTATATTTTCTTAGCTTCTACAAATTTCTCTTGTCTTTTCCACGTTCTATTTTGTTTTCTATCTCATATAACGGAAAACTGTTTTGCCGAGCAAAACACCTTTCTACTAAGTGTCCCCTTTTACTACTCATACTATCAGCATTAGTATACGGATAGAATTTATTGTCTACAAACTTTTTGACTGTTTGACCTAAGATCCTTCTATCTATGGCTTCTATTTCAACCTTAAAATCATATTTCTTAATCTTTTTATTAATTCTTTTCTTCTTTTCAAACTCATATTCAACACAAACAGTTATTGAAACCAATTTATTTTTCGTTTCACGCGGAGACTCTTCTACCTGCTTTTCCATTTTTACCTTATAACTTTCTTCTATTGCTTTATTTACATTTACTAAATTTTCCACCACACTTTCTACTTGTAACCAATCTTTGTTTGTTTCTAACTTTATTTCCACCTTATCCATTTTAACCCATCCTTTGCTACTTCAATTTCTATATCTTTTATGACGTCAACTTTTTCTACTTCCTGACTTTCTTCTACTTCTCCCATCATTTCTCATCTCATTTCTTTCATTTCCATAATCATTTCTTCCTTTATAGCCTGCTGGCCCTGTTTAACTTCACTAATTTTTGCTTTAAACTCTGCCATCATTGCTTGCTGACTTTTCTTGAATTCACTCATATCCTCCTTCATTTTTATCATCATCTTCATCATCAACCTGACCTCTGACTCTTCTTTTTCAACTATTCCCATTTTCGCACCAGTCTAAATTTGCAATACTAACTTCTTAAAAAATCTAAAAGCAAATAAAATGCTATTTACTGTTTTCTATAAATTATTTCATAACAAAGACGAACTATATTTAACTCTTCAAAAAAATTAACTTAGACGTTTTAGACAATACTCTTTTTACAGTTTCAAAATTATTTCATATAAAAGAAGACGAACTATATTTAACTCTTCAAATAAAATTACTCCGACAGACTTTTTGAAAAATACGCTTTTTACTGTTTATAACTTATTTCATTAAAAAGAAGACGAACCCCATTCTACCAAACTGCTCCAAAATACATGTAATAATTAACAAAACCGAACCTCCAGCTACTAAATCTTGCCTCTTATACCTGAAATCTTTCTCAACTGTCTAAACAAAATCTCACATGGGTTTGAACTCGAAGCCTCACGTTGGTTGCGCTAAAAATTCTTATTATGTGCCGGACAAAAGCTTTTAATTTCGTCTATCAATCTATTCTAATACAGAGGGTGCCACCAGACCACTACATGTCTCGAAAATTTGTTTACTGTGATCAGAATAGATGATGATGATGGTTTGCGCCGACTAGACTCAGGGAGAAACAAGAGATCTTAAATTGTTTAGACAATTGAGACAAAAGCACAAAGACAAACGTCAGCCAAATTAAGTTTAAACATATTTAATAAAATTTTATTAAGAGAAAATTAACTTATAAGAACAGTTTATAAGTTAACAAATATGATTAGTTCAGGCGTGTACCAGAAAGACTAAATGTAAAACTATGACAGACCAACTGATCTTCTAATAAATGAATTATAAAAGGGAGGATGTAAATTTCATTCAGCAGAGGATTCATCTTAACATTGGTTCTCACTTTCAGATATTCAAACAATACGTCCTTGAAATAGATCAAAGAAGCCAGTGCCGATGAGCTTTTTGAGATCTAAACATGGTCAGACCTCGAATGTCCTTATATCGGTAAGAACTGCACCTATTACTATGTTTAAAATAATGGTGATTGATCCACCTCAAGAACAACCGAAAAATAAGATTGAAAGGAAGTAAAACCATTAAAAACTGGTGAATCCCAGCCAAACGATTGGCGAAAATTACTTTAAAATTAATAATTAAAGGTCTCAATAAGGGACAAGTATATAATTATAAAAACAGTTACGTCTGCCCAGCATTTAAAGAAAATAAACTTACAAACATATTCTGAGTACACGCTCTGATAAATTTAAAGCACATATAATAAATACAAACAGAAATTTATCGGAGAGTGCACATGAGTACGAAATATTAAAAGTTTAAATACTCTAGCAGAACAAAAGTATTGCTCACCTGTAATTTAAGAAAGGATAAATTTTATCTTCCTGCTGACGACTTATAAAATTACAAAGAAAAACACAATTCTAATTTCCGCTTTTAGAGATATTAAAAACGAAATCTCCACCTTTGGCAAATTAGACGATAAAGTCGCCAGCCAAAAGATTTTCAGAGGTTTGCGAAAGCGCAAACACAGTGTTTACAAATTAATTATTGAATACTAAATATAATTACAGGTAAGCATTTAAAAGGCACGACTGCCAAAGCATTTATAAAAATACATAAAAATAGAAAACTCACTCGTCACTCTCCAATAAACAACAATTGAAAGCAACTTGGAATCTTAAAACTAAGATTCCAAGACCCACAACAAAATATTAGAAAACACAGCAAATATTAAATATGAGGCTATATAAATTAGGAATACACATTTATGATTAGATTGAGCGGAGATTTAATGAGAATTATTTTACCCTGGGAAGAATAAAAAGAAAATTGTTACCTTTCGGTAAAAGCAATGTTCACGTAGAGTGCGCACTTTTACTTAAGTTCATTTTCAGGTTCTTCGACCACGGCAAGGTAGATGTAATGAGGTTCCGGCTTCTTGTAGGTGTTTAAGGCATTACTGGAGCAAATTTGGAAGTCAGGGATCCGTCTTTTGTTGAGTTAGCAAGCCATTCGGGTGGTGGTAACGCGTATAGAATTTTTCATCTTGTTGCAAGCAAAAGGATTTAAATAACAGCGAATTTCCTTTAAGAATTTAAATGTCCATTGAGATAAACTTTCACTTGAGGAACAGCTTGTCTAGTGACGAATAATGAATTCTGACACTCCAAATTTTTGGGGCCTATTTATACGTTGCTCCATTTCCCGCGAAACTTTCCTTGTTGTCCAATTTCTACACCTTAGGCAGGGCAAATATTAATCTCCCGCTCAATCTATCTAAGAATTCTACCCAGGGATTATTGAAATGAAAACAACTACATAAAAATCAAATCTCCGCTCTTTAAAATAAAAGCCACAGGAATGTAGTTAGCTAGGTTGCTTGTTTTTAATTAATTGATTTAAAGTAAAAACAAGCAGTATATGAAAACTATTTTAAAATAAATCGATAAACATTGAAATGAAGCGTTTTACATATAAACGCTTATATATTTTGATACACGTATTCTTTTTTTTAAATAATAATAAAATTTAAACATTAAACGTTTAATGAAAATTAAAAGCTTAATAAATAATTTTGGTAATAACACCTTTGAAACGAATTTCAATTCGGTTCAATATATATATATAATATATGCACAATAGATTTGATGAGTTCTGAATCTGGACAGAAAAATGAGTACTTAGAGATAATTACAAATTATCGTGCAATTTAAGCAAATATACAGGTCAAGATCATAATACTAATCATAAAAGCAAGGGAACCAAGTCACATATCATATAATTAGCTTGTATTTACAAATGTAATATTAGGAATGTGCTAACAGCTCTAAACAAGCTTTTTCGATAAATACTGCAAAAGAAAGCATTTAAAATCTCTATCTAGAATTATCCCTACTCCCAAACCAGTTTTGAGCTAATGGTTCTCAAAAAAACTTACTTAGAACTATTATCATGCTTGTTATATTATTAATCATAATTTATAAATGTAATAATAAAGTTCTAAAAAAATCATAAATAAAGAGATGCTTATTATTATTATTATTATAATATATCAATTAATAACTAAAGGCTAACAGATGAAAATGGATCCTTCAAACATCTAATTATTAGAATTGACCATGTTATTTGGAAATGTTAATTTTAACAGAAAATGGTTAGCAATTAAATGGATGAACACCTCATTCACAATAATTTAATATGCCATTAAAAATCTAAACAGCTGGATATTTTGGAGGCATGATGTTAACATTATAGCAAGAAATAATGTTGACACTTGCATGTAATAATTAGACCTACAATTTTTACTTTTCAAAATAAGAGAATGCTTTCTTTTATATCTAGTTCTATATAGCAAATAATAATAAATTTAGAGGTAGTTTTTAATTAAACAAATTAAAAATAATAATTTCAATACAATTAAATATACATTAGTGAAGCAATTTTTGTAGCATTCAAAGATTTATTTTGCATTTAAACTGTTCAAAACATATTGACATATAATAATCCCAACAATAAAAAAAATGAGAATTATATATTTAATTAATAGATTAAAATTAAACAAAACTATTTTGTAAGGTCAAAAACAACATTAGTACAAACAGTAAACTAAAAAGATATTCTTTAATTAAATAAAACAAAAATTGACCACAATTAGTAACTAGTGAAAACAGTTTATATTTGGCAGTAATTTAATAAAACAAGACATTTTATAATTAAAACTTACTTCATCTATTTTATTTAAACAATATCGAGAAAAATCAGATGTTATACAATTATAATTTAATCATAAATTATAGCGACAAATATAGAGATAAACCATTTTTTATCTCTTTTTTCTTTTGAATGGAAAAATTTATTCAGAAACTGCTTCAGTTAAACATTTATTAATTATAAATTTATCTCACTTGCCTTCAATTTAATAAATCTCATTTTATCACCAAATTAATTAATTACTAGTAAAATGGAAATGTTTATTCTTATGACTTGATAAATTAATAAATTATAATAATTCTAAAGATTGAAATATTAATTATTATGAATATTTTCTTCAGAATATGGTGATCTGTCTTTATAGTCTATTTGTAAATGGAAAAACATATGCTTTATAAATAAATGCTCATTTTCCAATTTATGTATAATTCAAGTGTACAATATAAATACTTTAGTTTGTATATATGAATAAATACATCATTAATTTTACTATTAGTATATTGCTGTATAAATATAAAATAGTTGGTTTCTGGAAGATCTCGATATAAAAAAAAAGCTTTATTTTGAATGAAGTCATGCAAAAATAAAATATAGAATTACTGAGCCATTTGTCATCATTCAAAGATTTTAATTACATTGATGAGATTTCCTAACTTATTTGCCAACATCATGGGACTCTTCTCAAAACTATATCACAGTAAGAATTAGATTTCTTAATTTTTTAAGTGACTTATCAACATAATTTTCTCAAAAATTTGCAAACAATTATGATATTAATTTCTGATAAATCTAATAGTCATGATTTAAAAACCAAATCAAAAAAAAAAATTTTTTTTTTATGTTAGTATCTTTTTAAAAATAACAATGTTGACCAAAAGTGAAAAGCATAGGTTTCTACTTCACAACTTTCATTCTTTCTAATATCTCCCTATCCCAAATAAAATATGATAAACCATATTTAATATGAATCGCTAACATTTCACAGAAAGCTATCTAATTATTTAAATATTTGTTAATGTAGTATACAAAGGTAACTAACTGCTTTCTTCCCTCCCTGAACCTAACCATGTGATTGTCTAATACAATTATAATGTTACACTTTATTATGCGACTTACATTGACATTGTTTTTGGATTTAGCATGACAGGTTCAAAGCTTTATGACATTTTACAAGTAACAAAATTGGCTAATGATTCTGAAATTAAAATTATTATCAAAGATTGGCTAAAAAAAAATATCTTTTCAAAAATCCAGCTGTAAAAAAAGTAAAAAGATTAATTTTGCATATAAGATATTGTTAGATACCAATAAAAAATAATTTATGACAAATATTGACTTCTAAAAAATGTTGGAAAAAATGGAATCTATTTTTTGGTGGAGGATTGTTTGACATGGGAATGACAATGGAAAATGGAAGGCATCTTACTAAAGTATTTTTGAAAAATGTCAATAAAAAAAACTACTATATTAAATATCAAAACCATGATTTTTTTTTCTTGAGAAACCATTATATTTGCTTATTGTATTAAGCCACTCCTTAATGGACTTTCCAAAAAAATACACCAATATGGCAATAAAGATCTTTGGTATAAAACCTTTCCCTCAAAAGGCAGAAGCTTATGTAATTATTTTCCAATTTACTATACAAGATATTTAACCATTCTATAGAATCAAATTAAAATGATCAAATATAAGACACTCCATTTAAATGGGTAAGTTAATTTATCAAAAATATAAATATTATGCATGTAAATATCATGTTTAATTTACATAAATTACCAACAAAAAAAATTTTTCATATCAATATGAAAAAGGATAAATCAAAAAATAACAAATTCTAATAAATACTGGATTCAGAAAATTTGAAAAATCAATAATTTGAATTCAGTGCCATAAAGAATAGATAGTTCTGTGTTAATTTCTGCAAAAAATATAGAAAATCAAATACCCTATATGATGAAGTTGAAATTTTGGATCCTTTAATGTGATGTAGAGATTAAAAAAGTAGTGTTAATCATAACCTTTTTTGTGATTTCTCTATTTTTACAAAATTATCATACATCAATGATAAAAAAAATTAAACCTCTCCATATAGTAGTGCCACTCAGTGCCAACCAGAGTAATCAATGGATGCCAGAAGGCTTGTGCATAAAATCCCCATCTAGTGCCTACTCATCCAATATCCCCCAGACTAGTTTCTGGCTTGTGGCACTAGATGGAAATTTTATGTGCAAGCCTTCTGGCATCCATTGATTATTCTGGTTGGCACTGAATGGCACTACTGTATGGAAAGTTTTGTCTGTTTTAATAACAGTAATGTGCTAGCATAAGAAATAGTGATCATGTGATGTTTAGTGGTTATAAAAAAAAATACCTAAAATAGGCAGGCATCTGGTGCATAGAGGACTTGTAATAGTTTGTAGAACAAGTAAAGATTAAAATTTTTTAATATGAGATATTATATAATGTAACAGTCAGATTTGTACACTCATGCAACAAAATTCAGAGCCCAAGCAAAATATACCAAAGCTGACCGGAGTGAGGTGGTTGAGACCTCTAATTCGACCAAACTCCAACTCATCTGCCAGTACTCCAAATTTAACACCTTATGGGTGACATTCCTGAGGCTACACTCAGTTCTCATTTAACCGCGAGCTGACATAGAACAGGTAGAAACACGAGACTTAAGGTCATTACTAACCTAACTAAATAAGTGATATATAACACTTAACACTCTATTAATCTTAACTACCAGACAGACACACATAGCATATAAACTCATTAAGAAATTGGAGTAATGAACTGTGACATTTAATAATATACTGTGGATTGGATAAAATACTATGGATTGGATAAGATACTGTGGTTTGGCTTGATCTAGAGTCTGAGCAAGAAAGATATACAACAGTTTATATTTAAAAAGATTTATTAAAACAATAACAAATGATCTAACATAAAATATCATAATGGCAGGGATTGTATAATCTTCGCAAGGTATTCAATACAAGCAAGCATGTTACAATAGTTGGGACTGTTATCAAGAACATCTGTTCCCTTTTAAACATATTACAATACATGTGTGTATGAGTTATAGAGGTCATGCCTAATTATTTAATATGCTCATCTTATGAATTTGACTTGCTTAAGTTAGGAGTTGATACTTTAGTAGAGATGATGATGAGTACAGCCAGTTTTAATGGCTGTTATATATACTAATTAAATGAGCAACTAAATAAACTCAGTATCATGCAGATTCAACCTGATAACCCAGATTCAAACTCCAGTCTAAAGCTGAATGATTAATTACTATGGGAAAAAGAACTGGTTACCATTAGGTCCACATATATGTGCTATGGCGCTATATAAAATATTAAAGAAATAAGCTTGCAGTGCGAGTGAGTGATTATTCAAGAGCTTCAGCATCAAATGCTCGGTTTGCTCCGAGACCGACGGTTTGCTGCTATTGATATATGAACATAACGTTCAGGAAGTCGGATTGGCTTTAGGAAAAATCTGGGTCCGCATGCTCCAGTTCTAATGAAGATAGCCATAACCCGAACTAAATAAAGGGGCGGTTTGTTACCGTGAACCCTTGTCAGAGGCAGCAAAACGTAACACATATAAGTGTACTATATAAAAACACCCCCGCAATGCACGCAATATATATATAAAGCAATAAGTACGCATATAATTAATTGCGTCTAAAACAGATAGCTTTTATCTGTCAAGCTAATTCAAAACAGTTCTTAAAATTAGCATTATAAGTATGCTAATAAAATGGGCTTAAACTACATAAAAATAATCTAGTTAAGATCCTGAATCTGCATATAAATATTCTTAATTAAGGAGGGAAAGTATATTCGATGGAACTTAATACAAACATTAGCAAATATACTTTATCATCTCTAGACAATATATATATATCCCCTTCCAACTAATAGATATCAAAGGTTATAATATAAGATCGGTTAAGCAAACCTTGAAAAAATACGATTTTACAATATATATATAACTATGATAATAACGAGTGGTTAGCGCATTCGTTTATTACCAATATTATAATTTTGAAACAATGATTCAATAAAATAAACAATGCTTTTAAAATGTCTAAGTGAAGATTACAATTATCTCCTTTATAAATTACTTACTTAGTTTCATTGCTTCGAAATCTGAGCATATTATCACATATTAAACATAACAAAATGCATTTAAACAAAATATTAAAATTACTGAAATTAGGCAAGACCGTTAGTTTGTAGGAATTGAAGAGAATAAATTTCGGACATTTAATGAGTATAAAAAAATATGAAATCTTTTAATTCATAAAAGATTTCAGCAGTTTATAAAATTAAAGTAAGTGATTTTTTTTTCTTTTACATTATATATAAAGTTACACAGATTGATAGTTTCTTTTTATAAGAGGGTAAAAATTAAAGAGTTTTGATAATTTAGATAGAACGTTCTTTTTAAAGTGTTATAAGAATTTATAGATTAAAGTTCATACTGCAGTTTTTAAAATTATTACCATCTCTCTGCCTCCTTGGTTGGACTTGAAGCGTATATCAATGATAGTGGCTGGAATAGGGCGTCTGACAGCATCATAATCTTCAGTGGCCTTTCAGATAGGTTAAATTTCTTCATATTCTCCATGCAGGTTGCTGGAAAGTCTATTCAAAGGTATGTTTAGAGGAACTGAGAGTAGCCATCTGGCTAAAGAGCCAGTAAATATATTATTTTACTCGATCATTTTGGATTCTGGTCTCCACAATAATTTACAGGAAAGCAAGCTAAAGAATAATGTTAACTTAAAAAATCTGCAATATTTATATTCCCTAGATCAAAAACCAGCGACTATCTATTTTAAAACACAATTCAAACTTCCTCTAAGTTTTACAGCAGTCGGTCTCTTTTGACTCTGATCTTTTTTTATCTTGTTGCCCAAACTTTTACTGGCTTGATCTGGGAAAAGAAATTCATTACAATCGTAATGAATTTGTAATGAGCTCTAGAACAATGTCAATAACCTAGGGACCATCTGATCCTACCTGCGAATTATTCTAAATCGTTTTATTACCAATCTGTGAATTTCGCATGTAATTGATAATTCCATTATTCTAAACGTTTTATTACCAATCTGTGAATTTCGCATGCGATTTATAATTCATTTAAACCAAACTTGCTAGAGAATATTTAGCTACATTTTCTAAACAAAATAACCCTTATACAATATATTATTTATATAAATGCTGCAATATATCTATACAAAAATTAATATCACTATCATTTATAAGTGCTTGTATGTGTGACAATAAACATACAGCTGTTTGAATGCATATAAAACTGTGATTACATATATAACTGTGTAAATGAATATATCGCTGTGTGGATATATATACAACTGTGTAAACATATATACAGCTGTGTAAAGGCATATACCACTGTGTGGATACATACACAATTGCACTAAAGAATGTTTAAAACCGGCATAGATGTGTCTATGGAGACATAAAGGTGAAACAGATAGGAGGACAGAAATATCTGTTTCAATAATAATGTCATCAGGTCAGAATATTGTAAATATGAATATTTTCCTAATTTCATGCAAATGGGTAGAATGAGGCAAATATTTATTACATTGGCAAGAGTAGATAGATATAAGCTATTCCTGACATAATAAAATATAGAAAATAATCTATAAAAGCTTCCAGTAATGGCAGATGTATTTTTAAATACTTCATCAGGCCAACTAAAAAATTAAGATTATAAGACAATAACTTCAAAAGTGAAAAAAAAAGTAATTAACAAAATTAAATGTTTCCTAAAAATTTAACTTGAAATTTGAGTCAATTTCTGAAACAAAATTCTCAAATGAATTTTCATATCAGCTTCAGATCATGTGACTAAGAAGTGATGCAAGGCATTAAATAGGTATCTCAGAAGTAGAAAAAAGACAAGATTCTGTTTTACAGAATAAAACGTAAATTACTTAAGCTAATTTATTTATCTACCTCAATTTCAATAATATAAGTTACTAGTCATAAAAAAAGAATATTACATTTGTATTATTTTTGTTTTCTTTAAATCAGTATATAGATTTTTGAATTCATTCACAATTAACTTCCAATTTCTAGCCTGCCTAAAATCTCATTGATATCAAAAATAGATCAAAATATCACCTATTTGGATAGTTGATTGCATTTCCTGCAATATTTTGATGAAAAAAAAAAAAAAAAGCCGGTCTAAAAAATGTGTTCTAGATTATCAAATTGTTTCAAAAACAATACTTTCCCCATTTTTTAAATTTATACTATTTTCTTCATTTCTTACAGATTCATATCTTTATAGCTTAATAAAACATCATATGACTGTTTACATTTAACATTATCTTATATTTCACATATAACTCTTATCCATTTCTGCTTTCTCCCTCTATATTTTGCTTCTTTTTATATTTCACTATAAACTCATCAACACTCCTTTAACACTTTAAGCAAATAATTTTATTTATTTAACAGTTTCAACTGTACTAGCAGTCTTTGTCAGATCTACAACATAAAAAAATTAGACAAATATGGTTGTATTGATATAATATTTGTCTAATTTTTTTATGTTGTAGATCTGACGAAGACTGCTAGTACAGTCGAAACTGTTAAATAAAGAAAATTATTTGCTTAAAGTGTTAAAGGAGTGTTGATGAGTTTATAGTGAAATACATTTAACATATGGTTATTAGGGGAAGGAATTCATTTTACATTTATTTTATTTTAAAGCTATCTATTGTAAGCTGCACAAACAATGCCATTAGATAATGATATCACATCGGAATACCAGAGTAATTTCTGCATAATTGCCTTCTTTCATGAATAGCTTTGAATCTAATTCATCAATATATCTTTTTTACACTGTCACACTAAGAGATTAATCTTTAAAAAAAAGAGAAAAATATCCCAAGATACTGAACACAAGTTAACTCTGACAATAAATCAGTAACTACATGTATTATTGATCCCAGTTTTATACTAATTATATACATCTATTTTATTTTTTGGGTACAAAGAATATATCAACAAAACTTTAGATGACTTTGTTGGCATATGTTTTCAAAGCAATAACTTAAATGTGAGAAATCAATGGACACTAATCACATTCCAAGATTATACAATCAAGTTAAATGAACTAGATTTAAAACCATAGACTATTTTTGAATTTCAGGCTATTTAGCTTGAAATATTAAAAAAATTAAATAGTGGAAGCCAAAATGAAAAGGTATTAAGTCCAAAAACTCCTCTTTAAAAAAGCTAGCATGGAAATGTTGATATATAGCACTATCATCTAGATCAGTTTCCCAAAGTGGCCGGTACCATCTCCCCAATGGGTAGTGAAGACTTCTAGGAAGGTGATAGTGGGTTCCAAAGCATTTGAAGGAGGAGGGTCAATTTAGTCTAGCCTTTTATCCACACACCGATCATCGGCTTTAACTCGTTCTCAAACTGCTAATTTTTATGCTATTTTGCCGATTTTTATGGTTATTTTATAAATTGTTTAAGAATATATATATAAAGGGGGATAGTCAGTGTAATTGTAAATGCTTTGCAAATTTTTGATGGTTTTTTTTCTCTATTAACAAGTTAAAAGAAATGCGTCAAGCGTTGTTAGCTGAGAGGTCATCGCACCCGCCTTGCAAGCAAGTACTTGGTTGCAGACGGGTGTGGGTTCGCGTCCCAGCCGATGCTATGACATGAGGAAAAAAAAAGTTAAAAGAAATGCAGGTTATTATACTAATAGATAGAAGTGGTCATCCTGTGCATTATATTTTTTGTTAAAAAAAAATAAAGTAATTTAAGGCCAATATCAGCTGAGAGAATCTAAAAATTTGTTATCTCAGATGGGTTTTTTGTTTGTTTGTTTTGAATCTTTTGTAAAGATGGAAAAGCTGTTTCCATTGTATTAAAATTAGAAAGTATATGTAAAACAGAACTCCCTGAGGAATTAAAAGGGTGTGAGTGGAGAATGAAAGAAGTGAAAGATAAAAAGGTGTAAAAAGCTATATCAATTGTGTTATGATCAATTATCAAAAAATTTAAGATAATGGCTGTAATAGTGAAAGAGCGGTACTCAATTTATATTGTTATAGGTTGTGCTATAAAAGGTTTTCAGCAGGTGATTGGGGGGGGGGGGTTCTTCTAAGTTTATTGTTTTCCTTGCTATGTTTTGTCTGCTGGGTGGTTAAGGGTTTGCTAAACTAAGAGAAATATTCTAGTAGTACGCTTTAAATATATATATATATAAAAGGCAGAGTTGAGCCTACCTTCAAATTATAGCCTGACCAGAATTGCGTGATCGACCCTTGGATGGCTGCTGTCATTATTATGAAGATTTCTAGAGAAAGCTGAGAAATATAAAAATACCTAAATTTTATCATTAAAATGCTAATGAAGTAAACTCCCAATGTTAGCACACAAGACAGACTCCTACGCTGCTGTCAGGTAGCCATAGATGCCAGCAGATGAGATGAACATCTTAATGCCTACATTTTGCTGTGAAGAAGGAAAGCCCATAGTGCACTTAAAAGTCCAGGGATGGTTAATGAAAAGAAACCAGAAGAAAGTCAGATGGTATAATTTATTTTTTATCATTATGTCTTTTGCTATAAATTTTATTGTATTTTTATTATTATTTGTATTTTTATTTTGTTTCTCTATAAATTATTATTTGATTTTCCTACTTTAAAACAGTTCTACCAAATTAATTTCTGGAATGCGTGTGTGTATGCCGAGACATATATATATTTGTTTGTTGTTATTTGCTTTTAACATACTGTTCTATTTGAGAAAAGAGAAACTTACTTTTTGTGAATTTATTATTGTGATTATTGAAAATTTATTGACATGCTGATTTGGTTTTTCCTTTTTTAAAGTGTTCTTTTCTTCTCAAAAGTGACACATAAAGTGAGGTTTAGGTTCAGTTTTTCAAAGATATACTGCCTAAAACTTGATGGTACAAATTAGCAGGGTATTAGTTTTGGATAGGGAGAAATCAGGAAATATAATCCATTTTGGTTTGATTTCACTCATTTAAACTTAAATTTAATAACTTTAAATTTTGCTTTTTTTCTTCTTGTTATTGATATTAAATTTATGTTGATGCCTTATTCCGATGCGTGACATTGACATCATGTTATAACTTGAGTGCATCATATGAATTACGGGGTAGGCATTATCCTGTACAGTATCATTAGTTGCTATTTACATCAAAAATATCAAACAGATTGAATGTGGAAAACTGTTATACTTAGAAAGGGGGTTACAAAATTTGTCATGCAATGAGGGTGGTGGCCTGAAAAATCATGGGAACCTGTGATTTAGATCCAATGATTACTCAATCTTACAATAGATAGCTCTGGAATAAAAAAAGAGAGAAAGAAGTATTTTTCTCAAAAGCATTTTTATAACTCAAATCTATAACATCACTTTTCCTAATGTATCCATGTTTCTGTTTCATGCAAGACTATATTCCTTGACATATTTAAAACACTTTTCTTAAATCTAATTTCATTGAAATACAGAATACTCTCCGAGATATTAAGATTCTCATTTAATTTCCTTATTGTAACTTCTCATTTTTTTAAAAATAACACCTAGGAAACAAAATTTTTGTTGCATCCCCAAAAACCCTTATTCTTACTTAATTCGAGTGTGCTGATCTCAAATCAGATCTTAGTTTTTCTCTGTAAGCTACAGTTTTTTTGCAATTCTAGATTTTAGGTTTTCATCTTATTGTAAAATTTTCAACATTTAGTTTAACATAATGAAGTAGAATGTCTTCATGGGCATCATCTTTGTGAAAATATAATAATTTATATAATGCAGTAAATACATTAAAAGATATGATTGCATCAGAATTTGTCTACAATTTCGAAATAGAACACATTAAAACACTTATTTTCGTCATAAAATTTGTGCAAAACTTATTTAAATTCTGTTGAGGCAAAAATTTGCGTTTGTGTACATGTTGAGGACAATCTCGTTTGATGCTCCAGCAATAGTCTGCCATCATATTTCTGTCCCATCTCCCCTAATAGCATTCTTCCATTGTCTTCAGATCTTGATGAAAGTGTTCTCCCTGCTTATCACTAACAGCTCCAAAAATTTGTTGACACTTACCTGAAATGGGGTTTTTTAGCTGACTGGTGAAGCATATTCTTTTCTTGAAGCCCGGAGGCTAATAATTCAGCTGCTTTCTTTGATCAGCCCAAATTTCTTACTAAATCATTCAATTTGGATCAATAAACTGCTGAAGGGTTAATGACTGCTTGGCATCAGAAGAAGACCTTCAGATTCTACAACCATTTCCTCATGCATCTTATCAAAATACACTTGATCACCATGTTCACTTTCTTTGTCCTTAAAAGAAATAAAACCATTGAAAATTGGAACCAGGAGTGTCTCAGAGTGTGGGATAGGCTGTATTGCTGAAGGAATATTAAGATATGTGATCATATGCCATTTTTTCTTGTCGATGCCCTTTGTATGGATCAGACAGAAATAACAGTCACAGCTATGGTCCTTAGGTTCATGCTAAACTATGGGAATACCAAAAGGCATTCCCTTGTGTTTCCTTTTGTCCAGTCACGAAGCATTTTCTCACAATTATGACACACAATATGAGAAGCACAATTCTTGTCTTGATCGCCAAGGGGAATTTGAAAATAGGCAATATATGCACGTCACAAATGATGAAATATTGCACCTTTGACGTTAAAGTGTGTAACAGCCACATATATAACAGAAGGTGTCAGGACTATTCTTACATTTATGCCTACTGAAATAAGCCATGAAAATAAAATATTAAATTCAAATTGCAAAACAGCAATATTCATTTATTTATTTATTTTTTTAGAAGGAAAAACAAAATAAAAAGAAATATATATTTCTTTTTATCTTGAATAGAATTGATTTGTATATAAATTTTTAGTACTAAAATTCAAACTTACCTTAAGAATATATAATAAATAAATAAAGTTTAACATCTGGAGAAAGTGAAAGATTTCAAGGAATAATTTTTTTTATTTTAAGTATTTACCTTTATTAAAAGACATTATATATATATATACACACACACATGTTTACAGGGTTTTGTTGTTTGTCAATCTTTTTTTTGTTTTTGGTTATTATAACTTTTTTTTATACATTGCTTTAATAAATTATATGTCCTTATATTAAGCTTAATAAGTAAGTGTTAGTAATTGGGTGTGACACTTTGTTGCTTATTAGTCTGTCTTAATTTTATCTTTGGCTGGTTGCTATTATGTCTTTGTCCATTGTATATTTTCTTTTCATAATTTATTTATTGCCATATTTCACATGCTGTAGATGCTGCTCCTCCCAAGATTTTAATCATTTCTTTTCTTGATAAGTATTTTAAGCATTGCTCAAAGAATTTTTACCATCCTTTGTCAAGTTTTTTAATCCAATTATATTTTTATTATTATCGAATATTAATGAACATATTATTTCCCACATTGTTTCTAATTGTGTGGATAAGTACCATAGTATTGTGTGGATCAAATCTCTTGATGTATTAATCATATTATTTAGATTAATGATTGGGGTTTTGAATACTTTTATCCTTATTTGTTTAAATGCTCTACATTCTTTGACCAGGTGTGCAAAAGTTTCTTCGCTGTTTTTGCAGTTTGTAAACCCTGGTTGTAGATTTATACATAGTTTTTTTTATTTAGAAGCGTTGTCATAGTGTTATCCCATTCATCAATTTATAGATAGTTTTCATGTATTTTTGGGATGTATAGATTGACTGAAAGTTTCTTAGAACTCTACTTATGGATATGTTTAGCCATAAGGATACTGTATTTTAGCCCTTCTAAATTAGGCACATTTATCTCCTCTTGTAAATCATTATATGCTATAAGTAAGTCGACCACAAAGGATCCTGTTTCTTTTTTCCATCATGTGAGCAATAATTATGTAACCGGATAGAGATCACAAACATAAATATAAACCACTTGCAAATATTTAAATTCTCTTACTAATTCACAATTTTTTTAGACAGTTTATACTACTTCTGTTATTTTACATCTCAAAAAAAAAAAAAAAAAATGTAATACATAAATTTCAATAGGCTTTTTTTTTAATTTTTTATATATGGCTATACTTTAAAAAAAAGCAATGAACAGAAAATTGGAATTATAAAGATAATATTTTTAATATTGTTTTAATTAAATTGTGTTTGTGAAAATAATTGTAATTTTAATAATCCAGTAAACAATGACTGTGGTGATTAAATATGTAGCATTAAGAATATCTAAGAATATTTTTTAAAAAAACTTCAAAAATGCATGTCATAATAGTTCACAAGTTAGGCTTACTAAAGTCATTTTAATAAACATCTCTCATACCAACTCTAAATGAACCAGTTTGATAAAAAATGGATCACTTTTCTCTACTATTAATTTACGTCAATGATTGCTTTGTATATGATAATTTGATAAAAGTAATCTATTTTATATCTGCCTGGTAGATTAACATTATTACAAAAGGAATATTGTTTATGTGATATGTTGGACTATTTTCATCAACTGTTATTAAATGCTGAATGCATAGAAAATTTTAAACTTTATTTAAACTTTTCAAATACAAACAACTTGTTAGTAATAACACACAAAGAGAGACAACACAGGTTTATATATACAACATTTTGAGTAGTATTATTCTTCACTTTTGCTAGCCTGACCAGTGACAATATTAGCATAAGAATACTATACAGAAAACGAATCAGAATTAAAACCAATTCTTTTTTTTATGTTGCACTTCAAGTATACAATATTCAAATATGTTTAAAAATACATATATACAAGCAACAAAGATTACAAATTATAAAATTATTATATAAAAGCCTTTTTCGGCAAATTATGTTTTTTTGCCCTTTTCAATATGTCTCCACAATTTAAAGCACATACAGTGACATCTATATCAATACATGAGAGAAGATAGATAAACAAATGGATATCTGACATGATCTATTATGTGTTTTTCCCCCCTCAATTCTACTACAAAATTACTCTGTTATATATATTGAATGGATATATATCCACATATATTAATTAATTAACTATCCATTCTTTATCCATTAACCACTTATTATTTAACTTAATGGATGTTTTGTATATATTCATACAGTTGTTTTTATTATACATGATGTAGTTTGTTTCATATATTTTACGTCTATTAAAATTTTTAATATAATCAAGAACACATATTATCAATACAATTTATTTTATGTCCATACTGCAAATAATGAACATATAACGCAGATCTATCATCTTTCCTAGCAATAGCATCATTGTGTTCTTTAGCTCTTTCTCCCAATTGCTTTGACATCTGGCCATAGTAAATCATATTACAAAAATTACATCTAATTTTATAAATATAAGAGAGGAATGGTTTATAAAATTAGATGTAATTTTTGTAATATGATTTACTATGGCCAGACGTCAAAGCAATTGGGAGAAAGAGCTAAAGAACACAATGATGCTATTGCTAGGAAAGATGATAGATCTGCGTTATATGTTCATTATTTGCAGTATGGACATAAAATAAATTGTATTGATAATATAAGTGTTCTTGATTATATTAAAAATGTTAATAGACGTAAAATATATGAAACAAACTACATCATGTATAATAAAAACAACTGTATGAATATATACAAAACATCCATTAAGTTAAATAATAAGTGGTTAATGGATAAAGAATGGATAGTTAATTAATTAATATATATGGATATATATCCATTCAATATATATAACAGAGTAATTTTGTAGTAGAATTGAGGGGAAAAAAAACACATAATAGATCATGTCAGATATCCATTTGTTTATCTATCTTCTCTCATGTATTGATATAGATGTCACTGTATGTGCTTTAAATCGTGGAGACATATTGAAAAGGGCAAAAAAACATAATTAACCGGAAAAGGCTTTTATATAATAATTTTATAATTTGTAATCTTTGTTGCTTGTATATATGTATTTTTAAACATATTTGAATATAGCATAAGAATCAAACTTACACCTTTAGATTCTTGAATATTGAATTTTAAGGCAACCCTCTAACCAACTGATTGATCTATTCTGTCAAAGGTTAGAGTGTTGAGCATTGCCTTAAAATTTGATATTCAAGAATCTAAAAGGGTAAGTTAAATTTAGTCTTGTAGTCTGACTTGCTGATTATTATGTATAAATTTTATGAATTTATTTTTCCACAAATATTTAATTCATATTTAAAAATTGTTAAAAAAATGAATTTATTATTACATTCAAAAATAAAAATCGACTTACTGACAACTATAGAACTACATATTTTAATACCTTTCAATAATCATACTAATAATTATATTATTATAGATATACACTAATATTAATAAAATAGTCATATAGATTGATTAGTAAAACCAATAAGGTGAATTTTTACAAAAAATGTCAACTTGTTTCAAAAGATTATATTTATGTTAAAAACAATTTATTTTTACAAACTAAGCATGTGTTAGAACAACTTTACTAATTGATGTTTTCAGCAGTTTCCATGTTAGCAATCTGAAGTTCATTTTTCTCTGTAAAAAAGATTTTCTTAAGATTTACCACCATGAGAGAAAAACTATTTTTAATATAAGTCTAAAAAAGAAAAAAAATGTTAGCTGCAAAATATAAATCATAATAAAGCAACTAAGTGGTGAATTTTAAAAATAAAAAAAATGCACATATGAAGATAATAAAAACATCTATCTGTAACTGAAAATAAATCTGTCGATCTTCAAAAGAAAAAGTAAATAAAAGATGTTAATAAAAAAAAATAATAATTATTGTAACAGGAATACCAGTCAGAAATGCCTCTCAACATAAAAGCATTGTAATGAAAATATATTGCAATTTTTTTAAAAATCTTTTATAAATAAATCGTAGGAAATATATTTGTGACAAAAATTTTGCATCAATTTCATGAGGCTTTGAAAAAAAAAGTCACGCCTATTTCATCAATAATGATGATATTAAAAAGAGAAATAAGAATTAAAACCATAGTAGCGAAATGAGAGTTTTAATAATTAAAAAAGGAGTTATTCTGCTGGGTGCACCTTTATAAATAATTGAAAACTTTAAAAATATATAAATATGTAACACATCGAGATTAATATTCAATCTACAGATCCGTTCTTTTCTATAAAAAAAGTTTTGTCCTGTGTTTTGGACTGAAAGTATTTCATTTATTTAATAAACCAGTAGCTTTAGTATTAATCTCGAAGTATTATATAATATTAATCACAGGAAATTGTCTTATTATATATTTCCTATTTGAGTCGGTATTGACAATGTGTAAATTGGAAAAATTTCAGCAATGTTAATTACAATAATATGTCAATTTAAAATACAGCTTCAAAAGTAGTATAATAATTTAAAAATATTCATAGTTTCTTTCCAAAGTGCTTCAGATAAAAGAAAATGAGATAAAAAGAGACATCCTTTTCTCTAAAAAAAAAAAAGTTTTGCATTGTGCTTTGAATTGAAAGTATTTCATTTATTCAATAATTCAGTAGTTTGAGTATTAGTCTCAATGTATTACATAATACTAATCACTGGGAATGTCTTATATTTATATATTAGTTTCGGAATATTATAAATTCTGATGGTACTTTGGGATTAGCATGGCTTTCCACAATACTGATTCTAACATCTTTACATTTTACTTTTTTTTATTTTTTTATTGAAGATTATTAGATAACTTTATATTTTAAAAAATTAGTTTTTGAATTCAAGTTCATATAAAAAAATTATTATGAAGACAAAATTTATATTTAAAAAATAAGATTTTGAACTTAATTTAATTGTAAATAAATTACCAATATGATAAGAAATAGAAATCAAAGATTTTTTTGGGGGGAAAAGCAATTTTCTATGTTTAGTTTTAGTTAATTCTAAATCATTTATTAATATCGTATTCAGAATATTTTTATTTAAAATTAATTACCCCCCCCCCATTTTTGAAGTATAAAATTTGCTAAACCTATACTTCCAAATACATCCACAAATTTAGAATTAATATGATTAAAAGCAGTGCTAACCCCAAAATACCACTTTGATAAATAAGAAATTGAGAAAAGAAATTGTTTTGCACATAATTTGAGAACTAAATGCATTGTGTTCAATAAAGTAAAGTGAACTACAGAAGTTGGGGGGGGGGGGTGCATGATCTTTAAAAAGATAGTTCCCCTCCCCCAATATTTGAGGGGCGAAAAAACTAAAGATAAGAAGTTTGAAGAAAATAATGTGAAATGAATCATGAAACATATCGTTATCATTCATAATGCACTTCTAGTAGATAACTGGTTAAAATGATATACTAGAAACTGCCAACCAGGAAAACATTTTTTTTTAATAATTAAAAAGTTTAGACATTTTTATTTTCAGTTTATGTAAGACAGAATCATAGAACATGTGAGCAGTATTTAGAGAATTATTAGGCCGTTTCTGAGAGAGAAAAGTCTCAGAGACTGAGTAATATTTATATCAAAAGATTGAGGAAACTATGGCAAATTACAACATTAGTCTGATATGCCTCAACTTAACATTCAAAGATTTCATACATTAAACTATGTAGTTTGTATACTCAAAGCACTATCATTTTGAAGATGACACATGTTGTTTGGAATCAACCATAAAAAAAAGCCTGTATCTGTCATGCATGTTTGAACCTGTAAAACACTATGAAATAGTTGACCACTAGAATTTTTCCATAACTGGGGGAAAGCAGTCTGAACATAAATATTTTCATTGGTTGGGAAAGTATCAGTGTTAATTATTTAAGATATCAAGATCAACAAAATTTTAAATATGAAAAAGAAATCTTACTACAATCACCCATGACAAAAAATAATAATCATGAGTAAAATGCATTAGAATGCCTTGTATTCACAAAAACCACAATATCATAGTAAAAAAGACAGAAGAGATATTTTTAAACAAATGTTAAATAAGTTTACCACATAAGTTTTAGATATTTTCTGATGTGATTGCTGTGACAATTACCATGCAAATCTTTTCTAACCCACAGAGGAAAAAAAGCACTGTCTTCTCTTAATTGTCAAAAATTTTAAGTGATATGTTAAAATCTGGACAACCCTATCATAACATGTTTTATCCTTCAATTGTGTATCACAGATGATAATGTTTTTCTCAAACAGTGTAAGCAATGTACCCAGACAACACGGTCATCTTCCAAGATTACAATGCTTTAGAGTCATCCAAAATGCATAGCCAAATATTAGTTCATAAAATATAAGATTGGCATTATGTATCTCTAGTAGTTTTCCCAATCATTTAATTTAAATATTACTGTGCCTTTGAGATTTTTTCTCATCAAGAATAATTTAATATTCTTCTAAATATTATTCTAGATATTGTTCAAATATTATATAATTTTATTCTGGGTAAACTGCAAACAATTTTTGATGCAAATTATAGCATAAACATCATTAATAAAGATATCAGGGAAAATTCTCACTATTTTTAAAAAATTTTATAATTGTGTAAATGAGAAATCCAAATGATTAATCATTGGGGAAGGGGGGTTATTACAACCCCCCCCCCCCAATATGACTAAAATATCGAGTGCATTTTATGTGCAGGTAATCAAAATTATGAGTTCAAATTTCAGTCAATCTAAAACTTGTGGTTTATATTAATTTACAGATAGAAATATTCTATTGCATTTTGCCCTTTTGTGAAACAATAGTTTTGAATCAATTGTTTTCATAATTTTTTTCTGTTATGTAAAGATAATAAATTGTGTGATATATTTTATGCTTCATTGCTGAAAAAAAGAGCATTCTAGGAAGAGTTCAGATCCATGGATATTTCAAAGTTATGATTCATCCAACATATGCATGTTCACACTTCAACAATGCGCTGTAACATTTAAACTTTAAATGTGATAGATTTGTCCAGAACATTATCAGTGTATTGGTGTTGATGAATTAAGGGGAAATGAAGTTGTGAATATCCAATGTGTTGTCTCGGCATCTGGTGGATTGTTAAAGAAATCTGCGTTGCTAATATGGGATTACTTTCAGAGTCACAGAACAGAAGCTGCAAAAAATAAAATCAACCAATTGAAAACTCAATTAGCTGTAATTCCAGGTGGCCTAATGAGCCAACTTCAGATGTCTGCATTAATTAACCATTCAAAAGATTCATGAATGAGAAATGGAACAGATGCAGTCTACAGACTTTGAAGTGACACCATCAGAAAAACCGAAAGGTCCTAGCATTTTACAGATTTATGAAGAGGTCAATGCTGTGAAACATGAGACAATTATAAAGTGAGTTAAGAAATGTAGAATTAGTAAATCACTTGATGGCATGGAGGATAATTTGTTATATGAAAATTCAAGTTTCTGAAAAAGCTTCAAATGATTTTTTCATCTAGCACTGGAGATGAATTTCTGGGTTTTGAGGATGAAGATTAAAAGGTACCTAACAGCAGTGTTCCTTAGTTACATTTTTTGTAAACATAAATAACTATAAAATTAATACACTATTATGGAAATTCAGAAAAAAATGTAGAAAATCACTTTTTTTCTTAGTCCATGCTTCTATATTACTATAATTAGTTATCTGCTATAAATGATGAGTACAAGACCTTTGAAAGCATTATCTTTCTTAAAACAATACATTGAGTTTTCTCCAACTGTATTCCATGCAATGAATTTAGTTTTCAAATATAGAAGTTTCCACATGTTTTTCTTTGTATTTCCAATATAAATATCTTCTTAAAGCCATCAATTGTTTTACGCAATAACATTCAGTAAAATAATATCTTCCCTATATATATATAAACATGTTTTATTTATAATTCTCAGTCTGTATTTCTTTTTGTTATCTTCATTATTGGTTAAGGCAGTCTTTCAAATAGTTTATAGCATTAAACTTGCACTAAGTGCTTCTTGTCCACTATTCATCCTTAAACATTTCAACTTTTCTAGTTATTTTTAAATTTATTTTTATTATGAATAGGATCTTTCATCCTAATTTCACTGCAATTTTGAATATATAATACAGTATTGTGAAAAATTAAAATGAATTTTTAAACAAATTAACTTATTGGCTGATTATTACTATTACAGTTTATAAAAACATCCCGCTATATAAATTAAATATCTCATAAATCGTTTTAATAAAGTATTTAATATGATGAAACGAAAAAAAAAGTTACTAATAGAATTTATTTATTTCTAAAAAGAAAAAAAAATATTTATATATTTTGAAACAGCATACTGATAATTTAATAAGTGTGTTAATATATGACATCATTTTAGCAAGAACTCTAGGACAAAATATCATGAAGAGTATTTATAGATACTTTCAATAAATAAAGTTGTTAATCACATGCTTGTGATGCGATGTGGGTACTTTTTTATTGAAGTCAGGAATCTCTCAGCCACTATGCTCAGAGAAATCTGTTAACCACCTTATCTTCCCTTTCGATTCTGAATCCTAAGTTTTTCCCATATTATCCTCTATCCTGCTCCATCCCATTCCACAACATCATCTTTGTCCACTCTATGGCCTTTATGTCTAGATCCCCCTTATCTTTTTGCAAAACCAGCATAAAAACAAAAACTCTCTGTATAGTCACTTTGTTTATATTTATTCTCCCACAATTACATTATCTGTATCTTTTCTGCTTGTAAGCATTTACATTCAATTAGAAGATGCCTAACATTTTTGATTCTTCCTCACATAACTTGCAGATTAAATCACCCTCATTTCTCCATTTATGTGTAATTCTCTTGTTGCTAACAATCCTGTTCAAGCCTTAAATGTAAACTGCTTTGCTTGCTATTATCATAAATTAACTAGCACACAATCTTCTGTTTATTTCTATGTATATTTAAACTCTTTTTATTCTCCGTACTAGTTCTCCATCTCTTCAACTCCCTATTTTTTTATTAATGCATCTATCTATTTGTCTATCCCATTCTTTGCCACTATAATACTCAATAATTCTCCTAACACAATCATCCCACCTTTTGTACAAGTATACTGACATAAAGTCTTTATCCAAATCTTCTGCATATCTCTAGATTCCAATTTTTTATTAATCCATTCTATTCTTCTATCACATTCTTTGCCACTATAACACTCAACAATCATCCTACCCTTTGTACAAGTAAATTGACAAAAAGTTTTTATCAAAATCTTCTGGATACCATACTACTTTTCTTACCCATCTTGTTGCCTGTTCTTTACTCATAACCCAATTAAATACTGCTTTGGCTCTTATTATCCATAAATTGCAATCTACCTAACATTTTCATTTTGCTTTTTGCATCTCTCATGTAAAAAAGCAAACATTCCATTTCTCCTTGAATTGCTTCCTTTGCCATCCACACATCTACATCTAATGCACGTCTTTCTATTTCTCTTTCTATTTTTTTTAAGTAATCTAACACTCCTTTACTAACACATAATGTATCATTGCGATACATTAACCCTTCTACTGTTACTCCCTAACATACAATTCTTGCTACACCATATTTATTATATGAAAACACTGTTAATTTCTTTATCAGTCCCTTTCTTTCTTTGTTTTATTTATCTTTTTTTTTCCTCCCATTCATCCAAGCAATTCCCCTGATTACTTAGACAATTCCCAAATAGTATCTATTCACTACATTTAGCTTTATATCCCCCAATAGAAATTCTTTCTCTTTTCTTTCCCCAGCATTTATCATCATCACTTTTGATTTTTCTTCAATAAATTTAATCCACATCTTTTTACCCATCCTTGTGCATGTCTTCGACATAATTTCCACATCTTCCCTACTTTCTGTTCATAAGAAGATATCATCAGCAAATAAAAGACTTGATAATGTATACAATCCCTTGTCATCTATTAATTTTAAATTTTATAATAAATAAAAACATTAACAAAAAAATTTAATAGTTGATTGCTTGCTTTTCTCCCTTCTAATGCCATTAGCATTTCTGTATGACTACTAATATCCTTTTTATGATGAATGATTGTGAGCTGAGATCAAAGCTTGCAACTTTTTAATAATCCGTTTGTCATCTGGACAGTTTAGTGAAACAGTAGAATAATGAATTCAAAAATTAAGTTATTGACCAGAAGCTCAATCCTTCCTTTCAGCATTCAAACATCACATGACTTTTTGAGCAATTGTTTTTTTATTTAATAGTTTGTTTTAAGCATACTCTCCTTAATATAATTCTTAGTTTAATAAAACAAGAAAATATTAATTAGATTAAAAAAAAAAAATTGAAATGGAAAAACAAAAACCAGTACAAATATAAAAATATAAATTACAAAAAAAAAAGTTTCCATTTATTACAAAGAGAAGAATCCAAAAAGATATGAAGACTTGAAATTAAAATATCTAATAATGTAACAATAAGTAAAAAATAAAAAGATTCCTAACTTTTTTACTAATTCATAAAAATAGATGATGCACAAATTATTAAAGTAAATAAATAACAAACTACTATCATTAAAGTACTTTTATACTCAATTCAAATATTTTTCTACAGAATCAACATTTTCTAAACAAAAGAACATCATAATGTAATAAACAGTGTATTTATCTAATCTCTGCCATGATTTTGTATTCAAATGCAGGTGAAGCAAGAAATGTTTCTAAATAGTCAAAAATTTCTCAAGCAAGCTGATTTTTTTTATTTTAAATTAACCAACTGCTATTAATAAGCTAGCCACCTAATGTAGACCAGTAAATAGGTAACTAATATCTGATTTGAAATTTGCAATGAAGTCTAATGATAAATAAAAATTATTTCATAGCAATAATTTGGTCATGAAAATACACTAACTAATGTATTCCCAACACATCAACTGCTCTTGCTTCAGGTATTGCCATGGTTACTTAAAACTGTAGATAATAACAAAACATGTGTTTAGCATATATATACACACATACAATTATTTAAAATTTACACATTAAATATTAATAAGAACAACAAAAGAAAAAATAGAAAAATGCATTTATTAAAAAAGGCAGGATAATAACAAATCTAGAGTAACTTCGGTATATAATTTAATTCAAATAAAACAGATAAAATGTAGAAATGGCTGATTAGAAGAAGATTCATATTAGGGAGCATGCAGTTGAGATGTACATAAAGTCGTCACAGTAGACGTGTATGGAAAGCCCATGAATAAAGTGGGATTACTATACAATGAAATAAAAATAGTATACTACCAAAAGTATCGCACAGGTAGGTGTAGCAAAAACATAGATCTGTTTAAAAGCAGATAAATCTAATTAATCATTAGTCATTTTATTCGACTAGAGATTATTCAATAATCAATAATATTATAGATAAATCTAATTGCCTTCCATCTCCTGTTCTGGGGAAAAAACGGGGGGGGGGGGATTTTATTTTTTGGGTATATATTTATACTTTAAAAATTATGACGCCAGTCATAGACAAATGCAACAACAAATCACGAAATCCCTGTTGTTTTAATTTAAACACAACAATCTATTAAATAGTAACTCAAGGCTACAAATTTCATGCAGGGTATAATTTGAAATGGTTATAATAAATTATGCTAAAGGAGTGGCAAGCTAGCACGACAATGATAAAGTATTATCCGATAGTCATAGCAACACCCTATTGCCTAGTTGATCAAACCTGCCTTCGGTACAAAGAACTGAACATATGCAACAACTTTCATTTTAATTAAATATGTTTCTGACAACGAGTGTTCAGTCATTTTCTAACCATAAATTAACTCGGAGAACAAAATTTTAATTACTTTTATTATTTCTAATGACATTAAAGTCAGCGAATAGAATTCAGATAAACAAATTTAGTGATATTATTATTTTAGCTTTATTAAAAATCCTCATTACGAGACATTCTTTAAAACACACATGAAATTATTAAAAAAATACAGAAATAATTTATTTACTTTCTAACCTGTCCTATTATTTTAAATAAACAAACTTTAGAAACAATTTTTCTCTTAGCAACTTAGTTAAATATACATTTCCTGCCTCCACCCCCCTCCAACATTCATAAAGAAAAATGGAAGAAAAAATACCTACAAAATTTGACTCTTATCCTCTGAGTGAAGCTCAAACGATTGCACATCACGACTTGGTTTCTTGGTGGCATGGTGAGAATTTTAATCCAAACTTTGACCACTTACATATCCCAGATATTTGACAACAGTTCTCTGAAGCAAGATCTCACCATCAGCTAAGCTAGAGGCGGGTTCTATTCTTACCTTAAGAAGAAGTAATGAGGTCATGATGAGCCTCACTGCCAAACTTTGAGTGTAATCGTATCTTAGATTAAAATAACTTCCTATCAGAAGATAAAATGAGGAAGACCGAAAGAAAAAATTTACAAATATGAATTATCATTAAAATTCGGTGATGAAAACATACATTTAAGCTGCTGAGAAATATGTATATACGAATATATAATCACGTTTTCATACTTTATACTATATCAGCAGTAGCTTTAAAATTAATTATTATTTTTTAATAAATATTTTTTAACCATTTAATGAGGAAGAGAGCATCTGCGAATTTTTGCTTTCGAATAAGTTATCTTCTAATCAATCGCTTTACTATACATCTCATTCATCATTTTTTTATTTATTCTTTTCACTTTCGTCATCCTCTCACCTCAAAAACATACACGCTTTTTTTTTTTACTTGGTAATGATTAAAGGAATTATTAACAAGTATCCATTCATGTGAAACAAATTTCAGTAAACACAAATAATTATATAAAAAAAAATCATCTGAAACATCTGCAAAGTAAATTATAAAAAATTATCTTGACAACCACACTAAGCTTGATTCTGATTGGAACAAGAAATGCAGAAATCAGCTATCCTATTTGAGATGTATGTGTGTATAAATTAATCACCAGAAGATTAAACGCGATCTTTAAGTTAAAATCAAAATTAAAAAAATATCCTGTATAAAACCTTATATATCATTTTGCATCATGATTATAACATTTATGTGGAAAGCGTGAGACTATAATTATATTATTCACAGCTCTGTACTTCCTTATATTCATTTAATAAGAGCCAAAACCATATTACTTTTTGTTATGTCCTTGCTGCTCACACTGATAAGTCATTTAAGATAGAACCTAATTAAATAACAAGTAGTTTTCAAAAGAAATAAAGACTGGGGTTTTTAAAAATTGAGGCAGTAAACTGGCAAAGATGCATAGAAAAGATCTGTTGACATCTATTATGCTGAAGAGTAAAAATTGAAACTTTACTGATGCAAATTTGCAAGTTTGAGAAATCTCTAGTAACAGTAACCTCATTATTAACATACGCAACTATTAAAAAGAAGTATGGTATAATGATTACCAAAATCATCTCATGATTTCAAAATGAATATTAATGTAGAGAATTGTGAGTTTTGTGCACTGAAACTCAAAAAAAATCTGAGTTATTTATAGATGTTGAGTACTGTTAATAGTATCATTGCATAATAGGCAAGGACTAGGAATTCTCCGATCTAAATATTATAGTTGATTTGCGAGAAAGTTTAAGAACACACAGTCATATAATCTGAAATTTCTATTTTACCACTAAATATCACATGATCACCTTCCCTATGCTTATACAAGCTGTTTCAACAGAAGCACTAGATAAGGATTTTATGTATAAACATTCTTGCATCCATTGATTACCCCAGTTTGAACTGGGTGGCACTACTCTATGTAATGTGTTGCCTCTGTTAAATTTTTATTTTCCTGGTAAATGAGATAGTTTTGTATATTTTGTGACTTCATATAATAGTAGAATGATGTGTGTAAATAAGACTGCTATGAATATTTTAGAAGTTAAAAAAAACTATGCTCTTAGTGTTAAAAAAGAGAACTAAGTAAACATAATACTTGTAAAAAATATATTATAGTGATATTCAATCAGTTTCTATTTGCAATTCCTTTTCTTAACCAGAATTTCTGCCTAACTCTAAGACTTTTTGACTAATTAGAAAATAAAATGCAACACATAACTGAGAAAATAATAACTTTATATTATTTTTCGTATTGCTAGGTTAAACTAATATAATCTAAACACTATTAATTTTGTTTTAAAAATGATAAAACACGAATGTGTCTTTTATTTTATTAATGATATTTCCTTAATACTGCTACTTCCAGACTAATATAAAAATGAGATGCACTATTATATTTTTATCTTTATTTAAATGTTTATTGCTACACATAATTTTTTTGAAAATTGCATAATCCCTGAAAATTATTCCCGATCCCATGAGAGATTACATGCTATTATCAAAACAATGAAATTAATATGCAACTTTGCAAGTGATATATTTACATGATTTAAATTTAAGGTTTTATTAAGAAATATTGGAACTCCACTGCAGTTCATATGACTATTAATCAGTATAATGAATGTGTAGACACTTTTACAAAAATAATAAGACATTTATAAAGAAAGACAGAGAGAGAAAAAACAAGTAAAAATTATAGAGCTACCCAGCATATGTATGCATACAAGAGAGCTCAAAATAACGGAGACAACACTTCAATATTCTTGGAACATGAAAAAGCAGCCGGTTACAAGTTCGCACCCTTTAATTCTGAGATCGTATCTACCGAGAGAAATGACTGCAAAAGAAAAATAAAAATGTACTTCAACACAAATGATCCACATGCCATTAATAGAAAAGACATATGTTTCTCTATTTCTAAGAAACAGACAAGCTGTTCGATCTGTATATATTAAACATTGTTTTACATATGAATATTAATTTGCATATATTAACATACATCAACAACTCCATAATGTTTCTAACTCTTCGGCTATGAATATGAGGTTAAAAAACCTTGAAAGCGCTAAGCCCGACATTTAATTTTGATATTTATAATTTCACCAATGAACGTTTGAAGTGCAGTATAATTACTAATAATAATAATGATAAAATGGAATGATATAGTAGGACAAATTATTAGATAGAAATGTGAAATTTTAATCTAAATGTAAAAAATAAATGATAAATTTCTGCACAATGAATAGAATATTTCCAGAATTGTACATTAACCTAAGGAAACATCCAGATGATAAATATTCTCCAGACCAGTTTTCCACAAATCTGGTGTCCTTATGTGAGTTATGAAAAATTGGGGGTGGGTAGGATTATAAACATAGATAAAAAATTAATATAAATTATTTTACATATTTATTTAAAATTAAAAATAATTTAAGTAATAAAATCATTACTATATCAGCCTATATTGACATAGCATATTCTGCCATGTTTTATTTATTTGAAAATTAACATATTCATCATTATTTCAAATATTTTCAATCCACGGCAGACTAAAGCTCTCTAAGTTTAATCCAGAAGTCTTTACCTCTTGTTTTCTACATGACACTAGTAAACTTCTTTATTTTATCCACCCCTTTCATATGTTGTTGCCTTCTAGATCTTTTATTAATCTTTTGGATCTGGTTTTAAGATTTCAACTAACCATCTATTATAGCAATATGTTCAGTACGTCTCCTTTCAATAATGTCAGTAATATTTGTTTGATATTTCACTCATTTTGATCCCTTCTTGTTACTCCTACCATAATCTCTCTATACTTCATTGAGTGGCCTGAAAACTCTGTGTACCACTTCTGTTAAGTGTCCAAGTCTTAAATCCATAAGTAAGTACTGGTAAACACAATTATCAAAAACCATCTTTTTCAAACCCATAGCCATATTTATTATTAATATTAAGTTATTTCTATTAAAAGCACTTTATCCAGGTTTAATTCTAACATAAAAGTAAAATAAAACATGATAAATTTAAATAATTTCAGATATGATCACTATTCTCCAGGATATTTTCCAACACATTAAAAAAGTCAGGCTTGAGAAATTTATCAATTAAATAAATTACAGAGATTTTGATTATAAATCTTTCCATTCAAATCATTATTTAACAATACACATATCTATATTGTACTGGATGTCAGACAGCACTAAAGAGACATGAGACTCGAATTAGGACTGTTGAGGATGAATCCCCGAATGAGATATAAAAATTTAAAATAATACATAATTATAGAAAACCTTTTTATAGTTAAAAACTAACCAAAATAAAGATTTGAACTCTGGATAGGATCAAAAGATACTTTAATTTAATATTATATAAAAACAATTTATTGTAAACGTACATTATTCATATAGTTCATGCTAGAATAGCTTCATTATGCTTACATCTGTGATCATTATGGGATGTCATGCTAATACATATATAGTGTGTTTTATTTATATGCCAATGTTTGGGGAAAAAATTACATAAAAAGGTTTAAGAAGAGAAATGCTATTTTGATTAAATAATGACCTAGACAAAAGAATTCACAAGAGAGACACTTTAATGTTTGAATAAATTAATATCATGTATTCAACAAATTATGATCGATGCCACTTCAATCACATAAGAAATCTACATGTATGTAACTATAATGCCAGGTAAATTGAACTCTGACATTTGTTACATTTATTAATTATTGAACAATAAAGTTATAAAACAGTGATATATTTTCGTATTCAATATGACAAACATTATATTTCAATTCTTAAATTATAATAAAATAAGAAAAATTCATTTACGCATGTGGGAGTCACTCGTCTAAGAGAAATAGCTTAATGCAAGATTTTTGTGACATTCTACATATAAATACAATAATAAATAACAAAAATAGTTTAGTTATATCACAGCATTATGGCTTACTGATTAGTCTTAGGCATGATTCTAAAATATTACAATGAATGGCGGTGCAAGCATGAGGCCGCAAATATAAAATTCGGTCCATTTTCAGCCGTGGAGACACTTCATCATTTAAGTGAGAAAAAAGAAATGGTGCACCCATTCTTCTGGCGGGGCATACCTGGAGAGGAGGAAGGTAGGGAGATGCAATGGTCTGCATAGGTTAGCCATGCAGAGCTTCCGCTACTCTTTCCGAAGGTGTTCTAGGGCATTTACGATGCCAGCTAAAACATATTAAGTGAAGGTGAGGATTCGGAGTTCCCGATGATCCTCAGATTATGATAAAGCAAATAAGGATGACGGCTGGCCTATACTGGCAACGCTATAAAACTATAATATGTCCTTTAATGACATCAAAATAACTAATGGCCTAAATATAAAATTTTAATCGACGTAACGGTATGACTTGTATACTAAAACAAATTAAATAATTGAAATATAAAACTAGATAAATGTCTTAATGGTATATGATTACATTTCCCTTCATTAAATGAGTCCCACATGCATTTGGAATGAATAAGCATTATTTAAACTATAATGCTCAAGGTGCTACATATATATGATATTACATTAAAAAAAATAATGGTCATTATTATTTAAAATAACAGAAATTGAATTAATAGCATTCTTAAATCACAATTTTTTTATATATTCAATAAATATATATGTGGCAGTATTACAGTAATAATCTGCCTGAAAACAGAAATATTTAATTAGTTCTCAACCCAGCGAGCAATGGTTTTAAAACCAAATAATTTAAAGTAATTAAAATATTCCTGAAGCGCTAGGGATTTAAAAGACTAATCTAAAATATAGGCTCATGGAGTTCAGTTGACTTGGCATATAAATTACATATAAAAGTAAATAGCAAATAATTATAATAGTAAAATTTACCACATTAAATAAAATGTAGGATTTAAACTTAAATAGATGTAAGCATTTACATATGCATATCGGATAGGATTATAGAGAGTCTTTCAAGCAGGGATTAGCTTGGTGGCCAGCAATCTTGGTCACTACTGTTCTTCATCGGTGGAAGCATTCTTCCATGGTAGGAGCTTCATGGCAGCATTTTAGAGGTAGTCCGGAGAAGCACAGGGGAAAGATGATTCGGGCCCTACTCAACTGACATTTTATTACACTATCTAAATGGTACAAAACAAGTAAAACAGCAAAAAGCAAAAGAAAATTCACCAAAAAAAGCTAAAAGCAAACAGACAAAAAGCAAAAAAAAGCCCTCTTATCTCCAATCTACCCTATTTGTACATTATCAACTATGACAGGAATGCCTTAGTTCATATGCACAGAGGCAGATAAGCAATTAGCAAATTATAGCCCATTTTAAACAAGACATAAGAAGATGATAGGTTCAAAACACATTCCAGCTCAAAAGAAATATTTTTAATTAAAAAAAATGACTTTGATAAGAAAACAATATTTCATTTAATGAAACTCGAGCTTTTAAAATATTTAATTAGTGAAGCAAACTTTACAATGGGTTAATTTGAACCTGCCATCTTGGTTATATCTTCTTTCTTTTTAAATTTTTACAAAATTGAAATTAAAAGCAAATAAATTTTTACAAATGACAAACTTTATGTGATCAAACAAATTCTTTTTTTTTTTAAAAAACAAAACAAAACAAAAAAACACACGCTTAAAATATTTAAAAGTATCAAAATAACAGAATCAAAAATTATATACATACATATCACAGTAGTTTGTATATACACCTGGGTCTCATTTTATGCTGATTACTTTAATGTGATTTTGAAGTTATGCAATTCATATTTCTTCTTAATATCTTTTATATTTTACTATATTTATTAAATATCAAGAAATTTAAATTATTAATAACTTATTTTGACTTGAAATACTTTTTTTTCCCCAAAAATATAATGTTATATTAGCAGCTAACGTGAATATAGCCTGAAGCTGTATTTACAATCTTATCTTCTAAGTAAATAATCTACTTATACTAATAATAGATTTATACGTACGTATAAAAATGTCGCAATAAACATTCAAAAATTTTAAACTTTTAAAGTGTATTTTGTTAGATATAACAGAAATAATTTTTTAGATTGTTAACCCTTTAACTGTCCAATTGTTCATTCGCTGCAGGTGGTATCACTCAAAGCTTTTATTTAGCGTTGAAAAAAATATTTATATATTTTTTAAAAAGTTGTTGCCGTTTTTTTAAAATATTTCCTTTATTTTTTTTTTTAAAATTATTTATAAATTTTTTAAAAATTATAAAAAAATTAAATTTAAAAAAAAATTATTTTTATATTTATAATTATTATTATTTTTTGTAGATTTGAAAAAAAAAAAAAAAAAAATTTAAATTTTTTTTTTTTTTTTCTTTCTTTAAATTAATAAAATTTTAAAATTTTATTAAAAATTATTATTATTAATATATAATATTTATTTTTTATATATTATATAATAATATTTTATATTTTTTTTTTAATTATAAAAAAATTTTTTTATAATATTAAAATTTTTTAAATTAAAAAAATAAATATTAAATTATTTTTTTTTAAAAAATATAAAAAAAATAAAAAAGGAGGGGGGGAGGGGGGTTTTAAAAGGGGGGGTTTTTTTAAGTTAAAATAAATAACGAAGATTTTAATTATTTTTTTAAACTAAAAATAATCTTTCTAATGATAATGTACAATCTTTTTGTTTTGATTGCGATCTCATTTTTTTAATATAGAAACAGAAAACCATTAACACAGGACAAGACTGAGTGGCGCTAGTAGTACATCACATCATGAATCTGATTTCTTATCAGTTCACAAACGAACGCATATTGTCAAATAGCGGTAATGATTGAAATATGTATGAAAAAATGTAAAATTAAATACTGTAGTTAATAAAAAAAGTTTGTCTTGTATTAATTTTTTTCAAATATTTGCAATTCTTTATTAGTCATACTTTATTTCTTTATTTTTTTAATGCAAATTTTAAAGTAATTTTTCCTTGTTGCTTTGCTTTTATATGATTTCTGAAAATTACTGTAACATATCCGCCATTTTTCAAGGTAAGTTAAGTCTATTTTTATGCGCTTTCTTTTGTGCGCGTTTTCTGAGGAACCTATCTACGACATAAAATGAGACCCAGGTGTATATAAATATATGAGGGTACTGTTAGTAATTTAAATATTGCTGGGTTTGAACCCTTGTATACTGTTAGTTTTTAGGTAGGAAAACATAAAGCTCACTCTGACTACAGAGTGACTGCTTCAATATAAGAAGGTCACCAAATCATGCTCAGTAAATAAAAAGTGATAGTATGAGAAAAAATTTGAAAAAAGATATTAAATGATGAGCTAACTTAGAATAAACAAGTCTGACACAGATGTTATGACTATAATGTTTACTTGTTAAGATGAAAAAAATAATTTTAAAAACTGAATTTAGAAATAAATATATGTACATTTATAGAAGAAGAAAAAAATTTTGAATAAATTTTTGACAAGAGAATGGTCTATTTATAGCATACTTCAATACCAAATAAATGTGTTAAAAGAAAATAAAGGAGGCTACAAGAGAAACATTGGGTTATGAAATAACACCAAAAAAGTTATGTAACCCTTGATCAAATAAGCCCAGTGTTAAGAAATAAATAGAAATACAATTAGCAGAGGATTCGTGAAACATATATGGAAACTAAAAAAGAATTTTCCAATTCAATAATGAAGTTATATAAAACACTAAAAAATACTACACAGTATATAATTTTTATATTTAAAACTATTTCAGAGCTTGCTTTAAGAAACTCTACTTGAAATTTGTTTTTAGTAATATTTATTACAGTTTGTTATTGTTTTATATATATATACTTTCTTAATTATCTTACTAAAACAATAGTCAAATGATTAATTGCTCAGGAATTATATATTTCAACATCCTAGAGGCAGCTTGAGTAACTATTCCATTCATTTAATTTAAATATTGTTTTATATTATTTGGCTGAGAATCTATCTTAAAAACTTTAATTCTGAGTTGCTTCACTTCTAAAGGTTCTGGAATCTATTTCCAGCTCAGTAATATATAATAATAATAATCTTTTTTATGATAGAAGAAACTTTGAATCATCCTCTTTGCATCTTTTAATAAAATTATTTTATTGCTGACATTTTATGTAACCAACAATCAGAAAAATATGTTTTCAACTGTTTTTAAATTTTTATTACATGCACCATCTCAAACTCCATTATGTCACAACTATTCATCAGACTAAAAATTCCAAATCACTTTTTCTTGCTGAACATATATCTTATAAACAACCTTTACCTACTACAAGAATACCTAGATCTCCATGCTTGTGCTGATAATCTTATATTTTCCAATAGCAGCAAGATAGGAATTGGTTTCTATCCATTTTTAGCACTAGAAAGGTTAAATAAATAAATAAATAAATTAAACACCTGGATTTCTATTCCGTGTTGTCCATCTAATATTTTTCCTATCTACTAAAAATAAATCAATATTTGTAAGACTTTTTTTTAAAAAATAGGAAAAAATGAATTAATATTTCTAAAACACTGATAGCTAAACACCATTTGAACCAAGAACAAATGATCATATAGGTATTTTAATTTCAATTAATTCATTCAAAACAAGTGGATAGAAAAATTGCGAACATTATAAAAATAAATAAAACATTATTTTTACTAGCTTATAATTTCTAAAATATGAATTTAAAGTACGTTTATTCAATATTTATGTCATTTATCTGTTGGATATGTTAGCGGTGGTTTTTAGATTTCAAAATAGCCTTGAGCGCAAACTAAATCAGGACCGAAAAATTAATAGATAATTCGATTATAAAATGTTACTTTATTATTAATTTAGATAATTTATTCACTGTTCCTCTTTCTATTACAATTTTCATAAGGGTTATATTGAATAAATAAAATTTCTATGATTTGATATAAGTATTAAATAAAATCATAAATAATCACGTACTTATTATTACTGAATGTTGTCTGTTTGTACAACATCGCTATAAACAATAATTAACAATCTTTTACAATCTACATCAGCTAACCAAGGCAGGCAAGACGTATCATTAGTCACCTGTCTCGAATGGCAGCTCTAATAATAAGTATAGAAGTATTCACTAGCAGAACATTTCGTCAAATAAAATAATTAAATTTCAAAATAATTAGCAATGCATAACAGCCACATTAGTAAAATGGCACAAAGCTTTGA
Organism: Epiperipatus broadwayi; assembly: GCA_028023455.1. NCBI lineage: Eukaryota > Metazoa > Onychophora > Udeonychophora > Euonychophora > Peripatidae > Epiperipatus > Epiperipatus broadwayi. The sequence goes on along the minus strand of JAQFVV010012394.1, from coordinate 15,096,267 downwards.
TTGCTTAAAACAATTCGTTATTTTTTTTTTTTTTAACTGCTTTTCTGAGACATTTATTTTCTACCTTAATTTGATACTGACAAGAAATATAGCAAATAATTATTTTAATTATTTACATTCAATGTTTAAGGAAGATCAATTTATCGCCGTCTGAACAACAAATTTATTTTAAAAAGTGAATGAAAAAAGGTCATAATTAAACGTCTTAACTCTATCTAGTCTTTTCATTAATTTTAATATGTATTATACAAGTATTAGTTAAATATTAATTGCCATGACTGTTTGGCAGCTCTTTTTAGAAAATTATATGTGTGTGTGTTTACAATTTGTCAATTTCTTATTATTTCAGAATACTGTAATCTGTAATCACAAAAAGGTGTGGCTAAAGATGATGTTCCAGTGATTACTAATAGTTAGTATATATTTTCACATTTTGCATATCTTATATAATTAAAACAGCTTTTAAAAAGATTCTTGAAAGGCAACCTCTCATAAAGAAATACAGAAAAGGAAAATAATATTTATCAAGCTTGTCAATTGATGAAGAATTTCGAGCATTTTTTTATACTTATTTAAACCCTAGTTATTAATAGCTATATATTCATTTACCAATAAATATTAGATGTCTGGCTATGCTGATTAGTAACTGATTATCTGGAGGAAGGGGTATCTACAGCCTCCTAAAAAAAACTCCAACTTTAATCGATTCTGATTTGAATCTAAGTCATAGGCAGATATTTTATTATTGTATCATGAGGCCCTTTATACATTTTATATATTGAGTAATAAAATATGACATTTAACAACTTGTTTAATGCTATGAATATTGCACTAATGGTATTAATCCTTCATTTCTATTAAGAATACTCAAAATGTTATCTAAAAACACAACAGTATTCTTTTGCAACAACATTATAACACTAAATTGTTAAATTGTTTTGATGAATTCAATTAACCATTTGATGAATTAAACCTTAAAGAATCTGCAATGGGCAAAAAAAATCTTTAGAATATCTAATTAACAATGACATACTTTCTCTAAATAATCATTTGCATTAAATTCAAAATCCTCAAAAACACAGAGGAATAAATAAACTATCACAAAAACCTATTCATAAAAAATTAAAATAAATTATGAAAGAATAACATTGTAAATAATAATTATGAAGTCTTCAGAAAGTCATCTGGTATAAAATAAGGGTGACCTTAATACTGTATACATATTTTTAAAAAATAAAATATGAAAATCAAAATAGAAAATGTAATGAAATTTGGCAGTTTTTCATGTGTTAATAATTCCCTTCCCCAACAAATCCTTTCAAAGATATTCTCTATAAGTTACTAAATAGTGAAGCATTACATTAATTTAAGGCCTTTTCTTTTTGATTCTCAGGAAATTGTAGTCAAATTGACTACAAAGTTTTAAGTAATGGTAGAATGGCAATTCCTAGAGGTCAAGGTTATGGATAATGGTTTCAACTCTGTCATTTCCGGGGCTTGATCTTCCTTTGAATTCTTGAACAATAAGACATTTGATGATGATGATGATGATTATTATTATTATTTGAGATTTAATGCCTTTATTGCCAACTATACTTTGAATCAGTTGAGTGATGCAGAGTACTTTCAGGTAATTGGGGCAGGGGCTTTAAATTTTCCTTTAAAAAAATCAAACAGTTTATTCCAAGATCTCAAATTCAGAGCCACCACATGCAGTAGTGTGGGCACAAAAGTGCTTCACCATTGGAAGCACTTTGTTGCCATGATAATTAATAAAATTTATATGTTAATGAAAATGTTTAATTTCCCAATCACTCTATTGTTAGAAACACATTCTGATTGTGAATATTTTTTATTTAAATAATTACTTTTTTGCTTAGTCTTGTGACAATCTTAGAAATATACTACAATATATTATGTACTCTATCATTATGCTAAACAAAGAAATGTGCACCACTGGATAATTAATAAAAATTTTAAGTAATAAAAAAGTTTACATTTCCAAATCACTTTTATGTAAATATTCTAATTTTAATGGGGAAAAAAGAAACATTACTATTAATAATTTGTTTAAAAATTTATTTAAAAATATTGCCTCATAATAATTACAATAATTCTGCATTATGTTGGACAATAGTCATATAATAAGTAATTACATTTATCAATCATATTTTATACATACCTGTATAGTGTGTTCAGCATAGCACAATGATAAAGTCACCTCTGAAATATGGGACCCTCGATTTTTTTTTAATAGCGATATTATTCTTTTTTCCTTTTAATGCCTATATTATACATATATTTACATGTTTTGTTTACCTAGCAAAAACTTATAAATGATTCACAATATTACCCAAATACATAATGATCCAAATGCAAAAAAAAAAAAAATAGAATTAGCAATAACTTTTAAAAGAATATTATTGCAAGTCAAGATATTTACTTCTTAACAAATTTCATTAAAATGATTTGAAACCCTTCTAAATAATTACTCTATTGGAAATTTTTTTTTTAATGTTTAAGTAAATTTAATATAAATCCTTAAAATCAATATTATTAATCCTAATTGTATGAAAAATTTCTATGTTATTTTGTAGCTGCCAAAGTCAGAAGACTTAAATAAAAAGATGAAATTGCAAATAATTAAAATTTTTAATATTCTACTATTTTTGTGCCTTTTGTTAGGCAAAATTTGATAGAATTCATTTTGTTTTAATTTACAAATTTTATTTCATGAGATTGGGGGTATTTAAATTTGAATTGTACAAAAGTGCCTCTTACTCAAGCAGAAATCCTGCCCAAACTAGAAACTGCATTCATTTAGCAGTTCTGCTTATAATTCTAATATCTAGTGCAGACATCAGCAAATATAAAATTATAACCATTTTACCAACAAAAAAAATATTTTTTTTACAATCACCAGAAGACCCCACCTCCACTCCTTCAAGATTAACTACGATTAGAAAAGACTAAAAACAAGTGACAAACAAAACTTATATTGTGCATAACGTGTTGTTGGGTTATGAATTATTTCTTAATTCATGGCATGTGATTTCAATAATTTAAATTAATCATTTTATAAAGTTTGTGGTTAACAAAATTTTACATCCTAGTTTATTTTTTTCTATACACCAGGGTCTCGTTTTACGCGATAGATAGGTTCCTCAGAAAACATGCGCAAACGAAATCGCGCAAAAATAGACTAACTTACCTTGAAAAAAAGAAGATATGGTCTGTGATTTTTCAAAAATCGTGCAAAAAAAAATAAGGAAATAAAATATGACTAATAAAAAATTTCAAATTTGAAAAAAATTGATACAAGACAAACTTTTTTTAACTATAATATTTAATTTTATTCAAAATAATATATTTTTATGTATAATTTACAGTACAATAATTGACATTTTTTTATACACATTTTAATTATTATCGCTACTTGCCATTTGCAAACTGGTAAAAAATCAGATTCTTCACAAGAGAAAATACAACTAGCGCCAATGTCACTCTCATGTTGTGTTAATGGTTTTCTGGTGACAATGTAATTAGTAATTAATCTTTGAGATGATGCTTTTATTAATTGTTTATGAAACTCGCGATAGCCAGACATACAACCATTTAGCTCTCGTTGGAATTTAAGAGCACGTTCGTGATTAGTGTCACTAATAAGAAAATTATTAAAAATAAACTTGCGGACACTAAATGATTAATAATTGATTACGTTCTTTTTTAAAAAGCAAAAACAGAATGTGATTTAAAATGCAAAATTAACACGCACAATGTTTGAACAAATTTACATTATAATCTTGTAAAATTTAATGTGTGTATACATAAAATATGGAAATCATGATTTTAATTTCATTATTGCATAAAATCTTACTATTATAAAGCACTGAAAATATTGAAATTACTAAGATGAAAGTCGCATTCCAATAATGTGCTATTACTTTCAATATGACGTAAGTGCATGAAATTTATTATAGCGCATTATTGGAGTTCGACTTCTGAAGAAACTTGAATCGCGTAACTTCAAAATCGCATTAAATAAATCCACGTAAAAAGAGACCCAGGTGTATATATAATAAAAGTACACATATAATTTTTCTTAAGTAAGTCTACATATATAAATATGTAAGTGTATTTTGTTTTTTTACAATTTCTTTTTTTTTTTTCTGAACTTAACGCCACTGCTTTCGTTACAAAATATGGATAAATCACTTTCATTTGTAATAAACGGTCTGTTACTATTTCTTTCCATTATTTGAAAGTAAAGATTTATTATTAATAACCAGCATCATTTAATGCAGTGGAAGAATTTCTGGTTTGAAATCTAATGATTTTGAATCATGGTTTGAGATGTCATTTCTGGATGACAAACAGCACATGACCTCCAGAGCAACAACAAGTTTTATTATTGGCAACACATTATGAAAATAATCTATTTTTAAGATTTTTTTTTATTTATTAAATATATATAGACAGTGCTAAATATATATTATAAATAATTTTATTCACACTAAAGCTTATGTAAATCTTATTAAAAGTTGACAAGCATAACCAATCATACCACAAAATTACATTTTACCCCCCCACACCCACACACACTCTCCCCCCCCCCATCTCAATCCCTACCTCCATATCTCTCTTTTTTTATTCTTAAATAAATAAATAAATTTATTAAAGGCTAAATAAGGTTACATTTTGTCTTCATTGTTTTGATAATTATGTGTTACAAATGATTATTATGATAAAAAAAAAATTGAAAAAGATTTTTAGTCGATATGACGAATGTGTAGTTTGTTGATATAGTTCTTATGTTGCATAGTTCTTGGGAATATGGAATAGTTTCCAGGGCTCATCGTAGATGAACTTTGATGATAAGATTTTGTCTCTTTTTTTTATATTTTTTGTAACAATTGTATAAAGCAGAGATCTTTATCTGGGTGGGGTTGTGTGTACATTTTTTTGCACCTCACATACCAGATAGAGTATATGAGGAATATTGAGTCTTATTAATGGAAATTGTCTTCTTTTGATGCATTCTTGTATTGATGTTATTAGGTAGTAATCCACTCTCAAGGCTGTTACATGTATTTATGATATGAGAGCATGTTTCTTCTTCCCTTTTACAGTTGGGGCATAATGGGCCCACTTTACTGATTTGTCATTTGACGTTAAAAAACCATAATGTTGGCATAGCATCCAGATTTATCTTTCCTAGAAAGTTTAGGTATTTGGGTTCTAGGGCCCAGTATTTGAACAGTGTTGTTATTTTGCAATTAGTAATACCCATTTTTGTGTTTTGTATATTTGGTTCAGGATTGATTAGTTGTTGTGCATCCCATATTTTGATTTTGTTGGCAATGTAATCTGTTGTTAGGTTGGCATGCTGTTGAATGCTTTGGACTATTGTGTTCAACCAGCTTTTTTCCCTGGGAGTGGTCTGTCTGTGGGTTGTATTGGGCCTATTATCCTATGGTATCCATATTTGATTACCAGATTGTGTAGGAGGGTATGTCTTTTTTGTATTAGAATTGCTGCTATAGAATGCAGTGGCATGCTGTTGTATTTGTGATGTTGCTGCATTCTGTTTATGCTTATAGCTACTGTGTGATTTTTCCAGAATAACCTTGCCCTGTGTCTATTTATTTTTCTTATGAATAACTTTGGGGTTGACATAACTCGAAGAAAGTATGTTATCCTGGACATGACCTTCATGTTCAGCAAAGCTACTTTCCCCTGTTGGGATAGATAAACTCCAGCCAGAGTTTTAGTATTTTTTCTGTTGATTTGAGTATCGTGTCCTGCAGTTCCTTCAACATAGCTGTCTGTGACTTATATATTGGGAAGCCCAGACATTTTTGAGGGTCTGCCTGAAATTTTGATGTGATCCTTTTTTCTAGATAATATATTCCAGGTGGAGGATTTCCCGGTGTTAATTTTTAGTCCTGGAGAATTTATGAAAGCATTTACTATTTTGTATAGCTGAAATATGTATTTTTTTGACAGAAGGGTGACGAGTACGTCGTCCAGGTATGCGATTGTCTTTATAAATTTGTATCAATAAAATATTGCATTATTTAGTGTTTTCCTGAAGGCTTATGATGGTAGTATTTTAGTTGTGTTTATATATTGGACTATTTCCATCATCTAATATTAAGTATTGAATATCTTTAGAAAAATTAACTTTATTTAAATTTTCCAATTACATTCAACTGTTAGTAATGGCAAACAGGCTAATATATGCACAATGTTTCCAGATGTTTGATTTGCGTGCTAGTATTGCCGCTGATCAGGCCAGCAACACCTGAAGAAGAGAGGAGAATAATACCTCTCGAAACATTGTGCGTATACTAACATCTGTGCTATTACTAACAATTGAATGTAATTGGAAAATTGAAATAAAGTTACAATTTTTTTAAAGCAATACGTAATACTGAATGATAGAAATAGTCCAATATATAAGTACATTTACATTATTTCACTTTAAAAATAAATACTAGTAATAAATTTACGTAATACTGGAGAAAACTCTCTGCAATATTATATAAAAGTTATAATTTTAAAGTTTCAAATCCTATTTCTCTTAATTACATCTTGAAGTTTAGAAAAATTATAAGTACTTTACGATGTAATCAAGTCTACTTTTTTCTTAACTCCAAAAGGCAAGGCAATCCAGCTCTTTAAAAGTTAATATGAAATAAGAATCTATCTTCTAAAAACAGATTGGATCTTTTGTATGTGGATTAAGTGAGAAAAAATGCGGTCTAATGAAAACTGAAATTAAAAATAATAAAGATAAAAACTGTAAAAAAAAAAATTAATTAGGAAAAATGTTTAATACAAACCTTTTTCAAAATAAGAAGATTAAAAGTTAAACTAGAAAAAATGTGATCATTATATATTTAGTAAAACTTTAAATTTTAAAATAAATCGATATATATATATGAACCCAATATGAAGAAAAAATTAATAAAAGAAAAAATCAAGGAGTTAAAAATATATACAAAGTATATGTTTCAAATATTTGTATGGGAACTTCAACAGAACTAATAAAGGTGTTGAATTTTTTTCTCAATGATATCTACTAAATATACAGAGAACTAAAAAAATAATATTCCACAAATAAAACTTTATACTACATTATTAACAACAAAAAAAGACCTTATCATAAAAAAATACTAATGCAATAATTGAAAAAGAAAAAAAAAATAATTGTCTTTTAATAAAATAATAGTAATAATAATTGGTACTTATGTAGAATTCCTTCCAGAAGCTTGCCAGGTGTTTTATTTTCATTTTCGGGGGAGGGGAGGAGAGGAGAGGTTTTCATCACATGGTATAAACAATATGGCGGAATCTAAGTTATCAGATTCAATATTTACTTTTTTATTTATTTATTCATTAAAATGATAAAGTCCAAAGGGCTTACTAATTTTTTTTTAAATGTAAATGCAATAAAGAAAAAAAAAATATGATTAAGCAAATTATAACAAATGTGGATATTCATATCGATGGACAGACCTCACTTTAAAGTGGGGGCACTATTCCGTAATTTTAAAAATATTCCAGTGCTTCTTGTTCTGTTGGTGGGAGATTCCAAATATCACTCTACAGAAACAATTACTTTATTGGGATTTCAATTAACTGAGTAACTAAAATCACAATTCTAATCTCCAGGGCATGTGTGAGGTTTATTAAGTCGAGCCCCACGTTGGGCGCCAAAAACATAACCATGTACCGGTCGAAAACCACCACCCCCAATGTCAAATCGGATTCAAACTCAGCTTAACCAAAACTGAATTCAAACCCAACCCAACAGCTCAGATAGTAGTCATCGACGGCACAGTGCTATGCGCCAAGAACTAGCTCAACGGTTGGTGAGGACTAGAGACCCTTTTACTGACACGAATATCAAATAATTAATTACTTTGAATACTTTTTAAATCTAATCATATGTATGTTCGGGTTGCCAACACAGACAGCGAGTATTAACATTTAAATAATTATCAAAAGAATGATGAACTAAGAAACCAAGTATGTTAGAAAATATTTAATACTAATAATAATTTGTTTTGTTCAATAAAATATAAATAGCATTAGTTACCTCTAGTCTTTAAAAGCATTTATAAATATAATCAGAGTAGCGGTCCTTATCATATGCCAATGGAAATTACGCAATATTGGAATTCTATGTCTATGCCCCCAACAAGAAAATATAAAGGTGGATAAAGGTATTTATTTAGAACGGAAATGATTGTTCTAATTTTATTACGGTGGAATATGAGATTTATCTTCACATTCGGAAATCTATTCATGAAGAGCAAAACGTATTTTAAGGCATAATTTTAATCTTTATTTGAAAACTTATTTAATTAAACATATTTGAGAATTGGTTCGACTTTAATTTAAATCACTCCATCACGAATTACGAGCACGGAGCGGGTTTTACTGAAACAAGGACGCAATGGTACTGACGAATTACAAGGCAGTGAGTAAAATTGAAAGATGATTGCTAGTCGATGGTCGAAGTCCTATGGCGGCTTGCATTTGGCAAGTCTTACGCCCTTTGACTAATGGAACGGAAAGGAAGTATTTTCTTCCTCGAGAAATTTAAATGCGAAAATATGATCACCGACCAGCCTAACGGAGCGGAAGATGGCCCTACGTCAGCAACATTTGATGATGATGACTTGATAGTCATCGTTGAAAAATAAAACCCATGTAGAATGCTCTACGTGATGACTTGACCAGTTAATTAAAGTCAAACGAGCTTTATCGAACTATTTTGAAAACATTTATAAACTATCTTAATTATGCCTTAATATTCGTGCCCTTCCTGAATATCAATTTAAAATAACAAAAATGGAATTAAAATACATTTAACCCTTTATCGACCCTTTTTGGCAATAAAAACATTTAAGGTTATATTCGAATAAATATATATTAGTAGAACAAGAAATCAATATTATAACATTTTGTGAGTATATAAACAATTGTAACTTGGTAGCTGGGGACATAGGTGAAAAATGAAGCTAATAGTTTATTATTTGCCAATTATCAAATAATAAACATGTAATATTTTCTTTCGACTCGATGATTAATAGAACTTTCAAATTTAGTTCTAATGGGCGAGAATTACTATTGGAAATTAATGTTATATTATTTGCGTGAGGCAAATGGAATCAAAGGGCTCATCGATTCGAAAGATTATTGGCATATAATTTTTAAATACGACATTAATAAAGCACACCAACATATATATATTAAACGAACCGCCAGGTAAGAAAAGAAAAAGTTTAAAGACTAGAGATTGAAAGAATTACAATATAAATTTATATTAGCATTTTATAAAGATTTACATTAAATAATAAAGAGCTCTTAAATAGGAGGAGTATAAAATAAAGTTCGAACTGGCCAGAAAGTTTAACGTTCATATTACCCCTTCCGCTGGTCCTTAAGTTACACCTCCAAGTTGTTGAAAACGTAGGCATCATTGGTTAACTACTGGGGTAGTATTTTAGTAGCTTTCATTATTTTAGCAGAATTATCGATCCGGAAAACGGTTCAGCAGCTCCATTGAAGATTTCTCAGGACTTTAGAAACCGTAGCCAGATTCCTGATGTTTTAGCCGACTATCATGATGAAATACAATTATTATACGCACAGAGTTCACTGCACTACTCTACAACAAAGCTTGATTTTATTTTTTCTGACTTTTCAGGGCTATATATATTGTCCAGATGCCTTAAGGCTAGCGCTCATTTTATTATCAATTAGTTGTTTTCCAATACATTCCTTCGGTAAGGCTTTCAAACTAATTATTGAATTCCTTTCCTAATTAGACTAATTTTTTTGAATTCCTTTCCCAATTAGAAAATGAATTCTTAAAATCTGAAATGATTTTAATTAGAAATTGAATTCTTATCTTTTTTTAATTAATAAAACTTTACTGTTGTTTTTGAGAATTTGAAAGCCCATGGAAGGAATGTAGCTTTTAATCGCAAACTTTAACAAATTATTTAAAAGTACAAAAAAAAAACAAGTATTCCCGACGCAATGAAACTTTCGAAAATTATATATATTTAAATATTTACAAATATATACGCACAATCCACGCAATTGTAATATATATAAATTCATGAATATTTTATCATGAATTTATTAAGAGAATTGCTCAATTTTAAACTGAAACTAATTGATTTTAATACACATTTGAAATAAATTATTCATTATGGAAATTAGCGTGGATTGAACGTATAAAGCCCCATTGCATCGGAAATTTAAGGTTAGTATTAGGGTAACTAACATGAAGCTAGGATCGAACTCAGATCCGACTGCTTCAATATATGAACCCAATATGAAGAAAAAATTAATAAAAGAAAAAATCAAGGAGTTAAAAATATATACAAAGTATATGTTTCAAATATTTGTATGGGAACTTCAACAGAACTAATAAAGGTGTTGAATTTTTTTCTCAATGATATCTACTAAATATACAGAGAACTAAAAAAATAATATTCCACAAATAAAACTTTATACTACATTATTAACAACAAAAAAAGACCTTATCATAAAAAAATACTAATGCAATAATTGAAAAAGAAAAAAAAAATAATTGTCTTTTAATAAAATAATAGTAATAATAATTGGTACTTATGTAGAATTCCTTCCAGAAGCTTGCCAGGTGTTTTATTTTCATTTTCGGGGGAGGGGAGGAGAGGAGAGGTTTTCATCACATGGTATAAACAATATGGCGGAATCTAAGTTATCAGATTCAATATTTACTTTTTTATTTATTTATTCATTAAAATGATAAAGTCCAAAGGGCTTACTAATTTTTTTTTAAATGTAAATGCAATAAAGAAAAAAAAAATATGATTAAGCAAATTATAACAAATGTGGATATTCATATCGATGGACAGACCTCACTTTAAAGTGGGGGCACTATTCCGTAATTTTAAAAATATTCCAGTGCTTCTTGTTCTGTTGGTGGGAGATTCCAAATTTAATCAGTTTCCAAAAATGATAGGGCAAAAAATGAATTAAAAAAAAAAAATCAAGATAATTTTATGAATGAAATTTATTAAAAAATGTATTCTAATTTTTTAAAATTAACATTCAATTTGGAATACATTTGTTAATTTTTTTTTTTAAAGTTAGTCAACTCCGAAAAGATAATTTAAAATAAAACACCTGGCAAGCTTCAAGCAGAGATTCGACATAAGTACCTAATAAAATTATTATTATTATTATTATTATTATTATTATTGTTGAGATTTTTCAGTAGGATTGCTATTTTTTATCTGAACTTCTAATAATCACACAGTTGTGACTGCATACATTAAAAATAAAAAGAAATATCCCAACCCAATGTAAGTTAAACGTATTTTTACTTCAAAGCAGTAAATTATGAAATATGTATAAAAATGGTGAAAAAAACTAAAAGGAATGTTTAATGGATTTTCTCAAAAAGAAAAAATAAATATTCATAATGGGAATTAATGATAATCATAAATGAGAAGTTAACAAAAAATATCTTGAAAAGATTATAAAGCAGGTGGCTACATAGTGGATATATATTTATTTATTCATATGGATTTATTGATTGAGTTCATAAAAAGTTCAAATATCAGAAATGCATTATTGGAATTCAGGACCTCATGCTTATTCATGTATATGATTTAGTTTCGTTTAGAGTGGCGTTTAGTAAATTCTAGAAAATTTCATTGGTGTCATTCATACAGACATTATATATAGTAATTTAAAGTGACTATTATGTAGTCACGCCTTCGTTACAACTACTTCAGATTTGCTCATTTATAAACATTTGAGTCGCAAGAGTAAGAGGATTCCTTTTTACTCTTATACAAATACTATATCATGTGGTTGTTCGAAGGTATTCATTTATTAATAACATTCTCACAGCGTCTGCGCAATTAGCTTAACAGGCTGTCATTCTATTGTAATTATAATCGCACGCAAGACGTAATAAAATAAATGCTTATTCATTATTAATTATAAAATTTTTTAACATTATTATTACCACTAAAAGAATTGAGCGATGAAGTGTGGCTCAACATATTGCTAAAACAGATAATAAGTGGGTAATTGAAGTCTTAAACCTGAATCCCAAAAGTTGTAAAAGACCATGTGAGATTGATGAATGGAATAAGGAAAAGTTTGCTGGTGTATTGTAAAGAAAAGGAGCTAGGGATTGGAAAAACTGGATTAAATTGAAAAGACATTTCTCCTGTAATTGATCAATAATGGTTCAATAATGAAAACAATGATATAATAAAAGATAATGGTAGTCATGGGCATGATACCTCTTTTCTCACTAACTAGCATATCAACACTTAACTCAATCAGCACATATTGGTATGAGGCTTGCTATTTGGCTAAGAATAGTGGATTATGCATTTTATTCACCATTACTGAATGGCTAGTTAAGATGGGCATATGTTTTCTGCCTGAAAATAAATATCCTAAAGTTTTTGAATTTTCAGTTGCCAAGATTCAAAACATCAATCATGGAATGACAATCTACTAACCACTATGCCTTGAAGTATTTATCATATATATACCGGTTAGTACAAAATTATTCACACTCTAGTTGTACATTTTTTTTAATCAACTTTCAGAAAAAAACAAATATATTACTTTCCAATGTAATCTTCCTGCTTTTCAAAATACTTTCATTTGACAAGCTTTAATATTCTCTTATTAAATAATATTTTTAATCTGAGTTGTCTAGCAAAAATGCCCATAGTTTTCACCTCTTCATCATAATAATTCATCAGCCTTTAAGAGCTTCTTTTAGGGGCCTAAATAAGTGATAATCTGATGGGACAAGATTAGGACTCTTCATCAATTATGATCCGAATTTTGTTTGAAAATGTCCAAATGCTCCTGTTTTGTGCTCATTTCAACATTCATCTCACACAAACTTTTTGAAACCCAAGTCTGTCATGGATCATTTAATAAGCAGAGCTAGAGCTGATTTGCGAATGATATGCCACAAAATCTATTCTTCCTCATCAATCCAAAATAATTAGTTTATATACATGCTCAATGTGGCCATCAATCATAAAAAGGGATCCTGATATCTATTTCCTTCTTCGCAGTTAACATTTATGTGACATTCGTTGTACTCCTCTAGCCATTCAAACATACTTCATGACAAAATATTTTATTCATAATGTGCACAAAGTTTTTAAATATCAATACCAGACATATTCCCACATAACAAAAAATGAATCTCATCGCATGCTGCTCTTCTTTCATGCAAAACACAAGTGGAGTGCTTCTCCATTGCAGTCACATTTCAATGAATGCAATAGATTCAAAACTGTGTAGTGAATGGGGTGACAGAGATCTACTAGAAGTTTTAATATAAGTAGAATATAGATAACTTTTGAATCAACTTTATATAATGTTAAACCAAATTCAATTTATCTTTTAAAGAAACCTTTATTGTTAAAGATTACATAGAAGTCTTCTGAGTCTAATTACCTGATATGATTGCAAAACAATCAATGTACAAAATCACAATTATTAATCTTGTTCACATAAGGACACACTCCAGACAACAATTACATCCACAAAAGCGTTACTATAATCTTATCCAAGTGTACATGGGTCTACATGGCCCAACCACCAAGAAGTTATCCATATCCCAAAAAACCCACTCCCATAGCCCCAAGGCAAAGACTTAAGTTTCAGCTGAATACCACCAAGAAGTTATCCATATCTCAAAGATTCCACTCTGGGGCTACGAGGTGAAAACTCAAGCTTCAGATGAATAGGTGGACCTGTCCAGCATTGCCCAACCACCACAACAGGCAATGAGATCCAAGGCCCAAGTCCACAGGACAACAAACCCTGGACAACAGCCAAACCATGCAAAGACCATTCTGGATATCTCTGTCTCCCAATTTAACAGTCCAAATGTGCAGGAACCAAATTCTGTCTACTTGCGCAAAATTGAAAAGCCAATTCAGGAAAGTATAATGAGATCTGCACCACCCAAAATCAACCCATCAAGGAGGTGCAGCAGCTCATCAGCATCAGAAAGGAAAACGGTGCAGAAACTTTGACCAGGTATCCTCCCAGAAGGTTTTCAGGTAGCAGCAACAATAGTCAACAGCCAGTACCATAGACAAGACCCCTAGTGACTGCTGCCAGCCCCTCTGAGGGAGAAGTGAGGAGTGCAGATCCATGCCCGCAAAATGTAATCAACAAAATTCCCAGGCTAGACAATGATTACCGACCATCCCCACTAATGAACGAAGCCCCTCATGATCATCATCACCATACCCAAAGAAAAACAGGGGGGAGTGCAAACTCACGCCCACCAATACATTTGATTCATTGTAGTCCTGAAATCAAGCCAGATTTACATGCACACCATGAGAACAAATCATTTGTCCATATCATCTTGCACACTGAAAGTCAAGGAAATTGAAAATCTGTTTTTAATCATTATCAACCTCATTCAGGGTTCACAGTGATTCTTATTTGTTAATACTAATTGAATTCTGCTTCCCTTGATTGAATTTTAGGTCCTGCTTAGTAATCAAGAATTCAGTTGTATAATAAGTTTGTTGTTAAACTTTGGAATGTTCTCAATAATTATAGCTTGAAAGAGGATGAATAATTTGCAGCTTCAATGTCTCTGTTTAGGTCTAAAACATCATTTGTACTAATCTGTCTTTAAATCATTACTTTTTTCTCATGAATCACTTCGTTGTAATTCTGTGTTGATTTGGAAAAAAATTTTTTTTTACTTTTTTGTGCCCCCCCCCCATCCACCGGAAGTGGGCTAATAACTTCAATTCTGATCATAGGAGAAATCTGATTTTTGTGTAGGGAGATAGCATAAGACATAATCTATAATGTTCAATTCTAAAATTGAGATCGAATTAAAAATTTCCGATCTGCACTGTATAGCCGCGTTTGGCAACTTCCGGTTCGACACCACGATAATGTAACTTTTTTCCTATGAACAATTTAACACTGGGATTTCTTTTATTTATTTTTTCTAGTTTTATGATTAATTTTGTATCTATAATAATCTCTAGGCCATTTTCTGTCTTCCCTGACTGGTTTGAAGTCATAGGAACTTATTTCACACTTCTAATATCTGATGCAATGATGAATTCTTAAAACCATCTTTGTTAGCATTGTATTTTCCACATTTTCTGTAAGCTTTGATGTCCAAATGATTTATCTGTTTATTCTAACAAAAAATTTGGATTTCTAGTGTTTCTATTCTTTTTATAATTATTTGGTTTGATTTAAAATTATTTTCCAAGGTTTTATGTTGTTCTAATGATTTCTAAAATTATTTAATCTAGCTTTTGCCTATTTCTAATGGCAGCCATTTGTATAAATGGAATGATAGGTACTCTCAATTATTCTTGAGTGAAAACTGTTCTAAAATTTCTTATACCGATGAAAAAACAATAAAACAGGCATTCACTTACATCTTGGTAAACTTTTCTCCTATCAATCCAAAATTGGACTATGATTTTGGTGAATAAAACAGGGAGCCTGTAACAGTGAAAACTGGAGTCCCAGGCTCCCTCTAGTGGACTACCAAATTCAATTTATTTGTTTTAAATTATACAATTTATAATTCAATTATTTAAACCCTATTCAAGGATCTAGTTTTTTCAAATTGCTCTTTTTTAAAAAAATGATATAATAGAATATAATAGGACTAAAGGCTAAAACTAATCAAAATGGTTTGTTGATCAGGGGTTCATATAAAGTGCCAGAAATGAAGGAGTCATGATCCACATTTTAATGTACCATTTAGTAAAAGGACTAAGGATTTATGTGGATTAAATAAATCAATTCTTCTGCTCATGTTTAAGATGTATAGCTATTGAATATACCTGCAAATCTGGAATAAAAGAATTAATTTTTATTTTTTCTTCTGCAAAACTGGCAGTAAGAATTATAGATAAAGTTAAAGTATGCACTTAAAAAATGTTTTGGTGGAATCATTTTTGGTATAACATTTAAAATAAAATCTTGAATATGGCTGAGTAATGTATAAATGCTGAAATAAATCTGATATCTTCACAATAAATTTTATTCAGAATTGAATTTTTTTATACATACAGGCTTTGGGCAACAGAAGATGTTACTGCAACTTAGTAAAAACACAGGAAATAATAAGGTTAAAATGAGTAGATAAATTTTAAAAAATCCTACAGAAGAAATCACTGATTTAAAATAGCACCTTTTGATCTCACTTTTATATAAGTGGCAAACTGTTTAGATTGAACCATATTTAGCTTTTCATAAAAAAATTGGCAACCTGAAGTATAATTTTAAATTGTTTACAAACTAATTTCTTAGTCAATTAATTAATTTTATTGGCAGTTAGCTTCATTCAATTGGGCTAAAAACCATTAATTAAAAAAAAAACAAAAAACATTTTCATATGATTACCTGTTCAAGACAGTATTAATAAAAATATTTTTTAATATCATGTAGCCTAATAAAAATTTAAAAGTTAAGGTAACTCAATTTGGTTTTAATAATGTTAAATGTAAAAAAAAAAAAAATCAAATGTTTTTATTGTAGCCATGCGCAATTTGGAGCAGTTGGTCGAGCATCCAACTAGGTATCGGGAAATCCAGGATCGATTCTAGCACTTGAATTTCTTACAATCTCCAGAGCAATAAAATCATTAGCTTTTTTTACTATTATTATTGTTTAAGAGTTCATAAGAAGTCTGAATGATGAAAATATCAGAACTGGAATCGATCCAAGGACACTGGTTTGACATTCTATGATTAATGCTACTTATAGAAATATATTCAATGACTTAGTTAACTCCACTGAAAACTATTTAATTATTTTTAAAATGTCATAATGCCTAAGCTTCCCCCCCCCCCGGAAAGTTAACAGTTTTTAAATATTTGTGCTTTTAAGTATTTTTGCTTTTCTGTATATGCCTTTGAACGTTTACAGACTTAAAAACAAAACTATTTACTGAGGAAAGATTAAGGTAATAATTCCATTTTAAGGAATTAAGTAGTTTATAATGCTGTTAACCTAATCATTAAATATATTTATATAAATAGCAACTTTTAGAAGAATTATAATTTAAAATTTAAAAAATATATATTTATGCTTAATTTCTAAAAAAAAAAAAAAAATAGAAATTTACAATTTTCCACAATATAAGTAAATTATCTACAAAAATTGCTATTTATAGAACTACTTTATACTTAATGTTTTAGTTAACAGCCACTTTGAACTAAAGAGAAAAAAAATAAAATAAATAATCTACAAAGAAATAATTCATTTCTATTTTTTGTTGATTGTGTTTGAAACGTTTGAAAAAAATTTTTAAATGATTTATCTGTTTTTCCTGGAATAAAAAAAAACTATTGAATTATTGCTATTTGATATTTTTAGTATGTTTAAATCCTAATCAAGATGTTTTTCTGTAGTTTAAATTACTTCAGAACTGCAAAGGCATTAAATACGATTATACTGGAAATTCATGATTAAATATTGGGATAGTCAAACATTGTTAGTCGAGAGATCAGCGCAGTCGTCTTGCAAGCAAGTAGTTGGTTGCAGACGGTTGTGGATTCGCCTCCCGGTCGATGCTATGACATATGGAAAAAAAAATATTTGGGATAAAAATGCTCAGATGTAAAAATTTATATTATTTAATTGGGTGTGAATATAAAGGCCCCCCCCCCCACATTGCAAAGCAAAATGCATAAGGTTACACAACATTTTTTAGACTTTCTAATAATTTGATAATTTCATTTAACTTCAGTTGTTTTCTGTTTAATAATGGATAGACTAATACTTATGAGATATTTTAAATATAAAAAATATGTCAATTAAAAATATTAAATATGTTATAAAACTCTTAAGGTAAAAATACTTCTTAATCACTATATTTGTGCCATATAAAAGAATAAATAACTATATCAAAAGTATAACAGTTAATGTATTTAAAAAAAAAAAATATTCTTGAAAACCTTAGATGAGTACAAACAATTCCAAACAAAACAAAAAAAAATGTAAATGTTTTACAGAATTCGATATAAACTTGCAGCAGTGCCATGAAAGTGCTGTTATAACCCAAACTGAATATAATTAATAACTCCTTTCATTTACAATTTCTTCAACGTAAACATATTGTTTATGTGTTTGCTCAATGCAAATGATGCTTACACTGAAGAAAATGTGAAACAATGAATTTTTAAAATTACATTTGTTAATAATCAATGCATAGAAAATAAAAACAAGAATAATAATGCTTCAAAACTGAATATATTGTTTTTTAAAAACTTCTTTGTAAAGCAACAAAAAAATAACATTTTTTTCTATTTTCCATTAATGATGTGAAATCCTAAAAGAACAAACAACAAGATAATTATTTAAGTACTAACCTTGTAGTAAAAGAAAAAAAGCGAAGATTTTTATTAAAAAAGATAAATGTATATGTTGCTTCTGATTTCAAAACTTACTATAAGTAATTATTCATCTCATAATGAGAGCAAGATTTTAATTTTTCAACTAATTGCATAGACAGTATATATGTAGACACACATGTTTATAAACCTAAGAAACACTTAAAATAATATATATAGGTTTATTATATTAATTACTTTAAAAAAAATAATAATAATAGCATTAAATAAAAAATAATAATAATAATGCAAATTAATAATCAATTCATTTAAATTATAATTCAATTATAACATAAATAGACAATATTCAATTAAACAATACCTTATTAATTAGTTCTAATTACAAAAATAATTTTGAAAGCTACATAAATTAAATTTAATATATATAACAATAAAAGAAATAACAGAAATGGCACACTTTACATTAATAATAAATTCATAAATGTAATTTCGATTATAATATGTATCAATTTTTTATACATAATGTGTCCAAGTGAAAAGATGACTGATGACTAGTCCTCTGCCCAAACTGCCCACAGGATCATCTCTGAATCAACATGTGTTATATAGCAACATAATTTAAGTATTAGCAGAAATTTTAAATCACTAGTCTGGTTCATGAATCATGATATAAAATGTGATGTGTTTTGGACCATAACCCATAATGGAACAATAAGTTAATGTTAAATTATGCTACTGGAGTGTTTGAAATAATTCAAACAGTATATGGTAAGAAGGCATGAGTCAAAAGAATGTTTTAAAATGGTTTGCAAGATTTTCTGATGCAGGGAGATGATCCACAAATATGGGAAACACATTAACACATTTCAGACATTCTACCACCTTAAAATTCTTATGATAAATGGTTAAATTATGTCACTATGTAAAATATGCACCGATTCAGAGATGGTACAGCATACATCTTGAACAAGGAATCAGTCACATACATTCTGGGGATGCACTGTATATATTCTAAAAAAAAATTATAAGTTTTCCAAATCGAATAAAAATAAAATATTCATAATTAATTATTTTAAGACAATAGTTTCAGATCATAAAGATTTTTGTTCAAACATTCAGAAAATAAATTTAAAAAACTAAAGAATTTTGAGCTTTGCTGAAGAGATACTTGTTCTCTTGGAAGTTCCTCATTAACAGAGTCCATTTTTTTTTGCATTAAAAAAGTGGATAATATATAGGTCATAGCAAAAGTTCCATGCATTTATAACATACCCTCCATAAAATAGTGATTCTAAATTTTCATCAGCCAGGAACAAAATTAATACAATTCAACTTTTACAATTAATTTTGCATTGCTTATTCATAATAACAGTTCTGCTTTTTTCATTAATTTAAAATGTCATTCAATGAGAAGAGAGCCTGCTTTTCCATGCTGGAATTAGAGTCCAATATGCTTGAAGCCAAAACTTATATTAGACTTAAGTTCTAAATATTTTTATTTTTTAGGGGAAAAAAATACATTTATTAATTAATTTTATTTTACTACTACCATATCTAAGAAGATTAAAACAACAATATTTTTAATAATAATAATAAAAAAAAACTAACCGAAATATTTCCTCTTGGATTAAAAACCTTATATATATATATAAGTTTAAAAATAAATAAATTAAGAGCTTCCTTTATCGGAATAATCATTAAAAAAAAAACCCTAAAAGTAAAGTAATAAATTATATTTATTCTGATTTATTAAAAATATATATACATAATTTTATTCATGAAACATTGCTTATTGTCAATCTAAATTAATACCACTCCATTTATAAGTTTAGAAACCTGTTTCAATAATAAATACTGTAATTCAAATTAATATTACTTTTGTTTTAGTCAATATGAACAAATGTGTTGGCAACAAAGAAGAATTTCTTCAAATTAACAACATTTATTACTGCATTTTTGATTTTTTATTATTCAAAATAAACCTTTTGCTACGTAATTGGATGTAATCGATTTCTCTTCAATTTTAAAAATAAAATTTTTATTGAACAATTAGTCTCAGAAATATTTCTATACTTTCTTGATCTTCATTATTGACATTTTTGGATGTCAAGAAACAATTTAAATATATCTAGTATATAGGTAATAAAAGATATTTTAAATACACTGCAGTCTTCATCAGCTGACATAGCCAAATGGGAAAAATAATCAAAAAACAAGAACAAAAAAAAAAAGTTAATAATGATAAAAAAACAAGTTAGATGGATTAAATCTTTATTAATGTTTATCAATAACCATAGGGTAAAAAAAATTCATACTTTAATATAAAAATTCAATTACAATGAAGTTGACTACAAAGAATGTTTCTACTGTGAAAAAATTGTACAACGGAGATAATCTTCTTAGTTAAATTAAGATTTGTATAATGAAGGCAAATGTTACAACAAAAACATCTTTGTTTTGTAAAGGTTCGTTTAGCAATTTAGTTTAATTACCTGGTTATTTCTGTTTTCAGCAAAAAAAATTTATTACATTTATTTATTTTGTATTCTGCTGCATACTAAAGCTAATTAACACTATCACAGGAAAAAGTACACACACAAACAAAAATGAAGAGAATATAAAACTGTCAACAAAAACAAATGCTATGATAAATGCCACTAGTTAATATAAAACGTCTGTGCAATATATTTCCAAACATCTGAAAAGTAAAATTAGAAAGCCAATTAATGCCATCTTTTTGAAATAATTTCCAAAAAAAAAAAAAAAAAATTGATTTCTATTACTAAATATTTGAAAACCAGGCATTCTTCACAAACCTGGAGCTTAACTGTAAGTATAAGGGATTGGAACTCAGATTTTCAAGCACCCTTCAACTATCCACACTATCTCATACAACTGATACACATGACCACACACAGATCAATACATGTGTGTGGTCGTATATCAGTTGTATGAGATAGTGTGGATAATTGAAGGATGCTTGAAAATCTGAGTTCAAAACCCTTACATTTCTATTACCACAAGTTTACTTTATGTTTTTAAAAGTTCAACTTCAGCTTTCATTATGATCCTAGAAAAGCAGTTAGAATATAATATCAAACAAAAAATGTCAAAGTGAGAAAATGAAAGGAAAGTGACTTTTTAAGCATAAGTTTAGTTAGAACCTATGCTTTTAAAAATTTGCCTTAGTTTTCACTATAAGTCATAAAAAAGAATTAGAAACTTATCATCAAAAAGAAAAGAAAAATTTCCAATAAGAAAGCAAAAATTCTAAATGTACCTATGATTTTTTGTTAGCTTTATATTTACATTTCATACTTTTAAAAGTTTGATTTTAATTTTCATTAAAATCAAATTATATAGCAAATGCAGCTATCAATTTTATGTATATTTTTATATTTATATTATTGATTTTGTATTTTTCCTGTTTGAATGCTTGTTTTGGATAATAACTTTGCTTAAGGCCATACATTCGTTATAGCAGACCTTATTACACTATAGCTAAATGAACAAACTTATTAAATTATAACTCAAAATAAATTTAGCAAACATTTTTCACAGCTTTACACTATAGCAATTTACAGTATAGTGCATATATGCATTGACCTCTTAATTCATTATTTTTCAAAGAACTGGCAAATATAAATAATAAAATTGAAACTTATTAGAAATTAATTATTATTCACTGAAAGGTATTTGAGTATTAACTAAGCTATGATGTACTACACAAGCCGCCGGTAGATAAGATCAATG
Organism: Epiperipatus broadwayi; assembly: GCA_028023455.1. Classification (NCBI taxonomy): domain Eukaryota; kingdom Metazoa; phylum Onychophora; class Udeonychophora; order Euonychophora; family Peripatidae; genus Epiperipatus; species Epiperipatus broadwayi. Next base: position 15,074,101 of record JAQFVV010012394.1, on the reverse strand, counting down.
ATCAACCAAAACAATGTCATGGCAACTGAAACATTGGCATGACTAATCGATAGAAGTGATCAAGGTATTTTCATGGTCACCAACGAGATTATGTAATATTGCGGTGAATTGTGGTAAATATCTGTCTTTTACCTGCTGTCGTATTGCAAGCAAGAGGTGTTTTTTCTATTGTCTGTTATACGCCATTTTGTGAGATTTTCATTTTACATTTTGCTAATTGCGAAATTATTGCTTATTTTACATTTTCATTGCTGTGATTTGGATTACTAATATTTGTGATTTTTAATTATTGCTATTTATTTAACATTTTTATTGCTGACTAATTACCATTTTTGTGATTTTTATTACTAATTTACATTTTGATTGCCGTGTTATTTTTATTACTAATTTATTACTAATCAACAACTTACAAGAAAATGTCGGATATAAAATTGTGGGACTTACCATCTTCTGAAGATGAAACGGTTGAATTTTTGCAAACATATGGAGACTATTGCGTAAAGAAAAAGTGAAAATTGGATATTCGGTGGTGTTTTCAGGGAGATGGATGAATGTTTTGTGGTAGCCGTTCAAGACAGAACCGCGTCCACTCTCATGCAAGCCATCAGAGACAATGTGCAGGAAGGATCTACAATTTACAGTGACTGCTGGAAAGGTTATAAAACCGATGAATTAAAGGAGGCCAGATACGATCATCTTCAGGTCAATCACACCTATAATTTTGTGGACCCATCGACTGGAGTCCACACTCAAAATATAGAAAGGTTGTGAGGGCTACTAAAATGGCAGAACAAGAAGCAGAGGTACAGCTAGACAACACTTGGATTCATATTTAACGGAATTCATGTGGAGGTGATGCTTCAAAGATGACCCTTTTACTGCTATTTTGCAACATATCCGTGAATTCAGTCCACCACAGTGACTTTTATTTGTAAGTACAATTTATTTAAAATACCTTTTTTTTTACTTTTGTACTTTTGTTTCATAAACAGTATGGTGAAAATTGCTTGTCATGGCATCATTTTTCCTTTTTCATTATCGCAGTAGCTGAGAAAGGAAATTGTTTATAGTTAAAATTTTGATAATAATTTTTTTTGCTTTTTTTTTTTTAAATACCATCCCCCCAAAAAATATGATTTTTTATCTCTTATTGTAGCTTTATTTCACGATTACTTAAAGATTGCTTATAATAATATTCTGGAAACAGTATGGCTAAAAATTGGTTGTAAAATCAGCCATTTTACGTTGTTCAGTATCGCAGCATTTATGAAAGACAGTTACTTGTAGTAAATATTTGACAGCAATTTTTCCCACTTTTTTCTTTAATATAATCAATTTGGATTTATTAAATACCATGGGAAAAAAAAAATATTTTTTTACCTATTATTGCCTTTTGTTTGTCGATTACTTAAATATTGCTTATAATTACATTCTGGAAACAGTACGGGGAAAAATTGGTTGTAAAATCCGCCATTTTACCCTTTTTGCGTATCGCAGTATTTATGAAAGACAGTTACTTGTAAGTAATGAATTTGGGTTTAGCTATTACTTCTTTTGTTTGAATATTAAAATATCATTGAAAATACTGATTTTTGATTAAAGATTTTTGATTATTTGTATTTACATTTTCATAATTATTTTACTGTAGCAAATTATTGTTAAATATCGTTAATAATTTTTGGTTTATCCCATTTTTCATATTTACATTTGATTACTTATTTTGTTTGAATATTAAAATATTATTGAAAATACTGATTTTTGATTAAAATATAATTGAAAATACTGATTTTTAATTATTTATATTTACATTTTCATAATTATTTTACCGTAGCAAATTATTGTTAAATATCGTTAATAATTTTTGGTTTATCCCATTTTTCATATTTACATTTTCATAATTAGAGTTGCATTTTCAGGCATTTTATTGTTTACAGGGCCAAATGATTATTAAATATCGTTAATAATTCTAATGATTTTTGATTGTTCATATTTATATTTTCTTAATTATTTTAATTAACATTTTAGTCAATTTTACTTATTATTCCATTTGTTTGTTTCAGGGTTTGGCCAACATGGTGGACATCTCCCTCTCCTTCTTTGATATTAACTATGATATGACATACTGCCCCAAAGGCATATTACTCTAATCTTGCGATCTTCATGGTGACTTCTCCACGTGATCTGTGGCCAAACTTTATCGATTAAGTGTGTTCGGAGATCACTAGGAGACATTATCTTAAAAATCGTAAGATTAGAGTAGTATGCCTTCGGGTGTAGTACGTCATAGCTTAGTTAATACTCAAGTACCCACTGAAATAATGAATATAAAATATAAATTAGATTTATTTTTAATTACAACTCAGTATAAATTTTCAAATATATATGATTTCAGTTTGATAGAGAATATAGTAAAATATATATTTTTCAGTAGTTCTTTTATGAAAAAGACCTTTAGAAATAATGAAAATATGATAACAAATAAAAAAAATTTAAAAAGTTTTAAAGTTATTTTTATGAAATATTTCATACTTCTTCATATGCAAGTTTTCAATGCTTCTGAAACTATAATACAAAAATAAAATATACTTTAAAAACACTACAAAAACATCGAAAATGTAATGTTTGATGATTTAATTAAAGTGAACAAAAAAAAGTGAAACAATAAAAATATATAGCTTTCTTTTATTTTCCAGCAATCTAAAATTATTACCAAAATTTATTTCAAGTACTTAAGCTTTAGAATTTCTTTATTTCCCTGATTACAGCTGCCATCTTGAAACAATAGCTAAAATTAAAATATAGAATGCCATAAAGTCACATTACAATTAAAAAACCAAAATAATTGCTTAATATATTGAACCATATTAAAATACATAGTTCATGAGTATTTTGGCATTTATAATATTTAAAAACAGAAGTAAAAATTTAAAAATCACTAATAGATGCGAGTTATTTTCTTTTGTATTAGTATAATTTTATTTTTAGATAGATATAAAGAAATTTATTTTGTGTTTTATATTATCTATTTAATTTAATTAAAGCAATGTTAATGTTGGAAAGAATGTGAGTGTATACAGATTGTAAATCCAGATAAATAAAAGAAGGAACAAATGCAAGAGATTACAATCAAAGGTTCAATGCTAATTAAAGATGGCTGAAATAATTTATATATAAAAAAAGACTTTGTAACTAAAAGAGAAAAGTAAATGTACAAGATTATCAACTTGTATTCTGAAAACAAAAAAAAAAAAAAGAATATATACGCAGAAATCTAAAAAACTGACCTGAGATTATAAAAGAGGCAGAAAAACTGCAAACAGGGTCTTTTTGCTACAGATTTCATGCACCCTGTATGGGTGAGAGGGCAGAACCTAATTTTGGCTCTCTTGTTCTCTCAACCATAATAAAAATTCATGAATATTCATTTATTGAACCAATGTGTCAGATGGGGATAGAAACCAGAGCATTTTGCGGACACCTCTTGTCATAAAGAGATCGCTTGATCACTCCAAAAGCTTTGTTTCTAGCTGTACATAGCAACTGACTAGAATCACCAGAAGAAATCAATTAATTTGCAATAAGTTCAGGATCCCAAGAAATACATGTATGCTACAAGAATCTATAGTCTATACAAACTTGCCGGTAAGCTACTATTATTCATATCTTGATTTGGGATTCATTAAATGTTTGCAAACTAACCTTAACTATGAAGCTTCTAATACCAATATAGACATTTGCCTAGGAGAAACTTAAATGTAATATGAACTGTTTTAATTATTTGACCAATATTATCTGGATGAGTATGTGTAACTTCTTTCAATTTTATTAATAATTTATTGTTTAAATTTTTTAATTTGTTGTAATTAAATATTTATATCCATATAATTCTATAATTAAAACACTTCTTTTCTTTTCAAAAACTTTATTTGATGTATATATATATATATATATCCACAAAGTTTCGACTATTTTTACTCTATAGTCATTTTCAAGGATTTGAAACTTTGTGATATATATCAAATAAAGTTTTTGAAAAGAAAAGAAGTGTTTTAATTATAGAATTAGATGGCTATATGTAATGTATATTTTGAAAAAAAAAAAAAAAAAGGATTGAGTCGTGATTAGAAACAGAAGTAAATGGATTTGTTAAATATTTATCTTTAATATCAACTTTTTCTTGTACATTCTTAATTTAGCTTATTAGATTTTATTATTAAAAAGATTATTAATTTTAGAGTGAGCTGATATTTTAAGTCAGCTCATATATATATATAAGCTCACATATTTATAATTTGTCATAAATATTTTTGAAGTTAAATAGTTTGTAAAATGAAAAAAAAATTAATTAACAAATGGTTTTGATTTAATGGAAAGGGTAATAATTTTGAACTTTTATTTTGAGATAAACAAATAAAATTGAATATAATTTATTAAAAAAAAAATAAAAATGTTAAAAGTGTTTAATTAAGGGAGAAATTCGAGAGTAAGGGTGGGGAAAGAAACAATTAGATTCTTGGTAGTAATTATACTCTATTGTTGAAACTTTCACAAAGTAAAAATATTTGGTTAGTAATGCTATTACGCTAATTAAAAAAGATAGAAGAGGGAGATAAGTCGCTTAGAGAGTCAGTTGACTTGACTTTAGGACAGAGAATAAAGGTGTGTTCAAACAATAAAATTATTATTATTGAAATTTAATTTTGGATTTTTCAAATTATAGGCTAAAGTTATCACAACTTCCCTTTGGGATTGAGCCACTCCATGAAAAGCTACGAGAGAGTTATGATGAAGAAACGGATATTCTAGGAAACAAAGAAATTCATACAAGGACAAAGAATGGAATGTAAAACCATGAAACAGGCCATCGTTGATGATCAGGATAATTATAAACTTTTAATTAATAGAACTCTAAGTAAAGCTAATAAACTTTATCTTTAATTTAATTTTCATTTATTATGTTTATTACGATGTTTCAACAATAGAGGGGGAATAAATTTGTTTAATATTGTATCTATTAATGTTAATTTTGTTCAATATTTTTTATGAAATATTTAAATTATTTAATATCTATTCGATCTAGAGAGTAAAAAGGGTGGGGATATAAAAGTCCGCCAAGTAACAGAAACTTCGTTACTCGTTTGTTAGTAGAAAATAAGGAAGAATTGAAAGTATAAGAAAACGAAAGAACTTATACGTCATTGTAAGATTTTTTTGCAGTTTATTTTTTCCAAAGAAAGTGGAGTTTAAAAATAAACTTGGAAAGATTAAAATACTATAAGTCGTCTTATATACACTGGCTAGAATTCGCAGTATTAGTGTAGGCGAGTAAATCTATGGTAAATATTTGGGAAGCATAATTAGAAAGTAAAAGAGGGAAATAGAATTGTAAGTCAGTTCTTTCTGGATCGGATAGAATTATAAGGTTATTAATAATAAATGGTAGTAAAAGAAATTAAAAGTTTTTTTTTTTGTCCAACATATTCTTGAATTCTTGAATTATTATAATAATTAGGTAGTGTTCTTAAAGGAAAACCCCTGTGAGATTATAATCAAAGTTTATAATCAGTGAATCGTCGTTCGAAAATAAATAAAGACCAGGTTTATGTAAAGTTACGTGACCAGGTTCCAAGAGAGAAATCCTTGGTGGCGCCCTCATCGACGATTCTAATAACTAAAATTCAGTTAGTAGGGAAAGAAAGAAAGTTGTCGTGTCACAAGAGAATTGTATAAATTTTCTTTGCCAATATGCCTGTTTAATAGTTAAGCCCAGGGAAATTTCTTTTAAAAAAAAATATTAAATTTAGTTATTTACTGCAAATCTGCTTGATAAACAAGTGAGTTTGCCGACTCTGGTGCCCCGTTAAACAAATTGAAAACTAACTTAGTCGACAATTAGGTCAGTTAATCAGAAATATAACTAAATTCTTGACATATCCAAACTCATGTGTGAGAGGAATTTTATTTTTCTAAAGTTTGATTATCTAGCACTTTATAGTGCATAATATAAAAGACCTAAATGAAAAGGTAAAATGTTACAATATAGTAATTGTCAAAAATTATTTGCTGCACTTAATTGCCCCATACCATACATATAATTTCCTGGAAGAAAAGTGCATATAATAAAAAAATTTAAAAACATCGTTTTCAAAGAATGAATAGCAAAGTGAGAAGTTAATTATTTTTATAGATATTTCTAATTTAAAAAAAAAAAGTTCTGAAATATAAGAACTAAAAAGAGAGGGGGGGGGAATAAAACACTTTTTAAAAATAAAAATGTTATTGCAAATTTGAACTCAGACTTTCAAGCTCCTACAGCTATTCATCTTATACGACCAATACACATGACCACATATATGTGAAAAAAAATAAATGATCTCCATATATGTGGTCATGTGTATCAGTTATATAAGATGGAGTGGATAACTGTAGGGAGCTTGAAAGTTTGAGTTCAAATCCTTTCTAATTACACTAAATTCAGTATAGACAATATATTTGTATTTAAATTGTTATTGCAAATTTAAAAAAAAGGGATCTGAAAAAAAAAAAAAACGTATTTATTGCACTGATGAGAGAAAGTAAAAATTGGATGAAGAAAATTAGTGTTTGCATAAATGATGAGCCAAGAGTTTACTATATTATATAAACGTTTATATTTATAACTACATAGTATCTTTATGAATACAAATTTTAATAAAGGATGTTTCATTTTTATTTCATTTCACACTTCTGTGCAGACATTAGATCTAACTTCTTAGTAATATTTAAATAATCTGTACATTAGTCAATAAAAAAGTATATCTAAGAATTTAGTAAAATGATAGTTTAGTATTTTTCTTGCTATGCGCTTAACATGTTTTTTGCCAGTAAGATTTCATCGAAGATTAGATAAACAATGTCATGGCAACAAAGACACTGGCAAGACTAATCCATGGGAATGGTGATTTTTTGATCATGGTGACCCACGAGATTTAAAAAGTTGAGAGACCTATGGAAAATTTTGTCATTTCTCCATCTTTTGCAGTTTTGATATCGGCGTGAGCACAGTGATTTTTTTGATCATATTGAGAATATTTTCATATATTTCATATTTAATATGGACATTATATTACTATATAGAGTGAATTTTTAACTGTCGATTGGATGATATTATAGTAATTTTCCACTCCCGTTATTTGTAAGTAATTTTCATTTTCTTTCTTAATAATTAAATATAGTACTTAAAATGAATGATATTTTCTCTCTCTTTCTGATGACATTCTATAGAAAACTATAAGAAATAAACTATGAATAACTAAAATAATTAAAAAAATTCTACAGATAAAAAAAAACACAATGGAAATAACAAAAATAAAAAACAATCACTCAAAAATAAATCTTATTAATTTATTCAGCAAATTATGCTTTTTTTAAAAAAAAAAAAAATTCATCTTAGATAATACATACATACTAATTTATTTAAAATCTATCCATCTACAAAAATATTTAATTAATAATAAATTAAATCAAAATTTTATTTTAGTCTGCAAATTCTTGCAAATATTAAAATCAATGATAGTACTTGGTGTGAAATGTTAGAACAATAAACCAGAATATCATTAAGAGATGTCATGTGATTTATTTTAAAGACCAAATTAGTATCTAAACTATCAGAGATCATAGAAAAACAATAATTAATTATTATTTTTTAGAAGTGAACAATATACATATATATAAAAACTTGTTTTTGATGAAATAAATAATATATACTTTTTTAAACCATCTAAAGCAATAATAGTTTTTCTCATAACTAATGATAAATTAATTTTTTTTTTTTTCTGTGTATAATTTTATATTTACCTGTTGTAAGTTCGGTTGGCCTGTCAACATGAATTCCATCAATGCAGCACATTTTTGCAACAGGGTGTAAACTCACAACATTGTCTACGTGTTCAATGAAGCAATGCTCATCTTCTACCCCTGTACCTTGAATAATTATATCCTGAGGAGTAGCGGCCTTTTCTGTACCAATACATGTCTTACCTTAAAAAAAAAATGATGCAGACTCAAATTTTTAAAAAAAGTATAAATAAATATAGAATTTTAAAAAAATATTTCATATAGTATTACATAACACAAATTCATTCATTTTAGCAATATATTGGGGTCTATTGTACTTGACATCTTCAGAGGCAAAAGAAGACCTTAGAAAGAAATTATCCTAAAAGTATATAATATTTATGAATTATATTTAATGGTGTAATTATTTAAAGTTTGAAAGAGTTTTTTGTGTGAATACTCTATTTGTTGCCTAATAATTAGACTTGGGAACACAAAATAAATTTTTAAATGGTACAAAATTTGTATGTTGTTCTTTTAATTAAAATAATATATGTTGATCATTAGTACAGAATACATATAACTTTATTTCATTTGAAAATATTTCAAATAAATAATGAGAAACGAAAAAAAATGTGGCCAGTGAACATAACATTGTATTAAGAATGTCTGTCTAATTAAACGGTAATAGTGATATATTTAAAATAATAAGTATGCCTAGTGGCACACGAGTACACATTCGCACACACACAAGTAACTTGAATACTGTTACATTAATATATATATATATATAATGGTAATAAATTATTAATAACGCTATTATCAGTTTGTGGACGATATTTAAAAAAAAAAAAAAACAGGACTGATACTGTATTATTATAATAGGGGAAGAAGGCATAACAATTATAAAAAAATCATTAATTTCCTACACATTTTTCACTGTAAATAAATAATCATCATAGTTATTTTTCACTCATCATTTACAAATTGTAAATAAACATTATTCAATTAACTTCCACAGCAAGTCAGTTTCACTGAATTATCAAAAAGCTTTCTATTCAATAAGTATGCAGCTGAAATCAATGCTTTAAAAATTAAAAAAACAAAAAAGCTACAACTTATTTATCGTTTAATCAGCTGCATAGATCATCAAGTGACAATTTTATTCAAGTAAAGAAACTCTGTGATGAGATGTAAAATGGCTTCTTCTTTAAGGAAGTCTTAAGTTTCTGGGACTAAGATATAAACCCAGACATTCCCTATCTTTACAATCCTTATATATTCCTAATAACTCATCTACTTTTTACTCCGTTATCCTATTATTTTTCAAGTCTTGGTTAGTTTCTTTCTTTGTTCCCATTCCACTATTTTAACATCATTTGCTTGAGTTTGCTATAAAGATCTGAATAAAATTTAAAAAATCATAAAATCTATTTTTTCACTCTTATTTCACTCATTCTCCATACCTTATCCTCATTCTCTTTCAACATTTTACATTCCAAAAATAAGTATCCAATATTCTCTCTCCACATAACTGCATCTGCAGTCCAATTCTTATCCCCATTATTGCCTTCTTTCTCTGGTATGTAAAACTTCTTTTGCATAAAAAATAATCTCTCTTTAGTATTATTATGCAATATTTCATAGTTTACATAATTTTTATAATAAATTATTTTATCCATATTTGTTTTTCATAATTTTGCTTTTTTCTCTAATTTAATTATTACTCTTTTTTCCAATCATTCATAACAACTATAATACATTTTCTATGAATTTATCTCTTTTCTTTTATAAATATAAAGAAATAAATTGTCTATCTATTAACATAGTTTAATTAAAAAACCCTTTCACCCCCAATTATCCTCTTCACATAATTCAATAAAACACTATTTTTATTAATCTATTTTCATTTATATATTATAATCTTCCAAACATTCTTAATTTATTTTTAATTTCCCTCATTAAAAAAAGTAGTCCAACCCATTATCTTGATTAGTCTAACTATTCACAATTCATCAGTCAAAGCATATCTACCCATTTTATTTTGGGATTCTATCTAAAAAACTTCAGAGTTCTCTAGCCCATATAAATTGCCTCATTTCCCAGGCATTATCATTCCAAATAATTCTATATACCCATATTTATTATGTGAGAAACATTCCAGATTTTTAATCATTCCCATTTCAATTTTTGCCTTTTTTCCATTTCCAATTCTTAACTATCCATATAATTTTATGTACATTAAATGAAGTATCAAATAATTTTTTGTTTTATTTCTATATTAAATGAAGTATCTAAATACCTGCATTTCTCCACTTCTTTAAGACAAATATCCCATTTTCCATCCTCCAGTTTTACTACGATTTCATACTTTTTCTCTCTCTCCACACTTTACTCCATATCTTTTGCACTATTTACAAAAAAAATGCCACATCATTGGCAAAAAAAGAAGAAGATATCATTATATATTCTCCTGTTTACTATTATATGAATCCTGTTCCTAATTACAATCTTTCTATCTTCATCTCCAACTCTCTTAGAAACAAAATAAATAGTAAAATTTATAATAGGTATCATTATTTCAATCTGAAATCACATTTACCTTCCACTGATTCTATATCCTAAATTGATATTTATAAAAATTACCCTTGTAAAAACTTCATTATTCTTAACAACTCTAGGTCTATTCCCATATTTTCTAGACTTTTCTATAATCTATTTATATTTGTCTTATCATAAGATGCAATAAATAATTTATTTTCTTTATATTTCCATCAAATGGGATATAAAAAATAAATAACCCCCTATCTTTCTCACTTGATGAAATCTATTCTGAATCTCTCTCAAAATTTTGTTCTTTTTCATCTAAATTCTATCCTACCAATTATGATATATATATATAAATAATTTCTAAACTATGAAAGTTATTTCTTGTGGCCAAAAAACCAATTAATAATTCAAAATCTTTTTTCTTTTCTTAATGTAATAATATAATTTGCATATTCTCCAATTCATCTGGAATATTATTATGAACTGTAATTTTATTAAAACTTAATGCAAATATATACATATCTTCACTACACCTACAGCCATTTCACAGCGGTCATACCAACCAATCCTCTTTCTTTTTTATTAATTTGCCTATTCTTCCCTATTTTTACAATCTTTTCCTTCTGTAATTAACAACAAAACATATATATCTCCAATATTTTTTTTACAACTCTTACTTCCTACACCAATTTCTTTTATTAATTTCTTATTAAATTACTCAATTTCTAATATAATTATATTATTACATATTCAAGCTAAAAATGCCAAATTTCCCATTCTTGCAATTATGGGATAATCTTAATTGTATTTTAGTTATCTTTTTCCTTAAGTAGCTATTTTGCCTAATCGCTATTTCTTTCATTTACTTTTTAGCAATCCTTTTATAATCCCTACATGACTTTTTTTCTTTCTTTAATACTTTTTTCCCTTCATTTTCTAAACAAACATTCATTTTCAATCTTCTTCATTATAACCATCCATTCTTCATAACTTTTTGAATCATAGTTTTCAAAAAATAAAATTTAAAAAACTATTAAACCTATTAGATTTAATCTCAGTACTTAATTACCATCCACTCCTGGTAATAAAAATCTCATTATATAGGCTTCCAGACATATCTACATCTAGCAATTTAAAACTGTGATCTCTACTACACATTTTTTCTTCATTATCAAACACTTTGATTTTTTTTTCCTCCTCAACCATGTAACTCTCCTCATAAACTTTACTCAAATTCCTAATTTTCGATCTACTTCATATGTCCTTTTTAATAATGCTTCATTCTTATATCCATACCATCAATTTCATTCATATAACCATTCATACCATCTATAAACAATATTTTATTAAGTACTTTTTCTAAATTCATTTATATTCCTGCACAACTTTACAATATTCTTCTTCCATCTATCATATCATCCCATTATGTTTCTAAATATATTATACCAGATAGCCATTTATCTTTACACAATTTTAATCTAATCAATATGTGTTATTTACAAGTAGTTTCTAATTTTAACAATAATTCTCATATTCTTTCTTTTCTTATCAACAGCATATCAATTTAACCTTTTCCATTCACATTTCAAAAAGTGTGGTTCTTTTTCATTCCCTAAATAAATCTCTATCACTGCTAACAAACTAATTTTCCCCCTATAAAAACCTCCCACAATTCTCTCTACTTATTTATATTTCTAGTTCCTTGCTCTGTGACATAATGGACTTCTTAAGTGAATTCAGAGTTTATGTGTGTAGTTACATACTCATCAGAAACACAGTTAGCCATGTTAAATATTCTTCCTTGAAAATCCTTACACACAACTATAAACTCATCCATTTCTTACTCCTTATTACCTTGTTCTTATTTTTCTGCTCTATTTGCACTATTTCATTGTTGTCCTTTATTATGAGATTGAATAATCAAGATAAGAAATGTAATGTTTATTAAGTTCTTACTCAGTATTATCCTATACATACCTCCAAGCTAGTTTCTGGCCTATAGCCTTTAATATCAAAAAACTTTTGGATCTAATAAAAAGAAAACTTTTTCTCATTAAGTTATGACTTTTACAACAAATATATGCAATAAATACTAAAAAAAACAGACATCTTTATCACATAAAACTCAATTGGCAATTTAGTTTGCTTATCTTATTTTATTCCTAGTGGTGAAAACAATACAAATATTTTTAACAATATTTTCCTAGATGTACATAATGTAATAATTTTAGTTATGAATTATACAAGTAATATTTGAAAGCGATTAATATTAATGAAAAAAAAAAAAGATTTAAAGCAAAATTATAATAATAAAGATGGAAATCTATATTCTAAATAAGGAATTAGTAAATCTCTAGTGGTTAAAATACTATAGATATTTTTTTTGAAAGTATTCCCCTGGGTAGTAGTCATAAATTCTAAAAAAAACAGAAATTGAAAGCTGATTAATGTTGACATTAAAAAAGAAATAAATTTGGAAGTGAGATTACTATAGCAATAGTTAGTCTAAGTGTTAAATGTAAAATTACTAAACCAATAAATAACACTGACTAAAATAAAAAATACTACAAGTGCTAACTATAGCAGAATTTTCAGAGTGTTTCAACTTTCAATAAAGCAACATTTGTAAGTTTGTTTTTAGTTTTTCTTCTGCAATTTGTTCATCTATAGTCACACACTCTTATGATTTGAGAAAGAAGCTCTGAAAAAAATATGATATTGAAATGCCAGCTATTAATATTTACTACATGGAAGTTCCCAAAAATAATACTATGTAGTCATCATTTATCTGTGAGAATATTAGAATTTATATATATATTGTATAGTATGTGGAAATATCTGTTTAAATTTTCATATGATAAAAATCACTATCATATGTTAATAGACAAATAGCAAACTATAAAAGTTTTCATATATATATGAATATTAATCATGAACCAGAAAAACAGTTTCAAAATTTATCAATGTTTAAGTAAAAAAATGTAATTCCTGAAAAAGAAAACCATAAAATAATTGGTGATTTAAATTCTGAATATAGTATGGCTAAATAAGAGTCTACACTATTTAAAAAAAAACACAAGAATAAATTAAATAATGCATAGAGAGCAAAAGAGATTTTCAGATTAAATAGCATATATTATATCACTATGAACTAAAAAAAGATGTTTGCTAATGTGAATTAACCAAAAGCAAATAACAACTGATATTATCAATAAGGTGATAAATTGTGAAATGGTATAGCTATTGTTAGAAATATTTTTCACTAAGTCTCTCTATGCAATTTCCAGCAAAGTATGGCTCAGTAGATTCAGGAAAAGAATTGGAAGGTAAAACTTTATAAGACATGATGAGACTGCTAGCACAAATGGGATTACTGCTAAACATTATTTTGCAGAAAGTGACTGTTCTGAAATTAACAATCTGTGAATTTTAATTTTACATTAAAATATAACTATACAGACATTAGATATAATAATTAATTTTATATGTATTTTTACAATATATTTTTCATTTTTCTTAAATGATAATTTTGGATAATAACATTGCTCTGGATTATGGGCCTGGAAGAGATTATCTCTAAATAAATGTATTACAATATTAAAAGCATAAAACTAAACTAATCAATAAATAATCAAAATTATCCCAAATTCCAACTCAACCAGACTAGCCAAGAAAATAAACTCTGATGCACTATCAATGGTTTCCCTGCTATAAGTAGACTTCTGAATTGTAAAGAACTACAAAACAACAACATATTTAAACTAAATATTACCACAATTTCACTTACTTCCCATACATCCTTAATATTAATTAAAAGAACTTTTTAATAAGTTAATTGCTTCAGAATCATAAATTTTTAATAATAAAGATTCTTTAATTCTTCTCTTTAATTCAATTCTCTCAAAAAAGACAACCAAATTAATAGAAGAATTAAAGAAATCTTTATTAGTAAAAATGTATGATTCTGAAGCAATTAACTTATTTAAAAGTTCCTTTAATATTAAGGGTATATGGAAAGTGGAATTATGGGTAATGTTCAGTTTAAATGTTATTTTATAGTTATTTACACTTGAGAAGTCTGCTTGTAACAGGGAAGCCATTGGTAGTGTTTTAGAGTTTATTTTCTTGGCTAGTCTGGTTGAGTTGTAAATTTGAGATAATTTTGATTATGTATTACAATGTAAACTATAATAAATGGACAATTAAATGAATGAACTTCTGGAATGATAGAAACAAACAAGTGAGAATTAAAAGACTGAATCAGAATTGATTTGAAAATAATATTCAAAGAGATGATGAAGAATTGAAATTCAAAAGCAGTGTGTAAAAGATAAAATAATTCATAAAAAAGGCCAATACTTCAATGGAGGAAGTTTCATACAGATGTAAAAGCAATATATTCATCTAATTATCTAAATAAAACTTTGAGTAGTCTGAAAGCAGTGCATTTGCACCAAGTCTATATTGAACAATATTCTCTATGTGATTACTATACATTTCTTTACAAATTTAAAATATACAAAAAATTAAATAATTATAATATTCCATGTTAGTTAATATTTATACTTATTAATTACTTTTTCTATATTTTATATTTTTAAAATAAATAAAATTAAATATTTGTTTATTTTTCAATTTTCAATACAAAAATTAAATTTTTATAATATCCATGTTAGTTAATATTCATATTAATATATTTCAATCAGCTAATACTTGTGTATGTGTTGTATACATACTTATTAATTAATATGAACATATTTCACAATAATGCTGTTTTATTATTATAAATTGTTGGAATAAATAATTTGCATATCTGCACTTAAGAATTAAAAAAAAAATCCACATCTTCTATTAACAACTATTTTTCAATTTGAAAATATCCTTCCGAACAAACATTAAAAATTGTACTGTCTCACTCTATTTGAATTATCCATCACAAATTCTAAAATCAATAATAAACTATTGACAACCAAATAAAAAATAATGAATTTTTGGTAGATAGGATAGGTTTCTTAATAAATTTATTTCACTTTACCCACTATATGTATGTATGTGTATATATATATATCATTATTATTTATCCTATTTTTAAAATATGATGGCAAAATTATAAAACTAATAAAAATATTCTTCAGTTTGTTAGATATGATAATATTTATTATGGCATATGAAACGAATGAATGGTACAAGTCTTTAAAAGAAGCATTTTATTTTTGAGAGAGAAGCAAACTCCTTTTACATTATAAAGATTATAATCGAGTGCTATAATTAGATATGATCTTGGAAGTTTTTTAGAAAGAAAAATTTCCTACAGATGAAATTAAAAGAAGTACCACAACCAGAAAAAAATGAACCAGTGTGTTGAACATAATTATGCTTCACCGATTGTTTTGTAAACTACCAGGCACTCTTATACCTGGAGCCTAATTGTAAATAAAGGGGATTTGAACTCAGACTTTCAAGCCTTTTCACTATCCACACTATTTCATACTACTGATCCACATGACCACACACATGCAGAACAGGCAAATAGTCACCAATATATATATTTCTTGGTAAACCAGCACTCATCAGTTGGTCCAGATTACCATCTCCCATACATATATACAATCAGTGCTCAGTTTATATTAAGATAGCAAATCCTCACACTTTAATGGACAGGCTTCAAACTACTCAAATTTCCAACTCTTCAGCAATCCATTGAAAATCTGATGATAGAATTCTCAAATCCCATGCTGATGCCAATATTATTATCATGCTCATGTTGCATCAAGTCACTCTGACCCCTCAATGTATAGGACAGTATCCATTTAAATACATAGAAAAAGGAATGGGCAGAATGCAGGCTTAATGTGTAAGACTTGAAATACCAGGCACTCATACCTGGAGCTTAATTGTAAATATAAGGGATCTGAACAGCACTGATTGTATATATGTATGAGAGATAGTAATCAGGATTAACTGATGTGCTGGTTTAGCATGAAATACATACATAGACTGGTGATTATTTATCTTTTCTGCATGTGTATCAGCAGTATGAGTGTGGATAGTGAAAGGGCTTGAAAGTCTTGAGATCAAAGCTCCTATATTTACAATAAGGCTCCAGATAAGTGTCTGGTATTTCAAATCTTACATATTAAGCCTGCATTCTGACCTTCCTTCTATGTATTTAAATGAATACTGTCCTATATGTGAGAAGTCAGAGTGACTTGAGGTCAACATGGGCATGACAACAATATTGGCATCAGCATGGGATTTGGGAATTCTATCATCAGATTTTCAATGATATGGATGGCTGAAGTGTTGGAGGTTAGAGTAGGTTGAAGCCTGTCCAATAAAGTGTAAGGATTTGCTATATAAACTGAGCACTGATTGTATATATGTAAGGGAGATGGTAATCTAGACCAACTGATGAGTGCTGGTTTAGCACAAAATACATATATTAGTGATTATTTATCTTTTCTGCATGTATGTGGTCATGTGTATCAGTAGTATAAGATAGTATGGATAGTGAAAGAGCTTGAAAGTCTGCGTTTAAATCCCCTATATATACAATTAGGCTCCAGGTTAAGAGTGCCTGATATTTTAAATCTTACATATTAAACCTGCATTCTGTCCATCCTCTTCTATGTATTTAAATGGATACTGTAATATGTGAGGGGTCAGAGTGACTTGAGATAAATCAACTGGGCATGACAACAATATTGGCATCAGCATGGGATTTGGGAATTCTATCATCAGATTTTCAATGGTATGGATGGCTGAAGAATTGGAGTAGGTTGAAGCCTGTCCATTAAAGTGTAAGGATTTGCTATCTTAACTGAGCTCCGATTGCATGTATATATGGAAGATGGTAATCTGGACCAACTGATGTGTGCTGGTTTAGCATGAAATACGGATATTGATGATTATTTTTCTTTTCTGCATGTGTGTGGTCAGGTGCATCAGTAGTATAAGATAGTGTATTGTAGTTATTATTATGTTTTTTTTTCATTGAAAACATAAATGGTCACACTTGCTTGGTCTTAGTTACTATTAATGTTAACAATTTACAGCCGTGAAGATTCTGAAAAATACAGAATGAAGTGCCAGGTATATTTTTTATTAATGAAATGTCATAAAAACCTATTTACATTTATTCTTAAAGTTTAACCTGTTTCATTCCATTTTCAAATTAGATTCTTTTTCTTATCTTTCTATTGCTTGAAGTAACTGCCCCCCCCCCCCATAATTTTGCCACTATTTTTTTTAGACTACTTGCATGTACATGTAAAAATATATTCATTTAAAGATATTATATAGTCATTTCCATCTCAAATTTCTGTATATTATATAAATCCTATATATTTGATTAAGATTATTCTAGATTTCTGCAAACACAACCATAGCAAAACTGTTACAACAAATCTTTTTAACACAATGCTAGCTAACTGATAGGTAATAAATAATTTTGGTGTTATTATTATGCTATTATTTAAACTGATGCAGTTAGTTACTATGCAGAGTACCTGAATAAAACAATATTATGTAAATATTTGGAAATCATCTGCTGTCAGAAAAAATACCAAATTTTAACTAAATTTGAATCCCAGCTCATAAATGTGGTTAACAGGCATACTAACCCTGTGCTATGAGGTTCTTCCTGTCAAAGATGTCAGGAAAATAATTAATCTCTATTTGTTATTACACTTTTAATAATGGGATTTTTTTGGATAAGATTTTGTAATTTCTAATGCTGTTTGATGTAATCTTGGCTCTCACATTTTTACAATTTCATATTAAGTTTACAAATATGAGTAAAACATCATTAATTCAAAATTCTGATGGAGGATTTTTTTCAGATTTTACGAATAGATCTTTTACTCCTTCATCATAAACTCAAATTTTTCTAAAATAGGGGGTGAAAAACCATTCTTGCAAATAGACTTATTAATCTCAATTTATAAATATTTATTGACTGTTTTTTTCTTTTACTTTTAGTCATAAATTGAGTACTAATTAAATTAAATATTATAAAAGATTAAAGATTACTTCTGAGATTTTGTTTGAATAATTTGCTGCTAGTATGGCTTATGCTCTGTTACTGGATGGTGCCAAGATCCATCCATGTAGCAAGAAACTACAAATTGAAAAAATAAAAAGAAGTCTATTTAGTGATCAAATCAATGTACAATGAATAAAAAACTAATACATTCAATGAGTGTGGTTAATACAAGCATTCCCCCAAAAAATCAAATTAGCAGTGGAGTTGCATTTGCCCTCATCATTAATTTAATTTTTTCTGGAATGACTGTGATCAGGACTGCTGTGTGCAGGTGTTTAGACTGTGAGAGCACAAAGGTGCTTCATCACAGGGGTGCCAAAAAGCCTACATAATTAATAAAAATCATATGTAAATGAAAATATTTACATTTCAGAATCACTTCATTGTTAGAAATACATTCCGAGAGCAAATATTTTTTATTTAAATATGCAACGTCTTTACTTAAAGAGGCAAAACTCTCGATATAGTAGTGCCACCCTGTGCCAATCAGAGTAATCAATGAATGCCAGAAGGCTTGTGCATAAAATCCCCATCTAGTGCCGACTCATCCAATATCCCCAGACTAGTTTCTGGCTTGTGGTCTTCAACAGTGAGAAGCCTTGGATCTTAGGATCTAATGCAACCCTCCAGCAGCCACCTTTTATCTTTACTTAACTACAAAACTATGAGAATGAAATTGAAAACACAATATTTTCAATATAAGCTCAATAGCTTATATAGTTATATGGGTCTGAACTCAGTTCAGCACCCATACATTTTGGTGTCTTTGGTTCTTTAACAACCACAGCCACTACTATCCTATTTGGCAGGATTGGTGTTAAATCACTAAACATGACATGATCACTATCTCTTATGCCAGCACATAACTATTATTAAACATGCAACTCTCCATATTGTAGTATCACCCTATGCCAACCAGAGTAATCAATGGATGCTATAAGCTATTGAGCTTAGATTGAAAATATTATTGTGTTTTCAATTTCATTCTCATAGTTTTGTAGTTAAATAGAGATAAAAGGTAGCTGCTGGACGGTTGCATTAGATCCTAAGATCTAGGTGCAGTGCTCTCAGATCCAGGGCTCCTCACTGATGAAGGCCACAAGCCAGAAACTAGTCTAGAGATATGAGTAGGCCCTAGATGGGGATTTTATGCACAAGCCTCATGGCATCCATTGATTACTCTGGTTGGCACAGGGTGGCACTACTGTATGGAGAGTTTTGCCTGTTTAATAACAGTTACATGCTAGCATAAGTGATCATGTGATGTTTAGTGGTTTACTTAAACTTATTGTGACAATTGTTCAACCTTGAATTTTGATGCTCAAACTTAATATCTACTATGATTTACTATGAATATAACTCTTCTTTGTACTAAACCAAACAACTTATTTGTAAATGTTTAGACTTCCGAATTACTTTATTGTTAGAAACAATTATTTTTTATTTAAATATAAGCAGAATACTTCTTTACTTAGACATGTTGTGATAATTGCTCAAGTCTCAAAATGTATTACATATATACTCTTCTAATGCACAAAGGTAAACAAGCTGATACTTTTTTGTAGCTATAATCAATAAAATTTATAAGTAAATGAAAATGTTTAGATTTCCCAATCATTTTTATTTAAATATCTAAAGTTATATAAAAAATAACATTATTATTAATAATTTATTTTAAAATATAACTTATAAAAATATTGCTTCATAATTACAGTAATTCTGCATATAATGAAAATATCTATATTATTGATATTTTACACAAGTCATCTGCCTAATTTAGTTTAGCGTAATGATGAGGGTGTCCAACTGTGGATTCTAGAATCGACTCCACTGGTGTCTTGTACAAAGTTACTCTATAGCAAAAATATTTTTTTTAAATACTGTATTATATTTTTACACATTCTGTTAAATAGCTTTTCCTATTTTTAAAAATGACTGCTCTAATGAGAAAGTGTTAAAAGCATCTACAAAATACTTTATCTATTCTAGTGGAAAAAAACAATTGTTTTTTTTTTCCTATCATTAACTAAAAGAAAGTCCAAGGGGTGATATAAAAGCTTCTAAAAATTTATCAAATACACAATGTGTGAAAATTTATTCTCTTGAGAAAATGTAAATTCTTAAATTCCCTAAATACCTGACTACATAGTGTGACTATGTTTTTAATTAAACTAAAATAGCAAACATAAAAAAAATTCTATTATTGAACAAATATTTGAGATTGAGAAGCTAACTTTGTTAATAGAACACATGAGAAAAAAAAACTTTGTTAGTCAAGCGTTGTTAGCCGAGAGGTCATCGCACCCGCCTTGCAAGCAAGTAGTTGTTTGCAGATGGGTGTGGGTTCGCGTCCCGGCCGATGCTATGACATATGGAAAAAAAAAAAAAACTTTGTTAATAGAAAACATAATTTATGCATGAGAGATTCCAATAAAATAAAATAAAAAACAAGTTATTTTGAACTAATTGATATTGTAACGGTCAGATTTGTCTATCTCGCTAACACACTGCAGAATTCAAACCCCAAACACGAAACTGAACACTCTAGGAGGGGTTGCCTTCTAGATATACTAAGTTTGAATCTAAAGTCCAAATTCCACAGTGCCACCTACGTGATAACGCATCTGATGCTACTAATAATATATCCCTTTACCAGTGCCTGGTGGTCAGGGAGAAACAAAGAGACTATACTACGAGATAAGTTGGGTTGCTATTTAACATCTATGGATAGTACAAAAGAAATGTATAAAATAGATATATAGACTGAGACAGTGATAGGGATCAATAAAATAAAAAATCAAAAGTAATTTATAAGATTTAAAAGATTTATTTATATAGCAAGAAATATATATAATGCACAATGTCTGCTTATACGAGACAGGGACGCTTACTAAAATGGCTGTTACCATAACATTCCATAAAAATTACCTAAAAGGTTAAGTTTATAGTCTATCCCTTGGGCCAATATAGTATTACAATAATGTGCTTAAAAGAGATAGGAAGATGTGTGAGGTACTTTGAGTAAATTATACAAGTTTAATAAAACATTTGAACATTAAGGTTTAATAGAATATTTCTTGATTTCGAGAATAGCATGGACCAAAGCTTATTAAGCGATAAAGTGGGGGTGTGATCAAAGCATTTATTTTATAATTATAATTAAAGTTATATTGGGAGGTCGGTATTGCTAATAAGGAATTTATTAAAGAATGGAGGGTGTGATACATTTAAATCACTGATGCTTTGTAAAAAATAAATAAGTAACATTATAGTGAATATTTGAAATGACTACGGAGGGTGTCTCGCCATTGATCCGTAGGAATGTCTTGTCACGGACGGCCGAAGTCTGGACTCATCTAAAACTTAGCGGCTGGGTGACGGTGGCGTCTAACTCCCAGGTGTGACATTTGAGTACACACTCTGCCTGGGAACTGCAGAAAGTGAAAGGGGAACAGAGCCGTTTAAAGCCCTTGAAGAGAAACAAAGTGGTCTCGACAACCAAGTCACTTACTAGCAATAATCGACCAATGTATATAAAGCATACAAAATGGATTTACAAGATTGAGAAAATGCCTAATCAATTCTCCAAAAATTATTTAAAGAGATGCTGCCCATTCTCAACCTCAATTACGAACTTTGAAATTAAAGCACAATATATTTTAAAATAGAAAAATGCATGCTTGCGGGTTTGAAAAAAAAGCATAGATTTATTTACGCAATCATGCATTTGTGACATATTTAATCATTGACCTCACATACTCTCATATTAGGTTAAAATCGATAAAATGTAGATTTTAAACTATATAATTATTACACATATTGACTAAGATTAGAATAGCCCTCAAACAAGTGATTCACGAGATAATAAAAATGGGAACTATTTATAATTTTAAAATGCCTTAATATCAGCATCTTACTTTCAACAAAGGGGATAATTCACTCGGTCAAAGACAATTCTGGCACACTATCATAATAAAATAAAGAGAAAGATTAATAAATATAAAATATTAACCCAAGGATAGAGAGCAATTATTGATTATATTAGAACATTTTAAAGGAATACATGATAAAGTAAAGTAAAATGAAAAAACCAATTTAAATAGCTATAGTGTATTAATTATAGGAGAGAATCACAAGAGCTCTTGGGTTAATTTTGGGGTTACCTCTGGAAAAGCATTTGCAGGTAGATTGATTGTCGGCAGGTTTTATACAACTCAGCAGCAAAATCTGGTATTGTTCATATTTTGGCAGCAGCAGCAGTTTCAGGGTTTCCTATGTGACAGCATTAGATAGTATAGAGCAGCGGCCGGCCATTCCCGAGGGGAAAATAGCCTTCTTGCCGGCTCTACTCCATCATTTCAAAACTACAATTTTAAAGGTTGGGTGATTCATAGGTATTTCAAGTGGTATAGTAGAATACGATAAAATTTATTTGAAGACGAAAACTCGGCTTCAAATACTTAAATTTGCAGGCACGCAGCTAGAAAATCTCAGAACAATATATATATTAGAAATCTTGCTAGAATAGAATAATACTAGAATATTTGCTGGAATATTACTAGAATCTCAGAATAATCTTAGAATGCTAGAACAAAAGAAAACCCTCCTATATATAGTGAAATTGCACAATACAACTGCCCTGGAGCATTACAAAAATATTCCAAACTTTGCTCACTTATCAGCTGTAATCAATCCTATCCGAATGTCTAAAGGAATTCAACAAAATTTTAATTAATTTCTATTGTTAATTTCCCTGTCGACATTCGGATTACAATTTGATTTAATTAAAACAAACTTTTACTAATTGAAAAAAAAGACTTTAAGTGGACATCTGCTGCATTTTTAGATAAGCTCTTATAACATTAAATAATTAAAACTATTGTTCCTACCAGCCCTCATTTATTTTTAACAGAAAATATGGCGTGATTTTAAATCTAAAAGAAAATTATTTTACTTTTTAATTTTCAATATTTGAATCTATTTACAAAACGAATATAAATTTTATTTTAAATCAAAACAAATATTACGACTGTAATATATTTTTGTAAACAGATTCAAACAAAATAATTTTAAATAACAATTTATTATTCTAACATAAGTTTTAAAATAAATATCCCAGTGTATGCGCAATTACGACCTATATAACTTACTTTTTAAATAAATCTGAATTATGTGAACATACGCATAATTTATAACATTTTATTTATTGAGCATGAGTCATACAATTATATATAACACGAGCGTTGTACTCATGGTTTAAAATTGGGTGGGATATTTAGTATATAAGTGCATTGCAAACACACTACGATACATTGGGGTTTAAACTAAGGTATGAGGATAGGGAAAAGGTGAAACGAAGATCTTACTGTTTCAATATATTGGCTAGAATCAACTTAATTAAACTGATTGTTATTGATCACATTGTGGCCGCCAAGTGAGTTAATATGTAAATAAAAGGGTAAAATGTAAATAATTTTAGGAATTTTTTAATATTTTATTGTCTGTTGTTAAAAAAAATTATATAGAATTCATTTTGTTATAATTTTATGGATTGGATGGGTCTTCTTCATATGATAAAAAAACATTTAGATATTTAAAAAAATAAATTATTTTAGTTGCAAATATAGATACATTAAATTGCACAAATTGATACTTCTAATGTATAAATAATTGCTTATTTATTATAAATATAAATTTTGTGCAATTTTATTGAATCAATATTTGAGAAATCAAAATAGAATACATATAATGCAAAAAATATATATATATTATTTTCTTCATTGTTATATTGTAAATCTATTAATAACATGATCTTAATTTTATTATTATTATTTTCCTATTCTGATTAAATACATAAAAATGCTAATGAAGACTTTATTCCACATTAATGTGACTAGAATAGTCCAAAACATTCAGGTAAACAACATAACCGAAAAATCTGCATTATTACATATTAGTGCTTCTACAATTATATTACTTTGCATGTGATATTCGTTATAGGACATAAATTAAAGAAGCAAAAAAAAAAAAAACATAATTTCATTTAGCATATGATAAAATGTTTTAATTTTTGCAAAAGACATAAATCAAGCAGATCTGGGCCTTGATAAATGTGAAATCGTGTGCCAACACAAAGGCACTCAGGCCAGATCTGTTCATGAGACTAGGTGTGCTGAAATTTATCTTGCACAAAGACGCTTCATACCCACATGCTGACCCCGACTGTGATTATCAACATTATTAAAAATATTTTTTAATAATTATTGTGCATTGAATTGTTTACTAAATATATTATTTTCAGATTTATTTTCTAAATATATTGTTTTCACGTTTTTAAACATTTCATTTTATTTATTTACAAATGCATCAAACTTATTGATTGCTTATTTCATATGCTTTATTTATATCTCATTATGCGGATGGTAGATAATTGGACATGGCAGGAGAGCATGGCTGAATTTGCATCACCTTCCTTTAGATTCACATAAATATATTAACCAATTAAAAATACAGTACTGACAATATCACTAATTAAAAACTTTAGAAAATAAAAAGTTTTTATATAATATTTGAAAAAAGAAATACATTGCCATTTTAACTACAATGTAAATCCAGTCCTTGAACCATTCCTACTACAATACCTTCTCTCTTCCAAATAAATGTCACAAAAAGTTGAAGTTCATTAATAAGTTAAATATTATTAATTTCGTATATAAAAACTAAAATTTGAGGATAATTAAGGATACTAATATTTAAAATGTTCAAAGTTTTTTATATCAAAATCATATTTATCTTATTAATAGCTGAATAAAGATAGCCTGCAGAGACAGTTTTTACAAATGAATGATTATTTCTTTCATAGATTAGCTTAGAAAACTTCAGCTGACGGCCTTTTCATTTATCTTTAGATAAATGAAAAACTTTTTTTTATTATTTGTAAAAAGCTATTGAAAATATTTAAATTAATTTAATTCAGCTATTGGTTGAGACTTCTTTGTAAGAAATGTTCTATATCAGACAAAGATCTAAATTATATTTTTTAAAATAACAGTTAATAAAAATCGCAAAACATTGTAACGCAAGGTTAAATAGGACTCAATAAAAAAATGCATATATGAAGTACTAATTTAAAAGATTTTAATACTTTTTACAAATTTTAGATTGATGTTTAAATATTTACATAGTCGTTTAAAAAGGCAGTGTTATTTCAAATATATATGAGTTGGACCTTTTTTTTTTAATTTTTGAATTAACAAGACAGTTTTTAACTTTTTTTTTTTTATCACAATAACAAATATTTATTGCAATGCAACTCATCTACGTTACTTAGTCAAAGTAGAGAACTTAAATAAATATATGTATGTAAAAAATAGTATTTATTTCTTTAATAAATAAAAAAGAAATATGTAGATGGATACACAAACATATCATCATCATCGTGGTCGTCAACCATTACCAATCCACTGCAGAATGAAGATCTCTCCAAGTTTAATCTATCTCCGATCTCTAGCCTTTCTTGTCCACATCACCCTTACACATTCTTATTTTTCATCCATCCACTGCATATGTGGTCTCTTTATGGGTCTTTTACAATCTCCCGTTTAACATGTGCAGCTCAACTGCACTTCAATCTTTTAATCCTTTCAATGATGTCAGTAACCCTCGTTTGTTCTCTTACCCATGTATTGCATTTTCGATCTCTTCTAGTTACTCTTGGCAAGCATCTCTCAACACTTCTTTGAGTGGTCCGACGTCTCTGTATTGCTCTTCTATTAAGTAGCCAGTCTCAGAACCATAAGTAAGAACAGATAAAACACATTTATAAAAACCTTCTTTTCAAACACATAGGCATATTTCCTTTTAATATTAAGTTATTTATACCAAAAGCACTCCAACCAACTATAATTTTGTGATTAATTTCATCCATTGTGTTTACACTGTAGTAATATTCTGATCAAGGTAGTTGTAGTATTAACTTCTAACTCGTCCTTATTAATCTTTATTTTCATCTTTTGAGAAAATCTATTGAACATTATCTTAATCTTTTTAATGTTTACTTTCAGCTGATAACATTTGCAACATTTCCTGAAGCTCTGAAGCATTGTTTGCAAACTATATCATCTGCAAAATCTAAATGACTTCAAATAATCTTCATTTACTTTTATTCCTTTAGCTTCCCATTTTAATCCACAAAATACTTCTTGCAGCACTGTTGTAAAAAGTTTTGGAGATATGGAGTCTCCTTGTCTTACACCCTTCTCAATGTTAACCTTACTAGTATCATTATATAATCTGATTGTTGCTGTTGCATTTTTATAAATATTCTTCAGAATATGACAATATCCTTGATCGATACCTTGATGATCCAATGTTTTTATCACTGAAGAAATGCTTATACAATCAAATGCCTTTTCATAATCTACAAATCCAAAGCATAATGGCAACTCATATTCATTGGTCCTTTCTATTACTTCGCTCAATACTTGGATATGATCCATTGCACTAAAACCACTTTTAAATCCAGCTTGATCTGTTGGTTGGTTAAAATCTAAACTTCTCTGTAGACAAATTGTAATTATCTTGGTAAAAATTTTGTATAAAACTGATAAAAGACTGATAGGTCTGTAATTTCTAATATCTTCTTTAGCACCTTTGTAAAATATTAATACTGCATTCTTCTAATCATCTGGTATGTCTTTATCATTTAGACATTTGGTATATAACTTTGACAAAAAAATTTCTATTTCATCTGCTTCTTTTAAGATATCAATTATAAATTCCATCATCTCCTGGAGCTTTTCCCTTCAGAAATATAATTGCATGTCTCACTTCTTCATTTAAAATCCTGGGCAATTCAAATGATATAATAGTTGTTGGAAGTGATTTTTTCTTTATTACTATATAATTCGATAGAAAATTTTCTACCTATTTCAAGATGTCAGTTCTCTTTTTATTAATAGTACCATCTTTTTTTCTTATTGCAGATATAAGTTTTCTACCAATGCCAAAGTGTTGTTTTACACAATTGAGACTTTCATTCTCTTCTATAGCTTTCCTTGCTAGTTCACAATTATACTTTCTTATATCATTATCAACTTTTTCTTGTACAATTTTACAAAATTCAAGATATCCAATCCTTCTTAATGCACCATTTTTATATATTTTAATTTATTTATAAATTTAAGTCTTAGTAGAAATTTTATTGGTCAATTGCTGCTTTTTTCTACCAGCTATCTTTGTTGCAGTTTGTAAAAGCATAACAGTTATTTTCCTATTAATTTCATTCAAATCTGAATCAATTGTCTTGCATTGGTGGTCGAACGGTCAGCGCAACTGTCTTGCACTTGCAGGCAGTTGGCCGGGTTGCGGGTTCACATCAAAGCCGATGCTATGACATTTAAAAAAAATAAAATAAAATAAATAAAAAAATCTGAATCACATTCAAAATCTATTAATATTTGAAAATGATTTGCAAGTTCTAATTTAAATTCATTAGAGTATTTCTGAAGACTAGGAATATCAAATGTGAATATTGTTTTTCTTAATAATTTCTGGCTGTCTAGTTTTGCATTAATACATATCTTATATCTCATTAATAGATAATTACTTTCTGTGTTGAATTTATTAAGAATATTATAAACTTAAAATATATATTTTTTATTAGTCAAAATATTATTCAATTGTGCTGTATCTTCATTTGGAATGTTTCTATGTCCATTTTCATTTAACATTTTTCTCAGAAAAAAAAAAGAATTTATAATATAAAATTTTTCTTTTGTGCAAAATCCAAAAGTCCTCTCACATTTCTATTACTATAACCAAATTTACCTGCAGTAATTTCATCTTTAAATTGTTTTCAATTTCTAGCATTAAAGTTTCCCATAACAATTTTAAAATGTTTGGTCTGATCAAAAACCTTTTATACATTCATATAAAAATACTCTACTGCTTCAACATTATGAGAAGTTGTTGGGGCATAAACCTGAATTATCTGCATTCGGTGTCTGCTACTAAGTTGAATAACTAATATTGCCACTCTGACCAATACACCATAAATCTCCACAATGTTGTTTTTCCACTTTTTATTCATAATGAATCCTACTCCACTTGTACTTCCAATATTTGTGACTTTGTAGTAGAGTACATGTCTACTTTTTAAATCAATCGTCTCTTCACTTTTTCTTCTAACTTTGCAAAATCCAATAATGTCCCATTTAATAGGAAACAATTCTCCTTCCAATTCTTGCAATCTTCCTTCAATTGAAAGTGGTCTGCAGTTGTAAGCACCTAAATAAAAAGTGATCATCAAATGTCAACCTGGATCCAAAAACATATATATAAAGTTACCCTAGAAAGATAGATATATCTAGTAAATATCCAAACACAGAAAGATGATCACACTTATTTTGAATATATATATTAAAGATGCCCTTAACATCAAATCTTGAATGGTCATAAAAAATGAATTCTACAAAGCACCTGAACTACACTTGTGTTAGTAATTGAATATGAACAACAATCAATTCCAAAAATTTGTAATTAAAAAAAACCATAAAAAACTGTTCATTGATTAAAACATTTATTTTTTAACTTAAATATTTTGTTTTCAAGATAAAATGGAATTAATACATTAAAATTCATAAATCATAGAAATTAAATTTTTAGAAGTGTTTATCCCTTTATGTTCAGATATTCACTGAAAAACAGGTTTCTCAGCTTCAAAAACAGTTTCAGCAAATAGCAACATGATAAAATATTAGACATTTATTATCATAAATAGAAAAATTGTTATGACTCATCTACTTTATTATTATAATGATTCTGCCATTAAGCTAATGAGGGGAGATCCAAAAATATATGGAATTTTATAATAAAAATTTGTTTGTTTATCTGTGTTATAAATTTAATCTCCTTCAAAGTACTGTCCATTTAATATAATACACAAGTCTAAACATGCTTTTCACTTTTTGAACTAGTCCAGAAACATTTGTAAAATGAAGCTTTTTAATACCGGCATCATTTTTTTTCCCCATTCAAGAAAATAAAAGAAGTTACATAATTAGATATCAAGTAAATATGACTGATGGATAAACTGGGTCATATTGAATTTAATTAAAATTGTTTCATACTCAAGACTGTTCACAAAGGAATTGCTGTGATGAAGTTTGCACTCCTCACTTTGCCACAAAATGGAACATTTACATTTTACTGCCTCAAGCAAAGGTTTTAGAATTTGTAGATAAAACATCTGACCATTAAGAAACAATTTTGAGAGAAAAATGTCATTTGCGTCAATGAAAAAAAAACAGCATTATCTTAATATTGGACTTCATTCACCATTACAAAAAATCATTAAATAAGTGAAACACACTTTACAAAAAATACTATGTGACGCTATGATGTCACATGGTAATGTAATTTTGCAGATTGATGCAAAAGAGTCCCCACAAAAAGTATGTAATAGCAGGAGTATGTATGACAACAGGCACACTTTCCAGAAAACAATTCTGATTATTTTGGGATCCCCCATAGTAATATAGCATTTTTTATGATTAAATTTACTCACACATATCTGCATCACATGATCACCATTTCTTATGCTTGCTTATAACTGTTATTAAAAGAGGCAAAACTTTCTATACATATTGCCACTCAGTGCAAGCCAGAGTAAGCAATGGATGCCAGAAGGCTTATACATAAAATCCCCATCTAGTGCCTACTCATCCAATATCCCCAGACTAGTTTCTGACTTGTGGCCTTCATCAGTGAGGAACCTTGGATCTGAAAGCACTACACTTAAATCTTAGGATCTAATGCAGCCCTCCAGCAGCCACCTTTTATCTCTACTTAACTATGAGTTTTAAATTGAAAACACCATATTTTCAATCCAAGATCATTTGCTTATATAATCAGATAGGTCTGAACTCGGTTCAGTACCTATACATTTTGGTGACTTTGGTTCTTTAATAACCATAGCCACCACTATCCTATTAGGCAGGATTAGTTTAAAGAACCAAAATCACCAAAATGCATAGGTATTGAACTGAGTTCAGATAAGCTAATGAGCTTGGATTGAAAATATTACGGTGTTTTCAATTTAAGACTCATAGTTAAGTAGAGAGAAAAGATGGCTGCTGGAGGGTTGCATTAGATCCTAAGATCTAGGTGCAGTGCTCTCAGATCCAAGGCTCCTCATTAACAAAGGTTACAAGCCAGACACTAGTCTGGGAATATTTGATGAATAGGCACTAGATGGGGATTTTAAGCACAAGTCTTCTGGCATCCATTGGTTACTCTGGCTTGCACTGAGTGGCAATACATATAGAGTTTTGCCTGTTTTAATCAAATCTGCAGTAAGTGCATATTACTACTTATATAAAAATGAAACCTGGTGCAATTAATTGATAATAAATATTTTTTAAAAAACCAATAATCAAATGATTATTTTCTTGAAAAAACTGAAGTCTTGCTCTCAAATTCATTACTCTATCATTGCAGTAAACAAAGCATTACGTTATAAATCATTAAGTCGTCAATAATTGCTTGAGAAAAAATATAGAATTAAATATATATTATTCCACTAGAAAAAAAAAATTTGACAAAAAAATTTAATTTTTCTATAAAATATATTAATATTTAATAGTATTTACTTCATATTTGTTACATTTTTTGTAGCAAATCCAATTTTTTTTTAAGTCAAAGCCATTTACATATTTTGCAATTGACCTATTTGTTTGCACTGAACTTCTGAAATCATACAGGAATAACTAATCAATAAATTGAAGATTCCATGTATTTTTGACACTGAAGTGTATTTAAAGATATAGATAGTGGAATCTAAATTTTTATATAAAGTAATTTAAAAATAAATATATCAAGAGTGGAACATAGATTTTTACTTTTACAACATTTACCAATATTTAAATAAACTAGTAGTAGTTTTGTTATAATAATTTTTATAAAATAATTTAAAAACTTAAATAGTTTTCAAAAATTGAACAAATATTACCTGCAGTTCGTCATTGAAAAATAAAACATTTCTCCCAATGAGAAATTGTTGGGGTTTTTTTTTTACAAAATAGTCACAAAATAATAAATAAGTTCTGTTTGTACTTACATAATAATAATAAAACATTCACTTAATTGACATTTACATGTGTAATTAGTTCATTTTGAAAAATGAAATATTTTCCCATAACAAGACATTAGTTAAACTGTCAATAATTATCAAAAGCATTCTGTTGATCCAGTGACTGGAATAAACACCCAGGCATTCATAGGTTGAAGTCAAATTCTGAAGAAGATTGCAGCCTCATTTGAACAATTACAATCTCATTTGGATCGCATATGCTGTGCCGACAATAAAACAGTGGCAAACTAGAACTTTGTTCTGGCCTTTCTTTAGGCTGTTTGCTTTATTTATTGCTAGTAGTCAAAATAACAACAACAAAAAAATATCAATTTACCATTTTACCGTTCTTTTTTTAATTTTTGGTTACTAATTCAGTTCACTGTTTTATTATAGTACATATTAATTAAATAATGCATTTTCTTTGATGAAATTTTTTTTTTTTAATGTCTTTTATAAATGCATTTGATTCCTTTACCAATGAATATCATAAAACTCAACATTTTCAGTTGACCCTTATTTTTTTGTCTGTTTTGAAAAACAAGTAAAAAAATTACAAAAAATATGTAATCTAAAATTACTAAGAAAATTTACCAAATATATATATATATAATTTCCAATTAATTTGTATTTTAGTATAATGTACTTTTTTATGAGAATCCAGTTTTCTTCAAAAATATTCAACTATGAATATGACTTCAGTAGCTCCACTAAATGGATAAAAGTAGAAAATAAAATTAAATATAGTATTCTGACTATATCAGTAACATAATAATGCAATACACCAAACTCAACAAAAAAAATCCTAATTTATTCAAAGCAATGTGAAGACAAACAAAACTATTTGTTGTGTATATGAAGCATCATTAGTATTACAATTACAAATGAAAAAAATGGTTTACTTAATGCGATATTTATGCATTTTGTAAGTAATTGTTTTAATTTTCGTTTTTATTATAGATGAAAACATTTGAGCACCCTCTATTAGGATATTATACAAGGAACATATGAAATATTATATAATAGCCAAATTATGAATACAATGTTCACAAGATTGGTTTCAGACAAAGTCCTTTCATCAGTTGTGCCAAGTCACAACATTACTAACAGAATAAGCACATACATTTTAAAATAATTTGAAATAAATGGAAATTTGCTTAATATAAATAAGATTTAAGTCTATTGTCATTTGGGATTAATGATATTAAGCCTGGCACGATTGAAGAAAGGGTCCTAGTGGCTATTATAATCTTATATTTTAGATAAACAAGTGCTATATTTAAAGAAAAATTAAATATTTATTTTGACGAATAACTAAAAAGTTAATTAACGCTTCAAGTATAGATAAATTAGTAATAGAAGGAGGATTATTGTATTAATTTATTAAAAATAGATTTTGAATAAAGATTGTAATTAGTAAATCAACTAAGAAAAAAGATAATTCCTTCTCCGGAAAAATTAATTATAAACGATAATTAAATTGTAAAATATAATAATTACCCTAGAAGTAAAAAAATACACTAATTAATTGAGTAAGCTAATATAAAAATGAGAACAGATTTTTTTTTAGAGGACTTTGATTCTGAATATAACACAGATATAGTCTAGTCTGAAGAGTAAATCCATTGAATAGACCTAAGAAATTTAAGAAGGCATTATTTGATCTTTTTTATAACTTTATAGATATTTATATCTGATGTATATTACTGTATTATTACAAAATATATTTTATATGAATATTTGTAAATATGTTTGCTAATAATTAAAATAGTAAATATTATTTTAATTCAAATCGCCTATTTAATTTATTATAATTAGTTATTGCAAGCCACAATATCAAAAATGAAATTAAAATGTCTATATGGGAATTGTCTAACATTTCGTCCTTTAAAGTAAGACAAAATAATATAATATAGAGTGCTTAATGTTCTTGTTTATAATACTATAAGATATAGTTTTGTAATTCATGCATAAAAAAATATTGAAAACATTTACGGTCCTCAGTACCAAAAACACATTAACACCATATTTTCTCCATATATGAAGCAGTATTAGTATTACCTTCAAAGAATAAACTTAGTTTTTTTAAATATATAATTGGTTATTATTTTATACAAAGCACTGCATATTTAGCATATTTGCTATTATTTTATATAAAATACTATAAAATACTAAATATGTATTATTAAAATAAACAGTATTATGATTTATTACATAACTAGTCCTATTGTGAAACTTTGTTTTTAAAGACAATAAACAAAGTAAGAATAAATACAACTTTTCAATAATTTATAAAATTTAAATAATAGCTATTGTAAGATAAAAAATTTAATTCACATCATTTTAGGATCCAATATCAATCTTGAGATCTCTAGGATTTTGCACTTCATTAATCCCAGAATTCAGGATTGAAAGTTTAGGCATGATTCCAGAGATCAGACTTCTAAATACTAAACCAGTACTTATATTGTTATCTATAATTGAAGAAAGAGTTTATTGTGTTTAATGCAGAAAAAGAAATTAATGATCATAATAGATATTTTAATATTATCTAGCTAGTATACTGATTTTATAGATATCTAAGTTATTAATAAAAACTGATTATTCATAATGGTTTTTAAGTAAATGACTAATGATAATCTCCATTTTTTATTTTTGAAACCTGCTCATTAATGGCACTATGAAATTCCAAGATTTCCATTATTATCACATCTATATTCCAATTCATAAGCATCATAAAAGTTTTTTTTATTATTATTTAAAATCTTTAACCATTTCATGGGAATTAAAATAATAACTCATTTTCAACATGCTTGTGACTTTATATAATAGCTGTAATCAAAGTCTATCATTATCTTTCACTTTCTTCTTACACTTAGGCATGACATTAATCTTATTATTAGCAGTATTTGTGGGAAAGGTAAAAATTATTACAAGACATTAGAATATTGATTTGAGAATATAAAAGAAAATATCAGTAAAATATTTTAATACATATCAATTTAAATACTAAAAAATGAGCAAAATTATCTGTATATTGTGAGATATAATTAGAATTTAACAAACTTAACTAATTATTATCAATAACTTAGAAAAAAAAAAATTATCATTTGATGGCAAACATAATACTAATAAATTAAGATTACAAATGTAAAAAAAAAAGATCTGGTCAGTCAATAAACATTCAAGCTAAAATCTACATTAAAAAAACAAACAAACCTAAAGATGAATGAAAAATATATTTTCTCGCTTGCTTCCAATTTCTTGAAATACATATGGAACTGGGATGGAAAAAGGAAATTTTGAGAGGAATAAAAAGTTGCTTCCAATTCCTTGAAATACATATGGAGCTGGGAGGGGAAAAAGGAAATTATGAGAGGAATAAAAAGATCATACCTATTTATCTTATCACTCCATACACAAGTTCATGGTGATCCTGTCTAGCTATTCATCTGTTTTTTGATATACATCATTCTATCAATCAAAGGTGTTATTTTAATCAATTTTCATATATTGCATGTTATTTCTTAGAATATATAAAACCCTTTTCCCATTATATTCCATCCTCCTCTCAACATCAGGCAATCCCTTTTAACCCCAATTAAATCTGCCAATAGAGGAAGAACCCTAATATTTAATTCAAAGAAATGATAAAGCAATATTTTGATAAGATAAAATATTTGCATTTTATAATCAATTGTCTTTTATTACAATATACATATACAACCGAAACATATTTCTCTAATAGTATTTTGATTTTAAGTAATATATTACCTACGAATGATGGGGTCATATTAGAGAAATATGTTTTCTATTTTAATCAAAAACTGTACTGAAAATGAAACTTATTTACTTTAGATTTTGTGGGTATGAGCTTGGCAGGCATTAAATGACTCATAATATTGTGATGCATTAAAATATGCTGATGTTGTAAACAAACAGGTGTGCATTACATTAATTATGAGATTTTTATTTTCAACACACATTAGCTATAGATACTATGTATTATAGTATATTGAAAAATAAGCAATTCTAAAATAGTTTTTAAGGAGATAAAGTTGCTAATTATTCTATCAACTAATGATTATAAATGCAATATTGATGAAGGTTTTGTTGTCATAACACATATAATCATATTTATCTAATATTAGGTGGTTAAACATATTTTTTCTAATACTCAAAAATACTTGTTGTTAGTGATGTTTTGTCTAAGTTCAAATGCAACAGAATATTTCATGAATATGTTCCTGGGTTTTGAATAATTATTGCTCTTAAAGACTGCACATTATTTATTTTAAAAATTCAAATGTGATATGTTGTCTTTTCATGTTGAGAATGAAAAAAGAGATAGTATTATTTTTCCAACATCTTGAATATCAGGATCATCACTTCTTGCAATTTATAGCTAGAGAATATAAACAAATTTTACCTTACTGTAGTCCAATAATACCCCTGCAATGCATTTCCTTGTATCTTAACTACATACAGAATGTTTTATAAAAATAATGAATAGGAGAACAAAAAGAAAAGTGACTAGAAATCTAAGAATTGAATTAAAGAAAATTTTGTAAAATAGTAAATATCTGCTGCATCTTTATATCCAAATGTCTCTACAAAATCATGCATCAGCTAACATGGTTTGACTTTATTGGCCTTTTGCATCTGAATTCAAGATTAAGGAATATCAGGATCTTCTTTCTCATGCCAGATGTTTCTTAACTGAGACATCAGTTGGAATTTTCTTGAAACTGAATAATTATATAAATGGGTAAATGATCACTTTCATATTTACAATCACGATTAACAAAACTAAATTATAGAACCTTATTTCAATAGACAAAATTAAATTACAGCCCTTATTCATAGGAAACTATAAAATTGTCAGCCAAGACAATACTTGACAATTGATGATAAACAATGCTAAGAACTGCCTGCTTATGGACTTAAGACTATCATTGGATGATGACTTTTATTTAACTATCTACAATTCAAATAAAAAAGTTTGCATAAATCGCATATTATCTGGGACATTGTCAGACTTTGTGAAGTTGAAAGAAAGGTGAAGAGACAATTGATTTTAAAAATATATGTGCTTTACTAAAATATATATATATAGCACATTATGAAGGGAGATTCATGAAAGCTTGTTTACTGAGAACTCTGACTTCAAATCAAGCAAAAGAACAAACTGGATTCAAAAGTTGCTTAACATAGTAACTAAGAAGAGTTCTAGAAAGATCCGATTCAATAAGTATGAATGAATCATTATGCTTTAAATTTGTAGCTTATGAAAAACTATTTGACTCTAAAGCTTTAATAATTAAAATATACAGCCAGAATCAGGGCCGTTGTGTGCGGATATGTGGGATGCAAAAGCACTTCATCATGGGAGTGCCAAGATAATTAATAAAATGTACATGTAGATGAAAATGTTTACATTTTCAAATTACTTTATTGTTAGAAACATCTTGGATTGTAAATATTTTTTATTAAAATGTAAGAGGAATATTTCTTTACTTAAACTTAATGTGACAATTGCCTGAGTTTCGTTTACTCGTCAGTGCGCTAAACTGAACAGGCCTCCACCATTTCATGGCGTTAATTAATAAAAGTCATGTAAATGTTTAGATTTCTGAATCACCTTATTTTGTTACAAACACCTTGGATTGTAAATATTTTTTATTTAAATATAAGAGGAATACTTCTTTACTTAAATTTATTGTGACAATTGTCGAACCTTGAAATATACTACATATATACTCAACCATTACACTAAACCAAAAAGGCTGATACTTTTGTCACTATAATTAATACAATTTATATGTAAATAAAAATGCTTAGATTTCTCAATCATTTTTATTTAAATATCCTAATTTATATAAAAAGCAACACATTACTATTGATAATTTATTTAAAAATAAAACTTGTTATAAAAATATTGCTTCATAATTATAGTAATTCTGCAAGTGATGAAAGTTTATCTGTCTTATTCAGTTTACAATGGTGATAGACTCTGGAATGCGAGGTCTTAAGATCGATCAGTTCTGATGTTGTTTTATGCAAAACTTTTTTAATAACAATATTAATCTATCTCCTTTTTTTTTATAGTGCAGCATTATCTTTTTATACATTTTACTAAATCGCTTTTCCTTTTTTTAATAACGATATCTTTTTTTATATACCATATTATCTTTTAATACATTTTACTAAAGAGCTTTTCCTTACAAGTCAAAATATTTATCTTCTTAATAAACTTCATGATAACAAAATTATTTAATGCAAGTCTCTTGATTATAATAAAACCTCTATGTGATTGCCCTATTGACAAAGTCTAAAAAATGTGTCTAGTAGAATAAATTAGTTATTTGATTTTTTTTTAATTATCTAACATAACCTATAAATAGACAAAATAAAATGCAAGGCATTTTAATAGTTTCTAAAAATGTATTGAATAAACAATCTAAGTATAAAAATGTAAAATTTCTTTCCTTGAATAAATTCTGGTTAAATCCTTAATTGTCACACTACATAATTAAGTGATTAGTTATTAATAAGCATTAAGAAATAAATTAATATTGTGATGTAAATATTTTATTATAGAACAAAAACAAGTGAAGCTATTTTTTGTTAATAGAAAATGCAAACAAGTCATGTGTATGAGGTTCTAAATTAAAAACTAATGTATTTTTAAAATCAAAAACAATTTTTAACAAGTTGATGCTAATGAAATAAAAGGGTTATATCAGCTATGTTTTTTTAAAATTGTCCTTTTGATGGTCCTAATAAAATATAAAAGTTATATCAATAAACAATTAAAAAGCGTATGCAACACTTGAACGAGAAGCTATACCGATTCCAAAAAAAAGCGCTTTCGAGGCCATTTGCCTCATATTCATAGTGGTAATGTGAGATGCAGAATGAGGAAATAGGGCAAGAAAACAAAGCGGTATGCAATTCATATGCAAATGAGCTAGATAGTCCAACGTTTGGAGATGTCAAAGCAGGTATCGCGTCTATTGATAGCGTTATTATTACTATTTATGAAGTATGCTTCTCTGATTTTCCGCTTGATGTTGTTTCTCTCAATGCTGACTATTTTGGGGTTGGAGGGTTCAAACACATGTCCTGTCTTCTTGGAATGTTCTAAGAATGTAGATGAGTTATTATTTTTCTTTGCTCTAGTATAGGTGTATCTATGTTGTGCTGTCCTGTTGATTATGTCTGCTTTGGTTTCCCCAAAATAAATGGCCCAGCAACCAGGTTGTGGGCATGATATGCTGTAAACAACATGGGGGGGGGGTCTGAGAAGGTTCGGTTTTATCCTTAGAGTTATTGATTAGACGATTAGTGCATGGGAGTGTATGAAAACTAATTTTAAATTTATTGGACAAAACCTTAATTAATTGGTAGGAGATTTTAGGTATGTGTGGAAGAGTGATATATGGAATTTTAGTATCGTTTTTATTGTCTACGATTTTCATATAAATTTTTTTAATTTTATTGTTAATAGTGTTGAGATTGTAGCCTGCTTGTAGTAGGACTTTGGTGTATAGATGTATATTATTCTTTCTATCCGCTTCAAACTTGCACAGTTGCATGTTTCTGCATAAAAATGCTTGAAGGCCTGCAAATTTGTGAGAGCTTAGTGAATTGGAGTGTGGGTGTGTAAAACCTCTGACTTCAAAGGGCTTTATTATCATTGAGTAATTTATTGTTCTCTCATCCTGTGTAAGCCAAAGGTTGAGGTAACTTAGACTTTGGAAAGCATCTTCTGTTGTGGAATTGATAGTTAGATTAGTGTTTTGTGATAAATCTTGTATGATACTATTTGTGATGTTTTGGTTGGCTAAGATGAATATATCATCTACATACCACATGTATATAATGTGAGGGCAATCAGCTTGATATTTGAATACGATTAGTTTTTCATAGTGATTAAGATATATGCTGGTTACAATTCCACTGAGTGGGAGACCCATAAGCCATCCCCTTTTCTTTTTTAAACAAACATAATAAAATGTGGATATTGTTTGTCCATCCATGTTAAAAATGTAATGATAAAATTAATGCGTTCAGCTGAGAGCAAGTTGGTCAGTTCTTGTAGGATGATTTGGATGGACTGTTTTCTGTCAACTGATCCGTGTAATTCTTTGACATCAAGGGTAGTCATGTAGAAGTTGTTCTCGATCGTGACCTTTTTGATTTTCTCCACGCATTGAAAAGACAAATTAATAGAATAATTTCCAAAGCCCAAACTGTCTATTAGTATTTGATTGACCATTTTCGCAGTTTGAAAATAATGGACTCCCCCAAAATCCATCATTAAATGCAGCGGTTCTCCAGGCTTATGGAGTTTAATATTGGCAAATATTCTTGGAGCTTTAGTGGAGGAGGGATAAACACGGTAGTATTCTGCTATTGAAATGCCTTTGTTTTTATGTGGACGGAGAAATGGAAGAAATAAATTTATCGCGGTTAAGCTTGTTGTTGAATTGTGAGACAGGAGTGAGTTGTAGATTTGCAATTTGCTCGTTTATTTTTGTCTTATAATCCTGAGAATGTAAAAGCACAAATCTGTTGCCCTTGTCTTCTTTAAGGCAGATTAAATTATTATGATCTAGAAATTGTTTTGTAATTTTGATATCGCTATTCCAGCTATTATCTTTTATGTATAACTGTTTCTGTTTAATAGATTTAGCTATATCTGATATGATGCTATCTCTATGCGGGTTATTAATTAGATTTGCTTAGACATCAGCGTTAAGTTCTAGTTTAGGTTGTTTCCATTGGCCTCCTATGAATCTAGGTCCAAGAGATAGAACTTTTGTTATCCTATCAGGGGGGAGTAAGGCTAGTGATGCAGTAATGCATTATGTAAAGAAAGAAAAAGATGGCTCACAATAATAGCAAATAGCACCCTCCCCCAATGGATTATTGATAAACTCAACTTTACAGAAATAAACCACCGCAAACGCTTTGCTCTTAAAATCAAGTTTTTAGCTTATAAACAAAGCATAAATATTGACTTACAGCAAGCTTCATATGTTAATAGGACTAGCCTTACCCCCCCCCTGATAGGATAACAAAAGTTCTATCCCTTGGACAGAGATTCATAGGAGGCCAATGGAAACAACCTAAACTAGAACTTATCGCTGATGCCTAAGCAAATCTAATTAATAACCTGCATAGAGATAGCATCATATCAGATATAGCTAAATCTATTAAACAGAAACAGTTATACATAAAAGATAATAGCTGGAATAGCGATATCAAAATTACAAAACAATTTCTAGATCGTAATAATTTAATCTGCCTTAAAGAAGACAAGGGCAACAGATTTGTGCTTTTACATTCTCAGGATTATAAGACAAAAATAAACGAGCAAATTGCAAATCTACAACTCACTCCTGTCTCACAATTCAACAACAAGCTTAACCGCGATAAATTTATTTATTCCATTCTCCGTCCACATAAAAACAAAGGTATTTCAATAGCAGAATACTACCGTGTTTATCCCTCCTCCACCAAAGCTCCAAGAATATTTGCCAATATTAAACACCATAAGCCTGGAGAACTGCTGCATTTAATGATGGATTTTGGTGGAGTCCATTATTTTCAAACTGTGAAAATGGTCAATCAAATACTAATAGACAGTTTGGGCT
Source organism: Epiperipatus broadwayi (assembly GCA_028023455.1). Taxonomy (NCBI): domain Eukaryota; kingdom Metazoa; phylum Onychophora; class Udeonychophora; order Euonychophora; family Peripatidae; genus Epiperipatus; species Epiperipatus broadwayi. The sequence goes on along the minus strand of JAQFVV010012394.1, from coordinate 15,032,901 downwards.
TTGGAAATTATTCTATTAATTCGTCTTTTCAATGCATGAAGAAAATCAAAAAGGTCACGATCGAGAACAACTTCTACATGACCATCCTCGATGTCAAAGAATTATACGGATCAGTTGACAGAAAACAGTCCATCCAAATCATCCTACAAGAACTGACCAACTTGCTCTCAGCTGAATGCATTAATTTTATCATTACATTTTTAACATGGATGGACAAACACATATATACCACATTTGAATACGGTTGGTACAACATGAAAAGTGGATGGCCTATGGGTCTCCCACTCAGTGGAATTGTAACCAGCATATATCTTAATCACTATGAAAAACTAATCGTATCCAAATATCAAGCTGACTGCCCTCACACTACATACATGTGGTATGTAGATGATATATTCATCTTAGCCAACCAACACATCACAAATAGTATCATCCAAGATTTATCACAAAACACTAATCTAACTATCAATTCCACAACAGAAGATGCTTTCCAAAGTCTAAATTACCTCGAGCTTCGGCTAACATGGGATGAGAGAACAATAAATTACTCAATGATAATAAAGCCCTTTGAAGTCAGAGGTTTTACACACCCACACTCCAATTAAACCAAGCTCTCACAAATTTGCAGGCCTTCAAGCATTTTTACACAGAAACATGCAACTGTGCAAGTTTGAAGCGGATAGAAAGAGTAATATACATCTATACACCAAAGACCTACTACAAGCAGGCTACAATCTCTACACTGTTAACAATAAAATTAAAAAAATTTGTAAGAAAATCGTAGACAATAAAAACGCTACTAAAATTCCATATATCACTCTTCCACACATACCTAAAATCTCCTACCAATTAATTAAGGTTTTGTCCAATAAATTTAAAATTAGTTTTCATACACCCCCATGCACTAATCGTCTAATCAATAACTCTAAGGATATAACCGAACCTTCTCAGACCCCCCCCCATGTTGTTTACAGCATATCATGCCCACAATCCGGTTGCCGGCCATTTATTTTGGGGAAACCAAAGCAGGCATAATCAACAGGACAGCACAACATAGATACACCTATAATAGAGCAAAGAAAAATAATGATAACTCATCTACATTCTTAGAACATGTGTTTGAACCCTCCAACCCCAAAATAATCAGCATTGAGAAAAACGACATCATGCGGATAATCAGAGAAGCGTACTTCATTAATAGTAATAATAACGCTATCAATAGATGCGATACCTGCTTTGACATCTCCAAACGTTGGACTATCTAGCTCATTTGCATACGTTTTGCATACCACTTTGTTTTCTTGTCCTATTTCCTCGTTCTCCATCTCACATTACTGCTATGAATATGAATGAGGCAAATGGCCTCAAAAGCGCTTTTTAATTTGTATATTAAATTATTGAGGGAGAAGTTTAAAATCTGTATTATTTTATCAATAAACAATGTAAGTATAAAAATTTTAAATATCGGACTATATTTATAAAAAAATTAGCTACTAATAGTAAAATAACATATACATAAAAAATTAAATAATAGTGTAAACATTTTATTATTAAAGGAATATAATTTTGTTCATGGAAAATGTGAATAAGTTTATACATGAGAGATATTGAATAGGTTTTCAAATAAACAAGAATCATTTTTAACTAATTCTTGAGATGCCGGTTAAAGTTGATCTAAATATTAGTTCAGAAAAAATAATAGAGACAAATGGGACTCTTTTTTCTCTTTGCTATGCAGATGGAGCTCAGAAATGAAGGATTTCAGAAAATCATACTCTGGCTATAGATACTTTTAATAACCAGGTATGTACACTAAAATTAATTATATAATATCAGTCAGTCTAAGAAGGAGAGGAGAGCAGTGGAATGTTTACATGTGTGTAATGGTACTGGTTCTTTTAAATATGATCAAAACACTTAGATATCTAAAAAATTATCTTATTTGCATATTAACTCCTGTCTCTATTAGCAATGTTGTCCAAAAAATTATATGAAAACTTTTGAAAGAAAAAATTAAAAATTTCAAACTTACTGGGTACTATTTAATTATTGTTTCAAAAATTAATTTGGTTTATTTTAACATGTTTATTTTATAGAAAGAAATGAATAAAACATGTAAGATATTTGCCAAACATGTTAAATGACTAAAGCCATATTCTTAAGTTTTTCCTGTGAAAATGCTGGTAAAAAATATATTTTAATTTACAAATTTTATTTCATAGAATGGGGGAAGAATACAAAAATTTATCTTGCACAAAGGTGTCTCATCTATGCAGTGGCACTGGCCAGAATATTTTCACATTTTAAAAAATAATTAAAATGTATGAGCACTGATTAGACTATAGTAATTTTTAAAAAAGGATTCTATGGGCTAAAATAAGAAGATAAGAAAATAAAAATAAAGAAGATTATTTAAGTTATGTATATTTTGCAACTGATGTGGTTGCTTTTGAAATAATGTTTTCAAGCTTCAGGAAATGTTATAGTAGGTATCATTATGAAAACAAAAACTTAAAACTAAAAATAAATGTTAAAAAGATTCAAGTAATGATCAAAGGCTTATGAGAAAAACAAAGATTAACTGAACTTAAAGTAAACAACTACAAATAAATTGGTCAGACTGTTTAATAAAAATGAAAATATAATAAATAAAATTCTTCAGAAAAGTTTATATGAAATGCTTAGAATAAAAATAATACTAAAATAAAGTATGCCTATGTGTTTGAAAAATGTTTTTAATAGATGTATTTTGCCAGTTCTCATAAACAGATCTGAGACTCATTGTTTAGCAGATGTATGTTGAATGTAACAAGGGATGATTAAAAGCAAAATACATTAGTTAGAAAAAATCAGATATTATTGATATCATCATAAAAACTAAAAAGCTGAAATGGAGCTGGGTTGGATAAAATTTTAGACAAGAGAATAATAAATGGAAGATTAATGGTTTAAGCTGAATTATAAGATATGTTAAAAGATCAACAAAGAGAGCCCATATGATATGCATGGATTAAAGAAATGGGATTAAACTGAAAAAGATTGTCCTATAGTGAAAATGATGAAATATAAAAAAGTGATATAGCAAATAACTGAAATCCAATTTCAGTAGACTGCATATAGTCACACTGAAATACTATATATTAATAATTATATATATATATATCAAAAAGGGTTCCTATAGAAGGAACATCTTTATAAAACAGACTATGCTTCTGTAAACAACCCAGAAATAAATTCAATCCCATGATAATTTACACACTATTCAAAGAAGTTAGAAAGATGCCAAAATAAGTCATGTGAGGATAGATATGAATATTAAGATTGTAATCTAGATGAAAAGTGGTTCATTGTTTTATTTCTATGAGTAACATAATTTAATATCTACTATTTATAAGACTATAATATAATTAAAAGAAATAACTATAATTAATTCAGACAAAAGCTTGAACTATGTATAGAAATAACTTGAGTAAATCAACAATTCATTATGGAAGGACAAGTTATTATTATAGTTACTCATTGCAGATTAAGAACAAATCTTATAGTTTTGTAAACATACAGCACAACTTCATTACAAAGCAACAATCAACAATTGGAAATGTTTAATATGGAAATCAGTCAAAAGGAAAATTCAATCAATGTGTTATTAGAGGTTTAATTAATAAAAAGGACTTATATATATATATTTAATTTAATATTTTTAACAGTTAATAGATGTAAATTAATTAATAAATGGGATCACTATTATAAATATGAAGTTAAATCCATAGCCAAGATGTACTGATGGGTTCTGCAGACTTATCTAATTGGTTGTTGCAAATCAATATACCTTGGCTATGAATTTAACTTTGTATATATAACAATTCCATTTACCAATTAATATATATATATATTATAATGATACAAAGAATCTGGAGTGAATCTGAACTAATAGAAAGCCGTCATCATCCCCAAATAAACAAAATATAAAATTAAATATAAAAGGAATGAATAAATATAATGAGGAATGAGCATGAGAGATGAACACAGAACTAAATAAGTATTATATATTCTCCAGCATTACACAAAAATAATAATCAATCATCATGAAGAATTACCAATAAAAATAAATCAACAGTCAATCTTGTGATTAGATTCGAAATGAATCTCCTATAAAACAGGCTAATTATTTAGCCCTTACCAGCTTGGGGCAGATTATTTAAACAATAATTTGAAGGTATATACTTAAATGCTAGTCCACAAGAAAAAAATAATGCTGGGATATTAAAACATGCTGATCATTATCAATGCTCTGGTCATTTAGTACAATTAATGTACTGGCCAACTATAAGCTTAATTTCTAATCAAATAATTAAAATGAAATACAGTTCATAGATTTTAAAGAATATCTAGATTATGCCAACCAGGCCTAGAAAAGTTATGAAATCATCATCAAACTAAATATACACAACACAAAACATAAACTCCTTTAATGTAATACACCATTAGGGATGAATCCAGCTCAGAGAACAAAAGCTGTATAACTGTTACTGTGATTGAAAGATACAATTCTAACATATAATGTTTTATATATCTATTCTATAATTAATTAAATTCACTGGAATGACTTAAATATAAATTTATTAATAACAATAAAATTAAGGTCTGTAGAATATGGCTATACATATAAATGAAGTCTTTTGATTTTGATTAACATATGCTACACATTGTAATTTGCAAATATCTCATATGTTTACATAAAATACCTAAATATAAGCATACAAATATATGGTATAATAATTTATGAACATATTTGAACATATTTGAATTGTCATAACCCTATAAATAAACTTCATTTTTATAATACATAATTAATTTAACAATTTAGAAATTTTTAGATATTCACATGACATATGCCCATATAAATAAGCACAGATATGCTGTATAAACATTTTAATAATACATAAATGCACACATATGTGTGCATATAAAAGTATGTGTCAAAGTTAATAATTAATTCATTATTTCTAATGGTAAAAAAAGTTTTTCTTTTACTTTTTTAAAAAATATATTACTTCTTTGACTATACAGAAAAGTTTTTCATTTTCAGGTTATTCTTAATTATGTCTTTAAAATATTCCTGCAAGTTCTTTTGTTTTTCAATATAAAATTTTTTTGTAGTATACCTTTTTTTTAATTACAAAATAAAATTGTTTCGAAATCAATTTTTTGTTTTTAGACTTATAATTCAAAAAAAAATTATTTACTTGATTTACTTTTAAATTAGAAGTTTTAACAATCATTATTTCCACTAGTTTCACTTTCAATAAATACACTGAAAAAGGGTCATTTATTATTTTCTTTTATCACTCTAGTTTTAGTTGAAGAATTTAGTCAAAAATTATCTTTAAAACCAGCTATCTGTAAGTACTTTATATACATTGATGCAGCACCATTGTCTGTGCTTCTTGCATATAAATAAAATTGTGTATATAGCATGGTAATCTCTTGGTAATCTGGATCTTCTAAAACTATAGACCGACTTATCATCTTTGGGAAGATATAATTCAGTAACTATTAGCCTGCAATGAGCTCAGTTCAGTCTCTATGCCATCTAATACACATATATATGGGATATGAACCATATAAAAATTGAGTTTTGCTTCCATGTAAATCCAAATTTTATTATTGTGAACTAGCAGTAGCTGTATGTACTACCTCTTGCCTTCAGATATAATTTCATAGTCATTATGCTGTCATAATCTGTAAAACTTTAAAACTCTAAAAACTCTCCCTAATCTTTTTTTCAAACCTTTTTATAATCAGGGTGAAATTTTAAAAAAACACAGTAATTGAAAGTTTTATCTTGACTGGAAAAAGTTACTGACTTTTCAATTTATCTTAATCCTTTCAAAAGCAACTTTGTAGGATTTTTATCAAAATATGTTATAGAAGCTTTAATTTAAAAAAATTAATCTAATGAAAATAGATAGTGAAATTTTATATCTATTGTAACATAAAAATATGTTTTTTACTTTCAAAATCAGAATTAATAAAATATTAATTGGTCCTTTCTAAATGTTTAATTTATAATAATTTTTTAAAATTTAAAATGATTTAATCCTTAGTTGTTATTCCAGTGTAATATAGAAAATATCTACAAAAAATTTTTGTCTGTGTTTATTTCTACTTTTCCTTTCAACTTTATATATATATATGTGTGCACACATTACTAAATTGTATGCCATGAGACACATAAGTGTCTCAATATATATATATGTTGTAATGGTCAGAAAGTATAGTTGCTTTAACCTGACCCAGAGACATAGGTAAAAAGGGTTCGAACCTCACCTACCATTCTAGATCCTAACTAAGCAACTCACTCCCTTAACCTCACAAGAGTTAATTTTCTAATGATGCCCAGTGGTCAGATAGAGACAAAAACTCTCAGGAATCCTAGTATGCAATGATCATGTTTACACATATATAATAACGAATATCTACAACTTGGTTACTATTATAAATTAGTTTATTGTTAGCATAATGTTATTTATGTTTCATTTAATGGAATTATTTATAAATAACAAGAAAATACCCGCCTATGTACATAAAGAAAAACAAAACATTTGATATGCATTATTAAACATGGGGATAAATTTGACTAGGTAGAAAGGAAGTGCGGAAATTGATCTATAGTGCGAAAACATGGCAAAGTTAACATGTTTAAATTAGCTAAACGAACCGGAGACTGAATTGAACATAGCCTCATTTATATTAATATATATATAATCCCAATGAATCTTTAACAAGAGATTTGCATAGCAACACACAGATTATATATCAACAGGCATAATTATAAAACAAAAGGGTAAGATTCAGTGTGATACTCGGTGATTATGATATATATTTAAATGTGCGTCTCTAAAATATAGTAAAGTCTTTATCATGATGTCAATTTGATCAATGGATAGCTACTTCGCCTCTAATTGATTATTAGAGAAAGGAACCCGTTCCACCTAAACGTGACCGGGGTTCAGAAACTAAGTGTTTTGTGATAGCTTAATGTCCATTTTCTTCTCGTTGCCCCTTTAACAGGATTCACTATTCCAGGCAACTGATATGCCCAGTATTCACAAGCTGGCTGGATAAAGTAATTTGAAAAACTCAATAAAAATTTAAAAAAATGTAGAGGCACGATATACTCACTAAGTAACACAGTACAGGGAATGCGGTCAAACGACCATAAATATTAAAGCCTTATCAACATTAATATATATATGAGCCTGTATTTTACTATGCTAGAAAATCCTTTATACAATAATAACTCCTCCTCACTTCAAAGTCATAAAATAAACTTATATATAGGCATTATACCAGCATTTATTCTTAGCCTGATTAATCAATAAATATCGTTACTTAACTAATTTATTGAATAGATAATTATAGGAAAAAATCACACAATACCCCTCTATTACAAATACTAAATAACAGACGCTTATATATACTGCGTCTCCCAATACGTATTTATTTAATAAACATTTAGTTTAAGTATACATAAGTATGATAATATTATTGCGAGTTAAGCAGTACAATAATAAAAAAAATGACAAAGATAAAAGTTACTGGTAACTCAGACGCGCATATATATATATGAATTAAGCTTTATACAGATGGCGAATTAAGAATCCATTTTTAAGAGACCTCATGATGTGGTTATTTCTTGATGGCTGTTACGGTCTACGTCAGACGTCTGTGTTCCTGTTCCCATTTAGATAGGTCTCCCTTATACAGTTATCAGACATGATTCTTCGGTCTTCTGCTGGGTTTCATCTCTAGGATTCCCTCCGAAGACGGACAGAAGGGCGAGGAAAACTCTACCTTTTTTTTTATGTCAAAGCGTTGACCGGGAAGCGAACCCAGGCCAACTGCTTGGAAGGCAGCTATGCTAACCGCTAGGCTACCAACACTTGTACAGACATTTACGAATCGGTCCAGACTTTAGCACAATAAGATGATTTTTTTAGAACAAAAGAAGAATTTTAGTATTTATATACCCTTTAAACTCTTTTTTTCCATTAATTAATTGCAATCTATCAATACTTCCGTTGTTTTCAAGCTCTTAAAAGCATCATATGATTTTACACTATTGTTAAACAAACGATTTTATATTACCTCATATTTCTTAATGGATCTTAAGTTAAATTTTTTTTTTTTACTTAATCTGTTTTGTGCATCAGTTGATTTCTTTATATGTTAATGCACTACTTTTATATATTTGCTGATGAATAATTTATTTTACTTTATACTTTTTCTATAATTTCTAAATTATATACATTTAAATTTTCTTTATAATTTACAATTTATTTTAACATTATGTACACACCCATATCATTAATCATTTATTTTAATATCCATTCACTGTGGTTGGCTTTGTGAACTGTGGTTAAAAAAACCAGTGAATGGTGAAGCATACACATCTCTATATATATGTACAGCTTCAATATATTGCAATGTTAAACAACACAATATCTTTTTTCTAATCAAATAATAAATATTATGTAACTTAAAAAAATATTAACAAACATGAAAATAATATTTTAATGTGATAGCAGTCTGTAATCACTATCACTTTTCACTATATCACATAAAGATTTTTTTTCTTTTAAACTAAACAAACAATGAAACAAAGTATGGGTAATATGATGCTAGATCTATTTTAGCTCAATAGTGAGCTGCATTTTGGTAAATGATAAAAGAGTAATTAAATGGTCAACTACAGGGAAGCAATAAAGAACTTTCATAGCAAATCTACCTGCAATATCTATAAAATGAATTCAAATAATGATTAAATAAAATTTTGAAATCTGTTGAGGTTCCAAAGAAGCTTACAATTTTTCTTTCAGATACAAAGAACATAGCCCATTATAGAGAGCCAACTCATTACTGGTCAGAAAATAGCTATCTATCTATTCGCAGGTGTAGGTAAAAACAAAAAGATCGAACATCTAAAAATGTTTGCTACTTGACATATAACAAATATATTGAGCAATGTTCTCTCTTTCACTGTATACCTAAACATATATCGATTTCTTTTTTTTGACAAGACCTTTTATATATCTGCTTCCATATTTCTCCATAATTACAGAGGCCATAGTCTTATATCAAACAATATCTGCATTTTCCAAGCTATAAACATTATTTACAAAAGTAAAATTTAAAAGTGACTAAAAAGAAACTATACAACATTGCAATCACCAACAAAATATAACTAATAACAGTTGCATTATTAAAACTACTTTCTGATAAATCAAAATCAATGTGTAATGAGAATAAAATAAGCAGAACAAAATTTAAGCCCAATTATTATGCAGAGGATAAAAAAAGATGAGTACATTACTGTCCTTTTCCTCTTAAAATAAACCAGTCATGGCTTCTAAAAAATAGGACCTCCTTACTTAAAAAAATAAGTGATTCTAAAAAAGGTGTGATTTATAATGACTTATAAATAATCTTACATACACATATTTTGAATCCCAAAATATAACGATATATTTATTTCTTTAAGAAACTGTGTTACTGGGATTCAATAAGTGTTGATAAGATGTAGTCTAATCTGCATGTATGGGTTTGTGTACATAAATGTAAAGTACATCAGTTGTCAGACTGCCATAAAACTAAAAACCTCTACTAAAGATATAATTATTTTATGACTAGCATGATAATTATATATTAGTAACCAGTAATATACAATCTAATGTGCATGGGAAGAAATGTGTATATAAATATAAATGAAACCATTACCCAGTTATTAGGTTACTATAAAACTAAAGCCATTTCATAATGTATGTTTTATGTATTATTCTACAAAAGATCTAAGCAATATTTCAAATAAAGTTTATATTCAGTAAAAACTGATTTTTATTGTCGTTCTTATTGTTGAAATTATAAACAAATGAGATGGTTTTTTAAAAAAATAGAAATTCACTCAAAAATAACACTTGAATATATGAGAGACAACAATATTCTTTGTTGTTGTTGTTTTTTTTCAGGATCAAGGAAAAGTAGATCAAGTTTTATATCTCACATGCTATCTAATGATATATGATTGATATAGTGATAATTCTATCTACCTCTAAAATGGTCTGCATCATTTTCCAAGAAATGTTCTGCAAAATGAGTCAACAATTAATTTTGAAAATTGGAGTTTGTAACTAATTCAGAAAAAAAATAAATGCAAATTATCATTTATATCTATTTCTTTTTTGTATCCATGATGGTTACAAATATAAACTAATCTTCATTATAAAATAGTATTAAGAAAATACTTTGCATTCCAATTTAAAGCTAAGCAAATTAAAGTTCAAACTATAGATGAATAGTAAAATATTTATAAGTTGATATGAGCTAAAAATATATGTAACTTTTATAAACCAGTCAAACTTAGACAATCCCAATATACATAACAATCAACAATCTCAAACTATTGTCAAGGCAACCTTTTAATTACACCTGGGTCTCGTTTTATGCGGTAGATAGGTTCCTCAGAAAATGCGCACAAAAGAAATCGCACAAAAATAGACTTAACTTACCTTGAAAAATGGGAGATACGCACTGTAATTTTCCAAAAATCGCATAAAAGCAAACCAACAACGTAAAATTACTTTAAAATTTGCATAAAAAAAAAGAAGAAAATAAAATATGACTAATAAAAAATTCCAAATTTGAAAAAAATTGATAAAAGATAAACTTTTTTTACTTTTTTTATTAACTACAGTATTTAATTTTATTCAAAACAATATATTTTAAGGCATAATTTACATTTTTTTCATACATGTATGGTATTTTTTAATCATTATCGCTATTTGAGACATCAGATTCATCATGATGTGATGTGAGGTACTGTAGCTTCTCCTTAAACGAAGACAAGAGGAAATACAACTAAGACATTTTCCAATCGCTGTTGATCTTTCCCATTTCGTTAAGCAATCTAAAATTGAAATTTTTGTTTCTAAAGAAATTCATTTTCTTGGGTGTTTTTTTTCTCTCTCCATTAGAATAAACTAAAAGTTTAAAATAAAAATAAGAACTTAGACTTACGATAATAAAAAGACATCGACTCACCACTGTTGGGCAAAATTTAATTAAAACTAACAATTAAAAATTAAATTCTTATTTTTGTCTTTAATTTTTTAATTTTCAATTTCGTTTAAAAATCAAATTTCATCGTTTCACATCACCTTAATTTCAGATCACATTACATATTTTTTAAATTGTTAATTACAATTAAAAATCAGATTTTAATTGTCAAATTTAATTGTGCCCGCCGCTGTTACTCACCTTTTAAAAATAAACTTGCGGACACTAAATGATTAATTGATTACGTACTCTTTTTATAAAAAGCAAAAATAGAATGTGATTTAAAATGCAATAACTATAACATACATAGTATTTTTCCTCTATAACGTTTGAACAGATTTACATTATAGTCTTGTAAAATTTAATGTGTGTATATAAAATGGAGAAATTCTGATTTTAAGTGAATTATGAACTTTTTTATTGCATAAAATCTATTACAGTACTATTATAAAGCGCTGAAAATATTAAAATTATTAGATGGAGGTTGAACTCCGATAATGTGCTATTACTTTAAATATGATGCGAGTGCATGGAATTTATAATATTTAAAGTAATAGTGCATTATCGGAGCTCACTTCTGATCGAATAATTTTTATCGCATAAAAGAAAACTGCATACAAAGATATTAAGAAGAAACATGAATTGTATAACTTCAAAATCGCATTAAATAAATTCGCATAAAACGAGACCCAGGTGTGTATATATATATACACTTGGGTCTCTTTTTACGCATATTTATTTAATGCAATTTTGAAGTTACACGATTCACTTTTCTTCGGAAGTCGAACTCCGATAATGCGCTATTACTTTAAATAATAAATTTCGCGTATATTGAAAGTAATAGCACATTATTGGAATTCGACTTTCATCTTAGTAATTTCAATATTTTCAGTGCTTTATAATAGTAAGATTTTATGCAATAATGAAATTAAAATCATGATTTCCACATTTTATGTATACACACATTAAATTTTACAAGATTATAATGTAAATTTGTTCAAACATTGTGCATGTTAATTTTGCATTTTAAATCACATTCTGTTTTTGCTTTTTAAAAAAGAACGTAATCAATTATTAATCATTTAGTGTCCGCAAGTTTATTTTTAAAAGGTGAGTAATAGCAGTAGGCATAATTAAAATTGAAAATTAAAAAATTAAAAACAAAAATAAGAATTTAATTTTTAGTTGTTAGATTAATTACGTTGTCATCAGAAAACCATTAACACAATGTGAGTGACGTTGGCGCTAATTGTATTTCCTCTTGTGAAGAATCTGATTTTTTACCAGTTTGCAAACAAACCTGTTTATCGGCAAAGTGATAATAATTAAAACGTGTATAAAAAATGTAAATTACTGTAAATTATGCATAAAAATATATTGTTTTGAATAAAATTAAATATTATAGTTAAAAAAAAGTTTGTCTTGTATCAATTTTTTTCAAATTTGAAATTTTTTATTAGTCATATTTTATTTCATTATTTTTTTTTGCGCGAATTTTAAAGTAATTTTATGTTGGTGCTTTGCTTTTACGCAATTTTTGAAAAATCACAGTCTGTATCCCCCATTTTTCAAGGTAAGTTAAGTCTATTTTTGCGCGATTTCGTTTGCGCGTGCTTTCTGAGGAACCTATTTATCGTGTAAAACAAGACCCAGGTGTAATTGATTTATATTAAAAGCATAACCAATATGATTATTCAAGATTACAAAAAAAAAGAGCAGGTAAACTTTTCCTTAACCATTACAACTGCACAACTTCTAAGGAATTACATCTTTAAATGATTATTTCACAAAGACACGACAATTACAATGAAAGGAAATCTATATTTTCATTTGATAAAAGCATCCTAAAACATTATAATCCTATGTATTTAACATAAAATTAAATAAAGTTAGTATATAAATATTTAACTGTTTCAGACAAACATATTAATTCATGAAGTACAAGTTATCAACACATCATTAGTTCTAAAACAAATACTTCCAACAAAATGATGAAGACAATACTTTGTGAGTTGACTTTAATGTAATACACATTGCATATTATATTTGATTATTTGTAATAAGTATCTATTTTTAAAAACACTGAATTTTTCAAACTATGATTATTACAGATTATAGCTAAATAATTATTATTATTACTAAAGAAATTTTGTTTATTCAACTAAAATCTATATTAAAGTTTTAATAGAAAAAATTCCATCGGAATTTATGATAACTACAATCAATAATTAAGGCAAAATTCAAAAACAGTTACTTGTATGAATTTGGTAACTAATATTTAGGAGATTAAAATTAGTTCTACACATTTTCTATAAAAGATAAAGTGATTTTTAACACACACATATATTACAAATTACATCAAAATGACACTAATTCTTTATCATTCATTAAGTTGAGAAAAGGCAGATCATTTATTTATATAGATCAAATATAGAATTTAATAATTGAGTTATTATTATAGTACTATAATCATTATTTGTTCCAATGTAATGTTTACATTTTCAAAGTTAAACAATTTAAAACTTGGAATTTACAATTTGCAACTTGTTCATAAAAAAATGAAAGGCTGATACAAGTCAAGCTCACTTCTTTGTTTTTTTTTCATTGATGGATATTCCAACATAACCTTTTGAAAGTAAGCAAAACTAATTTAGATACAGTTAACATTTTCTTGTTACGAATTTTAACCTAAACAAACTAGATTTTATACTACAGATGTATACTGAAATACCTGTAATTTGGCTTAAATAATTGGTTATATAAGTCAACAAACTAAAAAAAAAAGAAAAAAAAAATGTTCATTAAAAATCCCAATTTGACATATTTTTGCAGTGTCAACATTTTTTTTTGTGCATGCTATATAATTCAGAAATAGTATCTATAAGAATAAGTGTGTGTGTGTGTGTGTGTGTGTGGCACATAAGTATTGCTAATGTAAATTATATCAAAGTGACACAAATATACCAGGTCATTATCTGAGAACAAATTGTCACTATAATATTACTTCTAATGTAACAAAAACAAAAATATGAAGTAATTAACAGTTTGAATTTAGGCATCAATGTAAGCGACATATTATATTATACTGAATTAGAATATATAATTATCAATTATTTGCAATAATGGGTAGCTAAAAAAAAAACCTGCAGATTATTACTGTATTTTATAACATGACTCATAACTAAAATTAACATTAAAGTAATTGCAAATAAGACATGCCAATAATACAAATAATTAGTAACCAGTCATATGTCTATTTGTAAAGAGTTTCATGATTTGATAATACTACTTAAATCTATAAATTTCATTTAAAAAATGTATGCTTTTATATATACACATATAACCAGCTCAGACAAAAATATCATCACTATTACATTATGTGAGGGCAAGTAGTCATCATTGCTTTCATGATTATATTGTGAAACAAAAAATTTAATCTAACAGCATAATCATTATAAATCTACATCAACTATTATATCCATGTTTACTTTTCACTTGTTTAAATCAAAAATAACACTTTACTAGATAACAGAAAGTTATAATGGACATTATTCTTTGGGTGTTTCGAAAGGTCGATCAAGGTTAGACTAAATACAGAATTGAATCATATATTAATATTTTTAATCTGTTATATCATTAATTAGTAAACTGCAATATTTAAATTTTACAGTCAAACAGTAATTTAAAAATTTGAATTTGCAACTGGTCCATAAAAAATGAATGGCAAATCAGGTAACATTCATCTTTTTTTTTTTAATGATGGCTATTCCAACATAGTCTCTTGAAAATAAGCTATACTCATATAAATAAGATACAGTTAACATTTTCTTGTCATGAATTTTAACTTAAACTAAATTTCACACTTTAGATGTATACTGAAATAAATGTAACATGACTTTAGATAACTTACTATATAAAACAACAACTTAACCAAAATTTAAAAAAAACAATTTCAATACAAAGTAAATGCAAGTTTTTTAATAATCAATAATAATAATAATAATAATAATAATAATAAAGATGGAACAGATGGAACTAGAGATTGATATGAATTAGAATAAGTTAGCAACTACAAATATCTTAGTCCAATTACTACAGATGGAAACATAATAGATAAAATTAATCATAGAATTACACTTGGCTGGAGTGCTTTTGGTGGAAATAGCTTAATATTAAAAGGAAATACGTGTTTAAAAAAGAACAATTTTAATGAAAGTGTTTTATCAGTTCTTACTTATGGATCTGAGACTCGAATACTTAATACTTAACAAAAGAGTAATATAGAGACTTCAGACCACTCAACAAAAAGGGAGAGATGCATATTAAGAATAACAAAAAGAGATCAAAAAAGAAATACATGGATGAGAGAACAAACATGTGTTATTGTTGAAAGAATTAAAAGACTGAAGTGGAGTTGGACTGGATGTATTGCTAGAAGAGATGATAATCGACAGACAGTAGAAATCTTATTCCCAAGAGATTGTAAAAGATCACATATGAGATGGATGGATGAAATAAGTAACTATTGGGGTGCTATGGAGAAGAGAGGCTAGAGATCGGACAAGATGGATTGAACTTGGAGAGGACCATCTTGCAATAGAATGATAATGGTCAAAAATGATGATGGTGAACATTAATTATATTGAAATGATTCAGACAAATATATCAGTTCATTATGTAAGAGCAAATTATCACATAATATTACTTCTAATGCAAACATAAACAAAGAGATGAAGTAATTAACAGTTTGAATTTAGGCATCAATGTAAACAGCATGTATTATTTTCTACTAAATTATACCATACAACTCTCAAGTATTTGCAATATATAAATAGCTGCAAAAAAAATTTGCCAATTATAATTGCTTTCTGTCACATAATTGATAATAATCTCATCAAAGCCACAACTAAATTAACATTTAGGTTTTTAAAGAATAGTTAATGTTAAATTTAAAGTTATATACAATTCATGTCAAAAATAGTAAATATTTAATAACTAATCATGTGTTTTTGTGAAGCATTCCATATTTGATAATACTACTTCAGTCTATATATTTACCCCCAAAATATGATTTTATATATATACACATATATAACCAACTCAGACAATAACATCATCAAATACACATTATGTGAGGACAAGTCATCATAACTTTTATGATTATATTGTCATGTCAAAAACAATCCACCAAGCTCTTAAATATGTAATTAAATATAAGCTAATCTAACAACATAATAGTTATCATTCTGCAACAGTTATATAATAAATTTCCATGTTTTTTTTCTTATTTAATTCAAAAACCACTCTTTATTAGTTAATACAAAGTTGTAGTACAAAATTGTTGGTGTCTTTTATAAAGTCAAGAAAAGAAAGGTCATCTATTTAAATGAAATATAGAATTGAATAATATAGAAATATTGTTATTGTGCTACATCATTATTTATTATACTGCAATATTTATATTTTGCCAAAGTCAAAGACTAATTTAAAAATTGGAATTTGCAACTTCTACATAAAAAAATGAATGACATATACATGTCACATTCTTTTTTTTTCTTCTTGGCATTGATGGAAATTTTGACATAATCTCTTCAAAGTAAGCAATGCTAATGAAAATAAGAGGTTAACATTTTCTTAAGAATTTTAGCCTAAACAAACTAAATTTCACACAATAAATGTGTATGCAAATATCTGCAAATGACTTTCAATAACTTTTTATATAACACAATAAATTAATAAAAAAAAAAAAAGTTTCATTATGAAGAAACTCGGTTAACAATCATTAAGAAAAAAATCAAATTCAACAGATTTTTTGCATAGTAAAGGCATTTTTCTTTCCCTATGCCACATAAGTTAATAATAGTATGTATATGAGTAAATTTAAAGCATATATCACATAATTAAATAATTTTATTATAACTTATATTAATAGGATTTAGACAAAAATATTTATTTGTTATGTGAATGCAATTTGTTATACTATAATAATACCTCTAATGTAACATAAACAAAAAGATGAAATAATTAACAGTTTAAATTTAGGCATCAATATAAGTGGCATATAGTGGACTGAATTGTACCATTAAAGCAGCAATTACTTGCAATAAATGAATAGCTACAAACAATTAAATTTATCAATTGTCACTGTTTTTCATCAAATAACTTATTATAATCTCACCAAAGCTATTTTCCTTATATTATTCAAATTAATATCAAGATTTTAAAAGAAAACTTAATGTTGAATTTATGATTATTCCAAACAAAATATGCCAGTAATAGTAAATATTTACTGATTAGTCATGTATTTTTGATAATACTACTTCAGTCTACATATTTCCCAAAAGAATGCATGATTTTATATATATATACATATAAGTAGCTCAGACAAAAATATCATCAAATTCATATTATGTGAGGGCAAGTTGTCATCACAGCTTTTAGGATTATATTTTGAAACAAAAAAAAAACAACAATTTATCAAGCTCCTAAATATCTAATTACATATATTTTAATCTAACAATATAATACTTATAAATCCATAGCATTTATTATTCCCATGCTTTTTTTTCCATTTGTTTAACTCAAAAATGACAATTTAGTACAGGGGTCCCCAACCCTATGCCTGGTGCCCGCAGACCATTTTTCACGTGCCCGCCACTATCCGAACACAATAAAAAATTATTTATCTGATACAAATGAATTTAATTTTTAAGATTTCTTATAAATTATTGTATTATATTGTAATCAAATTGTAGGGCATACTATACTTTTACAGCGTAAAAAAGTCTATTATTAACAATATCCAACTATAAATTTACATTAAAAAAATAAATGGTGCCCGCCACGTGGCTGGTATTATAGAATGTGCTCTTAAGTGCAAAAAGGTTGGGGACCGCTGATTTAGTAGATAACAAAAAGTAGCAGCACAAAATTGTTTGGTGTCTTTTAGGAGGTCAAGAAAAGGCAGATCATATGTTTAGACCAAATATAGAATTGAATAATATATGGCTATTATTATTATTATGCTATATCATTATTTATTATACGACAATATTTATATTTTGCAAAGTCAAAGACTGTAATTCACTTTTTTTTTTTTCCTTTAATTGAACTTTTAACATAATCCCTTGAAAGTAAGCAATACTAATCTAAAGAAGATGAGGTTAACATTACTTTGTTATAAATTTGAACTTAAACATACTACAGGAAACATCCCAAGAAAAGTTTAAAAAAAAAAAAAAATTTTCATTATAAAATAAATGAATCTTTCTTAACAATCAATAAATAAAAAAAAGCATCAAAGTCAATGAATTTTTGCATAGTATCTATATTTATTTTTCCATATGTTACATAATTTGGTGGTAGTATCTATAGACTTTTTATTTATGTAGCACATCATTAAATAATCTTAATATATATCATATTTAATATGGCTCAGACAAAAACATTAATTCATTAAGTGAGAGCAAGTTGTTAACACACTATTACTTGTATTATAATATAAAATTTAGGCATCAATTTAAATGGCATATATTATACTATAATGAATTTCACTATGTCACCATTAATTACTTGCAATAAATGGGTGGATATAAAAAAATGAAATTTGTCAGTGTTTCTTGTTTTTCATCATATGACTGATAATAATGTCATCAAAGCCATTTTCTTAGTAAAACTAAAATTAACATTAAGGTTTTAAAAGAATACTTACTGTTGAATTTAGGGTTATTGCATACAATGCACAATAATAGTAAATATTTACTAACTAGTCATACGTGTTTTTGATAACTTGATAATATAACTTGAGTCTATATATTTCCCAAAAGAATGTATGGTTTTATATGTCAGAGAAAAACATCAAATTCACATTATGCGAGGGCAAGTCATCATCACAGTTTTTACAATTATATTACATAAACCAAAAACAATTCATCGAGCTTTTAAATAACCAATTAAATATATTTTAATCTAACAGCATAATAGTTATATATTACAACAATTATTATTTCCATTAATTTTTTCATTTGTTTAACTTAAAAATGAAACTTTAGTAGATAACAGAAAGTTATAGCAGAAAATTCTTTGTTTTTATAAGGTCAAACCAAATACAGAATTGAATAATAAATGGTTATTATTATCATGCTGTATCATTATTAATTATATTGCAATATTTAAATTTTGTAAAGGCAAAGTTTAATTTAAAATTGGAATTTGCAACTTGTTCATGAAAAATGGTAGATCAACTCATATTCACTTTTTTTTTTCCATATGTCAAAGCATCGGCCGGGAAGCAAACCCGCAACAATTGTCTGCAAGCAATTGCTTGCAAAGGAGCTGTGCTGACCTCTTGGCTACCAATGCTTGTTTTTTCTTTTGCATTAATGGCAATTCCAACATAATTTTTTCAACTAAGCAATACTAATCAAGATAAGATGAGGTTAACATTTTCTTGTTATGAATTTTAATGTAAACACTCTAAATTTCACAGTACAGATATATACTAAAATGTCTGTAACATAACTTTAGATAATTTGGTTTTTAAAAAAAAAACTAAAACCAAAAAAAATTTTCAATACGAAATAAATAAAACTGTTAACAATCATTAAAAAAATTAATTTTTCTTTTTATGTTACATAATTCGATAATACTGTGTATATAACTATTTTAATGTACATGAAACATCATATAAATTATATTACTATGGCTCATTATGTGAGAGCGATTTGTTACCATATTATTTCTAAATTAACATAAACAAAGAGATAAAATAATTAACAGTTTGAATTTAGGCATCAGTGTAAGCAGCATATAGTGCAATGAATTATATCATTAAACCAACAATTACCTGCAATAAACCGATGACATGACTAATGATAATCTTATCAAAGCCATTTTCTTTGTATAACTAAAATTAACATAAAGGTTTTAAAAGATTATTATATACAAAACCCATGTCAATAATAGTAAATATTTACTAACTAGTCGTATGTGCTTTTGATAATTTGATAATAGTATTTGAATCTGTATAGTTTTCCAAAGAATAAATGATTTTATATATATATACATATAAACATATCAGATAAAAACATCATCAAATTCACATTATGTGAGGGCAAGTAGTCATCACAGTTTATATGATTATATTGTGAAAATCAAAAACAATTTATCAAGTTCCTAAATATCTAATTAAATATTCTTGACTATTGAATTTTTCAAGGCAATGCTCTAACCAACTGAATTAATTAAATATATTTCAATCTATTTACATAGTAGTTATAAATCGACAACAATTATTTGTTCAATTTAAAAATGATGATTTAATAGATAATAGAATGTTATAGCGCAAATTTCTTTGGTGTCTTCTATAAAGTCAAGGAAAGACAGAACACATGTTTACACCGAATAAAGAACTGAAAAATTTGTGACTATTATTAATATACTATATCATTATTTAATATCCTGCAATATAAAAATTTTGTAATATCGAAGATTAATTTAAAAATTGGTATTCACAACTTGAACTTAAAAAATGAATGGAATATCATCTCACATTCACTTATTATTTTTTTTCTGCATTGATGGCAATTCCAACACAATCTCTTGAAAGTAACCAATACTAATCTAGATAAGATGAGTTTAACATTTTCTTGTTATGAATTTTAACCTAAACAAATGAAATTCACACTACAGATGTATATTGAAATATCTATAATTATGACTTTAGATAAGTTAAATAAGGCAACAAATTAATAAAAATAAGTCATTATGAAGTAACTAAAACTTTGTTAATAATCACAATTCATTATGAAGTAAACAATTTTGTTAACAATCATTTTTAAAAAATCAAATTTAAAAGGTTTTTGCATAGTGTCTGCATTTTTTACGTAATATGCTACATAATTCAGTAATAGTATCTATAAGACTAATTTTAGGTGAATGACACCTAGATAATATTAATACAAATTATATTAATATGACCTAGACAAAAGTATCAGTTCACTAAAATTGACAATTAGTTCTTATACAATGTTGTTTGTAATAAAAAATAATCATAACTTTAAATTTAAATAATTGAATAGAAATAATTATACCTCCTCCCATTAAATGCTGTAAATGCAACAACTACGAAAAGATAGAATGATACCAATCTATGTTATAGCTCGTAATATATAAGATTAGTTTTTGATGGGGTTTTAAACCATAGATGAATTTTATCTGTTATTTTAATTTATGTGCAGACTAAATAATCTGAAATCACCATTGAAATATTCAGAGGATGGAGATTTGAGTCTTAATTTTAACAACTTCTAAATACAAATGAAATATCAGTTTTAAAAATGTAATAATATTTAGATATAAGTGAAATGAAAGTAATTAAATTGTTAATATTTTACATAACTCAGGGGAAGATACACTTACTTCCATTTCAATTGCTTATATTTAAAGTTGTCATTATTTATTATTACATTTATTAAACTGATTTTTCATTTGATATTTACAAGCTGTTAAAATTAGACTCAGTCTTGATCCTGTGAATGTTTCAATGATGATTTCAAATTATTTTATCTGTATATAAATTAAAATAAGACTAAATTCACTCTATAGTTTAAAACTATGTAATAGAACTAAAACATAGATTAGTTTCTTCTATTAGTTTGTAGTTGAAGTTTCATATAAATCAACAGGAGGTGCAGTTACTTTCGTTTCTATTACTTATTACTTCTAATGTAATATAAACAAAAAGATGAAGTAAATAACAGTTTCAATTTAAGCATTATATAAGTGATATAAATTATATTATAAGGAATTACGCAATGCCATCATCTATGATTTGCAATAAATGGGCTGCTGCAAAAAAAAAAAAAATTTGTTGTTTGTTATTGCTTTCCATTACATGATTGATAATAAACTAATCAAAGCCATAATTTGTATAACTAAATTTAACAGTAAGATTTTAACAGAACAGTTAATGTTGAATTTAGGATAATTAGAACAAATGATGTCAGTAATAGCAAATATTTAGTATTCAATTGTATGCACTATTATGAAGTATTTCTTAATTTGACAATACTACTTTCTCAAAATAGTTTTATATACACATATAAGCAGCTCAGACAAATCATCTCAATTTCACATTATGTGAGGGCAAGCTGTCATCACAGCTTTCATGATTATATTATGAACCCAAAAACAATTCATCAAGCTTTTAAATTGAATATATTTTAATCTAGCAGCATACTAGTTATAAATCTATAACAATTATTATTCCTGTGTTTTTGTTTTTTCATTTAACTCAAAAATTATACTGTAGTTGATAACAATAGCACAAAATTTTTTGGTGTCACTTATTAGATCTAGAAAAGGCAGAGCACATGATGTTTAAATGAAATCTAGAATTGAATAATTATTATTTTCTTATATCATTTTTCACAGAGGCAAAACTCCCCATACAGCTTGTGTATGCATAAAGGATGGTGATCATGTGATGTATAACATTATTTATTAAATTGCAATATTTCAATTTTACAAAATCAAAGACTAATTTAACACATTGGAATTCGTAACTTGTCCATAAAAAACAAATGGAGATAAAGCTCAAATCCACTCCTTTTTTTTCTGCATCGATAGCAATTTCAACTTAATCTTTTGAAAGTAAGCCATACTTATCTAAATAAGATGGAGTTAACAATTTCTTGTTATGAATAGTAAGCTAAACAAACCAAATTTCACACTACAGATGTCTACTGATATATCTACACCGATTTTAGATAAGTTACTATATAAGATAATAAGTTTAAAAAAAAATTAAAAACAAAAAAATTTTCAATACAAAGTAAATGAAGCTTTATTAACAATCAATAAAAAAAGCATTAAAATCAATGAACTTTTCCTTACCATATGCTATATACTTAATTTGGAAATGATATCCATAAGACATTTTATATATGTGGTACATAATTAAGAAATGTTAATATAAATTATATTTAACATGGCTCAGACAAAAACATTAATTCATTATGTTAGAGCAAGTTGTTAATACAATATTACTCCTAGTGTAAAATAAACAAAGAGTTGAAGTAATTCACAGTTCGAATTTAGACATTAATGTAAATGGGATATATTATATTATAATGAATTTCACTATGCAACAATCAATTGCTTGTAATAAATGGGTAGCTATATAAAAAATAAATTTACCAATTATTATTTTCCATCACCTGACTACTAATAATCTCATCAAAGCCATTTTTTTTGTATAACTAAAATTAAAATTTAACTTTTTAGAAGAACAGTTCATGTGGGAATTAAAATTACAAGCAAGACATATCAATGTGTTTCTCTAATAATTTGATAATACTACTTCAATTTACATATTTCCCAAATGATTGTATAATTTTATATATATATATATAATCAGCTCAGACAAAAACATCATCAACTTTACATTATGTGAGGGCAAGTCGTCATCACAGCTTTTATGATTATAATATAGAAACCAAAAACAATCCATCAGCTCTTAAATATCTAAATTAAATATATTTTAATCCAATAGCATACATAATATTTATCAAGCTACAGTAATTATTATTGTCAATGGATTTTTCATTTATTTAATTCAAAAATCACTCTTTAGTAGATAATACAAAGTTTGTAGCATAAAATACTTAAGGGCCTTTTATATGGTTGAAAAAGGGCAGATCACGTATTTAAACAAAATATAAAATTTAAAAATATGACTACTAATCTTGTGCTATATTACTATTTATTATACTGTAATATTTATATTTTGCAAAATCAAAGATTAACTTAAACATTGAAGTTTACAATTTCTATATCAAAAGTGAATTATAAAACCATCAAAACATCACATGATCACCATTTCATATGGTTTGTGCATAAAATCTCTATCTAGTGCCTACTCATCCAACATCCCCAGATTAATTTCTAGCTTAAGGCTTTCATTAGTGAGAAGCCTTGGATTTGAGAACACTGCATCCAGATCTTAGCCTATTCATTCAACATTCCCAGATTAGTTTCTAGCTTGTGGCTTTCATCCTTGTTCTCAAATCCATGGATGAGTAGACATAAGACTGATTTTATGTACAAACCCTCCTGCATCCATTGATTATGATGGTTTGCACTTGGTGGCACTACTATATGGAGAATTTGGTCCTCTTATGAATGGCATATTCATTTCTTTTCTCTTTTTTTTTTTTGCATTAATGGAATTTTTGACATAATCTCTTTAAAATAAGCAATACTAATCAAAATAAGATGAGATTAACATTTTCTTGTTATGAATTTTAACCTGAACTAAATTTCATAATATAGATGATATCTTTAACATGACTAAATAAATTGTTATAAAATACAATAAGTTAATAAAAATAAAAATACATAAGATTTTTCCTTAAGAAGTAAATAAAATTTTGTTAATAATCATTAAAAAAATGAGCAAACTCAACAGATTTTTGCATAATGTATGCATTTTTCCTTCCGTATGCTATAGAATTTTGTAATTGTATCATTAATATGACTCAAATAAATCAGTTCATTATATGAGAGCAAACTCTCACCATAATATTATTTCTAATGCAACACAAACAAAAAAAAAAATGAAGTAATTAATAGTTTAAATTGCATATATTATATTGTACAGAATTGGACCATGCAACCACCAACTATTTGCAATGGGACTCAATAACAGTAAATATTTAGTATTTACTTATATATGTTTTTATGAAGGATTTCCTAATTTGAAAATACCACTTGAGTCTATATATTTTCCAAAAGATTATATAATTTTATATATACATATAAGCAACTCACACAAAAGCATCACCACAGCTTTTATAATTATTTTCTGGAAACCAAAACCAATTCATCAAGCTCTTAAATATTGAATTAATATATTTTAATCCAACAACATAACAGTTGTAAATCTGCAACAATTATTATTTCTATGCTTTTTTTTTTCATTTGTTTAACCCAAAAATGACAGAAAGTAGAAAATTGTAGCATAAAACTCCTTGTATTTTTTATGAGATCAGACCAAATATAGAATTGAATAATGTATGTTAATTATTATTGTGCTACATCATTTTGATACTTGTGCATTTTCTTGTCTACCAAGCTTTGCAGCCAGTATTTTTGATAAATATTCATTTTCATGGGCATAAATAAAAACATACTTTTACAAAATAGAGAAGTGTTTCTCTCATTCGATGGTCGAGTTGCTCCAGGATTTCAGCCAAGCGTTTCCATCCCGCAGGGTTCGCCACTAAGTGCACTCCTCTTTGCAGCCTATATAAACCCATTGCTGTTGCGCATCGAGGCAACACTATCGGATGTTGCCATACCTTTGCTGAAAGAGAGCATTCATCAAGTTTCCTACATGGATAATGTGGTGATGTTTCTCTCATCTCAGGATGAGTTTGCTGGGCTAGAGGATATCTTGGATCACTTTGCTAGTGAATTTGGTCTAAGAGTCAATGAGGCCAAGTCGGCTATGTGGTCAATCAAATCAGGAAAGCAAATCCTGGGGAGATTCAGAGCAACTCCACAAAAGTTTCTAGGATTCATGTTGGCCTCCCCCCCTTACATCATGAGGAAGGAGCTTGAAGAATCCCTGTTAAAGAAAGTTGTAAATTCAGTCACCTTGCTATCAAAGGTCCGGTTGTCATTGTTGGGAAAGGTCGCCCTTCTCAATGCCATAGTATTGCCAAAAATCACATATTTTCTGGCTGGGTTTTCCCCTACAAGGGCATTCATTCGCAAGGTGGAAACTCAATGCAGAAGACTACGTTGGGGCGGAAAAGCCCCAGTCACAAGTCTCAGTCTTCTCCAAAAACCAAAGGCTCATAATGGGCTTGGACTACATTCAATTTCCACATTCCTATTTCAAAGGACATATAATATACTAGTAAAATTATTTAGCCAAAACCCGTGTATGGAAAGCTCCTTGCCATTGGTGAAGGTAGAACCAATGGATCGTCCTCCACCCAAACAAACAAGCATTTGGCTGCAACAACAAGTGTCAATGATTGTAGGGAAAACTAATATATCAGCCACTATGTTTGGCTTCAAGCTTAACTATTGGGAAGCATTTAGTATGACACAAAACAATGAGACGACAGTGGAGAGTCTTCTCTCAATCAGCATTCCCAGGTTTGCTAGGATGGCAAAAAGGATAAGACTCGAACCTAAGCTGGTGGATTTCCTGATAAAAGTCAACCTCGGAGCCCTCACAACATGCACCTCGCTATGTTACAGGCGGAGATATAGAATAGATCCAATTTGCCCGATGTGTAATAAAAATGAAGAGACAATGAGCTATATCCTAGATCAATGTGAAATATGGCATAATCTTCATTTTTCTGCCCTTAAAAGATTCAGGGAAGTCGACATTACAGGTACAAATATCGCAAAGGTGGTAAACAGTGGCCTTTATGGTAAAATTAGACTGGCCACCTTTGTAAATTTTGCTATATGGATAGTGAGAAATAAGAGAGTCTTTGACAATGATAATCCAGAAGAGCTTTTCTCAAGTTACTTGGTGAGGGCAAACAATACGATTGGAAAGTATGCCAGCACTGGTTAGCCAGTCAGACATGGGACCAACTGGAGATCTGAAGATCAAAACACTTAGGTACTTATAGTACTGTCATGGCAAAATTAAAAAACTGGACATAATGACTTCTATGGAGAGTCTAATAGTTGTCACATTAATATAATCCAGCCCTTTCCATTTAATTGTTATTTATTGTTAAAACTCTGAATTTGGTGGTCAACAAATTGACCCAAATAATTTCTAAGTAGCTTATATTTATGTAATTTTTTTTTATTTTTTACCATTAGTTTTCTTATTTATTGTTTTTATTGTAGAGCCACTGTACATTGTAAGCATGTAACCTATAATAAAAAGAGGTTAAGTGATATCCATATGTATCTTCTTAGTGTGAATAAAGTTGTTATTTGAAACTAAATAAAAACATATTTAATATTTACTTTTTTTTTCATTGTTATTTTTAAAAAAATTGTGCAAAAATTAATTAAAATATTTACAATATATTTATTATTAATTTTTTGTATTAAATCAATTTATTAATATAAAAATTTTAAAAAAATAGAAACATAAAGTGGCATATTGTATCCATTAATGCAGACTTCAATTTATTAATCTAAAAATAAAACAAAATATATGAAATGTCCTTATATGCATTATTTATAAAGAAGGGTGAGTATATTTAATTAACTTGCTAATCTCAAAAAAAAAAAAAAAACCAAGAAATGTCTTTATAATATACAGACAGGAATTTACCCATTATAATATTTATCTTTTATTTATTAGCATCAATACTAGTTAACAATTAACACATTCAGTGATAGTAAATATTGTAATTAATTTTTCCACAATTTTTTACTTTTTTAAAATAATGCTTATGAAAAAAAATTTAAATATTAAATAAATTTCCTAGCAGCCATTTTTTTTGTAAAGATTTATTGTGTTCCCCTGAAACTGTATATTTATCAAAAATATGGGCTGCAAAGCTTGGTAGACAGGAAAACGCACAAGTACCATCGTTTTTTATTATACTATTTACATTTTGTAAAATCAGACTAATTTAAGAATTGGAATTTGCAACTTCCATACAAAATGAATAGCAGATGGAGATCACATTCTTTTTTTTTTTTTCATTGACCGAAAGTTCAACATAATCTCATAAAAATAGATAATATTAATCGAAATAAGATAAGATTTTGGTATGAATTTTAACCTACACTAATACTACAGATATATATTGAAATATCTCTGAACTTCAGATACACTCTTAAGACAAATTTTTAAAAAAACTAAAAATAAAATAATTTTCATTACAAAGTAAATGAAGCTTTCTTAACAATCAATAAAAAATGCATCAAATTCAACAATTTTTTGCATTTTTCTTTCTCTATGCTACATAATTTTATAGTAGTATCTATAAGACTATTTTTATGTATATGACATATAATTAAGTAATGTTAACAAATTCATTTAATATCGCTCAGACAAAAATATTAATTCATTATGTGAGAACAAGTTGTTAACACAATACTATTCCTAATGTAACATAAACAGATGAAGTAACTAACAGTTTGAATTTGATATCAATGTAAGTGGGATACATTATATTGCAATGAAATATTTGCAATAAATGGGCAACTATAAAAAAAAATTACATTTGTCAATTGTTATTATTTTTCAGCATAACTGATAATAATCTCATCAAAGCCATTTTGTTTGTATAAATAATATTAACTTAAGATTTTAGCAGAACAGTTCATGTTGAATTTAAAATTACAAACACGATATATCAATAATAGTAAACATTTAGTATCTACTCATATATGTGTTTATGAAGCATTTCATAATTTGAAATTTGAATCTAGGTATTTCCCAATATATTGAATGATTTGTGTATGTGTGTATATAAATATATAAACAGGTCAGACTAAAACATCATCAAATTCACATTATGTGAAAACAAGTCATCAAAACAACTTTTACAATTATATTGTAACAATGAAAAACAATTCATCAAGCTCTTAAATATCTAATTAAATATATTCTAACAATGAAATACTTACAATTCTACAACCATTTCTGTTTCCATGTGGGTTTTTTTTTTTTCATTTCTTTAACTTAAAAATGAAACTTTACTAGATAATAGAAAGTTGCAGAACAAAATTTTGATAATAATCTTAACAAAGCTATTTTCTTTGCATGACTAAAATTAATGTTAAAGATTCATCAGAACACAATGTTGAATTTAAGATAATTAGAAAGAAGACATGTCAATAATAGTAAATGTTTAATAACTAATCATATGTGATTTTATGAATGCATGATTATATATATATACATATAACTAGCTCAGACAAAAAATCATCAAATTCACATTATGTGAGGGCAAGTTGTCATCACAGCTTTTATAAATATATTGTGGAAACCAAAAACAAGTCATCAAACTCTTAAATATTTAATGAAATATATTTTAATCTAACCGCATAATATATATAAATCTATAACAATTACTATTTCAATGCTTTCTTTTCATTTGTTTAATTAAAACATGAAATCTTAGTAGCACAAAATTCTTTGGTAACTTTTATAAGACCAAGAAAAGACATATATTTAAACCAAATATAGATATGAATAATATATGAATGTCTTTAACCTATTATATCTTTATTTATTATACTACTATATTTAAATTTTGCAAAATCAAAGACTAATTTAAGCATTGGAATTTGTAAGTTATTCATAAAAAATAAATGGCAGATATAGCTCCCATTCAATTTTTTTTTCTTTTTTGCAATTATGACAATTCCAATATAATTTCTCAAAAATAAACAATATTAATCTGGATAATATGATAATCTTGTTATGAATTATTATCTAAATTAAATTACACACTATAGATGAATATTGAAATATCTTTCACATGACTTTAAATAACTTGTTATATAACATAATAAGTTTATAAAAAAGATCAAATTCAAAAGATTTTTGCAGAGTCTGCACTTCTCTTTCCATATGTTACATAATGCAATAGTAATATCTAAAAGATAAATTTAATATACTTGGCACATAATTAAGTCATGTTAATATAAATTATATTAATATGGCTCAAACAAAATCATTAATTCATTATGTGTGAACAAATTGTTGTACCATAAACAAAATGATGAAGTAATTAACAATCTGAATCTAGGCATCAACGTAAACAGCATATATTATAATATACTGAATTATAGCATTTAACCAGCAATTACTTGTAATAAATGGATAGCTATATAAGAAAAAATTATTTTGCTGCTTGCTACAGCTTTTTGTCACATAAGTATTATTAATCTCATCAAAGCTATTTTCTTTGTATAACTAAATTTAACATCAAGGTTTTAACAGAACACTTAATGTTGAATTTACGATTATTGCAAACAAAATATGCCAGTAATAGTAAATATTTACTGATAATACTACTTCAGTCTATATATTTCCCAAAAGAATGCATGATTATATATATATATATAAGCAGCTCAGACAAAAATATCACCAAATTCATATTATGTGAGGGCAAGTTGTCATCACAGCTTTTAGGATTATATTTTGAAATGAAAAACAATTTATCAAGCTCCTACATTTCTAATTACATATATTTTAATCTAGCATTATAATATTTATAAATCTATAGCATTTATTATTCCCATGTTTTTTTTTTTCATTTGTTTAACTCAAAAATGACAACTTAGTAGATAACAAAAAATAGTAGCACAAAATTATTTGGTGTCTTTTAGAAGGTCAAGAAAAGGCAGATCATTTGTTTAGACCAAATCTAGAATTGAATAATATATGGCTATTATTATTATGCTATATCATTATTTATTATACAACAATATTTATATTTTGCAAAGTCAAAGATTATAATTCACTTTTTTTTTTTTTTTCATTCATTGAACTTTCAATATAATCTCATGAAAGGAAGCAATACTAATCTAAAGAAGATGAGATTAACATTATTTTGTTATAAATTTGAACCAAAACAAACTAAATTTCATACTATAGCAAACATCCCAAGACAAGTTTAAAAATAAAAAAATAATAAGTTTCATTACAGAATAAATGAATCTGTCTTAACAATCAATAATAAAAAAAGCATCAAAGTCAAAAAAAAAATTAGCATAGTATCTACATTTATTTTTCCATATGTTACATAATTTGGTGGTAGTATCTATAGACTTTTTATTTATGTAGCACATAATTAAATAATCTTAATATATATATCATATGTGATATGGTTCAGACAAAAACATTAATTCATTAAGTGAGAGCAAGTTGTTAACACAATATTACTTGTATTATAATATAAAATTTAGGCATCAATTTAAATGGCATATATTATACTGTAATGAATTTCACTATGTCACCATTAATTACTTGCAATAAATGGGTGGATATAAAAAAATGAAATTTGTCAATGTTTATTGCTTTTCATCATATAACTGATAACAATCTCATCAAAACCATTTTCTTTGTAAAACTAAAATTAACATTAAGGTTTTAAAAGAATACTTACTGTTGAATTTAGGGTTATTGCATACAATGCACAATAATAGTAAATATTTACTAACTAGTCATAAGTGTTTTTGATAACTTGATAATATAACTTGAGTCTATATATTTCCCAAAAGAATGTATGGTTTTATATGTCAGAGAAAAACATCAAATTCACATTATGCGAGGGCAAGTCATCATCATAGTTTTTACAATTATATTACATAAACCAAAAACAATTCATTGAGCTTTTAAATAACTAATTAAATATATTTTAATCTAACAGCATAATAGTTATATATTTACAACTATTATTATTTCCATTCATTTTTTCATTTGTTTAACTTGAAATGAAACTTTAGTAGATAACAGAAAGTTATAGCAGAAAATTCTTTGTTTTTATAAAGTTAAACCAAATACAGAATTGAATAATAAATGGTAATTATTATCATGCTGTGTCATTATTAATTATATTGCAATATTTAAATTTTGTAAAGGCAAAGTTTAATTTAAAATTGGAATTTGCAACTTGTTCATGAAAAATAAATGGCAGATCAACTCATATTCACTTCTTTTTCCCCATATGTCAAAGCATCAGCCAGGAAGCGAACCTGCAACAATTGTCTGCAAGCAATTTCTCACAAGGCGGCTGTGCTGACCTCTCACTACCAACACTTGTTTTTTCCTTTGCATTGATGGCAATTCCAATATAATTTTTTCAGGTACGCAATACTAACCAAAATAAGATGAGGTTAACATTTTCCTGTTATGAATTTTAATGTAAACACTCTAAATTTCACAGTAGAGATATATACTAAAATGTCTGTAACATAACTTTAGATAATTTGGTTTTAAAAAAAAAAAAACTAAAACCAAAAAAAATTTTCAATACGAAATAAATAAAACTTTGTTAACAATCATTAAAAAAATTAATTTTTCTTTCTATATGTTACATAATTCGATAATACTGTGTATATAACTATTTTAATGTACATGAAACATCATATAAATTATATTACTATGGCTCATTATGTGAGAGCCATTTGTTACCATAATATTATTTCTAAATTAACATAAACAAAGAGATAAAATAATTAACAGTTTGAATTTAGGTATCACTGTAAGCAGCATATAGTGCACTGAATTATATCATTAAACCAACAATTACCTGCAATAAACAGATCACATGACTAATGATAATCTCATCAAGACCATTTTCTTTGTATAACTAAAATTAACATTAAGGTATTAACAAATGGTTAAATTTAGGGTTGTTATATATAAACCAATATCAATAATAGTAAATATTTACTAACTAGTCATATGTGCTTTTGGTAATTTGATAATACTACTTGAATTTGTAGTTTCCCAAAGAATGAATAATTATATATAGATACATATAAACATATCAGACAAAAACATCATCAAATTCACATTATGTGAGGGCAAGTAGTCATCACAGTTTATATGATTATATTATGAAAACCAAAACAATTTATCAAGCTTCCAAATATGTAATTAAATATTCTTGAATATCGAATTTTTCAAGGCAATGCTCTAACCAACTGAGACAACTAAATACATTTCAATCTATTTACATAGTAGTTATAAATCTACAACAATTATTTGTTCAATTTAAAAATGATGATTTAATAGATAATAGAATGTTATAACACAAATTTCTTTGGTGTCTTTTATAAAGTCAAGGAAAGACAGAACACATGTTTACACCGAATAAAGAACTGAAAAATTTGTGACTATTATTAATATACTATATCATTATTTAATATCCTGCAATATAAAAATTTTGTAATATCGAAGATTAATTTAAAAATTGGTATTCGCAACTTGAACTTAAAAAATGAATGGAATATCATCTCACATTCACTTATTATTTTTTTTCTGCAGTGATGGCAATTCCAACACAATCTCTTGAAAGTAACCAATACTAATCTAGATAAAATGAGTTTAACATTTTCTTATCATGAATTTTAACCTAAACAAATGAAATTCACACTACAGATGTATACTAAAATATCTATAACATGACTTTAGATAACATGTTATATAAGACAACAAATTAATAAAAGTAATTCATTATGAAGTAACTAAAACTTTGTTAATAATCACAATTCATTATGAAGTAAACAAAATTTTGTTGCAATAATTTTTAAAAAATCAAATTTAAAAGATTTTTGCATAGTGTCTGCATTTTTTTTCCTAATATGCTACTAATTTTAAGTATATGACACCTAGATAATATTAATACAAATTATATTAATATGACCTAGACAAAAGTATCAGTTCACTATTGTGTTACGTTATTTTGGTACTTTTGTATTTTCTTGTCTATCAAGCTTTGCAGCCTGTATTTTTGATAAATATTCAGTTTCATGGTCATAAATAAAAACATATTTAATAATTTTTTTTTTCATTGTTATTTTTAAAAAATAAAAAATTGTGCAAAAATTAATTATAATATTTACACTATATTTATTATTAATTTTTTGTATTAAATCGATTTATTAATATAAAAATTTAAAAAAATAGCGACATAAAATGGCATAATGTAGCCATTAATGCAGACTTCAATTTATTAATCTAAACATAAAATAAAAGACATGAAATGTCCTTATATGCATTATTTATAAAGAAAGGTAAGTGATTAACTTACTAATCTTAAAAAAAAAAAAACAAGAAATGTCTTTATAATATACAAACAGGAATTTACTCATTATAATATTTATCTTTTATTTATTAGCATCAATCCTAGTTAACAATTAACACATTCAGTAATAGTAAATATTGTAATTAATTTCTGCACAATTTTTTTTATCTTTTTAAAATAATTCTCATGAGAAAAAA
Source organism: Epiperipatus broadwayi (assembly GCA_028023455.1). NCBI lineage: Eukaryota > Metazoa > Onychophora > Udeonychophora > Euonychophora > Peripatidae > Epiperipatus > Epiperipatus broadwayi. The sequence continues at coordinate 14,998,826 of JAQFVV010012394.1, read as the reverse complement.
ATTTAAATATTAAATAAATTTCCTAGCAGCCATTTTTTGGTAAACATTTATTGTGTTCCCCAGAAACTGTATATTTATCAAAAATATGGGCTGCAGAGCTTGGTAGACAGGAAGTACCATCATTTTTATTATACTACAATATTTACATTTTGTAAAATCAGACTAATTTAAAAATTGGAATTTGCAACTTCATAAAAAATGAATAACAGATGGAGGTCACATTCATTTTTTTTTTTTCATTGACAGAAAGTTCAACATAATCTCTTAAAAATAGATAATATTAATCGAAATAAAATAACATTTTGGTATGAATTTTAACCTACACTAACTAAATTTTATACTACATATATATATTGAAATATCTCTGAACTTCAGATAAACTCAAATTTTAAAAAAACTAAAAATAAAAGAATTTTCATTACAAAATAAATGAAGTTTTCTTAACAATCAATAAAAAATGCATAAAATTCAACAATTTTTTTATATTTTTCTTTCTGTATGCTACATAATTTGATAATAGTATCTATAAGACTATTTTTATGTATATGACATATAATTACGTAATGTTAATAAATTCATTTAATATCGCTCAGACAAAAATATTAATTCATTATGTGAGAACAAGTTGTTAACACAATACTATTCCTAATGTAACATAAACAGATGAAGTAACTAGCAGTTTGAATTCAGATATAAATGTAAATGGGATATATTATATTGCAATGAAGTATTTGCAATAAATGGGCAACTATAAAAAAAATTACATTTGTCAATTGTTATTATTTTTCAGCATAACTGATAATAATCTCATCAAAGTCATTTTTTTCCTATAACTAAAATTAACTTAAGATTTTAGTAGAACATTTAATGTAGAATTTAAAATTACAAACAAGATATATCAATAATAGTAAACATTTAGTATCTAGTCATATATGTATTTATGAAGCATTTCATAATTTGATACTTGAGTCTATATATTTCCCAATATATTGAATGATTGTGTATGTGTGTATATAAATATATAAACAGGTCAGACTAAAACATCATCAAATTCACATTATGTGAAAACAAGTCAACAAAACAACTTTTATAATTATATTGTAAAAATGAAAAACAATTCATCAAGCTCTTAAATATCTAGTTAAATATATTCTAACAGAGAAATAGTTAACAATTCTACAATAATTTTTGTTTGCATGTTGTTGTTTTTGCATTTCTTTAACTTAAAAATGAAACTTTACTAGATAATAGAAAGTTGCAGCACAAGATTCTGATAATAATCTTAACAAAACTATTTTCTTTACATAAGTAAAATTAGTGTTAAAGATTCATCAGAACACAATGTTGAAGTTAAGGTAATTAGAAACAAGAACATAATATGTGATTTTATGGATGTATGAATGTATGATTATATATATACATATAACCAGATCAGACAAAAAAATCATCAAATTCACATTATGTGAGGACAAGTCGTCATCACAGCTTTTACAAATATATTGTGGAAACCAAAAACAAGTCATCAAACTCTTAAATATTTAATTAAATATATTTTAATCTAACAGCATCATATATACAAATCTATAACAATTATTATTTCAATGCTTTTTTTATTTTTTATTTGTTTAATTAAAACATGAAATCTTAGTAGCACAAAATTCTTTGGTAACTTTTATACGGCCAAGAAAAGACATAAACCAAATATAGTATATGAATAATATATGAATGTTATTAACCTATTATATCTTTATTTATTATAATATTATATTTAATTTTTGCAAAATCTAATTTAAACATTGGAATTTGTAAGTTATTCATAAAAAATAAATGACAGATAATGCTCCCAATTCAATTTTTTTTTTTTTCTTTTTTGCAATTATGACAATTCCAATATAATTTCTCAAAAATAAACAATATTAATCTGGATAATATGATAATCTTGTTATGAATTATTACCTAAATTGAATTTCACACTATAGATGAATATTGAAATATCTTTCACATGATTTTAAATAATTTGTTATATAACATAAGTTTATAAAAAAAATCAAATTCAAAAGATTTTTGCAGAGTCTGCACTTCTCTTTCCATATGTTATATAATTCAATAATAATATCTAAAAGATAAATTTAATATATTTGGCACATAATTAAGTAATGTTAATATAAATTTTATTAATATGACTCTAACAAAAATATTAATTCATTATGTAAGAGCAAATTGTTGTACCATAAACAAAATGATGAAGTAATTAACAATTTGAATTTAGGCATCAATGTAAACAGCATATATTACAATGTACTGAATTTTAGCATTTAACTAGCAATTACTTGTAATAAATGGGTAGCTATAAAAAAAAATTTAAATTTGCTGCTTGCTACAGCTTTTTGTCACACAACTAATAATAATCTCATCAAATCTATTTTCTTTGTATAACTAAAATTAACATCAAGGTTTTAACAGAATACTTAATGTTGAATTTAGGATAATTAAAAACAAGACATGTCAATAATAGTAAATATCTATTAACCAGTCATGTGTAATTTTGTGAAGCATTTCATAACTTGATAATTCTACTTGAATCTATATATTTTCCAAAAGAATATATGATTATATATATATATTTAACCAGCTCAGACAAAAATATCACCAAATTCATATTATGTGAGGGCAAGTTGTCATCATAGCTTTTAAGATTATATTGGGAAAACCAAAAACAATTCATCAAACTCTTAAATATCTAACAGCATAATTATTACCATGTTTTTTATCATCTGTTTAATTCAAAAATGACCCTTTACTAGATAATACAAGTTGTAGAACAAAATTCTTTGGTGTCTTCTATAATGTTGGGAAAAGACTGATCAAATGTTAAAAGAAATATAGTGTACCAATATTGAAATTGGCACATGATGATTTTGCCTAAAAAATTATTAAAATAATAAATAAGTTATAAAATCTAAAAGGTTTCTTTAAGTAAACAAAATCAGTTTGCTATCAAAAGTAAAATTAAAAGTTTAAGAGTTTATTACAGTTTATTTTCGTAAAAGAGTTTGAAATAATTAAAAAATAATTGATTAAAGGGGGGGGTCTTGGTAAGGAAAGTTAAACTAAAGGTTTATAAAAGTAAGTAAAGAGTTTTTTATTAGTATTCGTAAAAATATAGTATTCATAAAAATATCATTTAAAAAGTTTAAAAATATAAATCTCTTTTCATTCGGGTTTAAGTAAAAGAAAAAATAATCTTAAAAACTAGTAATATATGTGTGTATATATGTGCGATTGTCAATAATAGAATAAATGTATGCGTAATAAATGTTATTATAAATAAATGAAAGTTAAAGAAGATTATCATTAAAAAACACGGCAATGGCTATTAATTAAAATATAAAACAACACATCTGCATGGCTATTACTAATTAAACAATCTTCCAAAACACGTTTATCAAAGGATTATCAATGAAATTTCGACAACAGATAATGCTGGAAGATATTACAAGGACAACACGTCGCAGGTATAAGTAGACTTTTTTTATTGGATAGTTAGTTTAGTTCACAAATTAATTGAGTGAGTTCAGTTCACAAATTAATTGAGCGAGTTCAGTTCACAAATCAATTGAGTCAGTTAATTTCAATCAGTTAAGTTAATTGTATCCAGAAACAAAAAAACACAATGTTGAGCAGCTTTTAGGAACACGCGTTTCTCCACAGTCTAAAGTCCGATGAAAACAGCAAGATCTGCCCGTGAAATAATGTCAGCGTAACAACTTGGAAATCTCCGTCAATATCTAATTGTCTCCAATAGTAATAATCGTGAATAATAAGGAAACTCATCAAGGAAACGTCCCAGCCGGCTGGAAGTATTTGTAATGGAAATATCCTCACTGAAAGCAGCAACCAAAGAGAACAAAATTCTATGTCTACATTCAAAATCCTAGGTAAATCATTTGCTTATTTTCGTTTATACTGTAATAGCCATTGTATTGCATTAATTCGTGCGAATCCTCCAAGAGTCTAAATATATGAACTCTATATCATACATAAAATGAACTATTGATATGTGTGTTTAAGTTTCAAATGCTATGTAATACTTTATTATTATATATGTGAGTGTATGAGTTAATATGCGTGATCATTATATCAGTGTTATTAGTTAAATTAGATAAATACCAGTGTTCTATTATTAAAATCTACAAGAATATTTAAACTAGTTTAGAAATGTTAATTTAAAAATATGCATGTATTTTATTAGAATTATCAAATGTTTAAAATTAGTAAATGTTAGTTAATAAATTGTCTTTAAAATTAAACTTTATTTGTCAGTCAATTCTTTTTATCAATTCCTTTTACAAATCTTTTATCAATTCTTTTACCAATCTCTCTTACAATTCTTTTCATCACTAATTATGTATAATCGGATAGTGATTACAAATAACTGAGCTAGTCGTGGATTTAGGCGTTGAGTTAGTGGCCATTGCTCAAAGTGTGTTGTTTATTCTTTCAGAATAAATAGCTGGTGCCCGTGTCTACACGAAACAAAAAAGTACTTTGAACTTGGTGTTGAACTCAACAGCCGAGAAGAAGTTATGTCCTGGAAATGTAACGCTAGTTATATATATTATAGCTATCGTTTGGGCATACATACTCTCCGAGTATGTTCTCCGCCTGAGAGGCTGGTGTTACAATCAACACATATTCGAACTCGGTACAATAGAGATAAATAATATATGAATACTGTTATTGTACTAACATCACTATTTACTATACTGCAATATTTACATTTTGTCAAGTCAGAGACTAATTTAAAAACTGGAGTTTGCAATTGCTACATAAAAATGCAAGGCATATGCATATCACATTCTTTTTTTTTTTTCCTATTTTTTTTAACATTAATAAAAATTTTGATATAATTTCTTCAAAGTAACAATATTAATCAAGATAAAATGAGGTTAATGTTTTCTTGTTATAAAGTTTAACTTAGACAAACCAAATTTCACACAACAGATGCATACTGAAGTATCTGTAACATGACTTTAAATAACTATTTATATAACCCAATAAATTATTTTTTAAAAAATTGAATTTTCATTGTAAAGTAAATGAAACTTTGTTAACAATCAAAAAAAATCAAATTCTACAGATTTTTTGCATTGTGACTGCATGTTTTTTTCTATATGCTACATAATTCAATAATAGTATATATAAAATTATTTTTATGTATATAGCCCATAATTAAATAATGCTAATATAAATTATATTAACATGGATTAAATATATCAGTTCATTATGTGAGAGCAAATTGTCAACATACTATTACTTCTAATTCAACATAAACAAATAAATGAAGTAATGAATAGTTTGAATTTAGATTATATTGTACTGAGTTGGACAATGGAATCATCAATTATTTGCCTTAAATGGGCTGCTATAAAAAAAGTCAATTATTGTTTTACATTACATGACTGATAATAATCTCATCATAGCCATTTCTATATAAAACTAAAATTAACATCAAGATTTTAATAGAAGAGTTAAAGCTGAATTTAGAATAATTACAAACAAAACAGATCAATAATAGTAAATATTTAGTATTTAGTCATATGCACTTTCACAAAACATTTCGTAATTTGTAATATTACTTGAGTTTATATATTTCCCAAAAATTTATATATAAATATAAGCAGTTCAGACAAAAACATCAAATTCACACTATGTGTGGGTAAGTCGTCATCACCGCTTTTACGATTATATTCTGGAAACCAAAAACAGTTCATCAAGATAATAAATCTACAATAATTACTATTTCCAAGGTTTTATCATCAAACCCACACCACCTCCAACAGAAATGATGAAACTTATAGACAAAATATACCAAAAAATTATTCAACACTCATCTACAGAAGAAAATTCAAACACATTACAAACACTTTAAAAATGTATAAAACAATAAGAGAATCCCTAAAAGAATACATAAGGAGTAAAAAAAGAAAGTTTTTTCTTGATAATACACATACCCAGACAAGAAATTATATAAGGTGGGTATTGGGTCAATCACCAAATAATATTCCAATGGCAATGGAAATTCAATCACAAACTGTAAGTGGCCAATACATGTTGGAACCTTTGTATAATTTTTTTAAGGAAAGACTTCAAAAAGGAAGCCCCATAAAAGTATCAAAAACATATTGGGGTAACCCAGGGGGGAACATACTGTTTAAACCTGAAGACATTATTAAAAAACTTGAATCGATACCAGATTTATGCCATCTAGGATTCCTTGGTATACCAAAATTTGTCTATCTATTTAGCAACTTCACAGAAAAATTAATGGAAAATATGGTCAATTATTTATCAGAATCCATATATGAAGTTCGAGGTTTATATTCAATATCACTTGTGCTTTTTCAAAAAATATACATCAAAGCTAAATAACATAAGACTGATATCTATGAGCCCATTAAGCATTAAAGTAATTGAATACGTATTACAGTATTAAAGGATAAAATAAAACCATATATTATACCAATAATTTCATATACCCAATTTGCAAAAAAGAGATCCTTTATGAACTAGTCAGCTTTCCAATTTAGAACAGTCATAGATTCAGTTAGAAAAAGAAAAGAATGCAGTCCAATAGTGATCCAACTAGACATTCAGATAGCCTTCGATATGATACCAATTAAAAATCTTTTAAATGCACTGCAAGAAACCAACACACTAAAAAAAATGCCTTTACACACTGATGAATCTAATATCAAACAGGGAAATACATATAATGTTAAATGGCAGAATGACACCTTCAATCTCATCTAATCATTCAATACCACAAGATTCAACAATCAGTTCACTATTATTTATAATTTACATTAACCCATTGCAAATAAGTCAATTATTTTATATAGTGCGATGTTTATTTTATAAACTATAATTTTAAACAGCATTAAACTGTTGCACATGCGCTTTAGATTTTTAAATATAAAATGAATGAATACTAACACTTCAACAACCACATGATAAAATTTTTGGAAAAGATAGAATGGCCATCTATCTTTTAAAATTATAGTTTATAAAATAAACATCGCGCTATATAAAATAATTGACTTATTTACATACATTTAATTTTAAATAAGAATGGTGTACCGTAAATTCTAATAAATTTCACTAACATCATTCATTCAAGCATGTAGAAGTAATTTAAAGTAATTATTTAATATCTTCACGCTTTCACTTTCAAACACTTAAGATTTGCCCATACAAAAGTGTTTGGGTTTGAAAAGATAGATGGCCATTCTATCTTTTCCAAAGGCTTTATCATGTGGTTGTTGAAGTGTTAGTATTCATTTTATATTTAAAAATCTAAAGCGCATGTGCAACAGTTTATGTTTAAAATTAGTTTATTAACCCATTGTTTAAAACAATAGAAAAAGAAATAATGGTTTATTTATCCCAGAATTACCAACAATTATAAAGGATGTCATCTCAATCTTTTTACACTCTGAAAAGCAAATTTCTAAACTACAAAGCATACTCGATGACTATACAAAGAAATTTTGAACTAGCTTTTAACATAAAAAAGTCTTGTGCATGGCAAATATACAAAGGTATTTATTACAACAATCATTTCAAGGAAGGCCTGCTTCTTTTCTAGGGTTTGCTTTTTATTTAAGCCATACACAAATGAGAACAACAATACAAAACAATCTTAATAATAAAATAGAAAATATAATTAATGCACTATCTCTATATGCCAAAGTTTCACTAATTAACGTACCAATCATTATCAGAATTACATACTATAGTCATATCATTTTATTTATAAAAAAAATCAATAATTACATTTAATCCCTTTGAGAAAATTATTATAGAGGAAAAAAACAGGAGATTAACAAATCACATATCGCTCAATAGATTGAGTTTGCATTCACTAAATACATTTAGATTTCAAAAAGCATTCCACATTATTTCACCATCTACAATAAGATTACCATATCTAAAGACAATTAAGCCACCTCCATTTGAGGGGTACTTAACATCACTTGTAAAACCTTTGTTAACAATAAAAAAAGTTTAAATTTCATTCCACCTTGTAATAAATTTCAATATTGGAAAGTTCATAAACTAATTTTCTCTCAGCCACTACAACAAGATGACACCATACTAAAGCTGACTGACAAACAACTCTGCAAAAGATTCAAACATTGGTCACTTGAAGCAAAATACCTCAATTTCCTATTAAAACTGAATCTAGAAGCCCTCTCCACAAAGAATTTCATTAAACATAAAAGATATATTCATAACTTAGATGAAATATACAATTTATGCCATAGAGAAAAAGAAACACAAAAACATGTTTTGTTTTTAAATTCCATTTGATGATCCCAAACTTATTCAGAAACAAAAACATAAAGTTAATGACATTATTTGAATTTTTTAATATAGATCATTTTCCAAAAAATATAAGCACCCACATTCATTCTTAAGGCATTGTGGAGTACAAGGTGCACATATCTTTACAATAAAAACTATGGAAGGTATACTAGTGGATTTATCAATAAATTAGAATCTATAAGGCAAAGAGATAAAAAGATAATGGATAACAAAAACTATATTGAAACCTAATCATTACTAAAACAACATAAGTTTATAACACAATAATTGAAGGTTTATAAATAATAATAATTTTCATCATGATTTTAAAAGGGAGGAAAAAGGAGAAAACAATTGATAAAAATAGCTATGTGCTACTCTAATGTTTACTCTGTTTATATTACTTAAAACATGATAATGTGACTAAATTCAAATATAATTTAATGAAGAAGAAAAATTACTAAATTCAAATATAATTCCATGGAAATATATATATCCAAATGTTAATAAAAGAACTTTGAAAACTTAATAAGTTATAAATTAGAAACCCATTGATCAACAGTTATTCCTTAAATAAGTTATAAATTACAAAGATTTACAAATAACCAATTAACTCACCAACCAACAGTCATCCTTGTGACTGGATTTAAGAGGTACATTATAACCAGGCTAATTGTCTAACCACTGCTAAACCTAGGGCATTATATACAATTACTTAGATGCACATACTTAAGTGTTAATCTATCACTCATAATAAAAAATAATGATGGGACACTGATCCATGTTAATCATCATCAATCCTCTGGTCTTATGATACTATTAATGATCAAGCAAACTATAACTTTATTTCTAAAAAAAAAAAAAATGTGAGAAATGGATCTTAAAGGTGATATCTTTATGTCAACCAGCATTATCTGAATATCCAAACACTAACATAAACCCCTGCATCCATCTAAATAACCATTACACTCTCTAGAGCTAGCTCAAGATCATAGGACTCTAGAAACTACAACTGTGAACAAGTAAAAGCTAAACATAACACTTACTCTTTTTTATTTTAAATAATTTAACAGGAATTTGTAAAAATCTCTAAAACACCAAGTTGTAATAAAATTAAGTCACACATTTTGCCAATTCATAGAACAGATAGCTGACAGAATCAAGACATTAACACTAGAATATTTTTAAAACAATTAGTTATTAAATAAACTAATTATTAATTTAGAAAATTTTTATATGATATAATTCCAACTTATAACATGTCATAAATAATATGATTATTTAGTTGATTTTTATTCATTAAATGAATTAACTTTTGAATCTTTAAGTTATTTCCTGTTAAATAACAAAAGTTGGAAAATAACTTTTTCATAATCAGGGATAAAAAAATTAAATTTAGTTAACCATTTGTATTATAATTTTGGAGGGGGAAAAAGCATGTTTGACAAGAAAATGTTAAATAAATAAAATTATTCATTCTTTTCAATTATTACTTATATAATTTTTTTATCTAAAAATAAAGATATCTGTGCACATTAAATGCCTTTTTTATCATGGATTTATTTTTCTTTGAAACCCTACATGGGCGGTTATAATTGTTTCTCCATATTAGTCTTCTTGAAGGTTTCTCTATTCTAGCCTTATAGAAGTTCCCAAAACACATATTTCTAGGGTAATGCATATTGTTAATTTATCAATTTCTGCAATACAATATTTTCAGGTTCAACAGAATTTATTCATTTTCTTCAATATTCCCAAGTCAGGCTAATACCTAAGAAGTTTATCATTTTTCTTAATAGTTTTCCCAAGTCTGGATAAACACATAAAGTTAGCTACAGCCACTCTTGGTTGAAAACAAGGCTTGTTACAGATTACTTCAGAAGTATTTTTCTTCTCTACATTTTCTAGTGAGCTGATTACATGGAGGTAGATAATGCTTAGCTTTAGTTAAACTTAGTGCAATATTTATCTTCAACTTCACTTTGGAACTGTTTTTCACAACTAAACTTCTGCTTTCTTCTTCAGCAGCTGATTGAGGAATGACTGCTTTCTTCAACAACTTGATTAAGACTCTTCTGTCTTTTTCAGCATCTGAGTCAATACTCTATTGCCTTCTTCAACAGCTTAAGACTCACTTCCTACTACAAGATACTGAGGTCCACTGATTTATCTACACCCTACTTTTGGAACAATCCTGTCCAATCAAACACAATCCTGACTTTCACATGATCACATTAAACATTCCAATTAGCTCTTTTTACAAAAATTAATTGTTCAGTTATTTCTTTTTTTTTACAAAAAACAAGTAAAAAAAAATCCCCTGTATTTCTTTTTCTCTTATACCAAAAAAATTAAAAAAAAACAACAAGATTATTAGTTAATTATATTAACTTGATAAACACTGCCCACTGTCTTGGAAAGAGATAAAGAGAAAATTAAGAGAAAAAAACAACTCTAATTAATTAAAGTAAAATTTTTAAAAAAAGGGGGTAATATATATTTTCCCACCCTTTTCTTTTAAAAATATTGCTAAATGTAAAACATTACCTACTTTACCTCTCTTAAAAATTTAAAATTAAAATTAATAAATAATTTACTGAAGATAATTTTTTTTGTGTCTTTGTACATTTTTCAAAATTAAAATTAATACTGGTCAATAGTTAAAATTATTTATCCAATTTTATACTTTTCTCTCTCTTTTACAAATATTTACACCATTTATTAAAATATTCATAGTACTGTATTATTAAAAATGTAATGTTTGAGAATTCTTATATTATCATTTAGTAAAGATAAATATTTAAGCGAGACTTATTATAAGAATATGATAAAATTAAGTATTATGTCTCCATTCTAACTATATTTATATATAAACTTGTAATATTTGACATGGCCAGAATTGGCTTCTGTCTACAACGTCACAATGACAACATAATTTCCATATCATAAGAATGTGCTTATTAAAAGATATTTATACTTTTAAGGTAAACAATTTAATTAAAATGTGAGCAGTACTATTTTAAATGTATTTTCTTCTAACAATGAGCTACAATTTTAAATAATTAGTACATAGTGATAATTAATTGTATATGTGTCTTTCTGTGCATATAGATCAAATACATTTATGCAGAAGAAAAGTCTTTTAGACAGTCCCCTAAAAAGAAATGGTGAGGGTAAAAAAACAACTAAGATTCTTGTGGGATACTGTTACAATATTTTATTTTCTAATCCATGTTCTTAATTTTAAATTCAAAAGTAAGATAAAAGTATGAATTTTTTTCCAGCCCCAAATGAGCAGGAGTTATTTTTTCAGATCTTCAGAATATAGCAATCTTAGCAAATCAAACAATCTTCGAGAGTAAATTGGTATCTAGTCAAGCGTTGTTGGCCGAGATGTCATCGCAGCCGCCTTGCAGGCAAGTAGTTGGTTACAGACAGTTGTGAGTTCGCGTCCCGGCCGATGCTATGACATATGAAAAAAAAAAAAAATTGGTATCTAGCTAATTGATCATTATATGTAAATCATATAACAATAGATAAAGCTTAAATAAATCCATAGAATATCAACAATTTCTAGTCAAAGCAACTCAATTTATAAATTCCATTTATTGTTCTGGCTAAGTACTTTAAATAGACAATGAGTGAAATATTGAGATTAAATCTGTCCAGAAATTTTAGATAAACCAGATTCAACAGGAAATGATCAATTCTTTAAATATACATTAATAAATAATCATCGTACAATCTTTCAAAGAAACAATCTATCAACTACTTTATATATAATGAACCATATTTACCAATAGTTAATGATAAATTCCAAATTAGTTAATGATAAATTCCAAATTAATATTTACCAATAGTTAAATGTTTATTATATGTAAATAGCCAAAGTTTAAATAAATGAATAGAACATAAGTACTGTAATCGATTGCCAAGGCAATCTCAATAGATAATAAATTGATTCCGCTTATCACCCTGGTCTAACATGAATGAAATTGTATGACTGAAAAAAAAAAAAACAGATTAAATCTGCCCCCAAAAAATAATCCATTCAGCAGACAAATATAATTTTCGAACAAGAACTGATTGAAAAAAATAAATTGAAGTATAACTGAAAAACAAAACTACAATCATTATGCAGTATGTAAAAGATACGCTCATTAAAACCTTTTTTTTTTAAACTAAGCATATGGTTTCTAAATAAGTAAGGCCTCCTTCCTGATTTTAGAAAAAACTGCTTTCAAAAAAATGTCATTCATTTTAATGAGCTTTAGATATTTTTACATTCAAAAATACAACTTGTAACTTAAAATCAAAGCTATATAATTCAATTTTAGACTTTAGGATAATTGTTTTCAAAAAAATATATCACGTATTTTCATGACGTGTGGATACTTTTACATTCACAAGCTACAATTATAATTGAAAATCAAAATTATATAATCCAGGTTTATATATTTTCCTCAAAAACTTCCATATTTGTCTATAGTGAGAAGTAATCTAATACATATGTGTGTCTATTTTGGACTATTTCCATTACCTAATTGAATTGTTAAATGTTTTTAATAAAGTTTGTTTGTTTCTAAATATATTCAATTGTAGATTAGTATAGAATATTTGGATATATTTAGTTAATTAAGTTTAAATTAAAAAAAACAACAACAATTCAGCTAAATGATGAATATATTTCAAAATAAAACTACAACTAAAATGTTATAATCACAAAACTTCATTCAAACACATACACGTGTATATATGAATTTTAAATAAATAATCATACTGCAGTAAGTTAATTTTGTGAATGTGAAATTTTTGATCCCATTATCAACCAACCAGTTGCTTGACCCTAAAAAAATACTAGCCTCAGATACTGAAGCAAAATTATACAAATACTTTGTTTACCATAATGATTACATATGTACATATTTCATTTATTATTTTACAAAAGGGATAATTAATACATTGAAATAAAGTCTTTGTATATAAATAACACTTTAAAAAAATAGAAAATTGAAGAAGAAGAACAACAAGAGGAAGAACAAGAAGAAGAAGAAAAATAATAATAATAATAATAATAATAATAATAATAATAATAATAATAATAATAATAATAATAATAATAATAATAATAATAATAATAATAATAATAATAATAATAATAATAATAATAATAATAATAATAATAATAATAATAATAATAATAATAATAATAATAATAATAATAATAATAATAATAATAATAATAAAAAATGAATAAAAAAGACATTAAAATATAATAGAAAATTTTATCACGATTTGTTTTTATTTTAACATATTTCAGACATAACATACAATTCAATAACATATGAATATTGTAACAATGAGCTTGCTTTTTTTAAAAACAAGCTGTTCCATTCTGTAATTAATATTCTATAATACCTACTTTATTTTTTTACAGCATGAATACACATTAATACTCATATTATTTTTTCCCCGCCCATGGTAGTTCTAAAATTGCAATACTTTGAATATAATCTAGCCTTATCGACAAGACAATGTGACTAACATTTTGCATTGGATATCCTGACAAATTTAAATATCTATAACTAGATTTTAGATATTCAGCAACAAGCTTAGCAAATTAAAAAAAGAAAGAGCATCTTTATTTAGTGTCATTATAACAAACCATATGCAGTAAGCAATGGTAATCATAATGAAATCAATCTGCATTTTTATTTTTTTATGATATATAATTCAGTAATAGTATTCTACATAATTATTTCTCACATAGTGCATAAACATTTACCTTGATTAGGTAAAGAATTATTATCATTTGATCATATCAGAACAAGTTGTTATTGTAGCATTCAAATTTTAAGCGACCATATACAAAGGGATGGTGAATGTAATTTTGAATATGTTAGCTATTAGACTGTACTGAATTCCTCAAGTTTATTTTTCATTGTCTGCACTAAATGATTAGCTTCAAAAAAAGAAAACTAAATTTGCCATCTATGAATGGCATTAGACTGATGGTAGATTCATCCAAATAAAAATCCTTAAATTGTAATAAGACAAATACTATTGAATTTAAGATTATTCCAACAAAAAGCATAGTATTAATAAACTAATAACAATTTTTGTTAGGTCCATAATTTGATAAGTAATGCCTTTGGTATTTATTCTAGTTCTAAATACTTATCAAAACCATTGCGATTTTAAATTGATGTACAAAGCCAACTCAAATAAAAAAGTATTAAATTCATTAAATGGGACAAGTTTATTATCATAGCCTTAACTTTTATAATATGGAAACCATAAACAATTCATTAAGCCCTTTAAAAGCATGATTTTACACCAATATTATATAAAAACAATGAGACTAATATGATTATTTCCATGATGATTCTCTTCATTGAGCTAAATAAAAATTAATCTGTTAAACAATACAGGATGAAATATCATTTTTGACATTAAAACAAGGCAACAGAGATGCAAATTGTGCAGAGAAATAAAATATTCAATTTGCATAGATAAATAATATCTTTTTCTTCCTGATAATCCTTTGACCAAACCCTATTATGTTTGGCATGTGGATGTTATTAAAACTGTAGAGATTATTCTTCATCATCATAATTATAATTATAATAATTTAATGTATTTAATAAAAGTATGTTGACTATTAAACTCATACTTATTGAATTAAAATTTCAATAGAAGCATATAACAAATATATGAAAACATTTATCACATGCTATGTAATAAACAATGTTTTGCAGTGATGGCATTTTATTTGTAATTACACATCAGACTATTTTCTTTTTTGTACTGCTAAATGTTTTTTTTTTAAATTCAAACTTTATTTATACTTTTCTAATACATTCAATTGACAATATCAACATACATGTAAATATGGAATGCAATCTTTCAAATGGCTCCTTTCTCCTTTCTTTTTGAAGCATTGCTGGCCTGACCAATGATAATTTGAATGGAAATTGAACTAGCAACTTAATTTAGATTCAAGAAATCCGGACTTAAAGTGACCTTCTAACTAGCAATATTTAATTTCTAATATGGTGATACTTATTTATTTAATCATATAAATTGCATATTTTGTGGAATTATATCACATCTATGCCATTTTTAAATGTTTTTATTGATTTTTGAAAATTGGTTTGTTTGTTAACTTTTGATCTTTTTCAAATTAGAATGAACTTTAAAATCGAAATTTAATATATTTAAATTTAATAGAATTGCTTGAAAATTGATATATAACTAAGTTATACCAGACAAAATCCAGTTGAAACACTTTAATGTCACCTAGTTTGATAGATGTGAAACAGAGAGTGGGGAAAATATGAAAAATATTCAATAATTGTTAACAATTATTCTTAGAACATTCGTTTATTATATATAATGATTGTGAGAGGACATTTTTTTTTTTTTCCAATTTAATAACATTTTAATTTATTTAGACTAATTACTTACAGAAATAAAGAGCAGTTTTAAGCAATATGAATACAAGGAATATATATATTGTTTGGTAGTTTGTTTCACAATTTAAGGATTTTATTCAAACTCTAATTAAAATTTAAAATAAACATTTATTATATTTAATAAACACAGTTTACAAGCACAGCTTTTGCTAGTAAGCAGCTGGATATACAGTTTGAGAAAAAGTTCAAGTAATTACTTCAAAAAAATAACGGGAGCAGTGGGCAGATGAAATTTCACACATTTTGATGTCAAATATATCAAAAAATTATGATGTTTTAAGCAATATTCATACAAATATATATATCATTTCTTAGCTTGTTTCAATTTAATAATTTGATTAAAATTGGAATTAAAATTTAAAATAAACATTTATTATATTTAATAAAAACATAATTTACAAGTGCAATTCCATAGGTAAGCAGCCAGACATGCAATTTAACAAAAAGTTAAAATAATTACTTTCAAAAATAAAGAGCAATGAGCGATGAAATTTCACATATTTTGATTCAATTTTTTTTTTTTTTTGGAGCTTAGGAGTAAAAATAAATGAAACAAAAATTTTCACTTTACAAATGTAATTGCAACAGTCAGTAGTCAAATAAACATATCATTTAAAATAAGTTTTTTGCAATCTTTTGAGTTAAGAAAAAGTCTAAAATGTTATCTTCTTAAACATTCAAAATCTTAAAAACAATTTGGAATGCACACGAATCCTCCTCCATTCTGTAACATTATCAGACGATTTTTTGGAACATCTGAATAGAAACAAATGAATAAAAAATTTCATTTACCGAAGCAAAAATGTAATTGGAATGATCAGAAAGTAAGAAAGAACTCATTTAAATTGAAAAAAATGATTTGATGATAAAGAATTAATAAATAATGCATTTGTATAAATAGTTACTTGCAACAGCTACGATAGAAAACAAGAAATAAACTTTTAAAAATGTAAGAATTTACAGATTTGATACATTCTATATCACAGATTTTCTTCTACTTTGACACATATCTATGTAAATTCAGTTGCAATGCAAATGGAAAATACCGCACTATATAAGAGACTATTTGAGAAAGAATGCAGAAATAGCAACATAAGAAAGTCCATCGACATGAGAAAATCATAGTAAACTACAAAAGGGACACATATTTGAAAAAAAATATATTAAAAATAATAAAATTTATACTAATTAAAACATACATTTACAATATATACACATTTATTATTATGTACACACACACACACTGTGCTGTCTGACCATTACAATATATTGTAATGGTATGAAAAATAGAGCTGCTTTAACCTAACCTAGAGATGCAGGTAGAGGGGGTTCGAACCTCACCTACTCCTCCAGATTACTACTAAGCGACTTACTTCCCAAACCTCACTAGAATTTCTTCTTCATGTATGCCCGGTGGTCAGGGAGAGATGAGATTCTAAAGGGAATTTTAGCAAAAGAAAAATCAGGTTTAGACTATATATTGACACAGACAAGATATTGAGATTAGTGAATGAAAGTTTATTGTTCAATTAAAAGAAATGACAATTTGAAGAAATAATTAACAAAACAAATGTTGCAAGTTATTTTCTTGCATTTACAGACATGGATATGTATCGATATGCCTGAGAAAGATCCAGTTAATATAATTAAACAATATTACGATAATTACAGAACAATAGATTAATCAATAACTGGGTGCTTTACTTTAAAGGAAGGATACAGGAAAAACATAACTCTAGGGTAAAATTATAAAAAAAAAAAAGACAACTGATTAAAGAAAACTAGTCAAATAGATTAAGGCCATGTTCAAATATAGCCTGCATTTAAACAACAAAGTAAAGACCCCTCCCCGTGGACACTTCTCAGACTTAGCAATATTTTGAGCATATTACAAAGTTAAAGTTTTATCTATAATGAAATTAAACATTCCTGTGGTCCTTGGTGATTTAATTGTATGAGATTAGAAGCAAGTCTCGAAGGCGCAAAGTTTTTTTTTATATACATATGACTAACTTGAGGTCTGGATAGCACCCCCGGATCTAACACGAGGGTTAGAGAAATGGAACTCGTTCGGCTCAGCGTGATCTGAGTTCAGTACACTGTATATGTGCTTGTGTCCAGTAGTAATATTCGAAGAAGGGTCGAGGTCCACTTTATCATTAGTGGTAATCTCGGAACGGTGTTAGCCTATGAATCAAAGACGACAGGAGCTACGGATATGTGCCGAGAGCCCCACACAAATCACCGAGTAGCACAAGATAAGAGAAAATGTGGTCAATTGACCATTAAACTTTAAAACCTTAGGTAAAATATACGCATATGAAATAATGTGACTTCAAAATCTTTCTGAGACTGAGAGAATATCTACTATTAGAAATAATTACTTTGCACATTTTATAACATTAAAATATATAAAAAGATAGGTATTTAACTAGTCCACCCTTAGAGTTAATGAAGATTTAATATTTTAATTTACACCTATATAACTATACCGTACCCTCTCATATTTAATCAAATTATAAAATGCTTAAGCTATATCTGTTTAGTAAAACTCAGATTGACTTTAAGAGAGTATAAAATGCATAAAATTGAACATTTTAATATATATACTCGAATGTCATTTTCAATCAACAGAAGAGAGGCCTGCTATTCCCTATCTCGTAAATAGTCCACGTAACATCTGCACATAAGTTTGCATAAAATTTGCATATTTTTACAGTTATTAACAGAATAACTCGCCGTGAATATGGGACTGTAGACTATGCCGAAAGCGCTTGGCGGTAAAATTTTGATAATTTCATGACAATTTATTAATAGCTTCATTACCTGTGCACAGAGCACATATATATATTAATTTATATTTCTAAGTATAAATTTAAAAAAAATAAACATTGAATTATTTTTTAAAAAAAAAACGACCATTGCTTGTTCTGCCTTCTCTCTCTCTCTTTCTAATATATATATAAGAAAATTAGTGAAACCAATACGGGAGAGAATTGGAAGGAGAGATTTTATTCAAAGAGTTTTTTATAAATCTGAAATATTCCCGTATTTAGTGGCAGGTCGGACAAATAGAAATAAATGAAATTAGATTATTTCTCCCTTCCATTCCTCCAATATATATTGTGCCATTACAATTTAGTCACTAGATAAATTTATAGTAATGTGCATGTAGAAAAGGTAAACCAAAAATCATCATCACAATTTTATATAACCATAAAAGAAGCTGTAGGGCATCCAAGTTCAAACCCTACCAGATCAAAATTCTAAAAGCTTTAAACCGAGAAAAGAGTGGGACAACAATTATATGCTTTATTTGTTTGTGTGTTGATAGAAAGGTAATACACACATTTAAACTATTTAATATTTAAATTTTCTGTTAAAAAGCAAAGTTATAATGCATACATATAGGCAATGTATGTGTAAATTATTTAATTGTTTTATATTTCAAATATTAAACATTTTAACTTTCTTTAAAACTAACCTGTGCTTGATCAATTCTAATATTTTATTCTATGCTTTTATTTTGCTTTTCTTTAATTATAAGTGGGATTTAAAAGTTACAGATTTAATTAAATAATTGGGTTATAATTACTAAGCTAGCAATTATAGTATTTAATGTTAGTTTATGAATGATTTGAAAGAATGAAGGATGTGTGTACATTACATACAGAAATTTACATTTCCTAAATATTGAAAGAAAAGGAAGTATTAAATCTGTCAAATTATTTTTTTTTTTGTACAATTTTTTGTTAAAAGAGGAAATTGTTTAATCAGATATCGATCTTTGTAGCAATTTTTTTTTTTTGTAAATAATTGTTTTTCACTTTGGAAGCTTATAA
Source organism: Epiperipatus broadwayi (assembly GCA_028023455.1). Classification (NCBI taxonomy): domain Eukaryota; kingdom Metazoa; phylum Onychophora; class Udeonychophora; order Euonychophora; family Peripatidae; genus Epiperipatus; species Epiperipatus broadwayi. Next base: position 14,979,142 of record JAQFVV010012394.1, on the reverse strand, counting down.
TGGGTCAGAGCTCTAATTTTGAAATTGTCTTATCTCAAGATCTAAAGAAGGAAGCTCAAAGATTTGAAATGTTACCTGGATGTTAAAAAAAAAAAAAAAGAAAAGAAAGGAAATAAGGATTGAGTCTATTTTTTTTTTAAACAAAAGTGTCTGGAAAAAGGATTAAACTTTTCAGTTGAAAAATAATATAGTTGAAAATAAATTAGAGATCTAATTAAAACAAATTTGTCCAAAAATAGCAAGTGACGCTATCTCTGATTGGTTAAGTTAGCTAAAAATTGGATATAAAAAGCTGTCTTGAATTATTATTAGGATTATTGTTTATGATTCAGATTATTAAACTATCCAATTGAATGCTGAAAATATAAGAAATGTCTGGCTAGAAAAATTATATGTATGTCCCATCGGTTCCGGACCATCTGGGGAAGCTGCACATCACATAGGAAAGAAAAGATGTGTCTAAAATAATATTCTACACCTTTCAACTGACCAGAGAAATAAGATGTTTTTAATAGAAGGAAGAAAGCATTCACCTGCATTCAAAGAAGATGAATTAATCTACTGATAAATATTAATCATCAAGTCCAATTAATTGTTACAACAACTGATTTTAAACTCAAGAAAATTTACAAATGTGAAAACAACTGCTGTATTTCATCCACATGCTTGACAGGAAGAGAAGAAAATTTAATATAATGATTTCCAAATTGTCCACTAAAGCAAATAACCTCAATAGAGTCATCATCATCAAATAGTTATACACCTCAAGAAAGAGATTGTTCCCATGTAAGACGGAAATGGTAGCTGCAGAAATATAGACAATATACAAGACAAGTTTGAACCCTTGGAAATTCACCACAAACAAAAGATCGGTAATATGACTTTTTATATCTATTTTCTTTATGATATCAGTCTTAAGAAACATTTTAGCAATAAAGTGGTATATTTTATTTAAAGAACCTTTAAAGACTATTCAGATCGATTAAAACAAGAATGTCTTACTAAAAATAACTTTGAGCTTCATAAATGACCTTGAATGTATGAAAATTATTTGTTTATTAATTTTACAATATTAATGTGTAAAACAATTTTTTTTTATGGTGTTATGATTTTAGTTTTAACTGATATATTATTATTATTTTGGTTTTTAATAATATTTTGTTATTATGGGATAAAACACGCACATACATAATAATATTTTTATATGTGTATAATTGGGAGTGAATGTGAAATAATGAGTAGTATTAGAATATTAGATTATTTTGTTTCAAGTTAAGTATAGATTTCAGCGCTTGGAAGGGAGGGGGAGAAAATAATTTAAAACTCTTTTCTAAAACTTGCTCTTTCAATTTTACTAACATTTTTTTTTTACATTCTATTTACATGTTGGATTTTTAAAGTATGTGTGCTAATGAGCAGATAATATTTTTTTTTAAAATACTTTTCTCATGGAGTGAAAATCATGGTCAATGTGACGTCCAACTTAATACAAAATACATTTGAAGGGAGAGGGGGAAGAACTTAAAATTAATCTGAGGATTGTTATATAATCAATTATTATTATTATTATTCATGTCAATTTTCATATTTATCTAGAAATTTTTATGTATATGTTAGAAATGTAGTAATAAATATTAGTTTGTTTTATTAAACGAGGCGTATATATTTCATTAAGTGTAGTCTTTGTTAAGTGTGATTATTCATCATCATCAATGGTTGAAAATTAGTTATTTAAGATATAAGTAAATATGCTAAAATTAAGCAATAATTATGAATTTCTTTGTAAAAATTAGTTTTATGTTTAGGCCTAGTTCTAGAGCTGTAGTTGAAACCCTTGTCATTATTGTTATTATTATCATCATCATCATCGTCATCAACGTTTTAATTAATGAGCTGTTTAACTGTTTAAAGGCCATAAATAAATATTGATTTTATAATATTTAGTGATCTCTTAGTATTATTATAACCACATCCCGTCATCTATTTCATGCAAGGATGAGTGAATTGCCATCCTAAATTAGTTATATATAATCTGAGCTAGTAAACTTACAAAACTATTGAAACACATTTGTTATGCTAAGATCTGAGAAATGATTTATGTCTAATATACTCCACTTTGGTTTAAAGATGTTTTACTTTTACCTAAATATTAGTGCTTATAGTGATATGGCTCAAAAAGCAAAATCTTCCATTTTATTATAAATAAAGTACCAAGAAGGGATTCAAACCCGGTACATGTGAAAGGTTATCAGATATAACCGTGTCTAGATTCAGATAATCTAGTGGCGCCCTGCTAGACCATATTCACTTAGTATTTGTTTAAACATGCACTTAACATCAAACCAAGAAATGAAAGTGGATAAGATTACTGTCTGTATACCTGAGCTATATTTTATTGAATTACTAGTGTACTCACTTCATGAGATTTTACCACATACCTGAGTTTAATACCTTGTTATTAATAATTTGCTTATAATTTTTGATATTTGAACTCCTTCACTTATATGGTAATAGTTATATTGTAACCATCTATATATTATTTGAGTAACTTTATTTATGTTACAATATATATATATATATGCTTATGCCAAGCAGTAAAAAAAGAAATCGTGTTTCTTCCCCTTTTTAAAAAAATATTAGTATACAATTCAAATAATGTATAGTGGCAATCCGATAACCAAAGAAAAAGATTTACGTATATATTAATAGGATTAAGAATTGCCATTATACTGTTCAAACAAAAAAAACAACAATGAAAATGTTGAAAATTCTCAGGCTATATATATTAACACATTATAATTATAACATAAATGATTTAAGTTTACAGTTTAAGCCAAACATAGAATACAAGTGAAAAATTAAAGTTACCGGTAATGATTTAAGATTGCGTACGTCTTTATTAAATGGCCATGAAGACACTCTGGTCAGCGGTCAGTACTGATAGTTTACGGTGATTTCTGTCCTCGGTTATCCATTTATAGCAGCAGGAAATTGTCAGGCAAAATTATTCTGGCATACTTCATTTCTGGTGTTACATCTTTCCAAGCTCCAGTAGACAAAAAAAAAACCAATTGGGAGATAGAGGAAAAAGTCTACTCAACCATTCTTCTTACAGCACCCATTTTAAGTTATTTTCTTCTTGTCTATCGAATGCTGGTAGCTTGAGAATTTATTCAGCAAGAGGCTAAGATATTTTCTTGGTTGCAGAGAGAGTTATTTCCGAAAAAGTTAATTTTATTTCTTTTCCAATAAAATATCTGTGTAGATGATTTCAGTCTAAGCTGTAGAGCTGAGCCAGGTAAAAGAGAATGAACAATAGACAAGTTCTCAATTTATACTTAGCTTGTTCGCCATTTTGCATTCCAATTTCCATTGTTCTGCTATCTTATTTTTAATTGCTGTGTTTTTTAATTAATTATTCTTATCTAACTAATCTTTTTCTCTAATGAGTTCTAGAAATTTTATTTTATCTAAAATAAAATCTTTTCATTTTATTTTCTAAAATTTACAGAATGTTTTTAAAGCTTTTACTTACTTAATGTTTTTAAAGCTTTTACTTACTTTAAATTTAGTCTACATTCATTGTAGTTGGACTCAGGGTCTTTAGTTAAACCGCAGTGAATGGTGAAGCAAACATATATATATATTCCATGTGTATATATGTATAGCTTCAATATATATATATATATCAACTATAAGTATCCAGTCAATTTAAAATACAAGATAGTTTTACATTTTTATTGACTATGCCAATATTTTTAAAAACTTAAAAATAATAGGGATAAAAATGTTTTTCATATTAAATGCTTTTATTGACTGCACACTAAAAAGAAATAAATTGTTTCTTCAACCACAACTGGAGTTTTTTGATTTAACTTGAAATAAAAGAATTGGGGAGGAGAGATTCAAAATTAATTAAGTCAATCCCTATTTTTGACTTAATTAATTTCTGGACATACTTTTATTTCAAGATGAATATAAAAACTTCAATTGCGGTTGAAGAAACAATTATTTTATTTCTTTTTAGGGTACAGTTAATAAAAGCATTTAATATATATATAAAAAAAAATATCTTTATTATTCTAATGAAAATTAAGAAAAATATGTTCTGCTTGAGCCCAGATTTCAGAAATTTGGTTTTGTTATCATCAGATTAAGAAAAATGACCATTTACATTAAGTACTATAGAGTTTTAAAAAATGTCAAAAAATATTTCCATAAATAGAAACTATTGATTTATATTTCAAAAATATTAATAAGGAAGTTAAAATCTTCAGAAATTGTAAAATGGAAAATTACTGTAAATATGAACTATTGCCAAAACACTAATGCCTTCTATATTTAACTGGTGATATAAATTTTAAAACTAGGGGGGGGAAATGCATATCATAATAAAAATAAGATTTTTTTTTTTATAACACTAATAATTAATTGTGATCAAAAAAAATGAAAAAAGATTATGAAGTTAATACTTATTTTGAAGGAAAATAAACTGTGTTTTTATTATAATATTTTTACAATTAGTATGAGAAATTAAGTTCTAATATTCTTCAAAGATTTTCCCCTCTTGACATAAAAGTTGGACAGGCATATTAACGTTTACATTATATTTTTATGTGAAAATCATCTTGATTACTGACTGACTAAGTTAGTGTTCGATTTTTTTTTTTTCTTATAATGTTTAGGTTAACTATAATTTCTACAGGCAAAGATCTTTTTGTTGTTTGTTACTTCTGAATCGAAAAAGTTTTTTATGAAAATGTTATTTGATTAAAACATCCTCTCCCCCTCCCTCCTCTCTATCTTTCTCTTTTTTATAAAATGGAATTTTACATTTTTTTGTTTCGTGCTGTTAGCCGTTAATGACAAAATATAGTTCACAACTTAGTTAAATATTATTAATATCTCTTATTAGTAATTTAACTTAGAATTAATAGAGCCTCTACTATTGATAACTTGGCAAATATTATCATAAATAATATAATCATGTGTACTTTAGAAATAAATTTAATTTACCTTTTGATCTCAGAAATAAAATTTATCTTTATGATCTAGACTATACTTCAGTGAAAAACACAGAAATGAAAGAAAACTCAGCATCATTTTTCTTTACTTATCACATGGTTTCTAAGAGAGCAGAATTCTTATTGAGAAAACACAAAAATAATCATAAAAGCCTGGGAGTCTTCTTTAGTACTACATATCATAATTCTAGTTTTACATACTTTTAAAATTACATATTGCTAAACATATATATAATTGGCTCAGAAAAAACTATCATCAATTCATTATGTGAGGGCAAGCTGTCATCACAGCCTTTTGAAAGCTTTTTCTTTGTCTGTGTGTGCAAACCAAAAACATGTAAAGTTCTTTGATAACTATCAGCATAGTTTGTATAGAGGGTAGCATAACGATTACAGAATTAGCATACCTTTTTTTTTTTATTCATTTTGGTACATTGCAGTATTAAGTATATTTTAATAATAAAGGTATTATCACTTTATTATGTGTTACAAATCACTTTTTTTTTTAATTAGACTGTAAAAAAGTTGGTACTTTGTTTTAAATCAAACCTATAATTTTAAACAATATATGACTAGAATGATATAATTCCTCTTAATTTATATTTGCCTTTCATTTGATCCAACCACCTTACTACTTCTAAGTCAGCTTTATAAGCTTAGATAATGCCAACAGATATCAAGTTTCAGGCCAGAGACATCAAAAATGTAGAACATTATTTCTAATTACATATCTCCAATTTGGTAATCCATCTTTTATTCTTATAAAAAATTTTTTTAGATAGATCTACTTATTTAAATTGCTATCCTAGTGATTTGTTGGCTCCTATGGTTTTCTTCAATTTAAAATCTCATAAAGATCATTTTTCTTTAAGGTGTATTTTTGATTTTACAGGGATGATTATTGATAAAATTTCCAAATTTCTTATGTTTTTTAAGAATTATATAAATTTAGGTCAATTTTGTGTATCTTCTTCTTTTGAAATATATGATAAAATCAATGGATTTGTTTTAGGAAAAGACTGCGGTTTGGTAGTTTAGATATTAAAAACATGTATCAATCAGTTGATAGGGAAAAAAGTATTAATATGTTTTTTGATATTTTAAAAAAATTTAAATATTTTTCTGCAAATAAGATTATTCAGGATTCACTTTTGATACTAGAGAATTCTATATATTTTGTGTATAATGATGTCTTTTATAAAATTAAAGAGGGTTAAGTTATTGGTTGTATTATTTCTCCTTTAAAGTGTTGTCTACACTGATTTTTTAAAGAGTAATGTTATTAATATTTTTTTGTTTATTTAAAATTCTTTGTTAGATATGTTGATGATTGTTTGTTTGTTGTACAGGAGGCTAAATTGAATTATTTTTTTGATGGATTGAATGCTTTTGATTCTAATATTAAATTTACTATGGGAGAGGGGAATTGAATTTGTAAAGTTAAAATTTTTAGATTTAATATGTTGATAAAGTTGACAATATTTTATTTTGTAGTCATTTCGTTAAAGAAAAAAATTGAGAAATATGATATGGCCAGATAGTTGTCAACCTTTTATTTATAAGAGACTTTATTTATTGAATTTTTGTTACAGTAATAGAAGACTTAATAATTTTGAAAATAATAGCTATATTCAGAAGAGTCAATTTGCTTCTATATTGAGTTAGGATATAATAATGAATTAGTAATATTATATTTAATAAAAATATCTATAGATCTGTTAATAATAAAGATTTATGTGTTAATAAAAATAAAGAGTTTATTTCTTTGCCATCTAAATTATTAATTAGTAAATTGGTTTATAAGAATAATTTTTCATTTGGTGGTATGAAAGTAACTTGGAAGAAATACCTAAATTTAAATTCATTACTAAATGGTTCAAAACAGTTAATCGACTGCAAATCTATTCCTGGACAACTTTATAAGATTCCTTGCAGGTGTCAAAATTTATATAGGTTAGAGAAAATTAAATCTTAATGAAAGAATTAAAGTTCATAAGAGTATAGTTAAAAACAAATATAATAACTCAGCTTTGTATATTAGTCATCAATTGAATACAGAATATTTAACAATGCAGAGGTTATCTTTTATGAAAAAAGTGAATTAAAAAAAAGGAAAAAAAAAATTAATAATAAAATATTTTGAATCTGAGGCCAACAATCTCATGAAGACATCCTTTAATGTTAAAGGAAGTTGGGTTTTGAAATCAATGATGAGAAAGCTATTTTGTTTAGCATATATAGATGGTACGTTTAGTTGTATTTCAATTGAAAAGATCTATTTGTTAATAGATGAAACCATGGTTGTAAAAAATTTTAATAAAGCTTAATTTTGTTTTTCTTATTGACTAGTATTGAGTGAGAAGCTAGATAGGGATTTTATGCACAAACTTTCTTGCATCCAATTATTCTGGCTTATATTGGTGGTGCTACTATATGAAGAGTTTAACTTCTGTGTAAACAGCTTGTGTAAGCATAAGAAATAATGATCATGTGATGTTTAGTGGTGCATTAAATATATGTTAAGATAAGACATATTATTTTCAATATGACATTTTTTTACCAAAATAGGTCAAACATGACTGCATAAAGCATATAATAATAATCTATAATTACTAATTTAGTATCAGATCAATATAGCAATACAATAAGGTACGCTTAAAATCAAAATTTAGCATATTTAAAATTGTCAAGTCATTAGTTTAGTAATATAATTGAAGTAAACGATAGTTACTGGATTGAGATATGCAAATAAAAGTGATCCTTAAATAAACGCCAATAGGCAGAAATTAGAATGGAGATCTGCTGACCTGGCATTTGACAAATTCCTCAAACTTCTATAGATAGATAGCTTTGGATTAAAGCAGAAGAACCAATTCATAATTAACATCATTCTTCTTGCAATGTGTTAATCACTGAATATATTTTCTAAAGTAAATGGATTATTAAAAAAAAAAAAAACTCAGACTGTTTGAATCCTTTGCATTTAAATTTCAAGATGACTAAGATTTTAATAAATTATGATTTCTAGTCTTCTTTATTATATTTCAGAGTAAATATGGAAGAAAAAATAAGTTAAGTTCCAATAAAAGCATTACTTTTATGATGTAAATAATAAATCAATATAATACTTCTGTTAATACAACTTATAAAATACAATATAACAATTCATCATTTGCTAAAACAGAGAATCATTAATATAAATAAAATAACTATTGTCAAGCGCTTTCAACTCCTACGAGTCCTTATCAAGGTAGTAAAAAACTCCTATTTTCTCCTAAGCGATAAATTCAACATTTTATTAATGATTCTCTGCTTTAGCAATTGACGAATTGTTATATTGTTCTTTATGAACTAATTAATGTATTTAAGAGTATCAATAATAATAAAAAAAGAAATGAATTCACTAAAGCCAGAACCTATTAGACTTTAAGATAATTGTATTTTTTTTAAAAAAACTCCTTTGCAAACATTATTAAATTATTATCTAATCCAATAAAAACTACACGAGTTGTTTGGTGCTAGATTCTCCAAAAATTATTATGTTAAATATATAACAAACTGACTCAATTGTATATCATTAATTCAATGTATGAAAGCAAAATGCAATGTATTTAGCTTAAATAATATGTTTTTAATTTATAATGATCCAATTACACTGTAATTGGCATCTGCTTGCATTTTTTTTTATTGGCGTGTTGTAATACATAATTAATAACCGACTGCTGTATCCAATCCTTTTCTATAAATAACAAAAAATACTTTTGCTACATTATAGACTATCTGTGTAATTCACTCTTGTGAAACTAATAAAATATAGAAAAGCAACCCAAGAGCAATAGTATTTATAATGTTGAATTTGATGCAATTTCCTTACATAAAATTTTTATCAAAAAAAAATCTACTTAAATTAATAACAGGAAAAAAGGTTTTGTTTGCTTGTTTTCATTATTTCCAGCAAAGTATTTACAAAATAAATACTGCTATAATATAAAATTTCTTTTTAGTATTATGCAAGAGATAATAGGATAAAAATCAATTAGACATCTATTTTCCTATATAGATAGCATGCAGCAAAAAATAGAAAGATTGAATGAAACTCAACCACAAATAGAATAAATTAATTGTGACAAATTTAGTAATCTTATTCAGAAAGATTTTTTTGTTGGAAAAAGTATATCAACATTAATAAATCAGGATTTTATATTACTGATAAATTATGAAGATATTCTGGATATATAATATAGATGTATTTCAACAATGAATTTTTATTTAATGTCACTAAAGTTTACGTGTTCAAATGTTATTCAATGTTCATTATGTAAATGAGATAAATCCCATATATTAAAAAGACTTTGAGAGATAGAAAAGAAATCATTTTCATAAATTTACTATAAAGAATAAAATCTACATTTTTTTTTTTCAGATTGTCCATACGATGAAACTGAGAGTTCATATCCATTTCTTTATTTATTATTAAAAACATCATTCTATTGATTAAGATCAGATAATAGAATAGAAAAAAATATTCCATATTTGCATGTAATATAAATGATTATCTATTATCAATTACTGTATATATATAAATTTGAACGTTTGTTTGTTTTCTATTTAATAAATCAATAAATATTGCACCTATCTTAATGAACCTTGCATGATTTTCTTTCTTTTTTTTTTTTTTTTGCTTTATGGTACTTAATTATTTTAAAAAATTTCGTTTTTAATTCTCTACTAATGTAAGTGAATCCATGAGGACAGCTAGTATTTATATATATATACACAACTTTTCACTTCTTGTTCTTTTTAAATTATAGCTCCAACATAATAAATATATAAAATATACATTCTCCCTTTTTCTTTTTAAAACTTGTTTATTCAAACTCGATAATGAATATCTAAGATATAATAAAGAAATAATGAAGTATATATAATAAAATGCAAACAATGTTTAGATAGTGGGATTAAAAATAATGTGGAAAAGGCACTTTTTTTTCCATAAAAACAAGGTTAAAATAGCATAAGTTAGATAATAAATAACCAATATATATACTGTGTTTCCCTGAAAATAAGACTGGGTCTTATATTAATTTTTGCTCCAAAAGATGTCTTAGGGCTTATTTTCAGGGAATGTCTGATTTTTTCATGTACAAAAATCTACATTAATTCAAATACAAAAATATACATTTATTCAATTTGTCAAATTAACCTATCGAAACATGCAAGATAGAGGCTGGTTTCTATTTACTTTTAAAATCTTGTGGAGGGATATAATCATAAACATATAACCAAAGATATGAAAAAGATATGTGATTCTCAGCTGCACTCATCAGTTGGCCCAGACTGTAATTTATATATATATATATATATATATTATTGGCCCAGACTGTAATTTATATATATATATATATATATCATTGTTCAATAAATATAGATAGCAAAGCAAATTATTAATGTCCATCCCATTTTTAACATTATTATATGATACACAAATGTGGATGAGTTGCTCACAAACATACATTATCCAGCATGGAATTTATTGGCTTTTCATTTCTGACTTAAAAACTAAAAAATGCAATGATCTTCTTTCTCAGTTGCCTAATAGTTCTTAACTGAAACAGCAATTGAGTTTTCTTGAAGGAAGAATAAATATGTTTTTTTTTGTTTGTTTTTTTCTTGTAGATATTTACAATCAGGACAAACAAACTAAATTATAGCCATTACTTCTATGAGATTACAATGTTTAATGGCCAAAAACAAAAGGTGCTAAGAAGTCTGTCATTCAATAACTTTTTATTTAGCTACTTACAGTTGTAGATCACTTCCAAATGAAGCGAAACTATACAAATTGAAAAAATTATCTAATATTAAGTGAGATGTTGTTGGACTTTATGAAGTTAGAAGGAGAAGAGGTAATTGATTTGGAAATTGGACATGTACTTTATAAATATGTGAAGCAAAAATTGATAGGATTTATTATAAATAAGTAATGGAAAATCAACATTGTAAAAAATAATAATGTATCAGACAGAGTGGCAAGATTCATCTTAATAAAAAATACCAAATGAAGATAATTCAAGTTTGTGCACCAACAAGTTCTCAATGTGAGGAAGTTGTGAAAGATTTTTATATTGATCAGACCAAACAACATTTTAAAATTATCATAGAAGACTTTAATGCCAGAAGTGGAAACAATTGAAAGAAAATAGTGCTGTAGTTAATTTGGCTATGATAACAGAAATGATGAGAAACATCACAGGTTTGTGAAATTTTCAGAAAAAAAAAAATTATACATTATGAATTTTTTTTTTTTTTTGAGAAAAATGCTAAACAGACATGGACATAGAAGCATATGAGTGGAGGTACAGCAGAAAGGGATTATATTTTGACTAACATAAAATATTTATTTCTGGAGTGTGCTAATGATGAAAATTATTAAAAAGACATTATTGACAGTTAATATTTTAATTTACATAAACCCTCCAATGAATTTAAATTAAGATAATCATTTTAAAATACTGATAGACTTTGAAGTTGACTCAATTTTAACTGTGATCAATATGAAGATAACTGATTTTCTATTATGAATTGCAATAATATAGCTCGTACAAAAAAGTAACAATTCCCCACTAAATTTTCAATTGAGACAAGAAAAATGTACGAAGAGAGCAAAGAATATAAATACCTTTTTTTAATGATCCATGAAAAAGAATTGAACAAATAGAATTTTGCAAAATAATATAAAAAAGAATTAATAATTATATAAAAATATATAATTATGAATTGGCAAGGAATGCTATAGAAGAAATTAAGTCTCAGAAGTGTAAAACAATATCTTAGTAGTAGAAGGAAAGTTGTTTCGCCAATTAAAAAAAAAAGATAAAACTATTACTAAAAAGAGGCATAATATCATGAATGTATAGAATAGTTCTATAAAGAATTACATAATAAAAAGAATAACAAAAAGTATTCATTATAGTTATTACATTTTCTGAATTGTCAAGAATTTTAAATGACAAAATGAAACATAAAAATTAAGTCTATGAAAAAGATAAAAGCTTCAGTAAATTATGGAATTATTGATATTTTAAAAAAAGCTGGTGAATAGAAAAATTGTTAGCAAAATTATAGACCAAATGTTTAAATGATAAGTAATAAAGAAGATATTAGAAATTGCACATCTATAATCTTCTGTAGTTCTATACAAAATCTTTACCAAAATAATTACAACTTATCTACAGCAAAATTTGAATTCAAACAAATCAAAAAAAACAAGCTAGATAAATGGTTTTCGCATAGTGGATCACATTCAAGTATTAAGAGAAGTTATAGAAAGAACTAATGAATTGCCATTATGTTTTGGATTTCTAAATTATAAAAAGGCATTTGATACTATAAGCATTTCCAAATTTATTAAAGCTTTTATAAACACAAGATATTACCAAATTCTAAAGAATATCAAAATGCAACAGCAGAGAGTAGATTACATAGTGATACTAAGAAGATTAATATCAATAAGAATTTACAAGAGAGCAATTCCATATCACCAAAATTCTTTTTTACAATAAGTAATAACCTGTATATTTTGTGGATTAAAATGGAATGCTAAGGAAATAAAAATATGATATCTAGATTTTGTGGATGATGTGATTGTTTTTGCAAAAATGTTTCAGAGATTAAGAAAATGCTGAATGAATTATCAGATACAAGTGAAGAAACTAGAACTAAAGATAAATGCTAAAAAGACTAAAATAATGTTTAACAGATTTTTCTAAAATAAGATAAAGATTGATAATCATGAATTAAATGAGAAGTTAACACCTTCAAATATCTTGATCAGATTATTAAGGCAGGTGGAAGCATAATGGATGAAATTAATCACAGAATGGATTTTGATAGAAAAAAATTTCTATTAAAAGGAAAGATGCTTATGTGCTTGAAAAGATTTTTAATAGAAGAGCAATCCAGAAACTTCAGACCACAGAAGTGAAAAAATAAATGGCTATTATTGATATCATTGAAAGAATTAAAAGACCGAAATGAAGCTGGGCTGGGCAGATTGCCAGATGAGATGATAATAGATAAACAATTGAAGTCTTAAAGTGGATCCCAAGGGATTGCAAAAAACCTAGAAAAAGACTATATATAGGGTATATGAGCACAGACTCTCACACAAACCACCACTCTCCACTCTATCTAATAACACTGATACACTTAAGCACATATATGCTGAAAAGATAAATAATCACCAATATACGTATTTGATGCTAAACCAGAAATCATCAGTTGGTCCAGATTATCATCTCCCACACATATATACTATAAGTGCTCAGATATATATTAAGATAGACAATCTTCATATTTTAATGGACAGGCTCCAATCTACTGCACTCTCCAACTCTTCAACCGTCCATCCTGGTTTAGCATGAAATACATATATTGGTGATTATTTATCTTTTCAGTATATATGTGCTTAAGTGTATCAGCGTTATTAGATAGAGTGGAGAGTGGTGGGTTGTGTGAAAGTCTGTGCTCATATACCCTATATATTACATATACAGACACAGGTGTATATATAATAAGCCTGTGTTTCTGTTATTACATTGTAGAGATGTCTGCCCACCCTTGCATATGTATTTAATGGATTATGTCCTGTACATGTGGGGTTCAGATTGTCCTTAGGTCAACATGGGTGTGACAAGAATCTCGGTCTCAGGGTGGCCTACGAGCATTCCATCATCAGATTTTTAATTGGATGGACGGTTGAAGAGTTGGAGTGTGTAGTAGATTAGAGCCTGTCCATTAAAGTATGAAGATTGTCTATCTTAATATATATCTGAGCACTTATAGTATATATGGGTGGGAGATGATAATCTGGATCAACTGATGATTGCTGGTTTAGCGTGAAATACCTATATTGGTGATTATTTATCTTTTCAACATATATGTGCTTAAGTGTATCAGTGTTATTAGATAAAGCGGAGAGTGGTGGGCTGTGTGAAAGCCTGTGCTCATATACCCTATATATTACATATATAGACACAGGTGTATATATAATAAGCCTGTGTTTCAGTTATTACAAAAAGACTATGTGAGATTAATAGATGAAAAAGTGAAATTTGTTTGTGTGATGTGAAGAGGTTAAAAGTGAATTAAACAAAGAGAAAGAAAAAACCATTTGTAGTGGACTAATAATGACAAAAATGATGATATAAAATACTCTATAAATTTGTAAACAATATAATAGCAGGATTGTAAGACTAATTAATACATTTTTCAACTTGCTGAAAACTGATAAAAGTCTATTATTATAAAATGACATGACTGTTGGATTGGGCATTTGACTTTCTAAAAAAAGTAATTTATGGTAAACTTGAAATGTAGTTATCATGACAGAAACAAACTCCATTTACATTATAAAGATTGTTTCAAAGATACTCTAAAAAAAAAGTTCAATATTGACTGCTTTTATTGAGAAGATTTGACTAAAGATAGAATATACTGGAGAGTTCTAATCAGTTGGAGTCTTTCAGAAGTGAAAAATGCTGCAAAAGAAGGTAAAAGACAACATCGCATAAGGGCCTAAAATGATCTATATGTCGACATATTTGTTTTCTATACACCATCGAAACATTTATCTCTAGTCTATTATTATTATTTTATATTTCGATCGTTTTTTTTTTTTAATCTCGGAGTTGGAATGACCATACTCATTTGCTAATGGCTATTGTTGACCATACTCATTTGCTAATGGCTATTGTTGATAATATAAAAATAATAGTTTTAAAAAACCGAAAACAAATGTAATGAGTTTTTTTTTTTTGTAACTAATATTTTTTTCTTAATTATAAATCAAGTTAGTCCCCACCCCTCCCCCTGATGAAACACATTCTTTTGAAATAAGTTTAAAATTTGTTTCTTTTAATGACGAGCAAAAAGTATAAATATTTAAATAGCAAAGTTCAAAAATAAAATTTCCGTGCTGAATGCAATCTAAGACGACTGGTAAAAATATCATATTTATTATGATAAACAGGTACGGCAGTGAAAACTAGTTAAAATTATTTTATTTACACCTCGATTCAATAATTAAATTCATGTGAGAGAAACACATATTTCTGTCCAATAAAAGATCATAATTCAATGTACTCTGAACACAAAACCAAACCTACGGTCTCCTGGTGATAACTCCATTCAAAACCTTTACAATGAACAGTAAAATGAAAGTCATTAAAATTATTAATTACACCAAGTACGAATATTATCCTCAGCAACTCTTTACAAATTTGTTATCATAATTCATAAGAGACTTCCCACAACATTTTTTTTTGGCAAACAGCTAATGCAGAAAATAATAATAATGATATACTTTTTCTGCATTTAAATATTATCGGTTGCGAAAATTATCTTACCAGATTATTAATATGACAATAACTTGGAATCATTTTTATATAAATAAAATGTTGTTTCTATTTGGTTATATATATTCTTTAAATATATATACGTTTTTTTAAAGTAATAATTTCACAGGAATTTCAATTTAATAAAATATACATTACTTTTATTTTTAGATGTAAAAAGAAAAGAAAAAAGATCAAATATATATATACAAGATTTAAACTTTTTGATTATACAGGATATAGCCTTTTTTAAAACAGTGAAAAGATGACCCAATTCTCTCCCCAGTCTACTTACATCCCCATCTCTAAATCAATATACAGTATGTGTTATGCAATGATCTATTTTAGCTGCCCTGCACCGTTTAGTGCAACTAGTAGAGCATCCAACTTGAGATCAGGAGGTCCCAGGATTGATTCTGCTGCACATAGGTCTGGCAATCAAACTTTTTAGGAACCCCGGAGTATTAAAGACATATACCTTTTTTATATAGTTTAGCTATTCACCATAAAAATTTCAAAGCACTAGCATGCTTGGATAATGTATTGCAGCAAGAAAGATGACGGTATATTTTGTATCTTTATTAGGCATCTTTTAAGCTCTTACTGCCTCTTAAAATCTTACAAACTACTTAAAACATTCTTGTAACTCATGGTGCCATTGCCATGCATAATTTGAATCATTTCAAAGATTTCAATAGTAGTTTTGCCCAATTTAAAGCAAAATCTAATGTTAGAGCATTGTTCTATCATGAGTTAGAGTACAAAACACACTGTTACATTTAATGTCATAACTCATGATCCAAACGTACTAGCATCTTCAAATTTTTGTGGTTAATATCTAAAGCATGTCATTGTGTAATGCGTGTATTGATTTAGAGATGGTGTTGCAATTCTCAATCACCTTTTCACTGGAACATATATAATTAAATGTTATATTGTTATTAATTTAAATTTTAATATGTGAAAATGTTTTTAAAATTATAAAATGTCAAAGCAAATGAACTTTATTAATGTATGAATTCGTTTATAGTTTTTAAAGTTTTTTTTTTAGTAAATACTGTAATATATATAAAAAGATATACAAGAGAAGTCAATAAACATCATTAAATTTGATCTATTTTTGCTGCTGGAGTTTTAAAAAAAGGTTATTTTTTTACAAATAAAAAATGAAGTAAAGCGATAAACAGCATGCTACAGAAAATAATATAAGCAGGTGTTGAATCAAACTAAGAAAATAATGATAAAATAACATGATAAATCCAATAAAACATCATGTGCAAAAACATATAACAAAGTATCAACAAGCATAAATTTCAAAAATATAGTCACAGTTAGCAAGATTGCTTAGAAAGTAGTTAAATTATAATATAATTCAATATAGTTTAAAACAATAAAAGCTAAATATTACAAAATTAGTGAATAAATTATATTTTGGCATACTTTTTATATTTTAGAATACACATACTGTAATACTTCTCTACTGTTAAAAGATAAACCATTAATGTGCATATCCACTTTATATATATATAATGAATAAAAATAACAAATTATGTAATTAATCCATTGTACAACTATAACTTATATTATAAATAAGCATTTAAATGCTTATTAACTTATTATTTAACTTTGAGAATAATAACATGGTTGATGAAAGGGAGGGGGGCTGAAACAGGTCATGTGAACTTTGTATTATCCTCGTTAATAATTATATTTTAATTAAACAATGAGGGTTGCTTAATACACTCATTCATAATAATTAGTTACCTAATGTTCTTTAAATTTGTAGAAATTATCATCAGAGTAAAAACTATCAAAATAATTACGATGTAATATTTATAAATGTTAAGTGTTTGTTGCTTATACGTAATGTACCAAACAGCTTTTATTTTGCATTTGTTATTGTTGTTACTATTCATAAATCTATTTTTCATTATCAAAAAAACGCATGACCAATTAACTCTGGAATGGTTATAATGGTGTACAAGATGCATCATACAAGCTTATATATATATGTGTGTGTGTGTCTCATCTCCCTATGATATACTGCATTACAACTTTTTAACATTGCATCTTATGGTATACAAATCCTGTTTATCAAGACTATCCTTTAAATATTAATAAGTTTTTGAAAAACTCAAAAAATAGTATTGTATGACATACAATTGGAGGATATCCATATATTATCAGCTTAAAGGTGATTAAGGATTTATAACTTACCGACTGGTAGGGGCAGAAGAGTAACAGTTGTACTGAGACGCCCGCCTCCAAGACTAACTAAATGAGGTTTATCTGTATGGACTTTTAAGGCTTTTCCAGTTTCAGTCACTTCCAATCCATCCTTTATATAACAATAAAAAAAAATAGATAAATCAAGATATAAAATGCAATATGAATGTTACATTTTTTTTAAAAAAAAAGATTAATGTAATGGAAGTTTAATGTAAATGTACCTATTTGCATAACAAAGGAAAAAAGGATTAAAATGCATATTTGAAAAATGATTTAGAAATTGCAATTTACATCATATAGTTGCAAATATAAAATTCATTAAAAAAAATTCTTTTAAAGATAATTTATGATTTTCTGATCTTTGAATAATTTGATTGATAGTAATAATTAAATTCTATATACTGATATTTTATAAATGATGAATATTAATGTAAATGAATGACTTTATATATGTACACACAAACAAAGCACTCATAATATACTAGATTGAAATTATATTTAACTTCATAATTACATCTCTATCCCAGTTAGTAAGGGCAATTAGTTCTAATGCACAATAAATCAAAAATATTGCATTTAAAAAATAGCAATTATACTGAGTTCCTAAGGGGGGAAGAGAGATTTTGTTTGGCTACTTTAAATTCAAAATATATAAAAATAATCAAAATAAGAGTCATAGATCAATTCATAGATCACATGACCCTATCTCTTAAGCTTGTAAGTTATAAACAGTGAGGATTGCCAATTCCTCTACAAGCTTTATGATAAATGCTTAGCCAGAGCCAGCACTTAAAATATCTCTGTCAGGAACCCTTCCCCAAACCCCTGACCATGCCAGAGCCAGCACTTAAAATATCTCTGTCAGGAATCCCTCCCCAAACCCCTGACCATGGTCAGGGGTTTGGGGACTGAACAAGTGACTTTTAAAATTGCCGCTACTGAATTTAAAATGAAATTCTTCTAAATAGGCTCTTATACAAAAAAAAAAAATACCCAAAACATAGTTTTCTATATGATATTATTCAACAATTAAAAATATTTAGAAAAATATAAAATTTGAATTTTTCTTAAAAACATTCAACTATTTAATTAGATGGAAATAGTCCAACAAATCTTCAGATAAAGAAATTTATATTATTTAATAAATTTCTGTAAGACACTATCAGGAATGAAATCAACCATATTAATATATGGGGACTTGGTAGAAATATTTAATGACATATATGTAAAAAAAAAAAATCCTTGTAGTTAAAAACAATAAAAATTGCAATATTGCAAATTGAATTTGCAAAATATTGAAATTAATATAGGATAAAAGCATATAAATTAAGGCAGAAATATTTTTTTTTTTAATTTATTTTTAAAAAAATGATAACGAAAATAAAGGTGACATTAAAAAATTTGAAAAAAAAAAAAAATCCTATAAAAGATTTTTTTAAAAAAGAAAAACAATATGAAACCATCAAAAAACATCACATGATCGCCATTTCATATGCTTACACATGCAGTACGGAGGGTTTGGTACTCTTAATAAAAAACAATATGAATGATAATATTCTTCTAACAAATATTTTAATACAATATTTTTAGAAACAATTAGCAAATTTAAAAAATCTAATTCTAATTTTTGTATTAAATCTAGATGAAAAAAAAATTATATGAAATAGAAAAAGAAGTATAGCAAATGTAGGTCCAAGAATAAATAAAATTAAAATAATGGATATAAAGAACAATTTTAACATTGTAACATATATTATAATCTATATCAAGAGTTTCTTATGCTATGGGTCATGATCCTATATAGGGACACATAACTAAATTGGGGTAATGAACATTACAAGATTTCTAAATGCACAATTACTAATTTAAAATCAAGTGTGTAATAAATCCAAATTGCTTCTGTCAGCACTTGCCTATGTTGTATTGTATATCCACATTGTATTCTTGGTTCTGAATATAGAACATGCACATTTTGCACCATGCATGGCATTACATCAAGAAACAACAGTAAACACTACTACAAACACCTCATCTCAGATTTAAGATTATTGGATGTTATGAATTGTAGTGTTCTTATTGTATATGTTTTCTACACTTACACAAACATAATACTATTCTCATTTCTTAGTATGTAGTTTCAAATTCATGTTTAATTGCAACAAATGTTATCATCATCACTATATTTGTACATATGTGTAAACAAGATTTTGTTTTGATTAAGTGCAAATAAAAATAATTTCATAAACTAAAGACTATCAAGAAATTATTATCACTAATTATTTATATTTTAGAACAAAAAAGTTTTAGTTATGGATAAATGTTTAAATTTATATATTTTTGTTGATTTTATTCATATATATTGATTTTATTTATTGAAACTTTTTTTTAGTCACTGTGATTCAAAAGCTGTGGAATTGTAAATGCTAGGCTTTTTTGAATTACAGTGATATATATAAAAGTTATGTTAATGGATAAAAAAATTGTGAGTCATTAACATATAATATAGCACATTAAACTGATTAATGTAGACTAGAAATTGTAAACTCTTACAATTATTATTTTTTCTCTGTATTGATATTTTTCTGATATATTCAAGATTGTATTATATGATAGTGAGTCAAAAATTATCTGTACTCTGGTTATATTAGATCTTCTGTTGGCCACACTGTCTTATCAGCAAGACATACTTGTAATATGTACCCAAGAAGAGCAACATGCAGTTTTTTTTTTTTTTGTAGTCTTAGGGTTTGTCCGATGTCGATATTTATTGAAGATTTTGTGCACAATATGGAAAACCCATGAAGGAGACAAATGTTCAGTTTGAGAAGTTGGAGCATTCTCCCTAGTCTTGCTCTTGACCCATCAAACTATCAATTATTTAGTCCCCTGAAGACAACTGTACATTCGTACACAGCTCAGCCTAAAACACTTTTTAATTAAGGAATACGATAGTTGATGACAATGTCAATGAAAAAAGTGTATTGAAAAATAGGGAGGTTATGTTGAAAATATTGTCTCCTGAAAACTGATTAAAATAAATTTTACAATTAGTGGAGATGATTTATGATTTACCCTCATATCTATGTGACAGTATATTCATGAATAATTTTAATTAATCAAACCATTTCAATAAATTGTTCTTTTTTTTTTTTTTTTATATGTCATAGCATCAGCCGAGATGTGAACCCACAACTGTCTGCAACCAACTACTTGCTTGCAAGGCTGCTGTGATGACTTCTCGGCTAACAACGCTTGACAATTTATTGTTTAAAACTAAATTTAGTGTCCATGTCATTCTTATTTAAGTTAGATAATTTCCATTGCATACTTAAATAGTTTATGTCCTGATTGTGTTTATATTTTAGAATAAGACTTTTAGATTGTTAATTGAGAAGAAATTACTATATTATGATTATGAAAATATTAGTCATCATATGTAATCTTCCATAATAGAGGTGGCATTACAGGAATCCATTAGGTATGTACTGATTTTAAATGAACTAGTAAATGATGCAACTCTTGGTGTAACCTTCATATTAGATGTTTGCATATTGATTATGATCAGGAAATGTAATCCATACTTTTTTTTCTTCTAAATGATTTTACAAAATATGAATATGTTGTTTAATTATCATCTCACCTTAACCATTAATTAAGAATCGAGTTCAAAATCTCCAAGCTATATAAAACAACAATTTTTTCTTATTACTACATAAATAATGGCCAATATAGTATATATATATATATATACATCCCTTATACTTCCACATCCTCACCCTTCTTTCTGATAAAATAATGATACAATAGGTAATGATAATAAATCTATAAAAAATAAAACAGGTAAAATATATTTGATATCTTGGAATGATAATAGATGAAAAAATGACATAAAAACTCCATTTTAATTAGGTCATTTAGATAATTAATATTAATTAATGTTTTATAAAATCACCAATATTTTTCCTTTGAATATTATTTTTACTATAAATAAATCTTATGGTAAATCTTTACTAAGATATAAAATAATTTATGTTTATGCCAGCTATTTTAATATTAAAAGACTAACATTGCTGTAATAAAAATAGTTAGTTTAATAGAAGAAAATAATATAAAACGAATTGCTTATAAAAATAAAATTTTCATTATTTGATGAATTTCTTGAAGATATACTTAAATAAATATTTAAAAAATGATAATATTCTCAAAACAGCTTTGTAAAACAATTTAAAATGTATTTTAAAAATTCAGATTCATACATAATTGTAAAATCTTAAATATGGAAATAGAATTAGAATTCACTACATTCCTAAATTATTTAACCAGTTACCTAATGAATTAAAAAAAAATTAATATACTAAAAATTATATAAAAATCAAAAAGCATACTAAATAATAACAATATATATCAATAATTTATAGAAGTATGTAATTGATATAATTAAAATTATCTAATTAATATAATATGGTACTTTACTGTAATATAATTACTTCAAACACTTCTTTGCAAAAAAAAAAAAAAATTATTATATATATATACCAACACAATTTGATACTTCAACTGTCTTGAAGTCTTCTTCAGAGCAATGATATAATGACAAATAAAATAACTATATAAATAATACAATAAAAAACAAATTAAAAATAAAATATAACAAAACAAAACCTAATAAAACTAAAATAAATTAAATGTGACAAAAATGAAATCAAAACCAAATAAAATAAAATAATTCAGATAATATAAAATAAAATAAACAACATTAAATTGAAATACAAAATAAACAAATTATATTCCTGTCTGTGTATATATATAATATAGATATATAATATAGAGAACATACCAATTGCTCAAACACGCTCTTAATTGATTAGTGCAGTAAGAGAAAATATATAAAATCTCTATCCAGAACATTCCTATCCCCAGATCAATTGGTTTCAAACTTTTGTCTCACCTCAGTAAGGAGCTAGAATATTCAGACACTAGATCTAAAATATCAACTCAAAATCCAGTACTTATTTAATACATAATATTTAAATAGAAACTCTGAAAGTTTCAGACATGAAAATGTCTTTAACTCCAGCTATCAAACTTAAATAGCTATATGGGTCAGAACTAAATTCAGATCTACCATATATTAATAGCCTTACACACTATATTACTAATTTGTAAATACAAGCTTATAAAACCAATGTCACACTATATATGACTTGCTTTATTGATTACTATAATTTTACTTTTAAGGCCTTGGCAATGATAAGGTTATTAACATATGGTAGATCTGAATTTAGTTCAGTCCCATATAGCTATTTAAATTAGATAGCTAGAGTTAAAGACATTTTCATGTCTGAAAATTTTAGAGTTTCTACTTAAATATTACATATTAAATAAGTGCTGGTTTTGAGTTGATATTTTAGATCTAGTGTCTGAATGTTCTAGATCCTCACTGAGGTGAGTCATAAGCTCGAAACCAATTGGTCTGGTGATAGGAATGTTCCAGAAAAAGATTTTAAATATGTTCTCTCACCGCACATCAATTAAGAACTTGTTTGAGCTAAAGGCATGCTTTCTATATTACATGTTTGTAAATACAAGCTTAAAAAAGCAATGTCATGCTATACATTACTTGCTTTATTGATTACTATAATTTTACCTTTAAGGCATTGGCAATGATAAGGCTATTAATATATGATAGATCTGAATTGAGTTAAGTTCCATGTAGCTATTTAAGTTAGATAGCTGGAGTTAAAGACATTTTCATGTCTGAAAATTTCAGAGATTCTACTTAAATATTACGTATTAAATAAGTGCTGGTTTTGAGGTGATTTTTAGATCTAGTGTCTGAATGTTCTAGCTCCTCACTGAGGTGAGCCATAAGCTCGAAACCAATTGGTCTAGGGATAGGAACATTCCAGATAGAAATTTTAAATATTTTCTCTTACCGCACTTATCAATTAATAGCTTATTTGAGCTACTGGTACACGTTCTATATTACATATTTGTAAATACAATCTTATAAAAGTTAATTGATGCTATATATGATTTGCTTTATTGATTAATATATATATATTCACACACAACTTAATTTAAATATATTATTTCTCTTACATAATCCCTAAAATATTGCTATTTCTTATAAATTAAAACTAATTTTATTATTCTCAAATTAATAAAATATTTCTTTATTTTTATATATTTCTCTGTTTAACATTAATTCATTTACAAAAAAATATTCTTTTTAAGTTTTAAATCATATATGTCTATTATCTTTTTATTCATTTTTCTGCTTTATTAATAATATTTTATATCTATTTTATAATTAAAAATCATAAATATTCTAAGTCTTTTTAACTTATCATATCCTAGCTCCCTCTATTACAAACTAAAATCACTATAATTCTTTTTATTTCTATATATTTTTAACTTACTAATCCATATCATTTATAACCTTCTTATTACTATTATAATTCTTTCTTTAAAATGTATACTTCATATTTTGTAGTTTTATATTAGAATGTCATGACAAGGTTTCTTATCTCATAAATACATATTATCTATAAATAAATTCATAAATACTCCTATGTAAAAAAGTGACGGTCATGGTTTGCAGACCGTACTGCCGCCGCCAGAGGGCGCGGCGACATCATCAACAACCGGCCTGAAAATGACAAGTGATAAATTTTTTTACGAAAACACCTCAAAATCGACAAATAAAAATGCCTAAGGCAATATATGTACAGCAAATAAAGCGAAAACTACAAATTAAAAAAAAATGCAAGAAAATGCTAAAAAATTCAAATACAGTCCGCAAACTAGGACCAAAGTGACTTTATGAATGATTTAACAAACTTTTAAAATTTTATCATTTTATAATTTCTTTTATAATCAAAAGTATCCCAAATCCAAAACTCAACCAAACTAGCCAAGAAAATAAAATCTACAACACAACCAATGGTTTCTCTGCTACAATCAGATTTTTCAAGTGTAAAGAACTACAAAATGACATATTTATATTAAACATTACCCACAATTCCATTTATTTCACATCCACCCTTAATATTAAAAGAACTTTTAAATAAATTACTTACCTTAGCTTCCTCAAAATTAATAGTGTGGTCTGTATTTTTTCATGGACATACAAAGTAGAACTAAGATATTTATTTCTCATCCTACTTTTATGTACCTTTATTCTTTCATTTAATCTCAAACTAGTCTGACCTATATAAACCTTCTTACAAAAACAAGGAATAATGTACACTACACCAGGAATAGTTTTCCTATCAAAAATTTCCTTTGTATTATTGAATAAATTATTCAATGTAATAGCCCTTTTCCAAGCAATTTTCTTATTTCCAAACAAATTACTATTTTTACATACAATTTTATACGACAATTTAAATGCAAAAAAATAAATCATATTTTTCTTTATCCTTTACATCCTTACAAATATTACTATTAAATAAAATACTTTTAACAAATTTATCAGAGTAGCCAACACTCAAATAATATTTATAAAATTGACCTTTCTGAAACAAAGCTACCCCACTAAAATTATTTAACTTCCTATTTCTATAACAATAATTCCCTAAAGCAGATACTTTATGAAATACAGATTGATAGCTATCAGGTTTATTTATAGACTTTAATTCTTTACTTTTAACATAATGACTACATATCAAACAATTAGTCTTTAGATTTCTAATCACCAAAAGATCTAAAAAATTTAATGTAACAAAATTTAATCCTCCTCCTTCTACTACATATTTTATACAAGGATCAAAATAAACTCATTTACCAACTCCTTCAATTTATCATTCTCAACTACAAACAATTATCCACATATCTAACAAATAACTTTAAATATAAACAATTTTTTTAATAATAATTTCCTCTTCCAAATAACTAATATAACCTGAACAACTAAAGAAGAAATAATATAACCTATTATCCGTCCTTCCTTAATGTTATAAAAATTACTATTGTAAGTAAAATACATAGAATCCTCTAACAATAAAAGCAAATCTTTAATGACTTTAATTTTATTTTTTGACAAAGATGCATGCTTAACCAACACAGACATATGCTTAATCTATTTAACAGACTAATACATATGCTTTTAATTTATTTTATGCAATTTTGGGTACTTACTTTATATTTAATGATTTAGTTTTAGAGCTTGTTGTGATAGCTTTTAAATATTCAACATAAAAAATAGTTTTATTTCTTAAATCATTTTTTTGTCCCCTAAAAGTTTAATAAATTAAGATAAAAGAAAAATCAATTTGATTTCTTAATTTTTTTTCCCCTCCTAAAAGGCATATTAAATAATGGAAGTGATTTTAATAATTATAGTTTAGTTTAAGTAAAATCAATCTTTCTCCTAAAGAAACATGGTTTCTATCTACTTTTAACATCTTGTGAAGGGATATAATCATAAACATATGACCAAAGATATGAAAAAAATATATGTTTCTCAGCAGCACTCATCAGTTGGCCGAGACAAATTTTTTATATATATATATATTTTTATAGCAAATTATTACAGTTTAATGATTGTGTCAAATTAATAAAAATCATTAATATATTTCCATTAAGTGGTTTGTGGCAGAGTTGTGAGGGCAGAAAGTTTGACACAACAATTAAACTGTAGTAATTTGCTATCTATATTTATTGAACAATGATATATATATAAAATTATAGTCTGGGCCAACTGATGAGTGCAGCTGAGAATCACATATCTTTTTCATATCTTTGGTTATATGTTTATGATTATATCCCTCCACAAGGTATTAAAAGTAGACAGAAACCAGCCTCTATCTTGCATGTTCGACAGGTTAATTTGACATTTTGAATAAATGTATATTTTTGTATTTGAATTAATGTAGATTTTTGTACATGAAAAAATCAGACATTCCCTGAAAATAAGCCCTAAGACATCTTTTGGACCAAAAATTAATATAAGACCAGGTCTTATTTTCAGGGAAACACAGTATATATATATATTGGTTATTTATTATCTAACTTATGTTATTTTAACCTTGTTTTTATTAAAAAAAAAAAAAAATGTGCTTTTTCCACATTATTTTCAATCCCACTATCTAAACATTGTTTGCATTTTATTATATATACTTCATTATTTCTTTATTATATCTTAGATATTCATTATCCAGTAAATTTAATAAGTTTTCTTTTTTTAATTCACTATAATATTATTTTTATTTTTACATAATTGTTTTCACTTTTCTTATTTCCATCATTCTTATCAATTTTATTTATTTATTTTTTTCTTTCATATGTCATAGCATTGGCCGGGAGATGAACCCACAACCGTCTGCAACCAACTACTTGCTTGCAAGGTGGCTGTGATGACCTCTCGGCTAACAACACTTGACAATTTTATTTATTTTATACTATATTTTTTCAATACTTCTCAAGTATGTATCAGAGAAATTATTAAATTTTTTAACTCTTCAATTATTAAATCTTTTTATTTATTATAGTCTTTTTTTTTTTTTAACTAGAGTTTAAAAAAAAGTAATTTCCCTGTACACATAATTAAGAAAAGTATTGAAAAAATAAGAGTATAAGATAAATAAAATTGATAAGAATGTAGAAAAGAGAAAAGAAAAACAGATGTATAGAAATAAAAACAAATAATAATATTATAATAAGTTTAATAAAATTATAAATATGCTTAATTAAATTGAAAGACTGCAAACCTTTCACGCTTATTATAATACTTATCTGACAGCCAATCAGATGTTATGATAGCTGTCTAGATAATGATCAAACCGTAAACACAAGACAGAGAATTTTATAAGAAAAGGGCAGTCGACCCTTTCTTTACTTGTCTTTCTATATATCTAAGCCAGTCTGAAGTATCTAAGTTTGAAAGCATGATGCTTTAAATATCTTCACATTTAACTCATTGAGTCTAAATTACAAACATACAGCGCAAAATTCTACAATTTACTACGCAGTAAATAATATTTATTTTATATAAAGCGCAGATAGATAGTTGAAATTAAATTGAAAGACTGCAAATCTTTCACCCTTATTATTAACTTATCTAACAGCCAATCAGATGTTATGATAGCTGTCTAGATAATGATCAAACCGTAAACCCGAGACAGAGAATTTTACAAGAAAAGGGTGATCCATCCCTTTTCTTGTAAAATTCTGCCTTGTGTTTACGGTCTGATTATTATCTAGACAGCTATCATAACATCTGATTGGCTGTCAGATAAGTATTATAATAAACGCAAAAGATTTGTAGTCTTTCAATTTAATTTCAACAAACTATCTGCGCTTTATATAAAATAAATATTATTTAAATATGCTTAATAAGAATTCAAAAAGATAAAAAAAATAGTTAATAAAAAAAAGAGAACACCTTTTAAATTTACTGGATAACAAATATATAGGATATAATAAAGAAATAATTAATGAAGTATAAAAAATAAAATGCAAATAATGTTTAGATAATGGGATTGAAAACAAATATGTAGAGAAACTAAAAATTCTACAAAAATAATAAATCACCAATATATATATATATGCATATAAAGAAAACAAAACAAATTTACAGAAAGTTCAATAAAAATGAAGTTATGCACAGACAATACTAAAAAAATAAAAGAAGCAATAAAAAAAAAGATAAAACCAAAATTTATTAGATATTCTAGGATTAGGATGACATTATTAAAAAATATATATTTATTAAAAAGATATATAAATGAAAATATATATGGAGAAAATACTTATAAACATAGGAGTACAAATATTAATGTATTTATTGATAATATGCATTTATAGGATTAAAAAACATGGCATAACATTCAACTGTAAAACAGTATGAGATATAAATTTATAAGAAAAAATTATATAACAATATATAATAATAGTAATATGGTTATAAATGATATAGTATTAAGAAGGTAAAATATAATAAATAAAAAGTGATAATGATTATAGGTATAGTTTAAATAATCTGTAATAGAGGAAGCTAGGATATATAAGATTTAAAAAAAAAAAAAAATTGGGAAATTTTTAAAATGAAATAGAAATTAAAAACAGATTATAATATTTATGGCTTAGCTGTAAAATAAAAAGATAATAAAGATATTAAAAATTAAAAAGAATATTTTTTGTAGATGAATTAATGTTGAACAGAGAAATATACAAAAATAAATGAATAATCTCACTTTTCCAGACACAAGATATCGCTAATATCACTATTACAGTATAAAAACATAGCGCTATATAATATATCTCATTATACTGTATATATTTAATTTCAACTAAAGAATGATGTGTCATAAATTGTAAAGATGTCACAAGCATCATTCGTTCAAACATAATAAATATAATTTAAAGTCATTGCCTAACATCTTCACACTCTCATTTCCATACGCTTAAGATTTTGCCCATAAATAAATTTTTGGGTTGAAAGGATGGGTGGATTCATTCCATCTTTTCTAAAAAAAAACTATATCTTGTGTTTGGAAAAGTGAGAATATTCATTTAGAATTTATATATGTGTGTCATGCAAAGAAGAACAAACAATACTACAAAGTTTTAATGATAGTGAATGACAGACAAAAGAAACCTTTATTAGTTATGCTAGCAAGATTCTACAAAGTTTCACTGATTGAGCTGCAGGCTATTACCCTATAATCATGTATAGATATATATGAAAAATCCCTTCTTTTGTAATGATAATGATAGACAAAAATTTATATTATAATTTTTCTTAAAAATATTTCCGGCCAATGGATGGGTTACATAAAATTCAAGAAAGAGACATAATTCATTAACTTTATGGATAGAGCACATGGTAATAAATAAATGGTTAAACCCAACTAAACACTTTTGGACATATTTAAATCACAGACTTCTACTAATGACCAAAGAAAATGAAATAGTGACCCCAGCAGAAATTTCCAGCTATGATTGAAACATTTCAATAATATTTTGAGAAAGATTTCAAAATAAATATAAATATACAATATTGTGTCCTAAGGTGATAGCATATTGTGGGCTGTGAGACTCGAGACATAACAGCAAACAAGAGGTTAATACAAGACCGGATAGCACTCCGTCTCTAAACTGAGTTAGAGAAAGTGGAATCCGTTCGCTAACCACGTGAACCAGATTCACAATGCAGAGATTTCTTGCTTAGCGTGAACCGGATTCAGAATACGGAGCTTTCTTGCTTATGTCCAGTTACGTACACTGAAATATCTGAAATAGATATGAGGTCCAGAATTTTTATTTATTTTCATGGAGCTCCAGATGCAGGCATATTAACCTGAGTAGACTTGGTAAAAGAAAAGCACTGTATACATGTTGAGGTGCCCACAGATCACCCAGTGGAAGATACCATATAAATACAGTCAAACGACCTCTAAATTTAAAAAGAAACCCTCTGCAAAACATATATATAAAACATTACTAAAAAACTCAACCACCACTAAAAACTCCACAGAAAAATAATAGTAACTTTCCCTTTTATAAAATTCAGATCACTAATACAAGTGGGCGGATATTTTATTGATTTAGTTGAAGTTTAACCTATCTACCCACAGAGCCAACGGTATTTATAAAACTTTAATATATGTATATACATATTGTCAAATGTACACTCTCTTATTACAAAAAAAAAAAAAAAAATGTGAACATTTATTTTATTTCACGCTCTTTAAAATAGAAGTTTAATTTCATAACCCTTCATTGACTAAAAAAATAAAGACATCGATCAGGATCTTTTCTTATATATATATAAAAAGGGCTAAATTAAAAATCTTTGAAATTTTATAATAGGATCTTTTAAAGTTATACGAAAGAATCTTTAGCCATTAAATATTAATTCTAAGAATGGGATTTGCGCTTTCTGTGATTTGCTTTCTCTCTTTCCAAAATAAAATATATACATAAAATAAATACTTAATTACATGTGCATAATGACGGTAAGTTAAGTGACACATTTACAATTAAATTAATAAAAATTACTGCCGCCATTATACAAAATAAATCATCACCCATTATATTATTTTTATAAAGAGAAAAGAAGCAATTGACGAAATATAATGTTACAAGACACAAGACGCAAACATATAGATTTCAAATATATCCATATAGATAATAGAATACCAAAAATATATTAAAGATTGACATTAAGGAAAGGCAAACATATTTCAAATTATAGAATAATTACCGGTAACTAGAAGGCTGGTGTAAGAATGGAAACTGTTGATGTTGAATGGTAGTTCCTTTTTGAGTCTTGATGTTATTTCACATTTCCATTGAAAGAATTTTGTATTGAACAGGGTATGGCATTTCTCATGAATGCAGGGCACTTTAGTTCTCAGGCTGGCTCACATGTCTACGACTCCAGTCTCGGGAACGGGCAGGAGAGTGAAGGTAAAAAATATCACTCACTCATTTCTTTTTGCAGAGTAGCTCATTTTGTGATTTATGGATATATATGCTGAACAGAAAGAAAAAGACTATGGCTTGAAGACAATACAGCAAGCTTTCCCAGTAAATTATCTTGTAAATTTCAGCAAACTTCTTCCCGAAAAATTCTGAATAAATGCTAATTCTTCAGCAAGACTACAGTAAGCATAAGACCGGAAACAACGAAAAATTCTTTATTTATACCCTTTTCAATTCTATTTTTAATTAAACTACTTATTAGTAGCCTATTGTTTCAAATTTTCCGTTATCTATTTTTCTTTCAATTAAAAATGTTTCATAAATTAATTGCATTCTTTAATGGATTCTATTTAATTAAGAAAATTTATATCTTATCTATTTCTGCCATATTTTAAAAAATAGTTACAAATAAAAAATTTAATTTTGTATATTTTATTTCATTGATTTCTTTTTTTAAACACTTTCCCTCTTTAACTTATGTAATTATTTGTGCAGATGATAATTTATTTTAAGAAAGGAACGTACATTCAATGTGGTTGGACTTAGGGTCTTAGCTAGTCCATAGTGAATGGTGAAACCAGCATATATATATTTGTATATATATGCAGAGCTTCAGTATGTGTATTATAAAAAAAAAAGGGGGGGGGGGATATATCTGTGTTCGAATATAATATTGAAATGATAAATTGTGATATTTAAATTTTGATCATATGTTTAACTATAAATAATTTAATGTAATTATTTGTGGAGTTATAACTAATCCTAGTTTATAATTCTTTGTAGGCTATTATTTATAAGAAATGTGTGAAACAGGTATATATTGAAAATGGAAAGTTAATATCTGAGTTGTTTAGATAAAATGAAGATAAGGAATTCTTATTTTAGGATGCACCAACGAGTGTTCTATCAACATTTAGCTTAATATCATAAATTGCAATTGGAAATTAGTTCAGGATAAGATAAGTTGTCATATTTGAGAGTGTATAGTATAAAAGTTTCTTCTTTTTTTTGTATTTAATTATAGAGTTTGATAACTAAGACCATAGGAAAATTGAGTTTGATATCAGAAAACAAATTAATGTTTTCTTTTTTATTAGAAAAAATGTATATTTTACTAAATTTAGTTGCAACATAATTTTTTGCAAAAAATAGAACATAAATGTGTGTTCTTCTCATCATTTTTGCAAATAACTCAATTTGCTTCGAAACATAAATATGTGTTTATTTCCACTAAATAAAGTTATAGGTCACTATTTTATACAAAAACTATTTGTCATCATTTATCAAAATTGATGAATTCATGCAGACATTATTTTACAATATCGCAAGATTAGAAAGTTATAGCCAGACTAATAGCATGAGATATTTCACAGCAGGTGTAATACATAAGTACAAAAAAAAAAAAATCAATGATAAATTAAATATTTACAAAAAAATTTCCATAGCATGGGATTGAGAACATGATTAATGAACTGTGGGAATTTAAGATTACAAAAAGTTCTGAAATTTTCCTGAGCATCTAGATACATGGCCTATAGCCAATCTAGCTAATCATCAAACAATGTGTCTGAACCTACCCTGACACCTCTCTGAGGAGTGCCAAAGCACAAAACCATGGTCAGGGGTTTGGGGAGAGGTTCCTGACAGAGATATTTTAAGTGCTGGCTCTGGCTAAGCATTTATCACAAAGCTTGTAGAGGAATTGGCAATCCTCACTGTTTATAACTTCCAAGCTTAAGAGATAGGGTCATGTGATCTATGAATTGATCTATGACTCTTATTTTGACTATGTACCAATAATAGATTGAAAGATGAGTATTGATTGAAAAAAGGTAATATGATACGGCCTTCATCATTAAAAGATGGAGAATATACTCCTATAAATTCTGAGACAAAGTTTATTCTTATGTTTACAAATCTAGCATATATAATAATGAAATACCATCAAAGAATATACTTCATATATAAAAAGGATTATCATGAGCAGCTTATTCTTGCCAGGATTAAATTAATCTTTAATCTGGTTGATGGCATTTTTTGCAATGGATTTTGAGGAAATAAATTAACTATACGATTATCATGAGCAGCTTATTCTTGCCAGGATTAAATTAATCTTTAATCTGGTTGATAAGCATTTTTTGCAATGGATTTTGAGGAAATAAATTAACTATACTTACAAAATCTCTGCATGACTAATAGTCAATAATATTGTGATATAATTAACATTGTTATACTAAAGATAAAACAGGTTATAGAGAAATAAGTCTTGAAAAAAAATTTCCTTACAAATTATTGATATCTTGGGGGGTGGGGGTGATTCTTTCTAAACTTGAATGTGATTAATTCATGGTGAATGAATTAAGATTCCAATATACTCAACTATTACTGCTCAACTATTACTCTCAGTGCTTCAATGTCACATGACTGTCTAAGTGCCAAATCATTTGATTACTATTTTCATTAAAGCACAAACAGATTAATATTAAATTAGTAACTCATGCTAAGTATTGGTAAATGTGTAAGCTTTAGGAATATCAAGATAGTTGGAGAAAATAATAAAGAAATTTGAATTTTAATAGTACTGTTTACAATAATTGAAATTCTCAAAATTATAATGAATGAGCTTGTTTGTTTTTGCTTGTTTGATAAATAGACTACCCACATTAATAACCAGAGAGGCAAAATATTAATATCATACTTGAACTATTTTGACTGCTATAGAAATTGTTGAGACTTTTAATCAATCTGTGTTACTTATTTATTTCAAAATTATAAATATAATTAAATATTTGGCAGAGCAAGGACAATATGTTTAAATTAGAAAAATGAAATTGTGTAGAAACTGAATGATTTCTTGATTTTGTCAGTAACTCTAATCATTGACAAACTTGCCCTTTCTTTATTTCCATCCCCCCCCCCCAAAAAAAAAAACAACAACTTTATATTTTGAAAGATGTTAATTAGTGTGTTTTGTATTTCTTTATTCTGATTACCTTAAACTCTTCTTTAAAATCTCCCATAATTATTAGGAAAAGGAATTCAAAATATTTTTATTTTCCTTTACTGTTTTGTAAAGGATTGTTCAATATTAAATGAGATTCAATTAAGTTAAGGGAATAAGTAGCCAAATAGTGTAATGAAACAAGGATGAAATATTTACTTGTGAGAGTTAAAAGTATTGAAACAGATTTGAGATGAATAATGATATTCAAAAAAGAAATAGATATATTATAAATTTAAACCTATTTACAGAACAAAGAAATCCGAACACATTACTAAGATAATTTATAAGCCAGAATTCCAAAAGAATCCTTTAAATGAACTTGTAAATAATGGCCACCTTTCGTTAAATCAATGTAAATTGATTATGACATAGAAAAGATGATCACTTTTGTTTAACTTTCAGTTGTCATATAATAATAAATCAAACATTGATGCTTAAAAACACTGAAACTTTTTATTAATGGTGATTTTTGTTTTTATATTAATCAAGCCAACTTGTTTCAAATATTAATTTAGATGAAATTCTAATAATTTTTAAAGAGCATAAAAAATTTTATGGTTTATCAAATATGTAGCATTAAGAATATAAACCTATTCACAAAACAAGCAACTTCAAATGCATTACTAAAATAACTCCCAAACCAGACTTCCAAAAAATCATTTAAATAAACTTGTAAACAAATGCCCATCTTTTTTTATATTAATGTCAATCTATTTTATCAGATAAAAGATTATCATTTTTATCTCATGAAAAGCAAAGGAATTATAAATATCACACCTTATTTTTCTTGCTACATACTAAGTTATTAATACAGATATAATCCTATTAATACAAATGCATATTATTCAATAATTATAATTCAAATATAATTTCAAAGATGATTTTTGACATTTTATAATACTACCATTATACTCCAATTCAGTTTATATAAACAAATAATGTTTAGAAAACATGAAAATAAAAGTATATATCCCCCATGGTTTCCCTATATGCTTTAACTGTCTATGGAAAATAATAATTATTACTTATTCAAGTACAAGACAATAATATTATTCTAGATCAAATAGGGACAACCTGCAATCACCAAGTAGCACTTTATAATTTTCTGTATGGCACATTTAATTCATGATTGTAGCAGCATAATAACTTAAACGACTAAACATCACATGATCACCTCTTATACTAGCACATAATTGTGCTAAACAAAGGCAAAACTCTCCATACAGTAGTGCCACCCTGTGCCAACCAGAGTAATCAATTGATGCCAGAAGGGATTTTACGCACAAGCCTTCTGGCATCCATTGATTACTCTGGTTGGCAGGGTGGCACTACTGTATGGAGAGTTTTGCCTTTGTTTAGCACAGGGGTCCCCAACCCTATGCCCGTGGGCACCATGGCGCCCGCAAAACATTTTATGTGTGCCCTCCGCTATCCGAATACGATAAAAAATTATTTATCTGATACAAATAAATTTAATTTTTAAAATTTCTTATAAATTGTGTATTGCTATGACACATGAGGAAAAAAAAAATACTATACTTTATTTTAGAAATAAATATTTTTTTGTACATTATGTGTATTATTAAAAATATCCAACTATAAATTTACATTGAAAAAATAAATGGTGCCCGCCACCTGGACGTATTATAGAATGTGCTCTTAAGTGTAAAAAGGTTGGGAACCCCTGGTTTAGCATAATAACTTCTTAATAAAAGTATTGTATGTTTTGCTCTAGCCCAACCACTTATGTTTTCTCTAAAATGTTGTAATTTTTTTATATTTTTTGCTTTATAAATCTTACATAAACATTTTTTACAAATAATTTTATTTTGTTATTATTTTGTACTAAATTTGATATTTGTGAAATTTTTATTTTAATGATATGGAATAACTTATAATGGACAATGTCTCATAAAATGCGCTACTCAAAAAAGATTGCCTAAGCTTGCCTTAGAAACTAAACAATAAAAATGTTTATTAACAAATTTTAGTTTTACGTATAATTAATTTCTGTTTAGGTCATTAAATTTGTGTTTGACCTGCTGTGAAATATCACACATGTATTAGTCTGGTGATGACTTTCAAACCTTGCAATCTCATAAAATAATGCTTACATGGGATCTTCTAACAAACTTAATCCATCAATTTTCATAAATGATAAAGTAACTTTATTAGTACAAAAAAAAACAACTCTGTATTTATTTGTTTTTGAAGCAAATTGAATTATTTGCAAAAATGATGAGAACTAACCTTATTTTGTATAAAATGGTGACACTAGAAATAAATGAACATGTTCTTGCAAGAAATAATGTTGCAACAATTAAACTTTTAGTAATATACATTTATTCCAATAAAAAAAGATTGTTTCTTGAAATACTGGATGAGCTGAAGTTTTTTTTGTCTTGCAAAATGCAAATGAAAGTGTAGCTATGATTTACATGAAAATGTTCATATTTGGCAGCTCGCAAGTGGTCACTTTTGTTGAATTTTTTTTTCTTTTCAGAATAACATGCTACATGCACAAACTTCTTGCAGATAGTTATTCCAGTTTATCATTGTCTTTTGAAAGTAGTGGACTACGTCGACCTTAGTAGTGGGAAGTTCCCAAATTTTAATCAATCATTTCATTGGATAAACATGTGATTCAAAAAAATCCACTCAGCAGGAATTAAAGCTGGACAGTAAATCATGTATATATCTTACTTTCACCAGATGATCAATTAGTCACCACAATATTCTTTAAATCATAAAATTTACAGTGAAACCAGTATTTTGTGTAACAACTTTCTCCTGACTGGAACATTATGTAATATTCAGTTAAAAAAATATTTATTTTCCTCTTTAGAAGATTATAAAATGTGTTTAATTCGATGATTATTTACACATTTATTTGTGCTGTTGACTTTCAACACAGCAGGTCTAATCAGTAAGCACCTTTACAATTTTTTACAATATTTTAATAATTTGGTAATTCAAGTAATTTAACATTTTTTAGTTTCTGCATTGTTAGTTAAATCATTAAATCTATTTTGACCCACATAAATAAGAAAATTTCATTCAGCCCACTGACAAAAAAAAGTTGCCAACTCCTGTTCTAGATACATAAAATTCCACATCCATAGAAAATAATTTATAACATGAAAAAGTTATGATTTTGTGATTTATTATATTCTGTTTTAGACAACCAGTAGATAAGAAAGAGTTGGCAGTAGTCATATAAATTCCCAGATAATTTAATTATTTAATCTTCAATTAAAAGCAATGTTAGCATAGAAACTATACTAAGATCAATACCTAGGATTATAGTCTACATCAAATATTTAATTGTCTAGTTATGTAAGCAAACAGTAATTTTAATATGTGATAGAAGAACATGTTAAAATAAGAGTCATAGATCACATGACCCTACCTCTTAAGCTTGTAAGTTATAAACAATGAGGATTGCCAATTCCTCTACAAGCTTTGTGATAAATGCTTAGCCAGAGCCAGCATTTAAAATATCTCTGTCAGGAACCCCTCCCCAAACCCCTGACCATGGTTTCATGCTTTGGCACTCCTCAGAGAGGCATCAAGGTAGGTTCAGACACTAGATCTAAAAATACCAACCCAAAACCTTATGCAATTTTATACTGCTAAGACTACTAATATGTGGTAATGCTGAATATCTATCAGCCCCATATAGCTATTTGAGTTAGATAGCTGGCTTTGAAGACATATAGATGTCTGAAAATTTCAGATTTTTCACTCAATAGATAACTTTTAGATAAGTGCTTGGCTTGGGTTGGTATTTTTAGATCTAGTGTCTGAACCTATCTTGACACCTCTCTGAGGAGTGCCAAAGCATGAAACCATGGTCAGAGGTTTGGGGAGGGGTTTCTGACAGAGATATTTTAAATGCTGGCTCTGGCTAAGCATTTATCATACAACTTGTAGAGGAATTGGCAATCCTCATTGTTTAAGAACATGTTGTTTGTAAAAAGTTTCTTTTACTAAGAAGTAACAATCATAAATTAATATTTCTGTTTATTGGTATATTTTCTTTCCCTTCTCATAATCTCTAAGCACTATTTGGTTATATTTTAAAATAATATGACTTAAAATGTGGTTTAAAAAACAAAAAAGACCTTAGGAAAAACTTAAGCAAAATGATTTTGAGACTCTTACATTTGTTTTGAGTTATATTTCCCACAATAAGTAAATTCATCAGTTGTAATATTTGTTCAAGATTACTCAGGTGGCCTACATATAAATTTCTACTGAATTGTGATTATTCTTATGTAAGAAATATTAATCACAAATATGACATATTTAGGCTTTATCAAGTTAGATAATAAATGATATATTGTGAATGGTAAACAGTAGATAGTAAAATTAATTTTATAACCAGTAATGCTTATAACTCATACAGTTGGTATTTATATCTTTGTAGCATTGTTTTAATTAACAGACAAAAATAGCAATGGTCACATAAACTCTAAAGATAACTAACTTTCTGTCTATATATTTACAGTCTTCATTCAGTTCAAAGAAATTATCAAAAAAAAAAATTAAAACTATCAACACCAAGAATTATATACAATCTATTCCAGATATCAAATTTTCTAGCTATATAAGCAACTGAAGGCATTTTATTAGTTGAAAGAATAATTCATATCAATCTCTTTCTTTTGCAGTATAAAATTAATAAAAAATATTCTTGATTAGCTATATAGATTTATGCAGCTGAATAAAGATATTTGAAATTCTTGGCTTATTAGTATAATAATTACAAGGAATTTCTGCATAATTACATTTATCTTTTTACTGTTAACAAATATATATTTTATATACTGTAACTTGCTCCTAAAAATCATCATCATTTGATAATAGTGATCGAGGGACAAAACTTTTAAATTATAACACTTGCCTATATAGAAAGCTCCATTTTTACCATCATTATTTTCACAATTAATCTTATTTGATTTTCTTTTATATATATATAAAACAGATAAAACACATATATTATTATATTTTTAAAAGATTTTTAAAAAAGCATTTAAAATTAATAACATTCTAATTTTTTTTTTTTTTGTTAAATTGCATAATTTATTTCAAACATTTAAATTCTTTTTTTTTTTTTTTTTTACCGAATTTGAAAAAATTGAGTAATGGGTCTCATAAATATTTTACACTAAACTGGACATCATTCTGAGCTTTTATTTATTGTAAGCAGACTGGCATCCTCTGACAGATATTTTTAACTTTCCCCACATCAATCTATCAACAGTCACATTGTTAAGAAACCATTTTGCCTCCTCGATGGGTGAAACTATTAGGACGTTTGTAATAAATGACTTCTTTAAAAATGAAGTCACTCTCAGGAGAATAAAACTCTATACAGTCGATTTCATTGAAGAGTGCTGATGACAATCCTGCCACAACATTGAAGAATTGAAAAACTGTATACAAATATTTGAGCAACAAAATATGAAAGATATTTTCAAAATTTAAATATATGCCACACATACGCATGTGTTTCTAAAAGCGTATATACAATTTATATGCTTATGAAAATTTTCAAATATTAACTACCGTGCAAATTTATATATTGTCACGATCACCAACAATAAGACAATAGTTTAATGCTCAAAAGTTCATAAAGAATTCGAGTATCGGAAATGACAGAACTGGGCTGATACATGTTCCTCGAGCCCCAGAGACGATCATTCCCTACTCTCAAACTACGTGTCATTGATAGTCAACTTATGACAGATATAAACTGACGCTTTTTCACTGAGATTAACATTTGGAATATTTTTTGAGATGCTTCTGTTAAAAAAAATTCAGCCTTAAGGCAATAGGTTGTCAATTATCCAAATGTCAATCACTTGAGATACGATGCGATTACTCAAATTACTGCTGTTATTAGCATTACCACCATCCTCCTTTCTAAAATTACAAGTATCTTCTCAGTGTTTGTTATTTCGGCTTCTTAATTCGTTCTCATTATTTATTTGAAAATAGAGAATATGACGATTGAGATTGATTTGATTACAAATTAACCTAAGAATAATAATTATGATTGCTTAAAAAAAAAAAAGTAGCAAAGATTTAAATTAGGAAATGCTTAATTTCAAATTTTACAAGTATTATTTATTAATACGCTGCATTTATTTATTAATAATCTCGAACTTAAAATATTAATTATCTTTACATTGATTTTCTTTCAAAAAAATGAAAATGTTCGCACGACTCTCAAAAAAGAAGATTTATTTAATTCTAGTTCAATACTAACAGGAAAAATTGAGTTGTGATAATTACGATTTCTGAATAATAATTAAAATTATTAGTACTATTTTATTAAAAAATTTATTGAAATTGTGTTTTTATTTTTGTCTTTCTCAGATTAAAATTTTAACGTCGTTTAATAACGCTATTGTTGCTAATCAAGATTAATAGTAAAGCATATTTGCTTTCTAATTAATATTACTAACATTTTAAAATACAACTGTGAAAGTGATATGTTAGACTATTTCCATCATCTATCAGTAAATGTTGAATGTATAGAAAACTGTAACTTTATTTAAACTTTTCAAATACAAACAAATTGTTAGTAATAACACACAAATAGGCGACGCAGGTGGTTAGTAATTACACAACGTCTCAAGTAGTATTAATCTCTCTTCTTCTTCAGGTGTTGCTAGCCAGACAAGTGAGAGTATTAGCATAGGAGTCAAACTTAATCTTTAGATTCTTGAATATCGATTTATGGCAATGCATTCTACCCAACTCAGCTATTCTGTCAAAGACCAGAATAGTTCAGTTGGTTAGAGCCTTGCCTTAAAATTTAATATTGACAGAATAACTGAGCTGGTTAGAATGTGCTGCCATAAAATTCTATATTCAAGAATCTAAAGATGTAAATTCAACTCCTATGCTAATACTATCTATCACTGGTCAGCTAGCAACAGCTGAAAAAGAGTGGAGACTAATACTCGAGACTTTGTGTAATTACTAATTACTAACCTGTGTTGCCTATTTGTGTGCTACTAACAATTTATTTGTATTTGACAAGTTTAAATAAAGTTTAAAATTTTCTATAGAGTCAACATTTACTGATAAATGATGGAAACAGACCAACATATTACTACTAACAATTAAATTTTAATTTCTATTGATTATAGTAGATTTGCTTTTTTTATTACACTAGAACAGTCTATTAATCTACTAATGTAGATTATATACATCCGGGTCTCATTTTATGCGGATTTTTTAATGCGATTTTTAAGTTATGTGATTCATATTTCTTCTTAATATCATTGTATGTGTTTTTCTTTTATGTGATAAAAATTATTAGATCAAAAGTCAAGCTCCGATAATGCGCTATTACTTTAAATATTATAAATTTCGCACACTCCCATATCATATTTAAAGTAATAGCGCATTATTGGAGTTCGACTTCCATCTAATAATTTCAATATTTTCAGTGCTTTATAATAATATTGTAATAGATTTTATGCAATAAAGAAATTCATAATTCAATTAAAATCAGGATTTCCCCAATTTTATATACACACATTAAATTTTACAAGATTATAATGTAAATCTGTTCAAACGTTATAGATGCCTATACTATGCATGTTGTTGTGGCATTTTAAATCACATTCTATTTTAGCTTTTTAAAAAAAGAGTATGTAATCAATTAATCATTTAGTGTCCAAAAGTTTATTTTTAAAAGGTGAGTAACAGCGGTGGGCGCAATTAAATTTGACAATTAAAAATTAAAATCAGATTTTTAATTGTAATTAACAATTTAAAAATTACGTAATATGACCTGAAATTAATGTGATGTGAAACAATAAAATTTGATTTTTAAATGGAATTGAAAATTAAAAAATTAAAGACAAAAATAAGAATTTAATTTTTAATTGTTAGTTTTAATTAAATTTTCCCCAATAGTGGTGAATAGGTGTCTTTTTATTATCATAAGTCTAAGTTCTTATTTTTATTTTAAACTTTTAGTTCACCCTAATGGAGAGAAAAAACACCCAAGAACATGAATTTCTTTGGAAACAAAAATTTCAATTTTAGATTGCTTAGCGAAATGGGAAGGATCAACAGCGATTTGAAAACATTTTAGTTTGAGTGAGTCCACTATAAAATCAATTAAAAAAATGAAGTTGGTGCTAGTTGTATTTCCTCTTGTGATGAATCTGATGTCTTACCAGTTCACAAACGAGGTGGCATATCGTCAAATAGCGATAATGATTAAAATACTGTACATGTATGGAACAATGGAAAATATTGTAAATTATGCATAAAAATATATTGTTTTGAATAAAATTAAATACTGTAGTTAATAAAAAAAAAGTAAAAAAAGTTTGTCTTGTATCAATTTTTTTCAAATTTGAAATTTATTATTAGTCATATTTTATTTCCTTATTTTTTTTTATGTGAATTTTAAAGTAATTTTACATTGTTGCTTTGCTTTTATGCTATTTTTGAAAATTACAGTACGTGTCCCCCATTTTTCAAGGTAAGTTAAGTCTATTTTTGTGTGATTTCTTTTGTGCACATTTTCTGAGGAACCTATCTATCACATAAATGAGACCCAGGTGTATATATGTTGAAAGATTTTAAGAAGCTTATTTATTTTATAAATATTGCATGCTATGCAAATGAATTGGATTTAAACTGTGATAAGTGAATTCTTTTCAATTATAGGATTTTCTTCTTAGATAGTTATGCCATACATTGCCAATACAGCTAATGATCCACAATTGCTAAGTAAATAGATATCTAAATATTCTTAACCAGATAAAAAAAACTGCTTTCAACCTCACCACTAGCAACTGGCCAAGCTTAATGATTACTCTTTTCTCCTTCACTATCCTCTTTGAGGGACTAATGGGGAGGTCTTTGACCTGCAATGAGCTATTTACTGAAAAGATTGTTTCACCTTTTTTAAAATCTAATAATAATCTTAGATACAACAATATATCTTTTTCAAAATAATCACAACAATAAATATTTTTGCTTAAAAGGTGTAAGAAGTTGTGATTATTTTGAAAAGATATATTGTTGTATATGAAGAAGCAAAATTACGTAAGAGGAAATGTTTACAGAATAATCTTAGACGTTATTTTTATTTTACTATGCTCCTTTTCATTTTTAATTAGCAATGCAATATATCATTACAATACTTACATAAAGTTTTAAATAATTTATTTATAATTCATTGTTAAGACTTAAATTCTTAATCTGGCTACCTAAAAGTCTGCAATTTCTAATAGTTTGTTAAAATTATGTCAGCCATCATAATGTATAAAAAATATAATTTGTGTCATATACATGCATCGCAATAAAAATGCATGAACTGCATTAATATATTTTATTGCACTTCCTATAGGCTACAAACAATTAAAATCTCATTATTTTGTATTTATTTCAATCATTTAACAGAAGTTATAGTTTCCAGTACAGGTGCAAAGAACTAGTGATAATGCTAAACACAAACACCTGATCCTATCTATTCATGTCAATTCAACAAAAATGCATAAAGCCGTTAAATTAATTTGGAATATGTCAATCAATAAATTTTAAAAAAATATGAAGTGGAAAAAATTTTCATGCAAGAGTTGAATTGTGGGAAAAATTACAACCAGAAAATTTTATGAGGCCTTATATAAAATCTTTAAAATAAATACTTTAACTTTATTATTCTACAGTAACTAATGAGGGCATGAAATATATATATTGGAGATCATTTATCTTTTCACATGTATGTGGTCATGTGTTTTGGTTACATAAGATAGAGTGGATAGCTGAAGAGAGCTTAAAAGTCTATGTTCAAATCCCCTCTTAATTACATCCAAATTTCAGTATGTACATTATACTTGTATTCACATGTTACCAATTCAGCCTGAATTCTGCCTATCCCTCTTCTGTGTATTTAAATTAACATATTACGGTCCTATATATGAGAAGGCAGAGTGATAAAGTCAACATGAGTATGACAACAATAGTGGCATCAACAAGGGTTTTGAGCATTTCATCGTCAGATTTTCAATAATATGGATGGCTGAAGAGTTGGAGGGTAGAAAAGATTGAAGCCTGTCCATAAAAATCCGAAGATATGCTATCTTAATATAAACTAAGCAGTGATTATATATGTGTGTGGGCGATAATGTTCTGGACCAACTGGTGAGTGCTGGTCCAGCATGAAATATGTATATTGAGGATCATTTATCTTTTTCACATGCATGTGGCCATGTGTATAAGTTATATAAAATGGGATGGATAGTTGAAGGAAACTTAAAAGTCTGTCTTCAAAATTCTTCCGATAATTTTTTTTTATTATTATTAGTAAATTTTCTCTTATAAAAGCATTTAGAGAGCTTGTCAAATTTAAACGTATAGTTATATAATTGGACATTTATAAATACATAAGCAAAAATAATAACAAATATCCAAGAATCATTAAAATTTTACTTGACACAAGAAAATTAACACTTAAAACAGTTTTTGCCTTAAAATGTTTAAAAAGATTTTAAAGAAACAACGATCTTCACAAGAACAAGAACTTTTTAATAAACTATCATCTATTTTTTATTTAATTAAATTATAAATACTAAGCTAATACTTTTTACAATGTTATATTCATGCAATTATTATGGAGTAACAATTAACTCTAACAAAATCATTTATCTATAAGGGGAGAAGAACCAAAAGTTGCTGGATTAAAAATATTTCAATTGTGACATATTTTTTTATATGATATATATATACGTGTAAATTTACTA
This sequence comes from Epiperipatus broadwayi, assembly GCA_028023455.1. Classification (NCBI taxonomy): domain Eukaryota; kingdom Metazoa; phylum Onychophora; class Udeonychophora; order Euonychophora; family Peripatidae; genus Epiperipatus; species Epiperipatus broadwayi. Next base: position 14,934,279 of record JAQFVV010012394.1, on the reverse strand, counting down.
TTCAGCATTGCCCTCCTTCAAACATATTTACGTGTGAACTACTACTATAAGTACAACAAAAATTTACTCAAATAAATAAACACTCTAAGAATAAACATTAAATATCTTCAAATTTTAAGCTATTTTCTAAGATAAATGAATAAACAGCATTTAATATATACAAAATACTTGTACTTAAATAGGAATTAAAACCTGGGCATTCTCAACCCAACCAAAATGTATACAAACTGAATTGCACGTGGTATTTAAATAAGTATTATGGTTAATCACAGTTTGATATTGCATTAAATTTGACATGCTTAAATACATTTGTTGGGAAGGTGGCAAGCAATGGTAAATTTATCAGAAATAAAGATAAAGTGTTATTACTTGGTCATAATACTTTACTGTCTAGTTCAGGGGTCCCCAACCCTAGCCCGTGGGCCCCATGGCGCCCGCAGACCATTTACGTGTGCCCGCCACTATCCGAACACGATAAAAAATTATTTATCTGATACAAATAAATTTAATTTTTAAAATTTCTTATAAATTATTGTATTATATTTTAATCAAATTGTAGGGCATACTATACTTTTACAGCATAAAAATATAAATGTTAATTATATGTTAAAATTTTATTTTTGAAATAAATATTTTTTTGTACATTATGTGTATTATTAACAATATCCAACTATAAATTTACATTGAAAAAATAAATGGTGCCCGCCATCTGGTTGAAAAAAATAAATGGTGCCCGCCACCTGGCCAGTATTATAGAATGTGCTCTTAAGTGCAAAAAGGTTGGGGAACCCTGGTCTAGTTACATCAATCTGCCTTCAGGCAGGAACTTGAATTTATGTATGTACATATCAATCCTATAAATCAATTTAATCCATATATTAGGTATTTTATACATGGAAAACACTAATCATTTCATTTAAAATTAATCTTAAAAAATGTTTCATTTTCTAATAAGTTTTATTTATTCAAATGTAAGATGTACCATAATATATAATAAATTGTCATGTTTATTATATTATTTTAAATATTTCAATGTTATACCATTTTTTATTATAAAATCATACTTAGGATGATAATAAAATCTGAAATGGTCTTACAATTAATAATATATAGAAATAATTATATACAGTATATTACATATTTCCAAAAAAAATTTAAAAAAAATTATCTTTAGTAATGCATATTATCAAAGATAGCTAAGGGACAGAGTTTTCCTCCCTTGCACTGATTGATTCTAATTTAATCCAGAAAGTGTTATTATTATATTATCTATGTAAGCTATGCATTGTATATTTTCTTTTATCTCTGGTATATGTATTCTAGGTCAATTTTATTCCCTGTTTCCTGCTCTATATATGAGATAAATAAGGCACTGAGAGGAGAACTTTGAGGTATTGAGTAATGAGGTCTAAAAGCAGATGAATACCTTACATTAAGTATTATATGAATCTCTCTATTAATTAGTAAACTTGTGAAAATATGCAAAATTGATTATGGTACTTTTATATCTGCTAGTCTATCAATGAGAAGGTTAATTGAAATCATATCAAAAGCAGATGTAATATTGAATTGGACTACTATGGGACTGTATTTTTTATTCTTTCTCACTCTATTTATTATAGTTTTGAATATGAAGCTAGCTTGATCAGTTGATGAACCTTTTTTACTGATAATGTAGTAAAATTTACTGTTCTGGTTTATCTTTGACCATTGACTAAAATTTTTATTTATAATGGATTCATTGATATAGAATGCAAGTTTATTAATTCAGTGATTATTTCTATTATTTTTTTATACGAGACAAGTAATATATATATATCATTTAGATGGGATATTTCTTTAGATAAGAAGTTAGCTAAATTTGATTGTAGTTTACTTGTAAACTGGCTTAAATGAGGATAGACAAAAAGTGGGATACCATGTATACCTGGATGACATGAGCTTTCATTGACACAATTTTTTATATACATTTACTCAGTGTAAAAATTATGTAATGTACATTATAACAGAGCTCTTGAAGCATTATAACAATGCAAAAACTTTAGCATAAAGACATAGGTCTGGGATTATTGCCTGATAGTTACCAGAATCTGATTCAAACACTAAATATGACTAAATCTTTTGCCTTGCACAGTTAGTGAAGATACTGCTTTGAAAGTTAATGAAGCTCTATCAACTTCTGGTACTCAAAAGTCATACAACTTTCTGAGCAATAAACCATTCAATTATTATTTTAATAACTGTTTCAAAATCGAATTAAGTTATTTTTTGAAAATAATTTGATGTCCCAATAAAACCAAACAAATCTGATCAAAATGAAGTTTTTTTATCTGATGTGTACCTTTAATCGTAACCATGAATACTAATATAATAATCAGACATGTATTTACACTATCTACCTAGTTTAACTCTCATAAAGAGATCCACCATTGCTGTTATATATCTTTTTATTCTCACATTTGTATATGTGAATGAATTCATATTAAACTAAAAGAATCAACTTAAAGATACAAACTTATGGGTTTACATACAATATATTCAGAACATATACATTTTAAAAAATTAATATTTGAACCATTTTTTAATTATAATCCAAAAATACAGAGTATAAATGTCTAATTTATTTCAGCAATTATAATTAATATATGAATGATAGATTATATCTACCCAGTTTGAAAATTGTAGAAAGTGTAATAATAAAAAAATAACCGTTTCTTATTTCAAAATAAGTTTAAAGCCTCATTAGCAGTTTGATTTCTGAACTCGGACACTTCTCTGATAAATATGAGACAACTCAGGCTTTTACCGGACCTGACGGATAAGGCAGCAATTAGATTTTGTTTTAAAGTAAGATAAACAAATTATAATAAATTGTATATATCAATGATAAATTTTTCTTAAAGATAACTAAATTGACATTTTGTAAATAGGCAATAAAAACATTAACATACAGATCTTACAATAAAATGTTTGGATAATTTTAACATGATTCGTCATAAAACACACACATAATTAAACATAAATATTATTTTTGGTTTATTTTTCATTCAAAAATCCTTTAATACTACTAGAAAGGTTAAAACAATAAATAAAAATAACGATAAGCTAACTAAAAAATTAATTACAATTACAACAAAAAAAATAACAAAGGCTTCTAATTCAGTTTGTTTTCACTTGGTCAATCACAGTGCAACTAATTCATTGAGTTATCTAAGGGAATTTTCTTTCCAATATCAAGATTAAACAAACAAAACAATTCCCTAATCCCTAAAACAGCATAAAAACAAGCAAATAGTTCCTTTATTAGTCTTAAAGTTCTCTTAATAAAAAAAAACCTTAATGCTATAAAAATATTCTTTTAAAAGAATATTATTAGATAAACCAATAGATATGATATAATGGGCATGCTTGATCAAATTTTCTGTTTATAATGAGATGCCATTATTTATTTTTTTTATGTGTCAAAGCGTCGGCCAGGAAGCGAACCCCGGGACAACTGCTTGTAAGGCAGCTGTGCTAACCACTCGGCTACCAACTCCTATAATGAGATGCCATTATTTATTTATTTTATGTGTCAAAGCGTTGGCCAGGAAGCGAACCCCAGGACAACTCCTTGTAAGGCGGCTGTGCTAACCACCCGGCTACCAACGCTTGACGAGATGCCATTATTTACTCTTTTTTAAAAAAAAAATTAGAGGCTGAAAAAACACTGACTACCAGTTTTTTATTACCTTGAATCAGTTTCTATATAATTAAATAAAGCTCCAATCTTTAAACTCTTGATTTATTGCTTATTGCATTCAAAAAAAAAAAAAAAAGGGGGTAAAGATCAAATACTGAAAAAAAAAAAAAGACAATAAACAGAAACAATAAATTAAGGTTTTTAAAGAAAATGGTAGTTAGGGTTTTATTTTTTAAATCATTGGTCAACTTAGTTAAAATCCTGAGGTATTTTTAAATAATGACAAAAACAAATAAATCATAACACACCTATTACATTAATTATCTTGCACCACAAAACATATAATTAAAATACAAGTTAGATATATTTCCACACCAATAACAGAAATTTTTCTCCAATGATAAAAACGGTCAAAGAAAAGTGCATGAAAGTCTTGTCACTTTGTCTACCTAATAAGAAAATGATATCAAAAGACTAAATCATAACTGAATAAACACCATGTTGGAAATGTTGAATATAAAAATTTAGCAAGACTATTCATAGTATTCGTGTCTAAATTATATTCTCAGCAAACTTCAACAGACTTAAAACTAAAACCTGATGATATAGTAAAGATTTTAATTAAACTATATTACATCTTTCTAACACATTAATCAAGTTGGGGGCTTCCATTATTTGTGTGTATTTAGGGCTACTTTCAAATATTCATAAATTAAAGCAATATAGATTTTTGATTAATCTGACGTCGAAAAAATATTTTCATAAAGATAATTTAAGGAAAATAAAAATTTGACAAAATAAACACATTTTAATAGGATACTTTTCATGAAATTCTGTTTCAAAATTATGAACTTTTAACAACATATTACAAAGAAAAATGATTATTTTATTTTATAAATAATTATGATGAATAAAAATCTATTGCATAATTTTTTCGCCTAAGTAAAGGTTACATCTTTTGAAAACAAAAAACTAAAATGGAGTTTTTATATAAACAAGTGTCAGATAATTGTAATGACAATGAATTAATATCTAAGAGACTTCGGAAGACATCCCACTGGATATAGCAGAATCTCAATATGAAGGTGTGCATGCAGTGTGCAATGTGGGACATGAACAGGCATTAGGATAGTAAAGGCAGATACCAAATACTTTTAAAATATATTATTCATTAATTACATTTTTGTTTAACGTCTTGAGTGGCACTAGTGTCATAACCACTTGCAGAAGCTGATTCATTGAAATTTTTTATTTTTAAAATTGCGGGAAAATTATACGCATGATGTTTACAAAAATCCCAGAAGTCGCTGCTGCTTGACTTTCTTTTTAAAATGGCATATTGCAAGTTAAAATGGGACAAAATTTGAATATTTTTTTTATATTTTTATTAATAGGTTCGTTTAATTTTTTTCTTTTCTATTCAGTTTACTAGATTGCCTGAAGAAGACAAAGGCAGAATTTTTTTATTAGGAAAAGTTATTACTAAAATGGATTAAAAATGCACTGATGATTCTAATTTCAAGGTCTTCATCCCGATAAAAACCATAATCAGAATATCGGTCATAAGTATTCAATTTTAATTTTTTTATTATTAGAATAGTATTTTAAATTTTTTTAATTATTTGATAAATGATATAATTTATCAATGTGTTTGCATTTGTATTTGTGTGTCTGTGTAGTATATAAATTATACTTTGTATATTTTATTCAAATATAACAAAACTGGTTTATTTACAATGTAATTTGGGGGCTCTGATCCAAGTTTGAGGCAATCTTACTTTATGGACATAATAATTCTCAAAAGATTTAATAGTTTATTAATGTATTTATATTTGTATTAGTGTATTTGTGTTTGCATTTGCATGTCTGTGTTTGTATAACAAGTAATATTTTTATATATAAAATTATGGTATTATAGAGCAGTGCAATGTAAATTTTAAGACTGATTATCAGATATACAGAAAGGTTGCAGTTGATAAAGCAATCACAAAATGTACTGGGCATAGTACCATGTGAAAATATAAACACTTAAAACCAATAAAGAGATATTTCAAATAGTGTGTATGTGTGGTGATAGCCACAATGGTTATGTATATACCACATGAAATTGTAGGCAGACAAAGAATCAAATCCTGATTTTTGCCTATGCCTTGGTACTTATGTAGTGGAATCAGTAGTTTTGCTACCCTTTGCATCACATTATTTCCAAGTCTATAGCTAGCAAATGAGCTATATCCAAATAAATTATATCTCTGTGGGACAATAAATATAACAAGATAGCATCACTTGTGGGCATAAAGAATACAAACATCATTTTTTTACACAAAAATATAAAATGAAAAGATGAAACTCATTTTATCATTGATACAGACAGTATCCTACAATTTCTAGTTTTGGATAGATAAGAAGCCAATTACTATGATGACAAATGCATATCCACCATCTGGAAATGATTTATTTGTATCTTTTATTAGGATGAATCTTTTTCTTATAGCCACCTTGAGATTTGTTAACTTTTGGGGTACAAGATGAAAATGAAGAATTCTTATGTGACTATTTTTGTAGATTCTGAAGCTATGAAATATCTCAGGTAAGAAGTATTATATATGGTTTGAATGAGAATTGTGTGAGGAATACAAAGAAATTATAAATGAAGATGTAATTTAAACTTAACTAATGGTAAATTAGAAATTATGAACAAACAATAAAATAATTATTTCAGATGTTGAAATTTCCTTTTCCCCTCCCCCTTACTTTTTTAATAGTAACCACTATTTGTCTTAGCCTTATTGTTTTCCTTAGTTTTTCTATTTTCGGTCAATATATAGTACTTTGCTCTAACATTATTAAAACTGAAGTTATTGCAAAAATTGTCTCAAGTAAGTTTTTTTAAAATTCAATATAGCGCCAAAGCCACTGATATAGTTAAATGTTACTTATAGTTTATAGATCTGTCTTAAATTATTTATACATCACTTGCTATTATTCCATAATATCTTATTTTATTCTAATCTTAGTTCTAACAAGTAGTAATGTAAATAAGTAAAAACTTAAAATTGCATGAGATTACTGTTTGCAAGATGAAGCACATTTCAATCTTGTTCAAACTTGGATTTGCTCTAAACATACACAGATGTATCCAAAAATAACTGGAATGTTGTAATAAAAAATTGTTTATTTATTTTTTTAAGCGTTATAAGTCTCTCAAATTACTATGCATTTGATGCAATACACTTGCCTAAATGTGTTTTTCATTTTTCAAAGTAGTCCGGGAATACTTGCAAAATGATGCATTTTAACACTTCTGTCACTCCTTCCCCAGTTCTAAGTCCACAAAAAAAAAAAAAAATTGAGACATTTTTTCATTTGAGAGATTTTTAAAAAAATGATATGCAGTGGAAATTGAGCACATACGGCTGATAGATAAGCTGGAACATGCTGAATTTAATTAAAAAATGTTTCACACTCAAGGCTTGGAGAGATGACACTTTGTGAGAGTAAAGCTTGCACTTTTTTCTTTGTCACAAAACAGGATGTTTTCATTTTACCTCATCACATAAATGTTTCAAAATTTGCAGATAAAATGCCTGACCCTGACCATTATGAACTAAATTTGAGAGAAAAATGTCATTTGTGTCAAAACAAAAATACAGTGAACTATTCCAGTTATTTTTGGGTCCACCCTCATATATAAAAAAATCTCTGCAGATTTTAACTTTATTCTTTACTCTGCTATTACTATTGTATGTACTGCATTGTATCATTAATCAAAAAAGATACGAGTTGTAAGTTTTGTATTGAGACATAGGACAGTAAAGTATGTACATCAGTAATGACATAACAAGAACAAATATGAATTTGAACTAAGGTACGTTTTCATTCTTTTCTGGTGCATTGAATGTAATATATTTTTTATTTTTTAATATTGTTAAATTATTAAGAAAAATTAAATTACCATGTTCTTAGAGATTTCACTAAAGAAATTAATTATATCAAAACATTATGGTAAATGGGTACAAACCTTTCAATTTCCACTTCATGAAAAATAAAGAAGCATTTTCTTTAAAGAGACAAAAAGAGAAAGAAAATTTCAAATATTTAAAATGGTAATTTTACATCTGTGTAAAGCTCTATATGGCTGTATTAATAAGTAAAGTTATTCAAGTTTATTAAACTTTGTGTGCGTGGGGGGGGGGGGTAAAATTATAACATTTTTTCCCTAAAAGTTAAAATATTTGTAAGAAATTTTTTTTTTCTTTGATAAACTTATCTCTTTTGTTAGCAAATAATCAGATCTGTAAGAAAAATTAATATGTTGAGTTAATTCTTTTGTAAGTTAAAAATCATATTAATTAAAAATAAAAAAAGATAAGAAAAACAAATCTAAAATAAAACTTTTGTTTCTTTGTGCTGGTTTGTTGTGTAATGGAGAGATATTGGCTTTAAAAATGGGTTTCTGGTCAAGCGCTATTAGCCGAGTGGTCATCGCGGCCGCCTTGCAAGCAAGAAGTTGGTTGCAGACGGTTGTGAGTTCGCGTCCCGGCCGGTGCTATGACACATGAAAAAAAAAAAAAAAAAGTTTTTCTGGCATTGTTCTCTCTCTTTCTGCCTGCAGCTAGTCTAGAATAAAGGACCCTAACTTATAAGAAAAAATATATAATAATTTGTACAAAAAGATACTTTTAAAACCATGTAAAATATCTGTGAGTAAAAAAGTAGCAAATTTTCAAATAGAAAAATGAAAAATAATAACATATATAAAAGAAGGGCCTTGTGAATGAATAAATCTCCCCTTAATAATTGCTGACTGCACTAATTGCTAGAAATGAATAGACTGCTTATCAGAATCTTTTCTTGCTGTTTTATTTAAGTGGTCTACTATAGAAGAAAGGCAGAGAGAAAGATGCAACTCTCATAGCCAATGCTTTCTATGAGACCAGAACTATAAACAAATATATTGTTATGATTTCATATATGTGTATGCTAAATCACTTGAAAAAACAAAAAATCCATCAACCAAGAAATTGGACAGTCTTTTTGAATAGAATTAATCACCAGCTGTAAAACCAGAGAAGCACCAATCAAGACATTTAAGAAAAATAAACTTGAAATATGTGCACACATAACAGAAAATCCAGTGATAGTATGTTCTTGAATTTATGAACTTAAAAGAACTCTAAAAATCAAAGATGGGATTATGTTATTCGTTTTATTGTAATTTATAAAATTGAGAAACTTTTCTTAAGACTACTGGAAATAATAAATATATGTGCTGACATGCATTAATTATCTGTTTAGTTTTTTTTTTTTTTAGATTATTTTTCTTTTATATCTTTATGTACATACATATTTTTTTAATTTAATATTACTATATATGTAAAAGAAAATGTACTTTATTTCTAAAGTTAAGGAGTGATATTTGAAAATGCTTTTGTAGTTTTTTATTATTATAATTAAATTGTTTATTATTATTAAAATGTTTATGCACTTATTTCTGCCAGTATTCCAAAGTAATTATAAACTCCTAGAAATGTATGTATATGTAATTTATAAAAATTAATTATCAAAAGAGATTAATGAGTTAGCAGTTAGAGATAATATTGGTATAAGAGAAAATAATAGTAATCATAGAGAGGGTTAATTTAACTCATGGTATAATATGTCATAAAATGGCTGGGGCTTGGTATTATCACATGATTCATTTTCTAACCACTGCCAGAATTGTAGTAAAAAAATAGAGCTAAACTTATTAAAATTATATATAATGGTAAAAGTGTTAAACTTAATGGTACATTTAATCACACAACTGAAGTAGTGTATATGAAGTATGTAAAAACAAGTAAGACCTGCTATCTGTTTCTTTTAATATTAATTTTTATTTAGGTTAGTAATTGGATATATAGAATATTAATTTAATTTTGGTTCTCTTTCCGACCATGTAATGTGGCCGCCTGACGCTGCTGTTGCTGGCAAAAATAATGAAATGTAACATTACTGGGTCGATAATTTTTGTGCTTTCTGCTCTCCGCTAATTTTTCAAATTATTTTTAAAAAATTTACGATGGGAAATTATGTTTGTAACATTTCCAATGGTATTTAACACATTTTTCATTTTAAAAATATATAAAACCAAGAGTTTAAAAATGTGTCTTATTTTTTGACTGAAAATTAAAAATAATGAGCTCAGCGAATCAAGCTGTCAGCGCACAGCGCTGGAATACATTGGGGGGGGGGGGGGGATCCGATGGTTTTGCCAGTCCAAAGAACCGGCCAATACATGCTCTAGTCTGAACGAACCTATATTATGATTTCCAAAACAACCACAATGGCAGCCATTGCATTACTCTTGTAGCTGTTCTCCCACAAAAGTGCCATTTTGCGTGACTTATGTGAATGCTTCAACGATATGCACTTTTGCAATTATTTTCACCTTTAAAGATGTTAAAGGAAATGGGGCGACAGACTTACAATTATTAGTATGTAATAGGACGTCAGGTAATGTGCAAGATACTTAATTTGAATGCACATAAAAACACTTATGGCCTGTTAAATTCCATACATCCTCACATCCTACAATAACAATATATGAAGTGTGAACTATTTCCATAGTGATGCGAAGTGCAGCATGTATGCCTAATAATGGCTAATATGAACAGAACTGTTCTAGAGGCTTAAGCATTGCTGTCAGACGGGTGCATTACACAATCGGAAAAAGTGCCCTTTTTTTGTAATTTCTGCTTTTTGTTCAATAAATTAATAATTAATATATTTAGTATTTCATTTTTACTCACTGATATGTTTTTATAGCGGTTTTTTTTAGTTGGGGAAGGATATAGAGGTACTAAATGAATTTTTGCACACAGATGCCAGACTACTGACATGCTCCTGCCTCTCTATAACTGCTTGACCAAACATTAAAAAAAGGGTTAATTAAGAAATGAAAATTCTCGATATTTAAAATACCAAATATTCATTATAAAATAAGACATTCTTGGTTATGTTTTTAAAAATGATTCATTTTTAAATGGGGGGGGGGGGTAATTTGAATGTAAAATTACTACCAATAAGTTTTACCTCAAAAAGCTATTTTCTTTTAATTGCTAGCGCATGAAGACAATAAATATAATCCGGCTCTTCCCATTAACAAATGTTAACATTAAATAACAAAAAAGTTTTTCTAATTTATAACTTTTAATATTTGTTTGCGTGTGTGTGTGTGTATGTTGTTGTTGTTGGGTTTTTTTTTAAAGTATTAAAATGTGGCTTTTGTATTCATTTAATACCACACTTTTTATCTATGTTTTGAAACAGATATATGTATAAAACAGTGTACGTAAACATTATTCAATGTTGTAATATCAATATGTATAAAAGAAAATATCATAGTTCTATAGTGTTATAGAACCAATTAAAATTGTTACAGTATAAACATGGTTTTTGTTAATCACGAAATAATTCAGCATGTTACTTAATCTAAATCAATAAGATCTGAATTTGGTTCAAACCTTTCCTGTGGACATTTAAAACTAAGGAAAATAATGTCTATTTAATGTGTTTAACATATATATATACACACATCAATATAATTTAATGTAAACTTAATCTAAATCAATAAGATCTGAATTTGGTTCCAACCTTTCCAATGAACATCTAAAACTAAGGAAAATAATCTATTTAATGTGTTTAACATATATATACACACATATCAATATAATTTAATGTAAAAAAAAAATGCACATATTAAGACAATAACAATAAATAATTAATTTAAAAAAGGTAGCACACAAGTCTGACATTAGTAATTTGAAATTTCTAATTCTGGAACTTATCAATTGTCACTTTTTTTGGATTTTAACAATAAAATGTTTGTCCTCGCATTGTAAACCCAAATTCTGTTAAGATACATGATAAAAAAAGCAGACAAATCACTACAGTTAGGCTTGATAATTTTAGGTATTTAGTGTTTTATTTTTCTTTAATTAATTGTTTATAAAGGATTTCAGATCATTTTTGAAATTTTATTTGGACAATAAATGTTTTTGAATAATAGATATTCAAATCAACAATATTCTACCTAGAGTAGTGTAGAGCAACCATAAGACTGAATGAATATTGAATGCGCAAGATTAGAAAGTGACTAAGAAATGACTTGCGATGATATTCATACAAATAAGATCAATAAAATTTAAGAATTCAAATTTATGTTTCTAAATTTTTTTTTCAAATTGTGGCATTTTCTGATAAGGAGACATATAAAAATGACAATGAAGTCATCTGTAGAATTACTAAATATAGATTGTAATTACAATTAGGTTAACATATTATTCGAAAAAAGAAAATTAATTTAAAAAAATTCTTTAAAAATATAAAGTCAAATAAACACATTAAGTTGTGAATGGATGGTTTAATTAGATATAATAGTTTTTGTAAAGGCAATCTAAAAAATATTTGTCATTCGAAATAAGCAAATATGGAATATGTTCATAGGGCTATTTAAATTAAAACAGTGAGAACTACAATTATCAACAGACTTCTTTGGCAGATTCGCAAATATTTCAATAATCAAATAAGTAACCCTGCCCTTAAAGTCATCACACACGTGTATGAATATTCCTGTACTTGAATGAACATCATTAACAAATATGTCTATTTAAAAAATACATACCACAAACTTAAATAATAAAGTATATATGTGTATATAAAAGAATATATATGATGTTTAAAAAACTCTCTGGATAAAAAATCAAATCATCAATGATGATTGTATATTTATGGCATTTTCTGAACACAAAGATGCATTTTAATACATTTGATATTTTTAAAAAAAATCAATATATTCAATTACTAGGCACAACATCGTCAGTTAAATCCAATTTCAAAAAGGAATAAAATATAGAAAAATAAAATATAAATCTACTAGGTATGAGTTTTGCAATGGCTATGCAAACTAACCCTTAATCCACAAATTTATCCACATATAGAACATGTTGGTCCACTATTCTGTTGGACATTTTGTGATGCCATCTTTTAACTTCAGCAACAAACTTTTTCCGAAAGACTTAAACACCTTATCTAATTATAACTCTCTATTATATTCTATCTGCAATTGTATCTTTCTAATGAAAGCAATCAATATTACACTTGTTTAAAGAGTCTTTGTGATAATCTTTATAACATAACAGAGGCCAACTCTACCATAAAAACTATGTCAAATTACTTTTTTATACATTTATTATCATTCACAAATACTTAAATACAATATGATGATTTTAGCTTAAATCATAATTTAGTGGAATTCACTCATCATAGTGTACGGGTTGAAAAACCACCCACCAACAACCTCAACTCAAAGTCGGATTCAAAATCAGTCGAACCAAACTGAATTCAAACCCAACTCACGAGCTCAGATCAAATCAATGGATGACATATATCGACAGTACGTGACTATGCGCCAAGAAACTAGCTCAACGGATGATGATGATTTGAGACCCTTGAACTGACACTAATAACGGATAATAAACTAACTAAAGATAATTTTAAGTCGAGTCATATGTATATGTTCGGGTTGCCAACACAGATAGCGAGCATTTACATTAAAATAATGATTGAATAAAAGAGTTAAGAAACCAAATGTGTTAATAAAATGTTTAATAATAATAGTAATAGTTTTGTTCAACTTTTAAATGATGACTATATTGATTATCCCTAGTCCTTAAACAGAGTTTGTAATTACAATAAGAATGGCAGTCCCTATTATATGCCAATAACTATTACGCAATATTATGGAAGTCTATATGTCTATGCCCCCAACAAGAAAATAAAGGCAGATAAAGGTATTCAGTGGTGACGAAAATTATTATTCTAATTTTATACGAAAGAATGTGAGATTTATTTTCACATTTGCAAATCAATTCATGAAGAGCAAGATACATATTTAGGGCATAACTTTAACCTTTACTAGAAAACTTATTTAAGTAGAGATGACTAAGAATTTGTTTGACTTTAATGAAATCACTTCATCACGAATTATGAGCATAAGAGCAGGCTTTACTGGAACCGAGAGGTAAAGGTGCTGACGAATTATGAGCTATAAAATGAACAGGAAAGATAATAGCTTGTCAGTGATTTAAGTAGTATGGTGGCTTGTATTTTACAAGTCTTATTGCCCTTTAAGGAGACGTGGAACATGGGGAAAGCCAGGCTGAGTCATAGCTATGAACCTTTGGTGTTCCAAATATAATATAAGCGGGGAGGAAGTGCTTTCTTCCTCTATAATTAAAATAATAGTAATATCACCAATGACAAGCCTATGGAGTGGAAGATTGCCCTGCATCAGCAACATTCGAAGATGATGACTTGATAGTCACCGTTTGAATAATAAAACCCAATTTATTATAGAATGCTCTATGTGATGACTTGATCAAATTAATTAAAGTCAAATGAGCTTTTAACTAAAATTATTTTAAAGCAGTTATAAAATTATATTAATTATGCCCCAAACATCATGCCCTTCCTGAATATTAATATATAGTAAAAAAAAAATTTGGATTAGAATGTATTCATTTGATTCCTTTATCAACCCCTTTGCAAAAATATTTTAAGATTATAAATATAAATAGATAAACATTTGTAAACCTGATAAAAGAGCTGGGGACATAGGTTAGAAATGGAGCTAATGATTTATTATTAGCCAATTATAAAAATAGCAAACATTTAATAAATTCTTTCGACTCGATGATTAATAGAACGGTATAAATTTAGTTCTAATGGGCGGAAATTACTATCAGACTTAATATTTTATTACTTGTATAAGGCAAATGGAACAAAGGAGATCATCGAGTCGAAGGATTATTGGCATATAATTAAAAATAAATGACATTAATAAATTACTCAATAAATATATATAATACAATAAATGAACCGCCATCGTAAGAAAGGAAAGTTAAATCTAAGGACTAGAGATTGAGAGAATTACTACATAATTTAAAATAGCATAAATAAAAAGAAAGTTTTATACAGATTATTACATTAAGGAATGAGAAGAGCTTTTAAAGGGAGTGTAAAGTAAAGTTCGGAAACTGGCCAGAAAGTTACAGTTCATTATGGAATTATATTACCATTTCTTCCGTGGCTGGTTCCTTAGTTTACATGTCCGAGTTGGTGGAAACGTAGGCGCGCATTTGGTAAATTACTTGAACAGCATTTGGATTGATTTTTTCATGATTTTTGGGCAGCAGGATTGGTCCGGAAAGGATTTAGCAACTTCATTGAAGATTTTCAGGGGACTTCAGGAACAGTAGTCAGATTCCTGAAGTTTAGCCCCTCATCATGATAGAAACACTATTTAAATTCATAATTTAAAAACGCAGAGTTTAATGGTACTTCTCTAAACAAAGATGGCTTCTCCCTCTCCAAACTTTTCTGGGCTATTTATACTGTCCTCTGATGCCTTCAGGCTAGAGCTTCTTTCATTATCAATGTTACAAAATTTTACTAATTGATTTTAGATACATTCCCTCGATAAGGCTTTCAAACTCATTAATTTTAATTCATTTTCTAATTAGAAAATGAATTTTTAAAATCAAAAAAATGATTTTAATTAGGAACCGTCCTTACATTTTAAATAATTATCTTTTTTCTAATTAATAAAACTTTACCCATTGTTTTTGGAAAGGGACAATCTGAAAGCTTATCGAAAGAATGTAGCTTTTAATCACTAAAATTTGAACAAACTATTTAAAAGTAAAATAAAACATTCCTGACGCAATGAAACTTTATAACAAATATATATATTTAAATGTTTATAAATATATATGCACAATCCACGCAGTTATAATATATATAAATTCATGAATAATTCTATCATGAATTTATTAATAGAATTGATTAATTTAAACCTCAAATGAGTTAATTTTAACACACATTTATGTAATAGTTTTTCTTTAAGGAAACTAGCATGGGTTGAACGTATAAAGCCCCATTGCATCAAAAATTCAAGGTTAGTACTAGGGTTTGAAGTGGGCTTCTGGCGAGATGTCATGAAGCTGGGATAGAACTTAGATCCAACTGCTTCAATATCTACAATCTGAAGTTAAAATCCCAATGAAATCAGGATATTTTTTTAGTATCCTAAGCAAGCTTAGAAATTTTTCTTCAGATAGTGGGTAGTAAATTCAGTTACCCACCCAAATATTGATTGATAAATAAGTATCTGGTTATTTTAAGCTAAAAATGCAACAAGAAAAAAAAATTATGTATTAATCTATGGAGAAGTGTAGAAGTGGATTGTTTAAAGAATGTTTTATCTTTTTATTATATATATACACATCACATCTTACAATAAAACTAAATATTTTTAAATATAGACAAATAAAAAAGTTATCAAAAATGGCTGACAAATTTAATATGAATCAAAGTTACATATAATATTAATATAATGTAAAATTATATTCCATTACAATAACGTGTATGGGTTTGTTGCAATGATAGAGTCTGGTTTTAATAAATCTAGAAATCTAATATAACTGTTTGTTCAGATACCATTTATTATAATATTATTATTCAAAAGAACAGCATTCTAAACAAAATGAAACATTTCAGATAATAGCACATTCAGACCAATTATTTGAAATATCACATCCACTTCATTCTTTGGTACTAGATTATGAACTTGTGGATACACATACAAGTATAATATATGGCTATGAGTATATGTATATATGATATTTGCTTATTTACAAAATTATTAAAATGTGTAAAAATTAACTATCTGGTAAATTCAAGTGTATGTTGATTCAAATGATGTAGAATATGTTGACGTTCAATTAACAGGTATCAAATTGATCAACTAACCATATAAAATCTTGAATAATGGATGAAAATGGATTCATTTTTTACCTGCTATGTAGATTACTTTAATGTTAGAAAGTGATGTATTAATATAGCTAATGCTTAGAAGTTTATTGCTCCAACTATTATTTATATATCTATAAGATTGTGCTAAATATTAAATACAGTAGAGCTGCTGTATCCACCATATATTGTTCAGAGTCCCCCCTTTGTGTACATCATACATCATGTATAATAATTCAAGTTTTGTTGATAAGCTTTGATTACAATAGAATATGTAGTTCAACATACACATAACCTGAATGCTTATATATATGTATATTGTAACATTTTTCACGTTTGATTAAGCCTTCTATTACACCCTAGAATGCATGAGTTAATCAAGCTATAAAGAAAAAAAATATTTTGTTCATATTTCTAAAAACATAGCTATATTTCCTGATTAACTTGACCTAATAATTATTATGATTTGAATTGCTGGTAGAATCAGTTTTTAATTTATAAAAGAGGGCGCCAAAATTGTTAAACTCACTGATTCTGTGTAGAGCACATCATAACTTACGAAACAAATAATTTAAAAGATCAGGAATTATAATTTCCCATAAATTAATTTATTTTACAGAATATTTCTCTGGGACTTAATTAATAAATATTGGCAAAAGTAAATTATACATTTAAGTTTTAATAAACTAACAATAACACACAATGAAGTTAATATTAAAGGTAAATATTTTATTAATAACAAATTAACATATTTAAAGGGTAAATTATCAAATAAAATTGGAAAGCACATACAAGCTAATCCAGATAATAATATTGATCAAATATTTAAAAGTTCTTCACACAAATTTCTCAACTTCTACAAAATTCCTTGAATAATAAAAAAATGGTTAAAGTTTATATGGGTGTTAGAAGCCTCATATTTAAAGTTAATGTCTCTAGCGGTATTATAAGCTTATAACTGACATTAGTTGCAAACTTTTTTTAACCACAAATTAAGATATGAGTAATCTTACCAGTAAGCTTGGCGAGTTTACATAGATTGTTGATTACCATGCATGGTTTTTCATGAGAGGTAGAATGAGTTCATGGTCATTGGTTTTAAACTGTTCTTAGTCCGTCCTAAGACTAGTCATGAAGCTTTTTGTGGCTGGTGTCTTCATGATGAATGATGTCAGCAAAAACTCCGTCCACTCCTGCATGACAAATTATTTCAGCATAGAGTGGTCCTGGAGCTTTCATGATCCAGGACCAGACAAAAGAAAAAAATATTATTTTTATAATAATGAAGCCTAAAAGATTTCTATAATTCTAGATATTTAGAATAAGTCATGGCCATTGAATTAAAATTCATAAAGATAGAGACAGCTAAAGACTGAAATATAAAACAGAATCATGTGACAATTTTGATTGCATAGACTTTTATTCTGAATGTACAGAATAATGCTAAAAAAAAAACAGCGCATTATTGTCATTAGATTTTTAGTGCCATATTACATCTATTTGAACTCATTTTGTTTATAAGTTTCCTACTATCAATTTATAATTCATTTAATGTTCTAATATTTTGCAATAATATTTCCACACTTAATTCTAACGCTTCGACAATTCAATTTAGCGCTAGCTATAGTAGGAAATAAATTGAATTGTTGAAGCGTTAAAATTAAGTGTGGAAATATTATCGCAAAATATTAGAACATTACATATTTACCACCCATATTTAATAGTTTAATAATTCATTTAACTAAACCAATGAAGATATAAATTTTGACTTAAATATTGTTTTGTATTAAATATAACTATTTTGGTGCAAAAACTTTTATCCAAATCAGCAGGAGAATTTTTGTATCCAATGAAAAAACAAGATTTTTCATATCAATTAACTGCAAACTGTTTTATACATTTATTTTTCATTAAATATTAAAATATATAATGCTTTTATCAGTTTTACATTATACATTAATTAAAATTATGTTCATTTATCCTTATTAAAAAAGAAGTTGAATTACATTTAAAATAAATAAATATTTAGAAGTAAAGCTATATAAGTAGAGAATTGTTAAGGAATGTGATATTTTTAATGATTAAAAAAGTCTAGTTATCTTTAATCTTTATGAGTGTACTGAAAAATTATAATTGGTCACAATTAAATAATTAGAAAATATAAATGGAAGTTTCAAAAAATTGGAAGCTAAAAAATAAAACCCAGTATTTAAAAATATGGCAGCCATTTTCAATATTATAATAATTATATATGGTGGTAATAATGCATTTTTTGCAGTTATTAAAAATAAATACCTATTTTTATAAACTTATGCATTGATTATTATTTATCTGAAAGATGTATGAGTTCTGAAAATGATAAATCATAATACATTATAGCACAAAATCTCTGTCAAGCATTGGTGGTTGAGAGTTGTCCCGGGTTAGAGGGTTCACTTCCCAGCTGATACTATGATGCATGAAAAAAAAAATCTATATGAAAAAAATCCAAAGAAATGAATAAACCAATTTGTTTAGCCCTATGTCTATAGATATATCTACAAACATTTCATTAAAAAAAAATAGAATTATTAATATTATTTAGCATTTTCCAGGGATTGTTTGAAATTTCCTAGAAAATATTCGGCTATCTTCAGCACTCCTTTAGTCATTACTGTGACTAAACTATTAACATACCTAAATTGGACTTACGTTTTTACAAACATGTAATCATTTTTTAACAATTAATGGTGTTCAGTACTTAGCATTATTTCTATCTCATTTCACTTAAATCTAAATATTCCATTACAGAAAAACAATATAAATAACATATATTTGAAGACATCTTTAAAAATATTAAATATAACCTAAATATGTTTTAGATGCTGACGTCTTTGTCAAAGACAATAGCTTGACAATAATCGATTGGCAATGAAAATGCACTTAAATTATATTTAGTATTCTCTTCTTTTTTTTTTTATTTCAAATACCTTCGATATATTAAGTTCCTCATTTCATATAAAAATATTTTTTTCAAAATGCTTTCAATATATTAATTTCCTCTTTCATATATAAAATCTAGTAAATGGAAAAGTTAAGATTCATTTTAAGCTTTGCTTAACTGTCAACAATTGATAAGATTAAAACAGCTGAATGCAACGGTAAATCTAACAAGATTATAAGATTATTTTAAAAACAAAATACAAATAAATTTAACAGTTAATTAACTAAATTATTTTATAATAAGATATATTGAAATGATCAAATATTTTTGCATTCGTAATAGCTTGGAAAACATTTCAAACTTAAGATAGTTATATAAAAATATATTAAGCACACACATATATTTATGTGTGCATGTGTAATAATACCACCTTTATTGTTAAAGGAAATTGCCTTGACTACACGTTGAGATTGCTGATAGTTTAAGGGTTGATTGTTATCATCTATATTTACAAATCTATTAAAGCCTTAAGTAATTTGGTTTTATTGTTTTAATAAATGTGTGTACTTTAAAAACTCATAAATGTGAATATATGTATTTAAAAAAGAATAAGAAAAATTTCTACAAATATTAAACAAATACTGTGAAGAATCATGCAAATATATACATATTTAAAATGTGTTGAAAAATATTGAAGAAGTCCTCAATAGAAGAAAATGTTCTTAGAACAAAATATATTAATTTGCTGCTCCAAATGAAAAAAAGATTATTAATAGCCAGCCAATGTTTCAAAGTCATCTCATTCATTATCTTCAAAACTAATATGCTCTTGACAATTGATATTAAATATAACAAATACTTCCTGTTGAGGTCTTTCACACAATGTGCTACTAGGCCTATGCACATGTATATAAACACACTAACTTCAAATCAATGCCAAGAATAATGATCACAAAATATTTGGAAAATATTATAAACTTCACTCTGAAATCTAGATGTACCTGCTATTTTATATCTAAATCATTTAGAAAAAAATCAACTATCAACTTATATTTTGACTTAACATATAAAACTGAAATGTAAGTAACTGCAACTTCCAATGAACTATGTATAAACTAATAGTCAAATGTCAATAAATTATGAAAAGAATAAAAAGATATCAATTTATTCTTTTAGTTTTGCTAGTATTTAAGCATTATTTCATTGACATTATAGTGTAAATCAGGAAGTGAATTTTTTAATATACCATTTATATGAACAAAATACTAACAAGCATAAAGGGATCCATGGTCTTATAAAAAGAAAAAATATATATTATCGAGAAGAATTGCACAAAGCTGAAACTAACCAAGAGAGTTAAGCTGTTGGTGGTGAACTTCTGCTCCAGTTGTTCGGACTTTGGTTGCCATACTAATTAAGACCGACATAGTTAACATTACAGGAGCCCATACATATATAGGAAAAATGATCTATATCCATGGCTAAAAACAATATGTACATCTGTCAATACTTTCCCTATAACCCTACAGAAAAATGATGCTTTAAACCAAAGTGACATATCTATATCACAACTAATGCCCAAAACAACTGATAGAAAAGAATGTAATAATCATCTATTCAATAATGAATTACGGACAAAATTAAGAAAAGCCACAACTAAAAACCTATAGGCATGGTTACATTATGAATGAACAACATAAAAATTTGTAGTAAGAACTGAGAAATAACTAGTTATAAAAACCTTTCTATTTGCTTCCTTTTTGCTAAAATATACGACCTTAAAACTTGCTAGTGTATTTTTATAATCTGATAGTATTTATAAGACTTATTACTAATTTATATTGGATTTTCTTTGGTACATGATATAATCAAGAAATGGGTGTGAGAAAATGAATAAGCTATAAAATGTATTTTATTTTTTTGTTGTTATTAAATGTTTGTTTTAAAATATAGCATTAAACAATCTCATAATTCTTTCTTTGATTATAAGAATGCATATTAGTACACCTGGGCCTCTTTTTACATGGACTTATTTAACACGATTTTGAAGTTACGCGATTCGTGTTTCACCGGAAGTCGACCTCCGATAATGTGCTATTACTTTAAATAATAAATTTTGTGCACTTACGTTATATTGAAAGTAATAGCACATTATTGGAATTCGACTTTCATCTTAGTAATTTCAATATTTTCAGTGCTTTATAATAGTAAGATTTTATGCAATAATAAAATTAAAATCATGATTTCCACATTTTATGTATACACACATTAAATTTTACAAGATTATAATGTAAACTTGTTCAAACATTGTGCAAGTTAATTTTGCATTTTAAATCACATTCTGTTTTTGCTTTTTAAAAAAGAACGTAATCAATTATTAATCATTTAGTGTCCACAAGTTTATTTTTAAAAGGTCAGTAATAGCAGTGGGCACAATTAAAATCTGATTTTTAATTGTAATTAACAATTTAAAAATTACTTACGGGCGACTTGAAATTAATGTGATGTAAAACGAAATTTGATTTTTAAACGGAATTGAAAATTAAAGACAAAAATAAGAATTTAATTTTTAGTTGTTAGTTTTAATTAAATTTTTCCCAGCAGTGGTGAATAAATGTCTTTATTATCATAAGTCTAAGTTCATAAACAATTAATAAAATCATCATCGTTGTCAACAGATAACCATTAACACAACATGAGAGTGAACTTGGCACTAGTTGTATTTCCTCTTGTGAGAATAATTGCTGAGATATTCTTGACTTCGTTTAAGGAGAAGCCAAATACATCACATCACATCACATGAGAATCTGATTTTTTACTAGTTTGCAAACGAACGTGTTTTTGGGCAAATAGCGATAATAATTAAAACATGTATAAAAAAATGTAAATTACTGTACTGTAAATTATGCATAAAAATATATTATATTGAATAAAATTAAATATTATAGTTAAAAAAAAGTTTGTCTTGTATCAATTTTTTTCATATTTGAAATTTTTTATTAGTCATATTTTATTTCCTTATTTTTTTTTGCGCGAATTTTAAAGTAATTTTACGTTGGTGCTTTGCTTTTACGCGAATTTTGAAAAATCACAGACCGCATCCCCCCTTTTTCAATGTAAGTTACGTCTATTTTTGCGCGATTTCGTTTGCACGTGTGTACATGTAATTATCTTTTGTACCAATCTGAATGCAGACAGCGATATATTGCTTGAGGAGCTTCACAAAGTATAAATAAAATAAAATAGTAGTTTTTACTTGACCTTTGATTAGTAATTAATTGAGATGCGCTTTACGCAAAAAAGTGAAGCTTGTCTAAATCTTACAAAGTTATATGGCTTAGCGCTTTCGGAGACCTTGAGTCAAAGTAAGCTATGATTATGGAGACTCAAAGTCTCCAAAAGCGCTAAGCCATATAACTTTGTAAGATTTAGACAAGCTTCACTTTTTTGCGTAAAGCGCAATCTCAATTAAGTATAAAGAAAATAGAATATTTAACTAATACTAAAATATATTAGCAAAATAATTGCTAAGGCTAAAAGCTGTTTTAAATTTAAAAGTTTATATTAAACCATGCAGCAACAATTCTGTTGTAATATATAATATCCAGGGTTCTGGATAACTAGGAAAGATAGTCGTTGCTTCTGAGTAATTCGTTTATTTATATGAGGTCACGATTTGGTTATATTCTAAATATATTAAATATATATGCATATAAGCAAAAATAAATATATGTGCTGCTATATATGTTAATAAAACCTGAAATGACCAGGGGACGTGGGTAGACTCAGTTCTGTAGATTAGTTTAATTTATGTTCAGCATATATGCAGTGATTTCCGATCATTTATGCTATGCATAAAATAAACTAATATAGAGATTTCACTCTCTAATTTATAACATCAGAGAATTAATGCTTAAATATAAGCCAATTGTAAAAAATAAATTGGTATCATTCTATTCTTTTCATAATTTATTGACGTTTGACTGAGTTGCGATTATTTCTGTTTCAATGTCATACTATTAAGTTATGATTATTAATAGTTTGATTTAACATAATGACTCTTCAATTTTTAAAAAATGTAATTTTAAATGGAATATAAAGAAATGTTAAGATTTGTATGATGGTGCAGTATTAGAATATCAGGCAGAACTGCTTATGAAGTTCTGAATAATAAACCTTTTTTTTTTTTATGTTTTTAATTTGGAATGAACTTTATTTTATGGTATAAAGCAATAAAATCGTCTCTTAACATAACTATTTCTGCTGAACTAAACCAAGTTGTAACAATGATTTATTTAAAATCAAAATAAAACTGAACAATATTATTTATTAAGAAAGGCAAAAAAAAAAAAAAAAGATATATCTAATCAACATTTCTTATATAGCAAAACAATGAAAAAAGTTTTCCATTTAAGAATATTTTGCTAATTTGAGTAAGACTTTGTTTTATTTCAGTTAAATTGCAAATTGTTACTATTCAAATAGAAATAATAAGATAAAGCATGGAATCAGCATCTGCATGACATGACACCTCACACACCAATGGTGAAGGATGCATTATAATACAAAATTCATTTTATATTTTTACATTCCGTGTACAATTATTTGCCAGCCCGGATTAATCTGAAACCTTTACTCTCTAACTAAAAATTGCTACACATTCATTTACCAGTCAATACTAAATAAGTTGCCTGTAGTTTGATTACCTAAACAAAAAATCCTAAGCTTTGCAGTGATCTAAAAAAAATCCCAATATTTATCTGGCAATATTCTAAAACTTGATTCAAAGGCAGACTGCATTAATAACCAAAGCCATGAAGTCTTATAGCTTGAATGACTTCTCGATTTTATATTTAAAAAAAAAAAAAATTAATATTGTATTTTCCTTAATTTTCCTGTATGTGTCTGTGTGTTTGTATAATACTGTAGAATATCTCTTTGTAGTTTTAGATTTTCCATATTGATTAAATGATTAGCCGCCACTACTTTAATGTAATTTTCAATTTTTTATCTAGCCTTTGTGATAATCTTAGTTATTTCAAAAAACGCAATAAATATAATATATTATAGTCTTATTTTGTCGATTCAACAGATCTGCTTTAGAATTGCTTGTTCCAGTGAAACGCATTGACTCATTACTAATTATAGAAATTTTATTTTTACTTTTTTCAACCACTGATTGCTCTTTTCTTTTTTTCCTGATGTAATTTTTCCTTCGGAATAAAAATCACTAATTTCCAAAGGAACTATTTATCTGACCAATTTTATTTTGCTAAATCATTTTTTACATAAATATACTTACAGAGATTTTTACAAAGCTTTCTTGAAATAGATGTACAAAAGATTCTAGCCTAGTAACAAGAATAAATAGAATATTTTTATGAGGTTTGAAATGATTCCAATGCCTAATGATTAAAGCAGCATGCTAATTCTGAGATTAAGGCAACCTTTGTTTAAATATTTAAAGGATACAACACAACTCTTTTCAACTATATTTTATGCTTGCCTCTCTCATAACTTTAGTCTGTATTCTTAACATTATTTTTGTTACTGCAAAGACTGGCTTTACAAGAGCAAATCTAATACAATTAGTCAAGCATTGGTGGCCGAGAGGTCCGTGACAGCTACTTTACAAGCAGTTGTCCCGGGTTAGCGGGTTCGCGTACCGGCTGATGCTATGACACATAAGGAAAAAAAAATCGAATACAATTACCTTTGTCTCAGAGATGAAGTGTTATTTCTAATTCAGATCAACATTTTTTTTTTAATACAGATTGCATATATCTTTTATCAAATATTTATAAAAGTGCTTTATTGTAATAAATCTCACTTGTCAACTTTTTACTACAACTATGCATGCATTTTGCATTAACATCATTAAGTGCCACTATTCCAACAATCATACGACCTACAATTTAACTATGTCTACTACTTAATAATACTCAATATATATATATATATGTGTGTGTGTGTGTGTGCTTTGCGCACAGATAATGAAGCTATTTAAAATTAAATGTTGCTACCGAGCGGGCTTTCGGATATTTCCTAGTCCCATATTCATGGCTACTGGAATTTATTTGAGAACTATAATGGTGTTAATGCAAATTTATGCAAATTTGTGTGAAGATGCTACATAGACCATTTTCGAGATAGAGAAAAGCAGGCCTCCCTTCTATTTATTGCAGCAGGGTCACCCACTATGTAGTAAAGCCGCAACTATTTTAATAATACTCAATATTCTAGTATTATTTATTTAATATTAATATTCTGGTAGAAATTTAAAGGCTACCTATATTGAGTATCTCTAATAAAAAGAAAACTTGTAAAGTAACTATGAGCTATTTAGTAATAATAAAAAAATTCAATATATATATGGATTATACCTTTATTGTTAAAAGGAGGTTGCTTTGATAACAGTTTGAAATGGTCGATTGTTATTGATACGGAGATTGTCTAAGTGTTGACTGGTTTTTAATGATATATATGTATGCTGCAAATGAAAATAAATAAATATGAAATATTATTTGAAACAATATTTATTCACAAAATTTATATCTTCCTTGATTTCATCTTTACAAACATTTAAAAAAAAATATATTGTTTCTATTTCAGCCAAAGTAGTGCATCAATTTTAAATGTTATTAATAATGTACCAGGAACTTAATCTACCGATGACGATGACGGTGACAATGCACACTGATGATTCATATATCCACATATCTTAACATGCAGTTATACACTTCTGACAAATAACCAAATTATTTTAAAATCATCAGTTTAACAGATTAATCGAAATTAGAATTAAATTTAAATAGAATAGATATTGACGATGATGATCAAATCTTATATCCTTACATAACTACTTACAGAAAGTATCTTTATATTTCCTGATCATCATAGATCAGATCATCTCTCAGGGAGCCTCACTTACCATTCATTCATAAGTGTTTACTTAAATATATAGGGTTTGAACATCCACTAACCCTAATTTGGAGCACCATTTTCATCTTAAAAAAGTACATCTGTGGATACAATATCTTTGTTTATCTTCTGACATCACCATCATGATTTTCTCAGTAATAATCTTGCTTAACTACTGCTCAGAATATGAACTCTCAGGTTAGATGGAGGATTCTTATGCGTGCAAGCATTGGAAATGACACAATGGAGAGAAAGCATAAACAACAAAATAATTTGTGTTTTTCTGAAGGTTTGTGATGATGGTGTTCTAGCTGTATTTTAAACAACAAAATAATTTAAATAACAATTCTATTTATTTCAGATAACCTTGAATGACGTTACAGAAACCATCTCTAAACATTATTACTTTATGAATATAATAAACTAAAAAAGAGAATTAAGAAATAATATTTAAGATTAAATACAAGTGCCAACATTAAATATAGATATTCACACTACATTAGTAATATTCATCAATAAAAAAATTCAAACAATATTTATACCCAAAAATACATGTGATAAAATATATTAATGAATTTATAATTGAAAAAATACAATTTGTTTTGCTGGAACCAAAATGTTTGCAGCAGTGCCCATGACATTAGATAAACAGTGGTTTTGCTTAAGAGAGCAAAAACCAAATAATTAAAATACTAATAAAAATAATAATTTTAGGTTTATTCTTATACTCAACATTACATGAATATATCTGATATTAAATTGTCAAATATTACATTAAATTTAACAAGAAATAATTAATTTAAATAAATTCATCAGTATGCCATTACGTATCAATTAATAGTTTAAGTCAGTCTGCCCTTATTTAAACAGTTTTTTCCTAATTATACAAGCGTGATTTACCAATTAACACAGATGTTTCAATAGATACTAATAACTGTTAATAATTGGTTGTTTACAATTTCAATCCCATGCTTTCATTAATATTGCAATAAAAAATATGATAACAAATAATGGTTTTTCAAAATGATGAACATGATTTTAAATCTCTATATCTCTGCAACCATGAACTGTCCATGAGGTCTAGAATTTCAAATGATTACTGCTAGATGAATCTCCCAACACGCACACTGTTCTTAGCCTGTTATTCAGAAGATAGTGACCTGCAAGCATTTCAATAGCCTTTTGGTATTATAATCCATCAATGCTTAAGAGCATTTGTCACTGGTACCAACAATTTGAAGAAACACTGTTTGTGTGAAGGGATAATTAAAAGGAAAAAAAATATCTTTCCCAATTATTCAATAAATATATATTTTTTTAGCACCAGTTTTTAAAAATCACTTTTTCATTGATATACCTCTAAAATTAAAATGCTAAAATAAATTGTACTTTGATAACAGCATGCAAAAGCAAGCCATTATTGATAATATCATATTTGGATCACATGGTTTTCGTTCTTTAAATTGCACAGCTACTTTATCTATTCCAAGCAAAGAACTTGATAAATATGTCATAATAATTTATCTTGTTACTTTATTCAATTTTGTAAAGTGAATCTATGCTCATAATATCTCAAATAGAATTTATACTGAATGTTTTGGTTTTCATATACCTTTTATTTTATGTCTTGTCTGAAGAGATTAGATTAATATGAAATAATATACCTACCATGTTTTAGAAAATCTGGGCTTTTGATGTTATTTTATGTATAATAGTATGTTATGAATGTTAATTAGTACTATAGATATTTATTTTATAGAGGCATCATTGAATTGGAGTTAGTGCATCCATTTGGGGGTTGAATCTGAAACTTGGAAAATGTTCAAGTCTTAGCAAGTGAATTAGTAACCCAATAATCGATTAGTAAATGCAAATCTATCTTTATCTAAGAGGTAAATCGAGAAAGGAAGATTTTTCTGGTATTAACTAGCTTACCATGCATTTTTTTCTCACTATTTCTTTTCAGAAAGGTGCTGAAGAGACCGTTGCCTTGCAATGGCTTCTTTATATACTTTTTTTTATCTTATTGTTGCTTTATTTTTTTAAAAAAAACACATATATTAGGGCTTTCTAAAGTGGGTGATACCATTCACTAGAGGAATGATAATAATCCAGGGAGGTTGTAGTAACTTCTGACTTAATTGGAAGCATTATTTAAAAATAAAGAGCAGTGAAAGCATATAGAAAGAAGAAAATATTGAAAAAACACTCATATATTTTGCCTGTTGTGAAATATAGAGTTAAGCATAGTAGTTATTTTTCAAATAAACATACAAAATGCAAGTTATAATCAATCAGTGAACAAGTCTGCTAACATATCTTAATAAGCAATTGTTGTTAGACAAACATATTGCACATTGTTAGGAAGATCAACATGTCTTGGTAGGGATATGCATATGTAATAACTTGTTTACAATATAATACTATAAATAGGCAACATTTAAATTGTTTCTGAATTGTGTGACAAAAAGTACATGAGTGCAATAAGTCTGGAAAAGTTTCTAATTGTTATTTGATACCATCTCTCTTTAGAGATTGTGAATCATATACAAAACAAACTGTGTTATCATTACTTCAATAAGAACATATGAATATTTTAATACCATTTCTTATATAGTTATGTACATTTCTGTGTCTCCTAATGCTTACTAAAAATAAAATTATAACTGATTAATGTCAGTACAGTATTATTTGAAATGCATAATTAATATAAAAGATGTGTTACAAAATAGTGGACTCAATTTCAAACTAGCATATTTCACAATGTGCACAAAAAGTTAATTTTCTTAAACCATGTTTATACTTATATAAGGCTAAAACCTTAATACATGCATCTTGAGTGCTTAATTTTAGCAAGAGAGACCTCTACAAATCATAACCCAAGATTCGACTTTACAAAGATAAGAGGGACTCCTCTTATATCTTCAACCTATTTTCTTAATTATATAGGCAAATCCAAAGCATTTTGATTTGGGAGCATGAAGCTAATAAATTCTTCACTGATTAAGTCCACTATTTCTGTTAAACATTAACATTCATGAAATCTTTCGATTTACAATGAGTCAATATTCAGATATTAAATTTAGAAATATTTTGAATCAATTTAAAGTTGTAAATATTAATTCTTATCAAGCGCGATATCAGCACGTAATACTTATATAAGGCTAAAACCTTAGTACATGTGCCTTATATAAGTATTACGTGCTGACATCGCGCTTAATAAGAATTAAAAATTACAACTTTAAATTGATCAAAATATTTCTAATTTAATATCTGAATATTGACTCATTGTAAATCGAAAGATTTCACGAATGTTAATGTTTAACAGAAATAGTGAACTTGATCAGTGAAGAATTCATTAGTTTCATGTTCCCAAATCAAAATGCTTTAGATGTTCCTATATAATTAAAAAATAGGTTGAGAGATAAGAAGGGTCCCTCTTATCTTTATAAAATCAAATCTTGTGTGTTATGATTTGTAGAGGTCTCTCTTGCTAAAATTAAGCACTCGAGGCACATGTACAAAGGTTTTAGCCTTATATAAGTATTACGTGCTGACATCGCGCTTAATAAGAATTAATATTTAAACTATGTTTGTTAATACTCTAAAACATGGTATATTATTTCATACTAACCTGATCTTTTCAGATAAGACATAAAAAGGTATATGAAAACCAAAACATCCAGTATAAACTCTATTTGAGATATTATAGATATAACTGCATTGAGTTCACTTCACAAAATTGAATAAAGTAATAAGAGAAATTATTACAACATATTTATGAAGTTCTCTGCTCAAAACTAGATAAAGCTATGCAATTTAAAGAACAAAGACCATGTGATAAAATTTGGCATTATCAATAATGGTTTGCTTTTGCATGCCATTATCTAAATACACTTTATTCTAGCATTTCAACTTTACAGCTATATCACTGAAAAGGTAATTTTTAAAAACTGGTGCTAAAAAATATATATATTTATTGAATAATTGGGGAAGATCTTTTTTTTCCTTTTAATTATCATATCTCTTTTTTTTTTAATGTTTTTTTTCAGCAGTATATAATTAAAAATGAATTGACTTTTAACATCATCTGCTAATAAAAAATTACTCCTTGTAAACTGAACTTTGTATTCAAAACAAATACCTTAAAATTATAACATGGACTTGCTTGGTGCAATGGTAATAGCAGACGCTGGAAGTTCAAGATCCATGAATCTGTGATCCAACTATCACTTCCAATGGTAAATTTTATGGGAATTTCATTATTTATTAATGGCAATAATTAATCCAGGTAAAAATATTGTAAAACTATTACAAAGATCCATTAAACAAAAAAAAAAAGATTTTTATTGTAAACATAATCAATTTAAAGCATCACTGATTTTCTATTTAGAATTCATTAGATATATATGCATTTGCATCCATTATTTATGAGTAGAACTACAACAAAAATTATGAAATTTTTAAAGAAAGTAATTTTAAGACAAACAATATAAAAATATTCTTGACAATTGACAGCAGAGATACAAAAATAAATTAATGGTTTGTAAAAAGTAAAACAAATATTTTAATAACCTTTCCACTCACCCCACTAAATATGACTTTATACATGCATTAGAACTAAGAGTTTAAAATTTGCAAATATTATAGAACACTGCAATCACTTAAATATTCATCTTTAAAAAAAGCATTTTAATGAGCATTCAAGTCATTTTCGTTCAAATTAAATGCTTTCCACAGAGCCTTCAAAATCAAACAAGAAAAAATATTGACAAGTGTATTTCTCTAGTAATCAATAATTGTAAAAATAAAACTGTCAAACTGTTCTACCCTATCAATACTTGTCAAATGTAGAAATATTTCTATATTTAACGTACTTCAAATCGCAATCTGACACGGGATTGTGATTTGAACAAAACTGAAAATATATATATTTATTAAACATTCATAAAATAAAGCATTTATTTTTAAAATAATAGTCCCTATCTAAAAATACTATAAAAGATTTATTAATAAATAACTAAAATGTAAAGAATTAAAAAAAAACCCAGTTTGTTTATTTACTCTTAATAACAATCCCACCTCCCCCTACACTCACGCGCGCGCGCACACACACACACGGATTAAAAAAGAAAAACTGTTTAAAAAGACAATTTGCATGTAAATGTACCCGATCAAAAATGAATACTTTTAATCAATTGAAAATAAATGTTAAGACAATCATTAAATTTACATTAAAAATATATGAATCTAATGAAAATACAATGAAAGCAGATAAGTTTACAGCAGATTAATTCAGAAAAACCCATTATGAAATTAACTGATGATAGAGATGAGACTAATCAAAAATTAGGATGGGGAGAGGGGAATTACTGATGAAAAGACGCTTTACAACATTGATTTTGCACATTACAAGGATTTTTTAAAAAAGTGAATCATGAAAAATGAGTTAACGGAATTACAAACTAACACCAAAAACTGATAGCAGATTAAATTTGTTTTAAGTGGTAATTCAGATAATCAACATACAGATATTCATCTACTTCTTTCTACTGTTTATATCACAAAAAAAAAGAAGATATATATAAATCAAATGTCATTTTCAATTCTACATCTTATGATTTATTTTCCAAAAACAAAAAAGCATAAATTAAGTAAATAAACTGAATAGATATCAAAATAAAATTCGAAAATAAAAAAAAAAAGTTCACATTTGTATGTTAATTTTATTAAAAACAAAATAGAGCTAAAATTTCTATCATGGTGACAAATTAAATAAATTTCTTATAAAGGATAAAAAAATAAATAATATTTAACTAATAAAAATAAGTAACAAAAATTAAACAATGAGTTTATAGATCAGATCAATATATATTTAAAAAATTGAAAAATAGATAATAAAAGTGCTGAAAATGAAATTAAGGAATTCTAAAGACTTCACTAGCTTTTAACAAGGGTAAAATATTATGCTACAATGATTCACTAAAGAGAAAAAAAAACAAGGGACTAAAAGTCAATGTATATAATACAGTACAATTTATAGTTGGACTGCTATGTTTAATAGCTCGGCATATACAATGGTATCAAGTTGTCACCACATTTTTATGCCATTATTCAAAAGTTATAATATAAAATATTTAGACATTACCAAAATGATAAGCTAAACTTTAAAATTGAAATTATTTGATAATGTATATTTTTAACTCATAATTTTAAATTTATTTAAAGATTAAATACTATACGTATATTTTTTCTCTCAACTTCTAATGCAAAATTACTTTTCACTCTATAAATACATGTGCAATAAATAACTATAAAGTTAAAATTACTATCTCAACTTTTTTTCCATGAACAAATCTAATGCATATGGAATTGTTTCAAAAGCATAAAACTAGTGATAAAGCAATTCTATCCAGTGATAAGAAAATGTGTGAAATGCATCCTATAAGAAATGCATTTTATAAGAAATGCATTATCCTTTCATCATGAAATAATGAAAAGAGAAAAACAACCGTATTTTTATATTTTTAAAATATTTTTTTCTTTTATTTTGAACGAATATGATCATGTTAACAAATATTTACATACTAGAATTTTTAGTGAATATATATAAAAAATTTGTTTATAATTTTAATTTGTAAATGTAATATAATTTTTAAATTAAAGGATATTAAAGACAAATGCAAAAGTATTTGTGTTGTATAGATAATATTGAAAAAGTAGTATACACATAAGATAGTACAATATACAATATATACACCTAAACTTCACTTAGCGATTGTCTACTTAGTGATATTTCACAATAGCGATCATCATCAATTTGTACCCACTACTTTGATTTACAATCGATTATTTACTATAATGATCGGAAAAAATTTTTTTAGCTTTTTTTGGGACAGCCAACTTGAATTTTGTGTCACTGATGACATCAGAGAATACATATACACATACAATATTTTATTCATAAAACACGTTAGTGATGCATTCAGTATTTTGATTATAGAATGTCTAAACTTAAAATATACACCTGGGTCTTGTTTTATGCAGTAGATAGGTTCCGCAGAAAATCTGCATTAAAAAAAATCACACAATTAGACTTAACCTATCTTGAAAACTGGGGGATAGGTTCTGTAATTTTCAGAAATTGCATAAAAGCAAAGCAACAAGGAAAAATTAAAATTTGCATAAAAAAATAAGGAAATAAAGTATGACTAATAAAAAATTTCAAATATTTAAAAAAAAATTAATACAAGACAAAGTTTTTTTATCATTTTTATTATCTCCAGTATTTAATTTTACATTTTTTCATATATATTTTAATCATTATCACTATTTGACAATATGTGGCTCGTTTGTGAACTGGTAAAAAATCAGATTCATCACAAGAGGAAATATAACTAGCGCCACATTCAGTCTTGTGCTGTGTTAATGGTTTTCTGTTGACAATGTAATCGGTGATTAAACTTTGAGATGATGATTTTACTAATTGTTTATAAAGCTCATGCTATCCAAACATATAACTATTTAGCTCTCATTGGAATTTAAGAGGTTGTTCATTGCAGCAAACTCTTTCAGATTTCAGCATTTTCTGACATTTTTCTTTGTCTCATACATCAATGAAAAATCTATGATTAAATGATTTTTATAATAAATCTGTCTTCATTTGATAGATATTTTTGCTTACTTCTGAAATAAATTTTAAATGTTTACATTTTGTTTCTATATTAAAAAAATGAGATCGCAATCAAAACAAAAAGATTATACATTATCATTAGAAAGATTATTTTCGGTTTACAAAATCAACAAAATTTTCATTATTTATTTTAAAAATCTAAAAGAATATTTATTTCTGTTATATCTAACAAAATATGTCTTCAAAGTTTAAAATTTTTGAATATTTACTGCAATATTTTTATACTCATAAGTATAAATGTATTATTATTATTATTTACTCATAAGTATAAGTAGGTTATTTATGTAAAAATTAAGATTCTAAATAGCTTCAGGCCATATTCACATTAGCTGCTAATATAACATTTTTGATAAAAAAAAAGTATTTCAAGTCAAAATAGGTTAATAATTTAAACTTCTTGATATCCAATAAATATAGTGAAATATGAACTTCTTTATCGCATAAAAGAAAACCCGCATAAAAAGATATTAAGAAGAAATATGAATCACATAACTTCAAAATCACATTAAAAAAATCCACATAAAATGAGACCCAGGTGTATATAATTAATGAATCTATAATACTATATACTGTATTTTATTTTTGTAAATCTTAACAATGGTCAAACATTAATTTATCCATAATGTTGTTTTCAAATGTAATTAATGATATCAGCACAAATAATACTAAACAACTTGTACGAAAATAAATACAGTATACAGTATTTTCTTTATTTTAATACCAATAAAATGCTAACACATTTATAAAGCCACAGACTCAACTTGTTTACTGCAGAATACTCTTTTCTTTTTTTTCTATTTTATTTTAATAAGTATTTATTTTCATACAAGTTGTTTAACCCTGCAACGCTATGGGAAATCAAAATAAGTAATTTAAGTTAATAATCAAGCCTGAATAACTAAAATATACATAGATACATATTCAATTACAGGTTAATATAATTTTTTTAGCTTTAGGAACCGACCAATTTTTTTTCCCATAGATCCCCATTATAAATACGTATTCTGTATATATTCTTGCTTAACGATGAGTTGTGGAAGACCAATTGCCATCGCTAATAGGGGTAAAGGTGTATTATAAATCAAACTACAAATGTGAGTTATTTTCAACTAATTTATGTTATCTTCCAGGGCTTGGAGCAAAAATGGTAAATATAGTTGTGCATTGCATTTAACTTCAACATAGATAACTTAAAATACGGTTTAATTGTAACTTTATAATGATCATATTATTTGGAAAATTCAAATGCTATGGCATAAAAATCTATATAATGTTTTATAGTGTTTTTTTTTTTTGTTTCAGTATTTTTCACATTATCATAATACCCCACCCCCACTCCCATTCAGAAATTAAAACGAAAGTTATGCAAAAGATTGCTTTTGTTTTGATACATTACTTCGATAAGCAAAATTAATTTCATTAGCTTGATTGTGTCCAAGATTTTTGTATTGTGTTTTGAAAAATTAATTTTATTTTTCATTATCTTAATAATTTAGTTTTGGTTTTTTTAAAAAAAATAAATACTTTATTTCAATGAAAAAAGGTTACAAACGCTATTTCATTAGTTTGATTAGATGTGAGCAATTTTTCAAAAATAATTACATGCAAAATTTGTAGATTTTACAATGAAGGAAACGACTTCTACACAGTCAATTAACAATAGAAATCTTGTGCTAATATACTTCAATATACGTTAGAGTCATTACAAAATGGTGATCAATAACAATCTGAATAATTCCTCAATGGAAGTGATTTGTTGGATAACAGAAGGTGCCAATTCAAACACGATTAACTTCAAGCATGTGCCAATGTATTGAATACTGGGTTATTTGGTCATTAATTTAGGGTTGAATTACTAATCTGAGATTGTAAGTAGGCTCCAAGTATCCATGAATTTACCTTTTGGGGTGATAAGCTGATCTCTTCTTTTTAATATGGTGAGTTTTTTGAAGATGTAGTTAGTCTCTTGAAAAGTGGCAGAATTGAATATTTTTTTGCATCTGGTGGTCCAGATAGAGTAGGTGATGAAATTAGAAAGCCTTATCATTGTGTACACTCTTGTCGTAATGCTTTCCTTTAGTGATATTATTAGGTAGTAGTCAGGGTTAATCCTTTTGAAAATTGCCTTCTTCATTATCCAAAGGCCAGGGTAATTAAATTCTCTAATTTTGCCATTTCCTCCCTTTTAGCAAGATAATTATATTATTTTCCTTGTGCTGTGACATAACCTAAAAATAATAAGTGAAAATCTCAAAAGAAGTCTATATAAAAATTTTTTAGACATAAAATCATGTACCAAGATGGTATCGGAAGTGCTAAGCTCAATTAAAATTACATAAATACTTTAACAGTCAAGATTGTGTAAACAGTCAACAAGACCGAAAGACTAAGCAGGGACTCTCAGCCAGTAGACATAGGGCTACCCCATGCTCCTAATTTAAACCCCTACCTAGTCTTCCTCATCTCAGCTACATAATTAACATCCTTGATGTCATACAGCTTCCCTTCATGCAGTGTGATGTATGTCAGGATTCGAATACAGACTTCTCAGGATTCTTTAACTTGTGATCTTACCATACACTAGCATTCATTAAAGCCCTACATTAATTTATTATCTTACGGTTATTGACATGATTTTGGAATTTAATTATTTCTATAATGTTACAAAGTAAAATACTATATCCATCATGCACAAAGCCATGGATGTGTTTGTTTTGGCAATTGAATAACTTTACCAAATTACATATTATTTAATAGTTCTGACTCACAATAATGACACCAAGTTTATTCAACAATGATAATATTACAGAAATTATAATAACAGAGAGAGTAGCTTACAAATTATTGGATTAAAATAATCTACTGGCTTTTACATGGTATTACTGAAGGTGGTGGCAGCTTACAGCAATAATGGGTGCCCTATTTAATTTGCACTAAAGGTATGAGAAGCTATCAGCCCAAATTTATTTTGGTTTAATGGAGACAATTGTGGACAGGTTCAATTTAAGGCTACCCAGGGTTGCTGATGAATGCAGGTGAAGGCTACACAGATAAACATTACTTAAACATTGCTGTACTACCCTATGTGAAAACTGCCAATGATAAACAAATGTAAGGATGGTTGGCTTAGCAATCTAATAGCAGGGTTCACAACTAAGAATGGATGTCCCTGGCTGCAGGAATGCTCCTGCTTCCAACCGAGGGTGCATACCAATGAAGAAGATATGCTAAATCTAGTCTTCAGCTCCATCGCACAACTTAGACCATTGCTAATACTTGATTAAGAATCCAAGCATGCAAGAAGAAGTATATCCTGCACTTGTCAACCATGCGGTGAGCAGAGGTAACGAATTCAATAATAATATGACCATTGCAACACATATGAAGGGGTAGGAATGCAATATACAGAAAGATAAACAATAAATTATTAAACCTTCCACCTACACTAATAATAAACAAACTCATTTTTATATGATAAATAAGCATGTATGATTGTCTTATAACTAGAACCCATTCACAATAACTATTTTTAATCATCTTAAATTTAGAAATCTAATATATAACATTTAAAGTATAGGGAAGATTAATTACGCCTAACATAGACTGATAGCACAATCCATTAATTCTTACATTGCCTATACATGAATTGTGGTTTAATTTACACATATATATTCTATCGCATCAATAAGCAATGCAATACATACATCTCGATAACTTTATTAATATTACTTTCATGTAATGGAATCTCGAATTAGAAATATGACAGTTTACATAGGACCATTTTAATCAAATAGAATTATAACAAAATTACAAGTGTGTTGAGAAGCTGGAAAAAGAAGCTTTAATAAATATTTATATGAATCGATAAAATACTTGACAACTGAGCACTTTCGAGGTGTTTAGCCTCATATTCATAGCCGTAAAAAAAAAAAAAAAAAAAAATAGTGCATAGTAGAATGTAAATGGCAATATGCAAATTATATTTAAATTATTTAAATAGCCCAATGTTTGGAAATATCAAAGAGTGTCATGTCGGTTAATGGAGTTATTGTTGCTATTAATAAAGCACACTTCTTTGATTTTTTGTTTACAGTCATTCGTCTCAATGCATACTATCCTAGGGTTGGAGAGTTCAAATATGTGACTGGTCTTTTTGAGTGCTCCAAAAATATTGATGAATTGTCATTATTTTTCTGAGCTCTTTTATATGTGTATTTGTGATGAGTGATTGTATTGTTAATGATAGCTTTGGTTTCACTGTAGTAAATAGCACGGTATTCAGGCTGAGGGCATGAGATGTTATAAGCAACATGAAAGGGGGGGGTGATCAAGGTCAAGTTTGTCTTTAGAATTATTAATAAGCCAGTTAGTGCAGGGAAGTTACAAAAGCTGATTCTAAATCTGGTAGATAAAAATTTCACTGGAGGGTTAGCAATTTTGGGGGTGTAAAGGATGGTGATGTGTGGAAGGTTGAGATCTCTAATATTGTCTGTAATTTTCTTGTGAAATTATTTAATTTTGTTAGTAATTGTTTTGTATTTGAAACCTGCTTTTAATAAATCGTTGGTATAGTGAAAGATATTATCTTTCCTGTCATATTCAAATTTGCACAAATGCAAGTTACTAAATAAGAAGGTATTTAAGCTTGCAAATTTATGAGAGTTCGGAGAATTGGAATTAGGATGGATGAAGCCTCTGATTTCAAAAGGATTTATGATCATTGAAAAATTTATGCTTCTTCCTGTTCGAATTAGACATAAGTCCAGATATGTCAATCTTTTTAAGTCACCTTCACAAGTAGTATTGATTGTAAGATTAGTTTGTTGTTGGATTTCTTGTAGAATGCACAAAGTGGTGTGTTTAATGGCTGCAAGGAATACATTGTCCACATATCATATATATATAATGTCAGGACGGTGAGATTGATATTTAGGTATAATCTGATTTTCAAAGTGGATCGAACAGATGCTGGTGATTATTCCACTAAGAGGAAGGTCCATAGGCTAACCATTGTTCATAGTGTACCATTTACTTACAAAAGTAGTGTATATATGATTTGTCTATCCAATACAAAAATGACAAAATGAAGTTAATGTGTTCAATTGAAAAATGGATGCTTGTGAGTTCCTAGTGGACAACCTGAATAGATAGTTTCCTATCGACAGATCTGTATAGCTCTTTAACAGCAAGTGTGACCATTTGATGATTATCATCGATGATAGCATTTTTAATTCTATTTACAAATTGGAAAGAAGAATTGATAAAATAAGTTCCAAAACCCAAACCATCAACCAACCAACTGATTAACAAACTTGGATGTTTCGAAATAATGGAACCCCCCCCCCCAATCCAATATTAGACGAAGTGGTGCTCCAGGCTTGTGCAGCTTTGAATTGGCAAATATTCTAGGGGCTTTAGTGGAAGATGGATAAACTTGGTAATATGGAGGATAGCAGATCTAAATTTATCCCTGTTGAGCTTATGGAATAAACTGGAGATTTTGAATTTGTTCAGCTATTTTAGATTTGTACTCATTAGAATTTAAAAGCACAAGCATGTTGCCCTTGTCTTCTTTGATGCAAATTAAATTGTTGATGTCAAGGAATTATTTGGTTATCTTAATGTCATTGTTCCATCTATCAGCCTTAATATATAATTGTTTGTGCTTGATGGCTTTGACTATGTCTGCAATGATGTCATCTCTTTGTGGGTTGTTAAGAAAGCCTGCCTCAATATCTGCCATAAGTTCAAGTTTAGGTAGGTGCCATTGGCCTCCAATGAATCTAGGCCTTAGGATAAAACTTTTTATTTTTGCGGGAGGAGTGACATTAGTCTTATTAACATAAGAAATGTTTAATAAAATGACATTTATATTTTATTTCTTTGCTAAAAACATAATTTTGCAGTCAAATCAATTGCGGTGATTAATCTCCATGGTGTTGAATCCATCAATAATCCGTTGCAGAAGAGTAATATTTGCAGTAATCAGTAGCGATCTTTTTCTTTCTTTCCTTAGTGCTCTCTTATATCCTTGGATGATGAAAGTCAGAAATTGCCTCCGTAATTTGCGTATAATTTTTATCCAGCATGTGAAGCAAAACTTAAACAGAATTAATATATTGCTTTATTACAGCTTCAATTATAAATTAATTTCTAGCGCATAGGTTGGGTTATATTTATAGAGCAGCACAATAAACAAAAAATGATTTTTTAATTAATTGAATGGAAATATGCTCACCATCCTTCATTAATTCTTTATATATTCTAAGAAATTGAAAAATAACCTTTCTTGATATGATGGGGGAGGGAATAATAGTAAAAAAAGAAACCAAAAAAATCAATTTAGATATGTATTGTTATTACTTTATTCTACAGCTTTAAATTTAGCATCTTCTTGACTCGCTCCATTCCCAGGGACTTTGAGAACAGAGAAGTGTAAACACATTTAATGATTTACAATTTAACTCTCTCCATCATTCAAGGTAACATAAATAAAAATGCAAAATAATTTCTAATTTGCTAAATAATTAAGACCAGTAGATTTAACATCAATAATAAATACTATATATAATTTACAATGTTAAGACTAGCTGAAGAAAATATGTTAAAAAAATTGAGTTACAATTTAAAAAAACCTTAGAATAAAATTAAAGCATTTTACCAGCAGGATAATACTGACTTTCGGGTCTTCTGTGCAGATGGATTTACTGATTCATGGTCTTCAGACTTGCATGGAGATGGCAGGATATAAATGGATCTTAATCATGTTGATGGATCTTTTCTGGATGCCAAACTTGACCAATTACCGCAGATAATGTACTTATCTCATGATAAACCTTCAATTACTGAACAAGTAATTAATCATTTCTCAACTGTATCCAGCATCACATGACTCTCATTTTGATGGTTCTATCATAAAGTAGATAAAGTGACCTATTGCAAAAATTCTAATTAGATTTCAGTTTTCATTGATAAATCCTTAGCTTGGAAAGTATCTATTAAAAAAGTATTGCCTTTACTTTTTTCAAAATTCTTTCATAATGTTTAGATGTTCATCTAGATATATCCTATACCAAAATTAACAAAACTTGTAACAGCATAATTATGAAACAAATTAACTCATTGTTAGCTCTTATAATAAGTAACATTACTTTTACAAGCTGTGGTGATATTACTAATTCAATAATGAAAGAAAGAAACAGCGCACTGGCAAAGACAGTACTATCAGGCTTCTGAATTTTAGGCTATTAAGATCATATATAATTTTCAATAATCATCCAATTTTGACAGGCAATGTCTTCCAAATTATTTATGAGGACTAATAGTTTTAATTTTAACAGTATACAAGCCTAACATAAGCATCAAACATTCATATCTATTTCAATGAACCCTCATGCATTTAGTGTTGCTCTTAAAAATTTAAATGCAGTTGAGTGCAATGTTTTTTCATACCCTTTTAAACAAAACAATCCAAATTTCAAAAATAATTCCTCAATCTGTATTTGTTTTATAGACCATGACATTTTAAATTCCAACCACCAATAAAAATATTAAATGTATATATTTTTTAACCTGCAACTTAAATCTGTGGATGACACTCTCTCACATATCTTGGATTACTGTCCTATCTTCATTCATTTACATCTTGTAAATCTTTTTGCTATATTGTCATTAGCTTTTGCATTTTGCTCTAAATCTTTTTTTTTCTTTCAGAGTCTGTATAATATCTTACTTTAGCCATATTTATTAAACCTATTATTTTGAAATTTCCTTGTGAGTATATGACATTTTTAGTTATTAAAATGATTCTAAAGTTTTAAATACAACTTCAATTAATATTTATGCCTTGAATATTTTTACTCGATTTTTACACTGAAGAGAGTTCATGTATAAATCACCACACACTATGCAATTCTCTGACATCTTATTAAGTCTACAAAGAATACAATGTTATAAGGGTCATGAACTCTTCAATCTGCTTGATGTTTTATTGCTTGCACACATATTAATTTTAATAAATTTATTTTTTACCAAAGATAGTAAAACTTGAATGGTTTATAAATTTATTTAGATCTTATATTACAAATAATAGATGTGTATACATAAATTGTAAGTAAACTTCCTTTAAATTTGAACTGAATAGATATTTTAATATATTTAAAGGAGAGCTTGATTTGCTTTCTCTCCAGTAATTTAAAAATTAATTTAGAGACGATATTTACCTTTTTAAAATAACACGTTTGCTAAATAGTAATCGAAAGATCTATAAACTGAAATATAATTTGTATTACTTTCTAAGTTATTGGGGGAAAAAAAGTTTTATAAACAATCATCTTTTAAAATAATACAGTTTTGAAAAAAATACTGCCTTAGGAGAAAAAAATTATCTTTTTTTTTAAAAAAAAAAAAAAACACAGACCGATTTTTAGCAGTATTAAAATAAAGATTGTCTTAAAAATTACCTTTTTTTTTTAATTTAAACAAAAAACCCACTTTTAGAGTAAATAATTAAAAAAAAAAGATCGATTTTTAAAAAGAAATAATTTTAAAATACAAAGATTTATTAATTGGTGAAATAGAATGTAACACTATAATGTGGGAATGCATATTTACATAGTTGTGGCTTCTAAATTTAATCACACCTGTCTATTATAGGCCATCCAT
This sequence comes from Epiperipatus broadwayi, assembly GCA_028023455.1. Taxonomy (NCBI): domain Eukaryota; kingdom Metazoa; phylum Onychophora; class Udeonychophora; order Euonychophora; family Peripatidae; genus Epiperipatus; species Epiperipatus broadwayi. Next base: position 14,891,544 of record JAQFVV010012394.1, on the reverse strand, counting down.
CTTTTAAGTAGTACGTACATAAACGCTATAAAGCAGGCGTTTACAGAGCGCAGTTTTTCCGTTACATGGAGAAACAGCATCACATAGTGGGCTAGAATTTTCGTAGTTGCTGGTAGCAGACGACATGGGCTTATGCATGGCAACCAGTGCCACCAGGCGGGCAGTTACCTTGTGGAAGGTTCCTATCCATACACCAGCTGAACAGCGCCACCTAGCGGCTGGAAAAAGCATTTCTGCTTTTGGGGCCCTACCCCGTATGCTCTGTGTGCTAACACAGAAACAGCACATCTAGTGGTTTTGGGTAAAACTACCAAAATTTATATCTGCAATAAGGAAAAAAATGGAACTATTACTAAAAAGAGAGATGACATCATGAAATGGGTAGAAGACTTCTATCAAGAATTATATAGTAATAAAGAACAAGTATCTTCTATATCTATTATATCTTCCGAATTACCCAGAATTTTAAATGAAGAAGTGAGACATGCAATTAAATTTATAAAGACAGGAAAGGCTCCAAGTAATGATGGAATTATAATTGATATATTAAAAGAAGCAGGTGAAGAAAAAGAAATTTTTTTAGCAAGGTTATATACCAAATGTCTAAATGATAAAGATGTACTAGATGATTGGAAGAATGCAGTATTAATATTAATATTTAAAAAAGGTTATAAAAAAAAAATTAGAAAATACAGACCTATCAGTTTTATATAAAATTTTACCAAGATAACTACAACTCATCTACAGAGAATGTCGGATTTCCACCAACCAAGAGAGCAAGCTGGATTTAAAAGTGGATTTAGTACAGTAGATCATATCCAGATATTGAGAGAAGTTATAGAAAGGACAAATAAATGAGTTGCCATTATGCCTTGGATTTGTAGATTATGAAAAGGCATTTGATTCTATAAACATTTCTTCAGTGATTAAAGCATTGGATCATCAAAGTATAGATCCAGGATATTTTAAAGAATATATATAAAAATGCAACAGCAACAATTAGATTATATAATGATACTAGGAAAGTCAACATTGAGAAGGGTGTAAGACAGGGTGACTCCATATCTCCAAAATGTCTTACAGCAGTGCTACAAGAAGTATTTTGTGGATTAAAATGGGAATCTAAAGGAGTGAGAGTAAATGGAGATTATTTAAGTCATTTAGATTTTGCAGATGATGTAGTTATTTTTGCAAATAATGCTTTAGAGCTGCAGGAAATGTTGCAGAAATTATCAGATGAAAGTAGGAAAGTAGGACTAAAGATAAATTTTAAAAAGACTAAAGTAATGTTCAATGGCTTTTCTCAAAATATGAAATTAAAGATTGATTATGATAACTTAGAAGAAGTTAACAGCTACATTATGGATGAAATTAATCAGGATTAAACTTGATCGGAGTGCTTTTGGTAGAAATATCTTGATGCTAAAAGGAAATATGCCTGTGTGTTTGAAAAGAAAGGTTTTTAATAAATGTGTTTAACCAGTTCTTACTTATGGATTTTAGACTTGGACACTTAATAAAAGAGAAATACAGAGACTTATGAAGAGATGCATGTTAAGAGTAACAAGAAGAAATAGGAAACACAATATATGGGTAAGAGAACAAACAGGTGTTATTGACCTCATTGAAAAAATTAAAAGACTGAAGTGGAGTTGGGCTGGACATATTGCTAGAAGAGATAATAAATGGACAATTGAAATCCTAAACTGGGCCCAGAAAGAGATCACATGTGAGATGGATGGAAGAAATAAGAAAGTGTGCAGGGGTGATGTGAAGAAGAGAAGCTAAAGATCAGAGAAGATGGTTTGAACTTGAAGAGACCTTCATCCTGCAGTAGAATGATAATGGTTGATGATGTGTTAAAAAGTATTGTACATTTGCGGTTTCAATAAACAATGCATATTCTATTCTAATAAATGTTTAGGTATGAAACATGACTATATACACTTGTACATAAGGGTTGCTTGAAACAAAATATAATTCGTTCATGGCTCCATTGTATTATAGTTTTTAAGCTATTTTTCCAAACAATAAAAACAGCATTTGTAATAAAATTAATTTTCTTTTAATATATTCCTAACAATATTTTCTTATTTACGTTTTTAACTTGGGCAAATGCAAATAATGAGTTCTTATTTGAGCAAATATTACTAATCAAAAAAGTTTTCTAGCAGTAGTGAAGCAGATTTATATAAATGTGATATAAAAATAAAAGTCTGTTGTGTATACAATGATTTCATAATTGAGATAAAAGAGAATACTTATACAATCAATATATCAAAAAATGATATATTTAAAATAAGAAAATATTTTTTTCTTTCCTAGACAAAAAAATAACAAGAATCATGTAGTATTTTTCGAGAGTTCATAAGAAGTTTGAAGACTAGAAGTGAGCACTGGAATATGATCCATGACCTAGAGTCTGTCATTTCATCACTATACCAAACTACCTGGTCCTACAATCTCAGAGTATAAGGAGATATGAGTATCATTCATTTAATCCTATACATGTTCAAATAAATATGATTTCCAAAAAGTGAGTTAGATGAAGAACTGTTTGCATTCTCTTGGCCAAATTATTTTATATGTTAAAAATATATAATTATGAATTATCCTGATGAAAAATAACTTCAGGATTATTCTCCATAAAATGCAACATACTGAGCTATAAAAATTTTGCCTATATATTGCTGAGTCACCAAGGCTCTGGTAATTTATATTAGAGAAGTATTAATTGTTATAATAAGTACTTCATTAATAAGATTGTTGTTACTAGATGCAAACTCAATAACCATCAGAACTTAACCGACATTTTTGTTGTAATTCCATTCAACTACTATACCATACTCTCCGAGCCTTGTTATCAATAAGCTTTCTCAAAAGCTGCTAATGCCTTCCTTTATTGACATTTTAAATTCATCATTCAATTCATTCATCATCATCATCATCATCATCATCAACCATTATCAATCCACTGCAGGATGAAGGTCTCTCCAAGTTTAATCCATCTTCTCCGATCTTTAGCTTCTCTTTTCCACAACACCCCTGCACATTTTCTTATTTCATCCATCCATCTCACATGTGGTCTCTTTCTGGGTCTTTTACAATCTCTTGGAATCCAGTTTAAATTTCAATTGTCCATCTATTATCATTTCTTCTAGCAATATGTCCAGCCCAACTCCATTTCAATCTTTTAATTTTTTCAATAAGGTCAGTAACACCTGTTTGTTGTCTTACCCATACATTGCGTTTTCGATCTCTTCTGTTACTCCCAACATACATCTCTCCATACTCCTTTGAGTGGTCTGAAGTCTCTGTATTGCTCTTCTATTAAGTGTCCAAGTCTCAGATCCATAAGTAAGAACTGGTAAAACACATTTGTTAAAACCATTCTTTTCAAACACATAGGCAAATTTCCTTTTAGTATCAAGTTATTTCTACCAAAAGCACTCCAACCAAGTTTAATTCTATGATTAATTTCCTCCATTATGTTTCCATCTGTATTAATAATCTGACCTAGGTATTTGTAACTGTTAACTTCTTCTAATTCTTCATAATCAATCTTTATTTTCATATTTTGAGCAAATCGATTAAATATTACTTTAGTCTTTTTAACATTTATCTTTAGTCCTACTTTTCTACTTTCATCTGCTAACTCCTGCAACATTTCCTGCAGCTCTGAAGCATTATTTGCAAAAACAACTACATCATCTGCAAAATCTAAATGACTTAAATACTCTCCATTTACTTTCATTCCTTTAGTTTCCCATTTTAATCCACAAAATACTTCTTGCAGCACTGCTGTAAAAAGTTTTGGAGATATGGAGTCACCTTGCCTTACACCTTTCTCAATGTTGATTTTTCCGGTATCATTATGTAATCTAATTGTTGCTGTTGCATTTTTATAAATATTCTTTAAAATATGACAATATCCTGGATCTATACCTTGATGATCCAATGCTTTAATCACTGAAGAAATGTGTATAGAATCGAATGCCTTTTCATAATCTACAAATCCAAAACATAATGACAACTCATATTCATTTGTCCTTTCTATGACTTCTCTCAATACCTGGATATGATCTATTGTACTAAAACCACTTTTAAATCCAGCTTGTTCTCTTGGTTGGTGGAAATCCAAAGTTCTCTGTAGACGAGTTGTAATTATCTTGGTAAAAATTTTATATAAAACTGATAAAAGGCTGACAGGTCTGTAATTTCTAATATCTTCTTTATCACCTTTTTTAAATATTAATATTATTACTGCATTCTTCCAATCTTCCGGTACATCTTTATCATTTAGACATTTGGTATATAACTTTGCTAAAATTGTTTCTATTTCTTCACCTCCTTCTTTTAATATATCAATTATAATTCCATCATTTCCTGGAGCCTTTCCTTTCTTCATACATTTAATTGCATGTCTCACTTCTTCATTTAAAATTCTGGGCAATTCAGAAGATGTAATAGATATAGGAGGTACTTGTTCTTTATTACTATATAATTCTTGATAAAAATCTTCTACCAATTTCACGATGTCATCTCTCTTTTTAGTAATAGTTCCATTTTTTTTCTTATTGCAGATATAAATTTCCTACCAATACCAAAATGTTGTTTAACATTCTTGAGACTTTTATTTTCTTCTAGAGCTTTCCTTGCTATTTCACAGTTATACTTTCTTATATCATTTTCAACTTTTTTCCGTACCATTTTACAAAATTCGAGATATTCAATTCTTTTTAATACATCATGTTTGTATATCTTCATATTCCTTCTTTTCTTCATAAATTCTCTAGTCTCAGTAGAAATTTTATTAGTCAATTGCTGCTTTTTTCTACCAGCTATCTTTGTTGCAGTTTTTAAAAGCGTATCAGTTATTTTCATATTAATTTCATTCAAATCTGAATCATGTTCAAAATCTCCTAACACTTGAAACCTATTTGTAAGTTCTAATTTAAATTCATTAGAATGTTTCTGAAGATTAGGAACATCAACTGTAAATATTGTTTTTCTCAATAATTTTTGTCTCTCTAGTTTTACATTAACACGTAACTTACACCTTACTAATCGATGATCACTTCCTGTGTTAAATTTATTAAGAACATTACAATCTTGAAATATGTATTTCCTGTTAGTCAAAATATAATCCAATTCTGCTGTACCTTCATTTGGATGCTTCCATGTCCATTTCCTTTTAACATTTTTCTCAAAAAATGAATTCATAATATAAAGTTTTTCTTTTTCTGCAAACTCCACAAGTCTATGTCCTCTCTCATTTCTATTACCATAACCAAAATTACCTACAGCAATTTCATCTTTCATTTGTCTACCAATTCTAGCATTAAAGTCTCCCATAACAATTTTAAAATGTTGTTTACTCTGATCAAAAGCCTTTTGTGCATCCATATAAAAATCTTCTACTACTTCATCAATATGAGAACTTGTTGGGGCATAAACCTGAATTATCTGCATTTGGTATCTGCTATTAAGTTGTATAACTAATCTTGCAACTCTGTCCGATACACCATCAATCTCCACAATATTGTTCTTCCACTTTTTATTTATAATGAATCCTACTCCACTTGTATTTCCAATATGTGTGCATTTATAATAGAGTATATGTCCACTTTTTAAATCAATTGTTTCTTCATCTTTTCTTCTAACTTCACAAATTCCAATAATGTCCCATTTAATATAAGACAATTCTTCTTCTAATTCTTGCAATCTTCCTTCACTTGAAAGTGATCTGCAGTTGTAAGTACCTAAATAAAAAGTCGTCATCAAATGGCAGCCTGGGTCCACAATCAGGGGATTCTTAGCACCCTCCGCCCTCGGCCACCAACCGCTGCCTTGGTTGGTGACTTTACAGCCTCCTGGGAATAAGGGCCATGCTTTATTTTTGTCTGTCATAATTGTATATATGTATTGGAAAAATATTTATCATTTACACAAACATTCATTCTGTCTTATCAGGCACTGAGAAGAAAGACCATGGTGTTTCTTGATCTTAAACTCAGAGGTAAAAAGCCAATTAACTCACCACGCTGGCTAATGCGTGTTGGTGAGCAGCCCATCCATGTTCGCATACTATATGAATAATCACATAGTAATAACAGCTGCAACGACAAGAACGTATGGAGTGGACATTAGGAATTTGCCCTGCTCGATTCCTTTAAGGCCTCCAAGAGGAATCAAAGGGTCTCCTTTCAGTTAATAGCAAACTCCTTTCTACAGCCCATTCAATTCATTATGAGAACTTATATTGAGCTTAACACAACCATCAAACATTTTTGGAGTCAAAAGACTGAAAAACAGATACAGTGACCAGATGTCAGTTTACACTATTTTGTAAAGTCAGTTGCTATTCATGTAAACACTTATTCAACTTTCTCAGAAGATAGTAAATCAAACATTGCTTGAAAATAATAATGAGATATTGGTTTCAAGTATAAATTCAGTTAAATCACTAAATTTAAAGATAAAGTTAGAATACATTAATTAACTTTAAAAAAAGAAAAAAGGATATTCCCTCGTTCATTTTAATCATAAAAGCACACCGAGTTTTATTTAACTCATTTTGAAATTTTTCTCAAGTTTTCATAGTTTTGCTAGAAAGCTAACTAGATTACTCAAACAACTATTGATTTTCAAATCTAAGCTGACTAAGGCTAATCACGTACAAAAAAAAAATAATAATTATTATTCAGGTAATAAAATTCTGCAATTTGTCTTTAAAATAAATTAAGTATTCGTTTCTAAATTAAGTATTCGTTTCTAGAATAAATTAACTAAGATTTGGGTATTGTATTTAATAGTAGGATTATTGCAGCAGCAAAATATGTTTGTTTCTTTGTTTTGTATATATATATTTAAACTACCAAACTTATATAAAGAACAAAATTATTTCAAAAATTTAATTTAAACATTATGCATAGCAATGAGGGGGGGGTTTACTTGCGTATTAGACCTGATGCCTATATTTGCAATGGGAGTATGTCATATTAATAAACACACACCATTGAAAAAAAAGTACTGCATTCTGCCATCGTCGCAAAGGGCAGTGGGCTAATATATAAGTACCTAATGCAGTAGTAGAATGGCACTGTGGAACTCAAGGTTCACGGAACTTTTTTATTTTTATCATATCCGGCGCTCAAAAGGGTTCCTATGAATTCCGGAATAATAAAGTCATTTGATTATTTTATTATTAATTTATAGGCAACTGTTTTTCTAGTCCATATGTTGGATAACATAAGAATAATCAATTGCAAACATCTACAGAAATATTACAGTCCATTTTATTTTATAATACATTCACTTTTTTTAAAAAAAATTTAATATTTTTTTTAAAAAAAAAAAATGAAACGATTTTAGAAAAAAAATTATAAAAATGCAAATTGTAATTAGTAACGCATCATTGGGTCTATTTTGTGTTCATACAGACAAAATCTTAATCAAATTAGCTCTTTTATTAAATAATAAAAAAAAATCTTTTTTTTTTGACTAAAGAATAATACATATATTGAGATTAAAAAATAATATTAAGAACAATTTTCGATATTTAAAAATTCAATAATTTTTTAGTTTTCCAGCAAAAAAAAAAAAAATTCAGTCATTTAAGGGATAATATATATATGTTCAAGTCGAAATAAACACATTTAAACAGAAAAATAAATAAGGGCATTAGCTACTTCTGTCCAAAATCATACCTTGATGTAGATTACAGAAATGCAACAGTAAACAAATGCATACTAAAAAATCAATAAAGCATTTGCGTGCATCCATAAACTCCTTATTTGCAATTTTTGGTTATTCACAATAAAAATAAAAATAAAAATTGCACACCAAATAAAAAATTGGAAATTAATATTAGAAAATAATAATCTTATAAGTAATTTTTTTTTTATTTCATAACATTACAGTGTATAAATTATGTATTTTTGCACTTTTCCAACATGTATTTATAGTATGTACATCCCCTTGTACAAATATGTATTACAAATATATGTAATAAATAATACAGTTCACTACCATTCATGAATTTCATATTCATAATGAGACTTGAAACCAAATATTGTGGGTACAAAATTTAAAAATGAATTACCACTATTAAAAAAATAAAAATGTATTTGCTTTTGCAAATACATAATGTGTAGAAAATCACAAACAAGGATTAAAATACAACTAGTGAAATCGACATAAACACACTCATCACAATAAAAAACTATTATAAAAACAGTCATTTTCAATATTTTTATGTAGGCAATCCTAAAGTGTTAAAAGTTTATGATGACCAACTATATTATGAAACTGCAATAACCAATAATATCCCCAATTAATATTTTTTGATTTTTCTTTAAATTATTATCATATAACAATTTACCATGCTTATCCAAGCTGTTAAAACAGTGACAAACCCTTCTTATAGTAGTGTCAATCAGTGCAAGCTATAATAATCAATGAAATGCAAAAAGGTCTGTGCATAAAATCTCTATCTACTGCCTATCCTCTGACTCATTTCTTTCATCAGTGAGAGCATTACATCAGAGAGCACTGTACCTAGATCTCAGGATCTAATGCAACCCTCCAGCAATCTTCTTTTATCTTTTTAGTTAACTATAAAGCTACAAGTCCCTAGGAGGCACTACTGTATGGAGAGTTTGTCTCTGCTTAAACAGCTTGAATAAGCATAAGAAATGGTGATCGTATAATGCTTTGGTGATTTTATATCAATTCTGCCCATAGGATGATGGTGACTATGATTATTAAAGAACTAAAGATATCAAAATATACAGATATTGAACTAAGTTCAGATTATATGATTATACAAGTGAATGAGCTTGGATTGAAAACATGTGTTTTTATTTTGGACTCATAGCTTTACAGTTAACTAAAAAGGTAAAAGGTGGTTGGTTGCTGGAGAGTTGCATTAGATCCTTAGATCTAAAGGCAGTGTTCTCAGATCCAAGACTCCTCACTAATGAAAACCTCAAGCTGGAACTAGTTTGGGAATACTGGATGAGTAGACACTACATAGGGATTTTACACACAAACGTTCTTGCAACCATTGGTTACTATGGCTTGCACTGAGTGTCAGTCACCACCTTATGAAGAGTTTGTCACTGTTTTAATATCACTTATTAAAAGTATATTACATTTTAACATTATTTATCAAAGCCAATATTTTGAAATAAAACATTTATTAAAAATTAATTATTCCAATATGTTTAATATTAATAAAAAGATTGTTTTCATCATCATTAAGCTCTTCATTTTATCATATTACATTAGAATTACTCCAGTTTAAAGCTGGAACCACTATTGTCAAATATGCTCCTTAGCAGCTGTCATGCCATTAGATTTAAAAATAATGCAGCTATGAAACCATGTAACTTATTAAAATTGCTAAAAGAAATTATTTTTTACAAATAGATATTCTTTTTTTTGAATAAATGATGTGATTCATGCAAATTCAATCTCTGGACCAATCTTAAACATTTGAAGAAACCGTTTTTATGACTTTATTCATAGTATACTCAATTAAACCAATACAAATATTTTTATTGGTTTAATGGAGTATACTATAACCATATTTCAGTTTGAGTTGACATCTGCCTAACTTTATAAGACTTCAAATAGCTGGTAATGTCTTTCTGCAAAATTCTGTCTCCAAATAACTATAAATCCTAACATATGTAAAAAAAAAAAAAAAAAACATGAGAAGTACACCCAATATAAGGTAAACATAAGTAAGTCTTTCAAAAATTCATTTGGGATTTTTATAAAAAGTGGTGAAGAGACCTATCCTTGGATACCTTGATTCTTGGATGCTTTAAAAATACCAAACTCTTTTTAAAAAATCTATAGGAAAACTTTCAGAAAATCTATTTGTCTTGCATATATGACAGAATATCAACTTTAAAAAATTGTTTATTTTATCTTATAACTGCATCTGCCATCATATGTAATAATTATATCCATCATTTTTTGATCAGCAAGCACCTTTGTTCTTCCATCCCAAATAAGATAATTATTTATTTTAAACAATATGTATTATATTTACTACATGTTTCTAATTAAGATATGTGCTATTTAAACCCACATGCAATTTTAAATGAGTGATCAATCAATCTAATAGAACATTTCTCACAGCTAACTACTGGGAAGTGAGACAACATTATCATTAGCTTGATTCACATTCAACTCTAACAAAGTTTATCAGATAATTTATAATTATAAAAAAAAAAAAACAATCTGATATCTCAATTAACCTCCTAAAGAGTGATGATTAAAATGACTGCTTCAAAGAATTAAGTGACGAACATTTGCATTAAAAAATATACACACGTGAAACAATTTTTTAATTACTTCTTTATAGAAAAGCTTTCATAATTGCTTGATTCATCTGTACTCCTAATTAGTTTGTTCACTAAGAATTTCTAAACACTAAAATATCAGATGGGACCAGCATGATATCATAGTTAAAAAGACTAAATAGTCTTTTTTTAATTTTTTGTTTTGCTTTCTTGCAAATAAAAAAGTAATTTGTTAAAGGAAAATCTCAAACTGATTTCTAAAAAGAGTTAAATATTTATTCACTACAAAAAAATTTAAAAAAAAGAATATGCTTTAACAAAAATTTATAGATAGGATTGATTTTAGAAATCATCAGGTCTGGATTGTTGGGATGGGAAGAGGATAAAAAAATTGAAAGATATTTATTGGGCTTGTAAATAAATAAAATAACAGTAAATTAAATATGTGTGTGTTATTACAACAAGTGGTTTGTATTTGGAAAGTTTAAAATTTTCTATACATTCAACATTCACTCATAGATGATGGAAATAGTCCAACATATCACATCTAATATCATAAGATTGATTTTTTTTAAAAAAGTTTACGTTAAAAGATCTAAGGTGCAAATATCTTTATAAGAAAATGGCTATTATTTATTTTATTTTATTTTTTTTTTAAAAAAAAAGGATCTTAAATGTAAAATAAAAATAAAAAAATAAGTAAAAAAAATTTAGCAGTAATAAGATGATATAATAGATTCCAAATTCTAAAGAAAAAATACTAAAAAGGCAACAAACTTTACCACCAAACATCTGGATCAATTTCTTGTATCCTGGATCAATTTGTTGCTATCTTTTTTATTTTAACTTGATTTGATTATGGTTTTATGTAATAAATATGTTTTTTGTACACAAAACATCTTTTTTTTTCTAAAATATTTTATAATTATTTATTCTCAAATATTATTACTAGAAAAAAATGAACTTTTTCTTATAAAAATTACTTAAATACTTCACAATTTGCAATTTTTAACCAGGATTTATCAAAAGATGAACTTCACTTTCTAAGTGTAAATATCAGTTAGTTTCCCATTTTAATGTATGCTACTTGTTATTTGATTCATATAGGGCAGTTGTCTTTTATTATCTTTTACTTTTTGTAGGAAAAACTCCAAATTGAACATTAATTAAGCGAAATATATTTCTCTCTGAATAACTGTAAGAGTATGAATGACAATTTTTTAATTTTGGCTGTTTCTATTATTAAATTAATGACACTATTTTATCATTTATTATAAAATATCGCAATAGTTCAAAAGAGTACTGGCATATTTGTCTGGCAGTGATGAAAGTCACCAGCATAAATAAATGTTTATATAAAGACCGAATTAAACACATTTATAATCGTCTAAAAAGAGAAGGAATTAATTTTGTAAGAGAATATTAGATAATATTCTGATGAGGAGAAAGTTATTAGTTAAAATGTTGGTTTTGCTTCTAATTTTATGGCCAAACAATGGTGGTATTACTTTCAGAATTGTCGAAAGATAGTAGCCGTTTGAAGTAAGAAAATTCAGTCCACAGCAATGATATTAAGAAACAACATTTTGTAAACGCACAAATTGCATGTATACTTTTTTTTTTAGTTTGTTTACCACTTGTAATAAATTTAGATTGTTAAAAGTTTACTTGGAAAATCATTTCTCACAAAAAACGTAAACGCATGTTTGTTTCATTTCCACTAAATAAAATTATGTAGAAAATAAAAAATCTTTATAAGTGTAAATGGTAGAAAATAATTTGTTACAAAAAACATAAATGCATGTTAGTAAGATATATGTATCATTTCCAGTAAATAAAGTTACAGATCATCATTTTGAATAAATATTGCCAGACCAATATGTGTGTGAAATCTCGCCAAATTCACCTTTAAAAGTTATTCAGCAAGTATATATTTATATTTGAAATGAAAATTAATCATGACATATAATTACAGCAAAAATACTTTTTTACAATTTAATATTTTTGCATTATATTTAGTAATAATTCAAAATCTAAAAAATCCAATCTGTTGCAATTCAATTTCTTTTACATATATGTATATAGCTTTCTTTGTTTACAATTTTAATTGATCTACATTCTTCAGCAAAACTAGACATATAAATTTGATATCTAAATTTCTAGCTATGATGAAGATTAATTCAGTAAAATTGAATATAAAGCTTATAATAAAAAGGTATTTATCCAAGTGTGTAAAAATAGAATTTTTTAGACTTGGAAGACAATTACTATAAATCCATTCTATCAGAATTAAATGTTTTTTACTATATGCAACTATATTTTTAAGATAGCAATTAACTTCAAAATTCATTTTATAAACCTGACATTAATTCTGAAAATGAACGTGAATTTTTTAAAAAAATGAGCAAGCATTTTACAATACCTACATTATGGTTTTAAAACAACAACTTATAATTATTAAATATAATATGGTAATAATTTTTGTTATAAAAAGTTAAATTTGATAATCAAATTTTTTTTTTAACTGCCTGATTGTAAAACACATTAGTCAGAAAATATTTAAATAACTAATCCACAATCCTAATTTAACATTGTAATTACAAATTACTTAATTTACTTTACAAAAAGAATTTCCTAGAATAATATAATGTTGTTGTATTCAAAAAATTGAGGAAATGTAATTTCTGGGTTCAAAAGAAAATATAAATTTAACTCTATAATCTTTACTTCTTTCCTTTTTATTTCATAATTCAATACAGTATAGTTCACTACTAAGGAAAGATTAAAAATACTACAAATTAACTACAGTTTAGCACTGCTTTTAACTAGGCGGTCATATTCATAGCACTATTTTGTATTAATCATGCAGATGTGTGGACAGCAAAAGAGGTAATTTAAGGAGAAATTGGATGGTCAAGTTTTTATATGAGAGATTCAAAAAATAAAATAAAAATGTTTGGTAGATTGCAATTTATGGATAATAAGAGAATAGCTAAAATAATATTTAATTAAGTTATGAGTAAACGACAGGCAACAAGATCGGTGAGAAGGTAGTACGATATGTAAAAGATTTGGATAAAGACTTTATGTCATTATACTTATACAAAAGGTGAATAATTGTGTTAGGAGAATTGTTGAGTGTTATAGTGACAGAAGAATAGATCTATTAATAAAACATAGAGAGTTGGAGAACTAGTATGGAGAGTAAAAAGAGTTTAAATATATATATATATAGAAATAGAATACTGGGTGCAAATTAATTTATGATAATAGCAAGAAAAGTAGTTTACTGTCCAATACTCGAACAGGATCTATAGCAATAAAGAAATATACACATAAATGGAGAAATGTGGGCAATTTAGTCTGCAAGTTATGTAAGAAAGACAAAGAAAATATTAGGCATCTGTTAATAGAATGTAAAGTTATGGGACAATAAATATAAACAAAGTGATTATACATAAAGTGAGTTCTTGTTTTTTAAGCTGGGTTTGGAAAAAGATAAAGGGGGATTTAGATATAAAGGCCATAGAGAGGAGAAAGATAATGTTGTGGAAGTGGGATGGAGCAAAAGGAAAATAGAGAAGAATGTGCTGAAAAACTTAGGTGGAATGGAAAGGGAAAGTAAAGTGGCTAACAGGTTCCTCTGGGCATAGAGGCTGAAAAATTCCTGACTCCGAGAGAGAAGTCATAGTGCATCACATCACATTAGTTATCTGTAAGTTGTTTAAAAAATAATAAATTTTTAAAAGTATATATATGTTTAAAAATGCAAAAACAATACAATTTATTTTTTTAAAAACCATTGTGCAATCAATCAGATAATAATTGAAAAACAAATAATACATTTTTGAAAACATGAAAGTAAAATTTATTTTGAAATCAAACCTAAAATTAATAATTTACCAACGCAAACAGTATAAAAAATAAATGATTTGAGAAATCAAATAACAGCAATAAATCCATAAGGAATTGAAATCCAAAAACATATCAGTCTGCATGTAAAAAGTTAAATTTGAATCAAAAATGCAATGATGTAACTATAGAGGGCATATACTTTAAAAGCAATGTTTAAAAAAAAAAACTAATATTTTCAACATGTATTACCCATAAGAAAATAAATGATAATAAAAAATTCAAAAAGATTTATCTCCATGGAAAACATTGTGTGCCAAAAAATGTTACTAGTGTCATTGTCTTATTGCTTATTACTTGGCAATAAAGAATCTTTCATCAAAATTTTGACAAAAATGATAAAAGTGATCAAAAAACTTACTTTCAGATTTAAATGTGCTAACACTATGGTAATTCATTCACAGTTAAGTACTGACACAAATTCTGATGTTATAGTACTATTTAGTGATGCAATATGAAGATAGTAAAATTTACAAACCTACCCACTATTTAAATAATAAATTGCTTTTGTTACACTTTTCATAACATATATTAGTCAATTTTCCATTTAAATTTTGCATTTGGTCTCACCACTAAAAAGTTATTTAAATGCTATTTACCTCCATGATTAAACTTCAAACACTTTTTGACCTAAATGTAACTTTTCACTTTTTTTGCGAAAGTATGTAGAGATTAATATATTTTGGGATTTCAATTTCTTACGGATTTTATGGATTTATTATCAGTAGTTCCTACACAGAGTAATATTTTTTTGGATTTCAATTTCTTAAGGATTTATTATCACTAATTATTGTTTATGAATTTTATATGATTTACTTTTGTATTTATATCCTTTTTCATTTTATAATTCTAGTACTGTGATATCACTTTTAGCTTAATCACTAATTTAATTTTTTCAAAAATTTGTTTTCCAAATAAATTATTATTTTCATGATAATTTAGAAGTTTGAAAATTGATCTTATAAAATAAAATCTTTTCAAATACACCCGGGTCTCGTTTTACGCAGATTTATTTAACACGATTTTGAAGTTACGCGATTCATGTTTCTTCGGAAGTCGAACTCCGATAATGCGCTATTACTTTAAATAATAAATTTTGCGCATATTGAAAGTAATAGCACATTATTGGAATTCGACTTTCATCTTAGTAATTTCAATATTTTCAGTGCTTTATAATAGTAAGATTTTATGCAATAATAAAATTAAAATCATGATTTCCACATTTTATGTATACCCACATTAAATTTTACAAGATTATAATGTAAATTTGTTCAAACATTGTGCGTGTTAATTTTGCATTTTAAATCACATTCTGTTTTTGCTTTTTAAAAAAGAACGTAATCAATTATTAATCATTTAGTGTCCGCAAGTTTATTTTTAAAAGGTGAGTAATAAATAGCAGTGGGCACAAATAAATTTGACAATTAAAAATTAAAATTTGATTTTTAATTGTAATTAACAATTTAAAAATTACTTAAGGTGACCTGAAATTAATGTGGTGTGAAACGAAATTTGATTTTTAAACGGAATTGAAAATTAAAAAATTAAAGACAAAAATAAGAATTTAATTTTTAGTTATTAGATTAATTACTAATTACGTTGTCACCAGAAAACCATTAACACAACATGAGAGTGAAGTTGACGCTAGTTATATTTCCTCTTGTGAAGAATCTGTTTTTTTACCAGTTTGCAAACAAACCTGTTTATCGGCAAATAGTGATAATAATTAAAATGTGTATAAAAAATGTAAATTATGCATAAAAATATATTGTTTTGAATAAAATTAAATATTATAGTTAAAAAAAGTTTGTCTTGTATCAATTTTTTTCAAATTTGAAACTTTTTATTAGTCATATTTTATTTCCTTATTTTTTTTTGCACGAATTTTAAAGTAATTTTATGTTGGTGCTTTGCTTTTACGCAATTTTTGAAAAATCACAGTCCGTATCCCCCCTTTTTCAAGGTAAGTTATGCCTATTTTTGAGCGATTTCTTTTGCGTGTGTTTTCTGAGGAACCTATCTATCACGTAAAACGAGACCCAGGTGTATATAACATTATTTACCTTTTTTTGTTGTTGTTAATTTGGATTTTTTTATGAAAAAGTTAACTTATTGAATAGTTTATTGTGCTTCACTGTACTTGATATAAATAAGGTGATTCCTCCAATAGGTAAAGATAAATGCAACCAGCACTGATAAATATTAAGCTATGATTTGATTTTTGATATTGAAATGAATAATATTATCCATTCCATTAAAAATCCTTTTTTTGTTTTTTCTAAAATTGCAACAGACTATTTGATCCATTTAAAAATCTTTTTATTTCTTGGAATCAAATAATAATATACAAATATTAATTATTTCTGCTCAATTTTCAACCATTTTTATGACCATTTTCAAGGAAGTACTATATTTATTTATATTTTTTTTAGTACTAATGTACATATATATGTTAATTCAAAAAAATAAAGATATTAATATTTATTGGAAAATAAATTTAAAAAGTATTTATAAATAATTTAAATTATACTTGAAAGTGTTTTTTATATATTCTTTAATTATAATATAAACATTTAAACTTTACGTCTATTTATACCTTCAGTTCCATGATTTTTTTTTTAAATATTAAGTTGTCCTTAAAACTATAATCTATTATCTATTCTTAACATTTTTAAATTAATTATTTACAGGAAAAAAAACTTTCTTTCAATATATGTAAAGTATTAAAGATTTTAAGACTTCTCATTCGATAATTAATATACAAAATTAACAAAGCGTATACCACGCTTGAATGAGAATTGTCAATATATAAAATATTTTACATTTTCTTAAGTTTTCATAATTAGTTTTTTTAAATATTAAATCTACCCTAAACATATGTTAATTAATTCATTACAGAAATCAAATTCTAGTGAATTTACTACTATTTCTATCTTTACATATAATTTCCTTTATTATTTATTCAGTAAAACATTTTACATTTTCAATTGTTTCAATTTTATATTTTTGTCACTTATGCATATATCTGACAAAAATTCTATACCAGAACACATGATGCAAATAAAACAAGAAAAAAAAAAGAAATTGAAATAGTTAAAAATATAAAATAATTAAGCGAAAAAATAATAAAGGAGCCTCTTTTTGGGCAAACTTTGGAAAGAAATAATGGAAAGAAACTAGAACCTGATTTATATAATTAATTAACGAAAATATTTTTAGGCTAAATTCAAGATTTTAATAAATCAATTAAAAAATAAGATTTAAAAATAATAAAACTAAATAAATATAAAAGATTTTATCGAAAGAATGGAGAATTCTAAATATTAAATGAATAAGAAAAGAACAAAAATCCTTTTATATAATTAAATAATTAAAAACTTTAAGAATAGATGATAGGTTAAGAATGTTAAAATCTATTCAGCAAAAGATTAAAAAGAATAATGAAAATATAAACAGATATAAAATTTAAACATTTTTAACTAATTAAAAAAATAAAATACAATATCGGTAAAAATTTATTTTTGGGTATACTTAGTACAGATGATATATTTGCAATATTTTCCATAAATTTGCTATTATTACATTTTTAAATAAAATACTTAATATTAATGACATACAATATTTATTTCTTTTTTATAATGTCAGACACATGAAAATACACAAATACTGAAAATAAGATAATGTACCTTTGAAAATGATTATTAAAAGTGGTCAGAACATCAGGCTAAATAAATATTTCTAAGTAGTTATATGATTCTGAGAAATAAATAAAACGATTTTCAAGGTAAAGATTTTTCTCCTAACTATACTGATAAAGAATTGACTAAATTTTTAAAAAGGTGATGATATGCAGTATTATTAAGATTGAGTGTGTCAGTTGTGTATGATTAACAAATATGTATATATAGAATTCTTTTCTACAAATAATTAAAAATTTTAAGGATAGATAATAGATTAAAACTGTAACAACTACTTAATGTAAGATTAAAAAATATCATGAAACTGAAAATATAAATAGAAGTTTAAATTGATGATGAAGAAGATTTTTTAAAAAAATTAAAAAACAAATAATATAGAGTAAATTAAAATTAAATTTCAAGTATAATTTATAATGTTGATATATTTGTAAATTTCTCCAACTTTCAGACATATATGGTCCTACAAATGATTGAATTACTTGGCGTAGATAATTTTAAAAATGTTCATTTAGTTTTCAAAAAAAGAGAATTTGTAGATTTATAATGATTAAAAGCTAAATTATAAGTTTTATAGAAAGCAGAACCTTAATAAAATTTAATATTTCCTTCATGAATATAATTCATAGTTTCGTTTTTTAAAAGAAAGTTAATCTTCATAATCATTTTAATCATTATTGATTCATTGCAGAATAATGGACTTTTCATGTTTAATCCAGTTTCTCCAATCCATAATCTCTCTTCTTCACATTACACTAGAAAATTTATTCATCTACCCATCTTACATGCAGTCTTCTAGATTTTTTACAATCTCTTAAAATCCTGTTTAAAACTTCTACAGATCGCCTATCATTATTCCTTCTAGCAATATATTCAGCCTAACTCCATTACAGTTTCTTTTTTTTTTTTGATGATGATGATGACAGTGATATCCATTTGTTCTATCACTCATATATTTTTTTTTTATTCCACCTTGTTACTCCCAAATATTTGAATGGTTTTGAAATCTATGTATTATTTTTATGTTAAACAACCAAATCTCAGAGGCAATTAGTAAAATATATCTATTAAAACTTTTCAAAAACAGATATATTTTATTATTAAATTATTTCTACAAAACAACAACCAAGTTTAATTTTGTGATTAATTTAACCATTATGTTTCCCTATTTATTAATAATCTTACCAAGCTCTTTGTAGTTGTTAGCTTCTAATATTGTCATATTCTTTTGAGAGAAAAAAAAACATCAAGCATTATTTTAGTCTTTTTAGTATCTATCTTCAGCTATATTTTCTTAGTTTCATTTCATAATTCTCACAAGTGAAACTCTGAAGCATTGTTTACAAAAACAACTATATTACTGCAAAATCCAAATGATTTAAACACGATCCAAATATTTTTATTTCCTTACTTTCTCATTTCAATCGACAAAATACTTCTTATAAAACTGCTGTAAAAATTTTTGGAGATATAGAATCACTTTGCCATACACTTTTATTAATGTTACCTTCTTAGAATCACTTTTGTATTCTAATCATTATTCAGAATATAACATTATCCTGGATCTAATCCATCTACGATTGAAAGCAAAAATTTTTGTCTGACAAAAAAAGATCTTAATCAAAAAATCGTGATGCAAATTGTTCTTAATAATTTAATTTAGTTTAATTTCCTGCCCTGTGCCTCAAAAATTATTGCAATATATTTATTTCTACAATTTATTTTTTATTATATTTATGCAAATGCTTTTTGAAATAATGAACACAATTAATTTGCTTAAATTTTCTTTTAATGCACTTGTATATTTTATTTACAACCCTTTCATTTATGATGTCAAAACTGTAACCAGCGATTTGTTTTGTAGATAACATTTTCATTAAAGTTATACAAATATATCTTATTTTTGTTTAGTTCATTTATTTTAACAACCAATGTACAGTCGTGTATTAAAATTTACTATACAGTTTTTAGTTTGGAGAGGGGGGGGTACATAAAAATATAATCACTGAATGAGTTTATCTTTGGAACCTTAGACTGGACATCACTGACCTAAAATAATAGTTTGGATTTACCTATTGCCGATCACTAATGATGATGGAATGCAGTTATCCTACATACATAGCTACATAAAATTACTGACAGATTATTTACACTATCAGCAATGAGAATAGTATAATGATTTATTGATAGAGAGTTCTTAAAAAGCTCAAACGCCGGAAATGACAGTGTCGGGCCACAATCCGTGGACTTTGATTTCCAGAGTCCACCACTCGCCATTACATCAAACCACGCACGGCCCTATCCGTAATGAATCTCAATTTTAATAAATAAATGTTGATTAATAATATAATTTGTTCATTAATGAAAATTGGTTTACTTGCAAAAATGATAATTTCATGTAAGGTTCTTAATAATGAAAATTAAAATTATAAAATAATTCTATATACAGTATATCCTTTTTCTTTCCTTTGCTTCTTATAAATAAAACACTATTTTTTTTAAATATATAACTTCTTAAATCTTCATTTATTTTTCTAAATAAAAATGGTGAAAGCAAAATTCTAATAACAATTGATTACCTTCAGGATAATAAATTATCAAAATGATGATCCTTTCATTTTTCATGTTCGCTTCATTTTTTAAATAACAGTAAATGGTGTTTAACCCCAATACATTCTACAATTATTCTACGATAGCAAGAAATTATATGGAGGGGGGGGGGGATCAACTTATGAACAAATGATTTACGAAACAAAAACAGTATAATTTTATAACAGAGTAAATGTATAATACAGAAAAAATATAAAATTAAATATTGTGTACATTGTGTGCGCGTGTGTGTACACGTTGTATACACGCACACCAATTTTAAAAAAATAGCCGTGTACGTTGATACATATATTATTTAAATAAATTAGATTTTACTTACAAATGAAAAATAATATTAAAAATGATCAGGCAATTTTATTTTTCTTTTATAAATAAAATATATTACTGGGAGATTAAATATAAATAATAACATGAAATATCCATTGTGAAAAAAAGGGATAAAAGCAAACGCTGCATTTCATTATTTTACGCTTAACTTTGATTTTTATTCAAAGATACAGTGATGAGATAATCAAAAAGCTACTTGAAAATACAGTAATCATTTTAATCTTTAATCATCAACAACTGATTTTAAATAATATTGACTCTACAATGATTCTCTTATTAACAAGCTAATAAAAATTAATTAACAAGGGCTTTTTATAAACTTTAAAAAAATAAACATCTTTTTTACTAATGTGATAAAAGTTGCTAAAACACGTAGCTACTCATCAGGAGATGGATAATATAAAATACAATCTATATCAAAAACAAAACTCACCAGAATCAGCAGCAGCATGTGACAAGAGTTTGATATCCTATACTGTGTGTTTATGATGCTATGCCGGGAATAGCAACCTATGTCCCCTATTATTCACGGTGAGAACGATCCAAGAAATTGTTAACTTTCAAATAGAAATAGCCATCCTAATGTCTATTACAATGAAAATAAAATGATAAACCTGTTAACACCTTCTCTCGCCAGCTTAACGCCGACTGAGGAGACTAATAAAAAAGGTAAGTTAAACTAGCTAAGTGCAATTAAAAATTATAGATTTTTTGAGGAAAAGATTTTTGAGCCAATATTTAAAATTAGCTTATTAGTGACTAAGTGTATGAGTCTCTTCCATTCATTCAATTTATAAAAATAATATTCTCGATCGTGCTTGCTAATTTTGAAAAGTTTCCTCTGCTATCTCTTTTTTTAAGAAAGATAAGCTTCTGTCAATAATTTAATAAGGTAATAGGGATGACGGCTACATTTAACGTAAGTTTATCTAAAGGCAATAACTGAAAACTTTATCAGCAAAAATGACATAGGGCAAAAAAAAAAAAAGATGAATATATTAGAAAAAAATGTAGAAAAACAAAACTATCCAAATGATTTAACGATCTATGGACCAAAGTGTCCAACTGATCGGGGGGGGGGGGGATTTGCTATTGTTAATTTTAAGTCAGTTTTTACTCATTTAAAATTAAATGAGTAAAAAATACAATTTTAATAGAAAAGAAAAACTATTTTTATAATAAAATATGTGGCTGAATTTAAGTTTCGGTTATATATGTTGTATCGAAGACAGATTGGGTTAACCAAGCAACAGAATATTATTAAATTTTCGATATTTTACATTGTTCACTTATTAATAGTGATACTTGTACTAAAGTTGATTAGTATTATTTCATGTATTTAATTTGTCGTCAATTATTACGAGTAAACAATATAACCTATCCGTTAATAATCATCAAAATCAATATTTAAATATATCTACGTATCGATTATCGTTGGTGAAAGTTTGCCATTGCTTGATATACTCTTGATATAATTTATTTCAGCATCTTAAATTTGGATATACATCATAAACTTTAATGCGCTCCATATTATTAAAATGCAAGCAAAATGTTACAATTCTCATAAGAACAATTAAATAAACTATTGCAATATTATTTAAAAAAATTTGAATAATTTTTTTTTCTCATGTGTCATAGCATCATCGGGAAACGAACCCGCTAACCCGGGACAACAGCTTGTAAAGCAGCTGTCGCTGACCTCTCAACCACGAATGTTTGACAATAATTTTACTTTTTTTTTAATACTACCTAACCTCTAAAATCTGCCTCAGACAAAATACATGACATAAATAAAATTACTGTTAAGCTAAGATTAATAGCTAAGGTGAAGCTATAAGTTTGTTAAATAAAATTATAATTTTGCTTACGCATATTTTAAGTATTTATTAGTAAATAAAAAGTACAGTAGTCCGTACATCCATGAATTCAACAACTATGATTTTACTAATCCTTGGTTTAATAAAGTATAGGGATTACATAATTAAAAGAATTTTGGAAGAAGTTAAAAGCATTCCATCATCAGATTTTCAATTGGATGGACGGTTGAAGAGTTGGAGTGTGTAGAAGATTGGAGCCTGTCCATTAAAGTATGAGGATTGTCTATCTTAATATATATCTGAGCACTTATAGTATATATGTGTGGGAGATGATAATCTGGACCAACTGATGATTGCTGGTTTAGCATGAAATACGTATATTGGTGATTATTTATCTTTTCAGCATATATGTGCTTGTAGTGTATCAGTGTTATTAGATAGAGTGGAGAGTGATGGGTCATCTGAAAGTCTGTGCTCATATACCCTATATATTAAATGTGAATTTGTAAATTTTACATGTATTCCATGTATAAGTGTACCAGTATGAATCATTTCTCAGTCAAATGTTTGTTCTCTTTCTCTCTAGATTTATTGTTGTCTGCCTTTTAATAGCGGCATATTTTTTTTATTGTTAATTATTTTTACTGACTTCTAAACACTTTTTAAATTAAATTGTATCATATGAATGTATATATTAAAATGATATATTCCTTTGGAATATATTTCATTAGTGTTTAAATTAAGAAAATAGGAAAGAAATTTTACTAATTTATAAATGCAACATCATTGATATATTTAAAATATTATTGTTATTATTATCATTTAGAGGTATTATATACTGTTTTTATAAATAAAAATTGATATTATTAAACTATAATTTAAAAGAAATTCAATTGTTGAATTTAAAAATATTAATTATAAAGAAGTGATAATTATTTATCAAATATACTTTTAAATTCACTCTAGATTTATTTACTGTTCTATTGGTCATTAACCAAGAATGATTTCTTATCAGGAAAACTGTTTGATCATGTGAACAGGATCATCATGCTTTTAATTGAACTTGTAAATAAATAGTTTTCATCCCAAGAATTTGAGAACCAAGTCTATTCTTTCATATTTTCATTTATCATTAATAGGATTACTTCATAACTATCAACTGCTGCAAAAATCATGATGTTCTATAACTTCGTTTAGGCTTATCTATTTCCTAGCCTAAGCTTGTGGCTAAGACCTGTAGAGATCCTTACCTTCGAATTTTTCAGACGCTTATTCTTAAAGATTACAGCCTTAGTAAATATTACTATAATGAAGAAAGTTTGTCTGATATATCTTTAAATTTGAAGAACATTAAAATTTTCTATTGGTAAATAAGTTTAGCCTGATAAAACAGTTTATAAATCTTGTTAAATATTTTGTTTAATTTATAAATAATTGTTTCTCATATAAATATTATGCTGATATTAATAAATTGTCAATTCTTAAATATTGTATCGATTACTGTGTATTTATAAAAGCTATATGCAAGTTAATATTTTCAAAACGTTTTAAATGGAATATTTAAAAATAATACAGATGTTATAAATGATAGTTTATTTTTATTTTATAGACATCATATTTCAATACAGGTTATGAAAGATATGTTATTTAATGATATTTATAATTTTAAATGATTGTTTAAATGGTAATATTTGTTTTATATATGTGAGATTTGACTAATGCTGTTTGTATTAGCAAGCTAGATATTATTTGATGTTTAGTTTGATATTGTTGGTTGGTTCCAGTTATAAATTTACTGTGGCTTCATTTTTATAATGACTTCGTTTTTGTAGTAAATACTTTCTAGTGCATGGGTAATGTCAATATCTTTATAAATAAGGTTGTAATGATGAATGAGTATTTAAATATTTATATATGAAGTTTTGAGAATAGTTATTGTTTCTATACCATTATTTAGAATGTTATAGTAATGAGTTAATCTTTATATATTACAGGTATTCACCCATTATAGCTCTAGGTGTATAGATTACTGTGTTACTAGGTTTTGAGATCAAGGATGGCTTAGTTTGGTTTGGCAATGTCTCATATTGTTGATCATACTTGCATTGGTTGATATTGATATATGAATTTAAATATCGATAGTTATTATAATGACATTATTTTTTTAATAAATTACTTTGTTTTGTTAATTATTATTACTTGAATTATAAAATATCAAATATTGATATGTCAAATTAATAGAGATGTCCAAATGTAATTCATGCTGAATAAATTTATCTTTTATTTCAAAATTTATTATTAGTTAGAAGAATTTTATAATTTATAACTTCCAACATTTTTGTGTGAGTGTGATTTTGCTAGTAGACTTCGTTCTTTGATATTTTTTTACATGAATTAACAATATTAAATAACAATTTTACATAGTAAAAGTCTAGATTTATTATCTAGTAGCACGTTCTACTAAAGTTATATATGAAACTATTTATCCATTACAATATAAACATACTTTATAGATTTCATTACTATTATTATAATAAAACACAGAAAATATTGTAAAAACAAAATGAGTATAATGTTAATATGAAGATTTTCATGGGATGTACATATAAAAGACATATTTTGCAGGTTCATCCCGTGTTCAGATATTTTTTATATTAATATACCAATGTTTCGACTTGATCACACAAATAATCTACTGGGTGATAAAAGGTAGAAAGATGGTTGTAGAGATGCTACAATCACTGATTTGAAAATAACATTAAAGTTCCACCAATAGTAAAAATGTTAAATTAAAATGTTTTTTAAAAAAATCTTTCCAAATAGAAAGAAGTTTGCATGTATCATCTTATTTGACACAATCTGGTCTTTTCAGTATATCAATAGCTTCTCTGACTTTACACTGGTAGAGATTATCACATCTGGATATGATCCTGGTACTAGAAAAATCAATTTTATTGATATTTCTTTTTTTTTACTTCATTCTCTTTTTACTATTCTTTATTATTACATTCCCATTTTAATTTAGATAATTTAAAGTCCTCAAAACTTAAAGATTGCAGGATCGATTCACTTTATATAGCTGAGAAAAATAAAAAATTTCAGTTATGTCAATTGAATGGAACTGTTATGCTCATCAACCTGCCATTAGAGAGTTCTCAGATAACACGATTTTCCAAGTAATTAATACATATACAATTAAATATTTTTAAAAAATATTATCACTCTTTTGCATTTGATAAATAATTTATAAAATTATATACATAATTACATTTTCATTTTCTTTATTATAATCTGATCTGTTTACCTATGCGATTTCATACAAAGATTTATATCATTTTCAGAAGGCGGTATTTTTTATTATTTTTCACCTAAATCAAATTTAAAGAAGCACTTCACGACATGTGGATATACAATAAACATGGTAGTCATATGAGACATATCTATATTTGTATTATTTCAAAAAAACATTGTAGTTTTTTTTTTTAAATCTAAGTGAAAGAAATACTTGATGGTATGTGGGTGTGTAATAAACTTGGTAGTGATACAATTGAGAATCTAAATTCTAATCTGATACCTAAAGCATTCATTATGTCATAATTACATAGAGAAATTATTAAAAACATGGTGAACAATTACATTTAAACCATCTTATTAAATATTTAAAATGCAAATAACCACATTTTACAAGTATTTTGCTAATTAATTTTGTTTAAAAATTAAGAAGTTTAAAGAGTACTACATTTACAAAAAAAAAAAAAAAACCATGCAAAAATATTCAACAGAATAAATTTTAATTAATCCCTTTAAAAAACGGAAAACATTTAACAGTTCAAATAATAAAAAACAAATTCTGCTTATTAAGAAATTTAAGTAATTTAAAGAATTTTATTAATAATTAATTAGTATATACGTGAATATACGTACAAAAATGATTTGTGACGAGTAATATATTAATAATTTTTACTAGTCATTCAATAAACTAGAGATTATCCACTTAATGAATAATATTTCTATAATGTAATTTTCATTATAGAAATTATATACATTATATATGGTTATTACACACAAGAAAGAATATTCCCAAATTCAAGTTTTATTTCCGTTTATCCATTCTTTTGTAAGTTTTGTTTTAAAATTGTATATCACTATGTGAGAAATGGTCTTCTCTATATCCATTATACTAAACAATTTCATTTTATTATTCACTAGCTTAAAAAAAAAAAGATGTATATTATCATATATAATTTCAAATTGCATACTATTTCATTTTTTGTCAAGATAAAATTTAATTTAACACCAAAGCTTTATTATATTGCAATAATTCAATCTCCTATATTATTGCTGATTTCCCATAATCCTTCAATTACTACAGCTTAAAAATATATTAGTGAACCAGTGAAGTTATGCCAGAAAATTGCTCTGCTGCCAAATATCAAAATAATTTAAGAAGTATTTAAGCAATAAAATCTACAAGTCCTACTGGGCATTATTCTATGAAATAAATTCAATGAATATTCATCCCCACTCCCCACACTCATCTAAGGAATTACTCTTTG
The DNA here is from genome assembly GCA_028023455.1 of Epiperipatus broadwayi. Classification (NCBI taxonomy): domain Eukaryota; kingdom Metazoa; phylum Onychophora; class Udeonychophora; order Euonychophora; family Peripatidae; genus Epiperipatus; species Epiperipatus broadwayi. The sequence goes on along the minus strand of JAQFVV010012394.1, from coordinate 14,864,311 downwards.
ATTTACAAATATCTCTCAGAAAAAAGAAACAAGTCACTTAGCGCAAAAAAAATGAAAACTTGTAGATTATTAACTATCTAATGGTATGAAAGTCGATAAAAAATTCTACAAGCAATTAGTCATAATATTGAAATTTGCAGATCATTGTATATATAAAAAAATACCTCTTGAATCTCCAACAAAAATTAATAAAAACTCTAACAAAGCTGGATAAAAGTAGAAACAGCCTCAAAACTTACTCCAAAAGCCTCAATCCTATGATCACATACCTCAAAATAACTCAAGTTTCATTGCACCTCTAAATAGTCCTCAATCCCTTAAATTAGTCAACATTACAAGAAATTCATTTCCAAATAAAATTTGCAACATATTCAATTAATTAAAGATAACTCAAAAGTTCCATCTGCAGTAAAGTCTAGGAAGAATGTGGCACATTGAATTTAAAACTCCAATCAATCAATACTATCTTAAAATAGTTTGCAATGTCATTCCTAATCTCACATACAGTGAAAATAATTCTGGTTTTTACTCTAGAAAGAACAGGTTTACTGGATCAGTTATGAATGTGTAATGTTTTTTCCATAAAGCCCGTCTCAGAATTAAACAACCAAGCAATAACCTTTAGTCATTGATAATGATAGATTGCTACTAAACATATAAACCTAGTGTGAATAAAATGAAATAGCATCTCACATTTGCTATTTCTATATTCATGGATTCATTTATCCATGAAAAAAAACAAGTACTCCATCAAAAAATTAATTAATTAATAAAAAAGAAATTTAATTTTCTAACATTTTAATAATTTGGTTAAGTACAATTGCTGGATTGTGTGATTGTTCAATAAAGTTCACTCAAATTTTGCTGAAAATTTACATAAAAATTAATTTATTATCTAAAACAGGTTGGCCAACTTATGGTGCATGTGCCAAATTTGCCATACTGAACTCCAAATTGTTAATATTGTAAAATAATTCTTAAATAAAAAAATTTTTTATTATTAATAATCAGAAGTATATAATAAAAATTCAAATTTAATGAGTTAAAATAAAAATAAAAATTTGGAATTCAATCTATAAGTAAACAGTTCATATTTGTCTAATCCTGAGAATTAATCCAAAGTGAGATCATAACTTTTCTTAACATTCATTTTATAATTGTTCAACCTTTTTAATTTAAGCCTTGCAGTTTTGTTTTTTAAGAAAATCATTTTTATCAATAAAATTGAAAAAAAGGAAGTCAGCATCTGAGAATTCAAATATGAAAAACATTTTGCTTAATTCCAAACATTAAAAAAGTTTAATGTAAACAAAATAAACTCAAAAGATTAATTAAATTTAAGCACTATTTAAACTTAAATTTTAACTTTTTAATTTTTCTTTGTAATATAACGTTCTATAGAATAAATTATAACTATACCAAACTGGATTTTACACAAAAATTAAATTTTCAATTAAATACTGCAATTAAATTTGTAATGCAAAAGTTGTACAAAACATGTAAATTCATAGACGAAAAAAATTGCATATGGATTGAAAAATATTAATTTATCCTGATCTCAAATTAAAAATATAATACTTAATGTGATAAGCTTGAATTCCATTAGTTCAAGCTGTTTCTAGTAAAAAAAAAAGAATATTTGTTTCTTTTCTCTTCTAGTTGTAATTGACTAAGGAAAAATAATAAACAGCTTATTGCTATAAACATTTTTTTTAACTTAGTTTATATGTATGTGTATATATACAAATGTTTAATACACACACACATATATCTGTACAGTTCAATACTTCCCACAATTTTTTTAACTTCAATGATTACTAAATTCAAATAATATTAATATGAAAAGGGAAGAAAGAGCTACTTTATTATTTTTAAAATTAAATTTATGAATTATATATAGATATTTTATTTAGTAAATTTATTTACATTTATGATTAACAACTTTTGTAATAAAATGTAAAAAAAAAAATTCAATAAAATCACAATCTTCAAATAAGATTATTAATAAGAGTATAAACATTATTTTAAAAAAATTGAATAAATAAAATTTTAAATGTGATGTTTAGTTAAATACTATGTGATATAAGATATTAATAACCTCTCTGGTTGCAGAAATATTAAGTTGGGAGAGACTATTCTTTTTATTTTTCAAATAGAAAAATATCAAGAATCAGTACAATTTATTAATCAAGTTACCATAATAAATATACACTTGAAGGTTGTTTAAACTGACATAATTTAAACATGTGGAAAATCCTTAAAAAAATAAGCTAATGTAGAAATTGTTCTTAAAACAAAGTAAATTGATTATATCTCAATATTTTTCTTTAATTATTTTTGGCTTGAAATTAGTGATTTATTGAATTATATAAAAGTAAATTGATTACATCTTGGCTTAAAATTAGTGATTTATTGAATTATGTAACAAAACATTTCTCTATGCAAAACATAGACCTATCCATAGGAAAATGATTTTGAGGCTTGCAAATCAGAAGGCAAGATAAAAGATAAGACAATATCAAAATTGTTATTGCAACTGCGAATATTAACTGCAAGAGATGTAGATCAAATAGTATAATGCTGCAGAAAAATTAACACTGAAGTAAAGTTGAAAGTCTTTGCAATCTACCGATTAGTTAGATGTATTTCAAAGAATCATGATTGTGATTTAGAATGGTTTGTTGATACATGCATGAAATTGGTACTGAAGAACATTTGAAAATATCAATCATAAAAAGACACTATTAGTCATTATCGAGAGACCGATAGTTAGGTAAAAGTAAGATGTACTGGCATATTTATCATCAAACAATATTAGAATTAAAGACATTGTATAAAGCATAATAGCTAAGCATGATATCTCCATTATAAATTGATCGGAGAACATATAGTAATGCGGACAATCAAATTTGCAACTACATATGGTGAAAGGGCTGATTCAGTTGTTACATGGGAGAAGCCCACTGCTTCCTAATTATATAACCATCAATTATCAAAAGTTATCTCTGTTATATTCAATAATCTGACAATATATAAATAAATCTTACAGTTTATATATTACTCCCATGGTTATAAAAATGTAAAGAACATGCCAACATTTTCCCACTAGTCTCTATAAGAGGCTCGAGCTTTTTTTAGTAATATGAATAGATCAATAAAGCAGATATAGATCTTTATCGGATAGTGCCCGCAAGAATTCTCGTTAGTGCCTCGCAGAATAGATAAGTGATATCATGCAGAGCATTGAAAAATATATGTCATATTATGCATTTGCAATCCTCACAATTGTGGTTACACAATGTACTTGGTGCTAATTTTATCTGGTATGCAAAATTCATATCTTTTTGTAAATGAAAATATATTTGTTATGGTGTTTATAGGAAGTTTTATTTACTGCAAATCATTCTTATAGTTATGTTTATTTATAAAATTGTAGAAATTATTATTAATATGTAACTACAATGAACATTTTAATATTAATTATTCGTGAATTATTTCCATCATCTAATATTAAGAATTGAATATCTTTGGAAAAGTTTTAAACTTTATTTAAACTTTCTAAATATATTTAACTACTAGTAATAGCAGACAGGTTAGTATTGAGCACATTGTTTCAAGTGGTATTATTCTCTCTTCTTTTGGTATTGTTGGCCTGTCCACTGACTCTACTAGCATTGGAATTGAACTTGTACCTTTAGATTCTTGAATAATGAATTATAAGATAACTCTCTAACCAACTGAGCAGGCCAGCAACACATGAAGAAGAGAGGAGACTAATACCACTTAAAACATTGTGTTAAATACTATTACTAACAGTTGAATGTATCTAAAGTTTAAATTTTTCTAAAGACCTTCAGTTCTTAATATTAAATAATGGAAATGGTCCAACAAATAATTAATACTAAAATGCCATCATTGCAAACCTTCAGAAAAACAATGAACATTTTCTCTATTTTATATGGCAAAGAAAATATTTTAAATATATATCTTAAATTATAGCTTTAATTAAAGCATTGTTTCTTCAACTGTATCAATATGAGGAATAAAAAGCATTGTAGTTTCAGAATATCTCTGACATGGACAAATTTTAAATTTTCATCTATCAGCTGTAAATAATAATGCAATATTATCTACCATATCCAAGACAAACCTTAAGCAGTCCTATCTAAATGTAGAAAAAAACTAAAAAAAGTTAGGCTGAATCATAATGTTAAAATGTATAATAAAATCATTATATTTTGGACAGTGATAAGAAAGATAATTTTTCAGATATCACCCAAGTTATAACTGACTCCACTTTACATTTTAGGATCTAAGATTTAAATGCATTTTATGTTACTCACATGCTGTTATATAAATAGTGAATTTACTTCATTTGCACCACTCCTTCTGAGCAGGTTAACTTTTATATTAAGGACTTTATTATTGTAGATGGATATGTAACTTCCTTCAACCATTAATAACTTATAATTTAAATGTAATTAATTAGTTAATAAGACTGTATTGTATTAAATACAATATATTTAATTTTCAAATTATTTTTTCTGAATAAATTCATGAATTCAGTAATAATTTGTTACTACATTTGTTCATACTTATGTAGAACCTCCGATAATACTTTGAACACACAGCATAACACATAAACTATCTAGATATTCTAAATAGGCTACTTAACTGAAAGGTATTTCATAAAAAAATCCTAATGATTAGTTTTCAAATTAATTTCCAAACATACTTAACTATATAATAATAATTTATTTATACAGCTTCTAATAAATTCATTATCATCATCTATATTTATATAATGAAAACAAACTTATATTTAAAAAACAATTTCATAAATACCACCTGATTTTTCTCATCATATAGCAAATGTAAAAAACTGCTATAATAAAAAAAGTCTTAGGTATTCAAAGAAAGAGCAAAATAACCCTTTTTTTACTTCATGTGTCATAGCATCAGCCGGGAAGCGAATCCGCTAACCTGGGACAACTGCTTGTAAAGCAGCTGTCACTGATCTCTCCACCACCAATGCTTGATAAATAACCCATTTAACATTCAAATTTGGTACAATAATTAGTATTTATTTTATTTATAAATAGCATAGCTGAACTAATTGTATATATAGTTCTGTTGTTTAAACAACATTTCTAGACTATTTTCAATTAAAATTATTATTTTAAATTATTCCAATGGATTGATTATAAATATTTAAATAAACAAATTACATCAGTATCTTTATTACTAACGAGACAATAACAGTTTTATTATATTAGCCCTGTGTCTAACATGCCCATGCAATTAGATAAGAAATCTTTAGAATAAAGATAAATAGATGATTCAATAATTATAAGCATACTAACTTTAGTCCTAATGATTATTCATCAAAAAAAAAGCATTTTAATATTAGAAAAATATCACTTATATTGCATTTTGAAAACAATAATGGTATACATAGGCAATAATCAGTCACATGATACAATTATTAAAGATATGTCCAATCTGCACCAAAGTCCATAAAACTTATAATTATTCATCAAACCGTTTTTACTTTGTATGTCATGTATAACTTCTGCAAGTTATTCAACATAAAGTAAAAAAAAAATTTTTTTTTATCAAAAACAGGTTTATTCAACTATGTTTACAATAAAAGAAAAAATTATAAAATAACATTAAATTTGGCAATACATTTATAAACCATTAAATTACTTAATGTCCAATATTAATAAGATTCCATGTGGAATTTACTATAAAGTGAGGAGCTAACTTCAAATCTCTTTCTTTGATATCAAGTAAAATTTGGCAAGTGTTAATGTGTGGCCTATTTAATTGACAATAACGTAACTACTGAGATAAAAAATTTAATTAGTAAGTATCATACAAATAATTTGTCAAAATAAAAAATTAAATAAATGGGAATATGAACACTTAATTTTTTATTTTAAAGAAATTCTGTATTTATAAAACATATTTACAAAATGTGGTTATTTAGAGTTATAGGCATTTAGCCATATTTTAGTTACTTCAGCTCTTAAAAATTCTTTTAACACCAAGTTTCACAAAGAATGAGATTGTTTGATGTTTATATTTTTTGCATCTCTTATTTTAAAAGGTAATAAATATTTGCTCCCGTTATTATTTATTTAAGTTTTAACACCAAAGTATTCCCTATTATCAAAAATAAATTGTTAAATAAATTAGACTGATTCCACTGTATGTACTAAACAAATGCATTGCTTGGACCAAACTTTTTAATTGTTTCTTTGGCCTTTATGGATTATGTAATGAAAGAGTGGTAGACTCAAAAGCCAAAGATTTATGGATCACAGCTCAATTCCTTCATTTTCATTGTTTAAACATTAAATGATCCCCAAGCAACAAAGTATTCAATTATTTATTTGTTTTTCTTACTTCGAACTGTAGTTACAACTATTTAAAAGCTTTAGGTTTTTCAACCATATTTTTGATGATGTAGGGTCATATAGCAGATTGAATATAAGGTCCTTGTCTTATAGATAAAGACGTCGTTCAATGGCGCCGTTTTCATGCTAAAACTGTAAAATATGAACATTCCCGGGCCATTGATTTTAATCATTTTGATGTGTTTTTTTGTAATGCGAAAATAAAAACAAGACAAAATAGTCTTTTTTAAATATTATTTTTTATTAACATATACAAATTAAATGATAATAATACATGTAAAATAAAATAAACAAATTACAATTTGATTCGTGTTTTTTATTTTGCTTTATTAGAAAAATCAATTTTCTATCGAAGATTTTTTTACTGGGGTTACGGCTTTACCGCTATTTTTACTTCATATAAAATAACAACAAAAAATAAAAATTGTTACGGTTAGGTTTAGGGTTAGTTTTAGGGTTGGTTTTAGAGTTAGGTTTAGGGTTAGTTTTAGGGTTAGATTTAGGGTTAGTTTTAGGGTTAGGTTTAGTGTTCTGTTGTTTGTAATGCTAAAATAAAATATATCAAAATCGTATTTTTGTAAATATTTTTTTTTAGTAACATCTATAAAATAAATGATAACAATAAACGTAAACTATATTCAACAAAGTATAACCGTAGTCAGAGAAAAGAAAGAAACTAAAACTTTTTTAAACAACAACAAAAATGTCTTCTTTACTTATTAATCATGTTTATAATATATGCTTTTTATGAAATTTATAAAAAAAACAGTGCAAAATTGTACTTTTCTTACTGGATATTTTTGTGTTACCGCTCTTTTTTACTTCAAAAATATACACATGGAGGAATCTTGTTTGTCTCGTGGAATGTTACGAACAGTACGTTACTTGACGCATTACCTAATTCCAACTCACTTTACACATATATCTTGTCAATATTTTCCCAATTAAAACTTCAATATAGTATGATGTAAAAAGTCTGATAATTATTATTTTACAAAATCTGAACATTTCAATACTTTAAAATAAAAAAAATCCAATGAAAACAACACTTCCATCCAATTCAAAAAAACACACCCTCTCACCAAGCCGTAACCATTTGATAAACTGTGTGAATTCGGAAAATGTATTTGCTGCGATGCGACATACATGCTGTACTGCGATGCAACATAGCAGCCTGCAATCTGTAGCACAACAAAAAAAGTTGTATTATAGAAAATGCGGGTTCAAACATGTCGGCCATGGTAAACGGCATTTTTATGTGTTTTAGTGCGAAAATGGCGCCATAGAGCGGCGTCTTTAGCTAGAAGACTAGTACCGAATATAAATCTCAAATATGAGCAGATGTTATCATTTAGCAATGGATAAATCTGCTAAGTTTCTTTCCCTGAAGCGCTGTTTTCTTTATCTTGTAAATTCTTGTAAGCTATAACAAACTATGAATAAAAGATCTTTATCTAGTAACTCTAATTATAGAAAAACTATGAGAAAGACAAATTAAATTCTTTATAACATTTCTATATTTGAGATTCTGGGAGCAAATATATATATTGATTTGAGATGACAAATATTTCAAATTGATCTAATCAATTAAGAAGTTTGCTTACAAAAACTTTATGTGGATTAATAATGGTACTGAGATAATAGTATAATAATGATGATGTGTTGATTTTGAAAGAAGATTCTTGGGCTCATTTTTTGGCAAAATATCTTTCAAAGATAAGGCTTGCAATTTAGCTACTCTAAGAGCTTATACAAAAATCTTTCTTAAAACAAATAATTTTTGAGAAGTAAAATTTAAATATCATAAAATTAATCAGGTATTATTGCAATGTGTGATCTAGCTTAAGTTTTAAAATATATCCATCCGATGGCACTACAGAAGAAAGCCAAAAAAAAAATATTACAAAATAATAAAAATTAATCCATACCAACTTGAATGACATTAATAGGTACAATAATTAAATTAACAAACATGTTCTTAATTACTAATTTAAAAAAAAAAATCAAATTCTTTTTTTAATGAGTGCTGGATTTTTTCATGTTTTAGAATGTGATTTTGAAGTTACATTTCAAACTCTTATTATTGTCATTTAATTTGCTATGAATACTCTTTTTTATATATTTTTCTTATAGATCAAATTTTTTTAGTGCTTTAACACACTTACTGACGCAATGCTCCGGGCTCGAACCAAACATAAAAATAAAAAAATTAGCGGTATATATTGAAAACTTTTCCAGTCACATAGGTATCATTTATATTGGAAAATTTCACCACAAAATACAAATCAAGAGGTATTCATCACATTCTTGACTATACATCAAATTGTTATTAATTGGAAATTATATTTCAAAAATTGTTTGTTATAAAATAAACCGTTATGAATTGCTTTGTTTTTTTTTTTATTGTTTTGCAAACTTGGGGAAGGTGGTGGAGGGATAGGGGAAACAAATACCATAAAAGAATTGAATTTCTTGTTATTACATTTTTTGTTTTTACTTACCACAATTGTTACCATCAATTACTGTTTAGTTTTTATATTACTGCCTTGCTGATAAAAGACTTTTATTTAATATATATAATGCCAACAATTAATTTCAAAATAAAATAAGAAAGGACTTTGTTTCACACCATTCCTTTTTTTAATTACTTTTATTTAATACACTTATTACTGTCAATTAATATCTTGTGGAATATTTTTCGTATTACTTTCATTGCTAAAAGCATTTTAAAAAATTCAATAATAAATATGTATATTTACTTTTATGGCTTACACTTTTATTGCTTTTATTTAACACACTTAATAACAGCAATTCATTTCTTATGGAATTTTTTTTGTATTATTCTGATTGCCTAAAAGCTGCTTAGTAAATTCAATAGAAACATGTACATTTTATTTCTTATGGATTGATTTCTTTATGACTTTCACTTTTATAACTCTATTCAGCACAAAGATTATGAAACTTGGGACAGATCATATATTGCAAAAATAAAGAATGAAAATGTATTCGAATCCCTTACAAAACCAATAATACCTTTCATGTAATAACAGAATGACTTTTAACTCTCATCAATTGTTCATATAGACTTCTTTTTGTGTAATAATCATAAAATTATTTAACATTTGTGAATTTCCAGCAAATTAAATAAATTATAAATAGTAATAAACTCACTCTTAGTGTCTTCATAATCTTAAAGATCAGATACAAATTAAGAAATAAAATGTCTTTAATGAGAAAATTGAATATTTAGAATATAGCATGTGATGTGAAATATAAAGTATATGAATCTAATGAATGTTAACTTTAGTAATTTTCCTTCCACTTCTTCTTATTTGCATTGCTTAATTATATATAATATAATACACCATATATTTCTTAAATTACACTCTACAATGCAGTTTAACACATGATTTAAAGAGATAAAAGCTCTGATGATGACTGCTGGACAGTTGAAACTGTAAGAAAGGAAATAAAATAAATCATGTGTTAAACTGCATTGTAGAGTGTAATTTAAGGAGTATATGGTGTATTATATTATAACTTTAGTAATAGACCATAAAACTTCATATTCTTTGAATATTAATAGTATACCATAATGCATAACTGATGAAATTCTGAACTTTCTAATTTTGTGCCATATTTCAGAAATTTAGTTATTTACAGTAATATCAAGATAAATCAATCTTTAATGTAAAATCAATTATGGGTAAAATAAAATAAAAAATCAGCTACCTATCAAGTTCATTCAAGAATGACACTCAAACATTTAAGACGAATATTAAAGTGTAGTCTTAAACTAAAGTTAAAACTGATGATCTAAAAATGGCAAGAATGTAAATCAACTTGAAAACTGATATAGAAATATTGAAGCTATATATATATGCACATATATATACTTCATGTTCAAATGTTAAAACTTGCAAACAAAATTTAAGTTTAAAAGTTTTAACATATTTTTATAAATAAAAATTAAATATCTATAGCAAATGCACAGATGAATGTATACATAATTAATTATCAAATTAATTTGTGTTAAAAACAAAATATTTTCTAAAGTCTGTAAAAAGAAAAAATAATAGATTCTAAATTTTAATTAAAATTGGTTTAAAAGCAAAAGGTATTAAAAAATAGAAATAACATTCTAGAAAAAGTAATTAAAATGCTTGTATGCAGATTACTAGATTAAGTTTACGGAAATAAATAATTAAAATAATTTAATTAAAAAGGCTGTTATTCCCACTCAAAAATAAGAGTTTGAAAATAGGGTATTGGAACAGATACACTCGGACCGCAGAGAAAGTAATTGAGTTATCTATGGCCAATAAATCAGAGGATACAAACTACAAGAGATGGATCCGAATTATACTGCTAAGATAGCTAAAAATCATATAAATAGTGCAGGAAATTTTACATTCATCATTATTCTATCTTGATCCTGTCAGTGAATAATATTGTTCTGCCAGTGATTATTATTCTGACATTATTATTATTCTCTTTTAATTAATTATCTGATAGTTTCAGCAAGTCTACCATAAGAGTAGAGAAGCCATTATCTGTATCATTCTGTCAAGCAGGCAAAGGGCAGACTGCAAACCCATCAATGAGTCCTGAGAAAAAAGCCATCAACAACAGAAGAAAACATCAGAACATTCGTCTACTATGTATCCATCTGAGAAAGTAAAAATCTGATGTCCAGTGCCACCAGAAAAACTAGGTGTTAAGCCAGGATGAAATCACTGCTGAAGCATTCAAATAAAGACTAAATGTCATTTAATCCTTCATCCATCATAGCTATGGTAAAGAATCAACTCCGTAAATATCTAAAGACAGAACATGAAGTGTTAAGCTAAAAGAATAAGTATAACCTTTAAACTAATAGTTAGTTAATTATACCTGGATCTCATTTTATGTGGTAGATAGGTTCCTCAGAAAATGCACACAAAAGAAATCGCACAAAAATAAACTTAACTTATCTTGAAAAATGGAGGATAGGTTCTGTAATTTTTAAAAATTGGCATAAAAGCAAAGCAACAAGAAAAAATTACTTTAAAATTTGCATTAAAAAAATAAGGAAATAAAATATGACTAATAAAAAATTTCAAATATTTGAAAAAAATTAATACAAGACAAACTTTTTTTACTTTTTTTATTAACTACAGTATTTAATTTTACATTTTTTCATACATATTTTAATCATTACCACTATTTGACAATATGGGTTCACTTGTGAACTGGTAAGACATCAGATTCATGACATGATGTACAACTAATGCCACTTTCAGTCTTGTGCTGTGTTAATGGTTTTGTTTCTATACTAAAAAAAATGAGATCACAATCAAAACAAAAAGATTATACATTATTATTAGAAAGATTATTTTCAGTTTATAAAATCAATAAAATCTTCGTTATTATTTATTTTAATAAATCTAAAAAAATATTTATTTCTGTTAATATCTAACAAAATACATTTAAAAGTTTAAAATTTTTGAATATTTATTGCGATATTTTTATACATACGTATAAATCTATTATTATTATTTACTCATTAGGTTATTTACATAGAAGCTAAGATTCTAAATACAGATTAGCCATATTCATGTTAGCTGCTAATATAACATTATATTTTTGAAAAAAAAAAGGATTTCAAGCCAAAATAAGTTATTAATAGTTTAAATTTCTTGATATCTAATAAATATAGTGAAATATGAAAGATATTAAGAAGAAACATGAATCGCATAACTTCAAAATCGCATTAAAATAATCCACATAAAATAAGACCTAGGTGTATTATCCCCGATCTAATGAAATATGTTAATAAATAATTATTTATTTTGAGTCTGTTTATAAAAGGTATGGCAAAAGATGGTGGTTTGGTCTCTTTATCACCCCACTATTTAATATAAAAATTAACCTACAATTAGCTTATAATTGCAATCTCTTAACATGCTATTAAATGTTGATATATCAATCAGTTATTTCTATTTTATTTAATTGCAATCTCTTACCATGCTATTAAATGTTGATATATCAATCAGTTATTTCTATTTTATTTATTTAATAATTATGTTAAATCAATGAAATTTTAAAATTATGAATGGGAAGAAACCCTGCTGCATAGACAAGCTAAATTAAGATTATGTTAAATAGATGTCAGTTTGAATTATTATTTTGATGTAGTATTATTGATAAAAATGGGCGGTTGTCATCCATCAATTTGGATTATGAGTTGCATTAAACTCATTCTTATGCAACGCATTGGTATTAAATGACTATAACATTATTTGTGCCTGCTGATCCCTTACAATCATTATCTTACTTAAACAGTAATGTGTTGTAGATGATTAATTCCTACCATATGCCATTCATTTGCCTTCATACATAGTGATACATACGCGACTGTTGGTCACTGTTATACATGCAGTAGATGGTTAATTTCTACTATAGGCATACAATTATCACATGTATTTGCTCTTATATGATATCATTGTAGTACAGATGCAATTTTCCTGCATTTTACAATTATTTTATTATTTATTGCATACTAATATCATGGTCTGGAATTAATTACAGCAGTTAATTAATAAAATCATTCTTGGTTTATGAGTGTATTATTATCATTAAACAGGGTCAGTTAGCCTGTGTACAGTACATATGAGACTTGAGAGCAGTTAGGTATCTATGCACTAAATCGGAATCCATTCAAATAATTAACGTGAATAATATTCTAAATTAGTAATGATCAATTGTTTGTTTCAAACCTTTATACCACCATATACTATGTCTGTGCATAAGTTAAATTAAAATAATAAAAGTAAAAAGGCTTATTCATCATGAATTAGTATAAATTAATTAACTAGCTATGCCAAAGTATGTTTGTGTTGTATATATGTGAATATATAACGTTGTCTCATTATTTTTGGCAGTTATTTGCAATCAGTAACTTAGGTAAAGTAGTTAAGAGTCTCTTGTTTTATACTTGACCTTAGCAGGCTGAAAAGAAAAAAGTATGTGGAAAACGCATGGGGATTGCCCTTTTCATGTGGAATGTACAATTCTATCAGTTACAATATAAATAGAAAAGATAGTGATTTATGGCAGAGATTACTAAACTACATGTAGAAATTTTTTTAAAAAAGATACCGAATAATCAGTTTTGCAAAGAAAAAAAGTAAATTTTCTGGAGTTATTGCATACAACAATTTTGGCCATCTATAGCCTGACAATATCTAAACAAATGTTTTCTAAGCCTCCTCATAAAAATATCACTATTGAATAAAATATTATATGGAATCATGAACAAAATTTGATTAGTTTCAAATCTTTATGTGATTTCAAATAATAATACCAAAACAAACAAAAGATCAGTATTAAGGATAGAATCCTGATCTTCCGAATGTTATGAATCCAAAAACATAATTTCAGAGCATTTTTAAATCAGCCATGGTGATGCAAAAATATACACAATGTTACAATTTCTTTAGCACACTCATCAAAGAAAAAGTTGAATTGTTAAAAATAAGGTTTAAATATGTTTATCTATATGCTATATGAATATTTATAATACATGCTGATTTTCAATTGTAAGTAAAATATAAAAACAAAGAATTTGTGATTTCTCTTGTAACTATTTACTTTCAAAACAAATGAGAACAGAAAAAATATTGTGATATTGAAACTTAATGAGAATAGAAAAAATATTGTGATATTGAAACTTCTAATGGAAGGCACTAGCTAACAATTAATATAGTATCCCTAGTATACTGTTATAAAGAAATTTAATTTACCCATTTAAAGTATGAGTAATACATATTTATTCACAATTGCAGATGGTACTTAAAAACAAAAAATGGCATTGTTTTCAAAACAAATGTAACAAAGAAATTATTAAAACTTCTCATGTCAGCCATTATGAAAAAACAAGCCTTCAAAAATTTGGTATCCATAGCACAATTTTATTAAAAAATTAAACTTATCCATATGTTGTGTGAATAATGCTTAATGAATTGTCATTATGTGTGACAAAAATGTGAAAAGAATGAATTTCATTCTGAAAATTTATTTTCAAAACTAATAAGAACAAAAAAATAAAAGGCAGATTCTAATATCTCAAATAGCAAAAACATATGTTCAAAAATAGCTCTTCTTTTATGAAACAATTAAATTCTTAAAAAAAGGTCACATTATTAATTTTCAATTATATACAAAATATAATTGCAAACCCTCAAAATGTCAACAGAAGAATGATCAGTGAATTGCAAAATATCTTGGTCACTTTTATATTAGATCACAATTTTTGAAATAGCATACAAAAAATGCAATATTTATTATAAATTTTTTGTCAGATATACAAAAAAATTTCATAATCAAATAAAAAAAATAATAATAATAAATGTTTGCTCTATTGCTCTTATTTATAAAAAGTTTGAACAAGAGAAATAATAACTAGAACAGTGGTTCTATTATATCTCATTCCACAGTCCACCATTCAACCACTGAACTAAATCATAGGACATAATCAAATAAATGTAAATAATGCATTTAATATTTTATTAATTTTAATTTAATTGATTTTTTTAAAGCAGACATTCAACACATATTAGATAACGGAAATAATCCATTATATAAATACAAATAATTTGCTAATGAATAGTTTTTAAAAAATGCTTTTTAATACCTTATTTTTAATTTTGTTCAATTATATTGTTTGAATTTAATTTTTCTGTAAGCAATAAATACAGGAATAATTTTTGAACAATTTCTCTTTTTCACCAGTCATTTTTATTTTATGAAATAACAAAAATGGCACAATTTTTTATTAAAGCATCTAATTTCTGCTATATATACAATGAAAAGTTTCTTTGTAATCAAATCAAGTAAAGATTTTTATTTATTTTTTTAAAATTTACTAATAAATCATATTTAAATTATAATAATATGTCGAGTTTCATTTTTAAGCATGTTTCCGTATTTTAACATCATAATTAGAGATATATTTTTAAAAGATTTTGTTTGAATTCATAAAATTTCCCAATTTGAAAAATGTTAAGAACTAAGGATTTCGGAAAATGAGTTTTCAATCTGTAGGACAATATATCAAATGAATATATATATATATCAAATGAATTAAGATAGTTATATAATAAAGAGTGGCAAATTCAATCATGGTCATCAGCTTACTAATGCTGTTATGCGAAGTGCTCATAGCTACGAACTAATAAAATTGACAGATGTCAAAGCCGTTCAGTGATCGTCATAGGAATTGCTTAGAGATAATAATTAAAAACAAGTGAAAATATTATGCATTCTATGTAGTGTAAACTATCTTTAAATGACTAATAGAATCAAATAAAGCAAAAGCATTTGTAAATTTACTTTAAAAAAG
Organism: Epiperipatus broadwayi; assembly: GCA_028023455.1. Classification (NCBI taxonomy): domain Eukaryota; kingdom Metazoa; phylum Onychophora; class Udeonychophora; order Euonychophora; family Peripatidae; genus Epiperipatus; species Epiperipatus broadwayi. Next base: position 14,848,507 of record JAQFVV010012394.1, on the reverse strand, counting down.
AGATATAATTTCCATAAAAATAATAAGATTAAAATTAAAATTTCAATAAAATAAGATAAAACTTACATCTATTCTTTTATTAATGTAAACTATATCGAAGAGGCTCCCCCTTCCCACTGTTTGTATTTCCAAAAACTGGCATTGATTAAAAAGATCAAAATTCCATAGAAATAGATGTACTAGAATTAAATTGGAATAGCTTATCAATATAATTGTAGTTGTTATCTGCATATACTAATAATGCATATACTAATATTATTAGCTAGTAATAAACCATTGCAGAACAGTAACTTAATTTCATTATCTAACTTCAAACGATGACTTTTTAAGAATGCATTATCTTTTGGTATTATCCAATTGAGAATTGTTATAATTAATTTTATCTACTATGTTTTCTTATCACAATCTCATCTCTATTTGTATTTACACTTTTAAGAAATAATACTCTGTGATAGAATCTCTTAATTTTTTTACCCTATCAATTATTACTGCCTATATATTTCCATATTCCTTTATATTATTCATCTTTGTTTTATTTTAAAATTCAAATTTCCATGTTTCATAACCATAAATCAAAACACAATTAAATGGAAGCAAGCTTTTATTTTTTTTAAACACAATATATTTTGCTCAAATATAACATTTCATATTTTAAGTCTATTATTTTTTCATTTTACTTATTTTAGTTAATATTAACTGATATAAATAATTATCTATTTATTCAATTTATCTTTTTTCCATTATCCATTTATCCAATTTAACTTTTTTCCCCATTATAATGTTCTTAGATAAACTTACTAAACATTACTTCAAAGATTAAAAAGATTATGGTAGTCCAAAGGTTCATGACCTGTAGTACGGTCAATGGAACCTCCAGAACCTAATCTGCCATATCAAGGTGCCAGTAGACTATTCGAACCTAAAAAATTTATAAAGGTGGCAGATACTTATGGGTGAGGTTACTCTTTTATCAAACTGAAAGCCCAGTCACTAGCTCAATGAGAAGCTGAGCTTAAAATATCACACTATATTTAAAATTTCTAATTCTTAATTTTAAAATATTATTAATAAAATATATAAAATAAGTTACTACCAAAAATTAACTAAACAAAACATTTTATTATAACGCACACACATACATTAAAATGAAAATTCTAAAAATTAAATTTACTATTAAATATATTTTGATTTAAATTATATGCACAGATGGAAGCATTTAATAGATTTTACAATTTTAGTATTTTACTAAGCATAAATATGCCACATAGAAAACACATATAACTAACTCAATCCGTTTAACATTAGCCTAAAATTTGGCATCTAAACCAACGCTAGCTTACTGATATATCGATGTGACCAATACAAAATGAGATTGTTAGCATAACACAAAATCATGCAGACAGGAATTTACATCTGTCGCAGAATATCATTAAAAAATAACGAATCAATTGTTGGGAATGAATGAGCATCTTCCCCATGATCATTAATAAATTTCACCAACAGACAGGAATGATCCACTGCCTAATTGGTTATACAAAAAAAATGAAATCATATATATATAAGAGATGCTCTATAAATAGGGATAGCAGTCTTTGCTGGCTTACTATTCCAACCAGAGCATAAGAAAATCAATGGCATAGAAAATATGTCTACGACCATTGACGTGATGGCTATACTTTGGGCCATATGTTCAGGTGGATATTATGCCATGTATGCTAACGAGCCACAAAGGAATACCTATCCAATGATTCTACCCAGATTAAATTGACATAAAACACCATACATCTATCCACAAGCACCACTTTAACTACAAAACAATTAGCCCAAAATTAACACACCTTAAACTAACATAATATTATGAATCTATGCGGTCATTTACACCCATTTTAAATAATTAATTTAAATGAAATTTACAAGAATGGAAATGATATCAAACACATATATAAAAAATAATTTAAAAATTTTAGACAAATAAGATTTCTTTTAAAATTAAGTGATGTTTAAAATTACTACTTGGAAAAGTTTGTATTATATAATTAAAGTTCATTTAAAGCAAAAGTTCATATTTTCCAATGCTATAGGTTTATTGAAGTCTGATTCTGCAGTCCTTAATATGTCACAACTATGTTCACAGTTTCTTCCACCTCATATTGTCCTAAGTGGAGATGAATCTGTTGCTGGCCAGTTTCTGGAAACCATCATACTGGAGGCTGCCTTAGCTGGTGCAAATATGGCAACCGTAATTTATTGTGTGATCCCTACATTTTGAAAATCCACAATACACTTATAAATATATTTAAATAACACACAATCAGCAAGAGAAATCTAAATCTCAACTTCAAATTTTTCTTTTTATATCTTTTCTGAATTCTTATCATCAAATTCTAGGATCGATCTTGCCTGGTTTGGTGCAGCTCTTATTGGCAATGATGGCTTTTCTCTGTGGACTATGTTTATTTCCATCATTATTTGCCAGTTTGCTTTAGAGTGGGAACTCAAAATTTTATCACTAGTATTTTTTTTAATTTATCTCTTATCTGACTTTATGCCTAAGGGCCTGTTTGCTATTATGTCAATATAGAAAATCATTTCCATTCCAAGATTAAAAATAACTTCTAACTTTAACTAATTAACAGGTTTTTTTTTATTATTCTTTTATATTAAAACAATCTTGTTTTTAGATTTTTAACTTTAAATAATTATATAATTGTCAAGCGTTGTTGGCCTAGTGGTTAGCATAGCTGCCTTCCAAGCAGCTGGCCTGGGTTCACTTCCTGGTCAACGCTTTGACATATAAAAAATAATAATTATATAATTAGTTTACCATCTGTGCATTATATATATATTAATTTAAATAAAATTTTATTTATATATTTCTCTTTGAGGGTGATTTTATTTATAGATCTTTTATACTTTTATTAGAAAGTGATGTAATGGCATATATGTATACCATTACAATAGCACTGTCAAACATTCCTCAGTCAAGAATCGTATCATGTTACAATGGTGTTTGTTTAGTTAGCACACCATTCTCTGATTAACTAACATTAACCTTATTTTAGTGTTAGATAAAATCATCTAAATATGATCCACAATTTTCTGTTTGTAAGATATTTTGCATTGTTGCAAAAATAATGACATTCCCAGAGCCACCACATGCATACTGTACAGGACACAACAGCACTTCATCATTGGAGTAGGCCATGTCACTATGATAACAAAAAAAATTTATAGATAAATGAAAATTTCTAGATTTCTAATCACTCCAATGTTAAAATATTTTCTGTTTACAAATATTTTTTTGTTTAAATATGAATGATTAATTGTTTACTTATGACAATTGCTTGAAATATACTACAGTACACAGTATACACTCTACCACTGTGCTAAACCAAAGAGATGCTGCCATGACAATTAATCAAATTTATATATAAAGAAAACGTTTAGATTTCTGATTCACTTTTCTTTAAATATCCTAATTTATATTTTAAAAATGGCACATTACTAGCATTAATTTAAAAATAAACTTATTTAAAAAATATTACCTCTTAATAATTACAATAATTTTTTCAACATGTTGGAAAACAATCTTATAAATAATTACATCTATCAGTCATATTTTATAAGTATCAATATAGTTTGATATAGTACAGCAGTAAAATGTCACTCTGAAATATGGTATCCTGGGATTGATTCCAATATTGTCTCAAAATTTATCTTTTTAATATCAATAATATCTTCTTTTTCTTCTTTCTAATGTCAATATTTTCTTTTTTATTATTTTTTTTACATGTTCTATGAAACACCTTTCCCTTGGATTTAGACTTTCAGATGTTCATTACCTAGCTAAAAATTCGTAATTGATTCCTAATATTAACCAAATATATCTGAAAATTGTTTTTGATTGCAGACCTGCTTTAGTTACATAACAACTCAAATTCAAGAAAAACAGAATTTGTAAAATAAAAAAAAACAAACATAATTTTTAAAAAAGATACCTCTCAAAAAAGAAAAATATATATAACAAAAAAAAATTTGGTTGAGCAGTTGTCGTCTGTCTCCATGTGAATTATGGAAATAATATATTTAAAAATCAAAAAAGGCATTTTAAAATTAAAGAGGAAATTTACAAATATATATATGAAGATTATCTACTTATAAAATTTATTTGTAAATAATTATTGTCAATTAATAATTTTAAAAAAGACATTATGCACCAAAATATTTAATTCTTAACAAATTGGATTGTTTCGATATTTTAATGCTATTCTGTTGAAAGTAACAACCATATAGCATCATTTCAAATCTCTTCTAAATGGTCATTCTATTAGAAAAGTGCCTAAAACATTTGTTATCTAGTGAAACAAATTAACTGTTTTGACAATTTTTTAATAATTACCCATTAAACGTGTGCTAATGGTTTCTAAAAATTTATCAAATAAACAGTGAAAGTATGAAAATTTTAAATGTTGGTCTATATTGTACCTGTCAAAACATGTTTATCCATCTAACACGAGCTGGAACTCACAAAATGTACTTCAAACCCAGTCAAGCCTGAGATTTAGGTCAGGGACTAACCTGAATTCGAACCCACTCTCTAAACCCCAGATTAAACACCTAGTGGATAATATAACAATGATGGCACACAAGAATTAATTCTTAAATCCAACCCACTAGCAGAGCGGAGAAGACAATGAGACTCATGAACTTAAACATATATATTAACAAATTTAATACTAGACGTTCCTATGATAAAATCTAATATATTTAATTAAAAGGGGCTTTACTAATGAATAGCTATAATCAATTAATGAATTGGATTGATTTAATAATGAGACAGAAACTGATATATGATGAATTAGAAATATATTTATTGACAATTTCATATATATTTTGATATAACCCATTACTTAGCGTTGGATAATGCACACAAGCATTTTATTTATTAAACATTACTCTAGGCAATTGTACAAACAATAATTGATATTTGGGTTAAATAAATTTGTGGCTCAAATTTAATGGAGCTAAATATTATGCTATATAATAAATCACTACATTCCACTTATTAGTTATGCCATTTCATAAGCAATTTGAGTGGCTATTATACGTATAATCAAACCAAATCTGGAGTGAAGCTTAATAATACATCTGATTATGACAAATTTATATACTAAATATGGGCATATAAAGCATCCCAGATAGCTTTAGATCGAACGGGTTTTCAAGAATGCTTCAGTTCAATGCCAAAGGCTGCATGTTAGGGAGGTAGAGTTGGCTATAAAGATTTTACTAATACACTATGCACAAGTAAAATATAATAATAAAGTTGCTCTGCAGATGGATGAATAGTTTTTAGGGTTTTTGTGACCAACACAGGTTTTACCCAATGACCGATTGTCATGCTGCTAAAAGAGAACCTTGATTTGGTTCATAAGAGGCAGGGGGCTTACCTACTAATCTGGCCCTTAGCTCAGTCTTAGCTACTGCACTACCCATAAGAGAGGAAGATGGGCTGGACTTACCGTGGCTCCATCTTATATATATATATATAAAAAAACAGCACAACAATAAAATATTGATAAATTTCACATCCGCCAAGCCGAAGTATATTATAAATTAAATACCACACATTAAATGAACACTAGTTTATAAGCTTCATCAAAAGAGCCAACTCTTCTGTAGCGTGAGAAATATGTATATGCTATTGACGGGAATATATATATACAAACTTTACTTTATCCTGTTCAATCTTTTCAGTTATCTATAACTAATAAACTCAAGGGGGGGGGGGAGTATATTTAAGGGACTGACAAATACTTTAATAAAAAAAATATATTTATGATTACACTCCAGGCTAGTTTAATTTTTAGTAACATAATAATTAAAGGCTGCAAATTTGAATTTATAAGCCACATTTTATATTTACATTAATTATTTACTAAATGACACAAAGGGTCGCCATTATTTATAAATTAGGGTTTCGAAACAGCGCGCAAAATGACACTATAATAAATAATAATATGAAGATTTTAAATATTTTGTAACTAAATGCATGCAGTTTCTAAACATAGGCATACTTAATAATAATTAAAATAAGCAAAAGAGAAATAAAATAGAACTGCAGTGATTAAGTTATATAACAAAGCATTAAGTTAATAAAGGAAATTAACAAAAGTATGTCATTTATAGAATTGAAATATTATTTATAAGACAAGTTAGAAAGTGTTTACAATAATATAGTTAGCTAACCTGTATTTTAAAGAAATAATGATCATTTCGGATTTTACACAGAACTCTGCGATTTTAATTTAATATTCAAAATGGTCCTCCTATAGCTGGACTGTAGATACTCGAATTGGAACGAAGGCGAGTTCTTTTAGTGGATTATGGCATCTTCTATTTAGTTGGGAGACGATTTAAGATGGTATTCCTATAGCTGGACTGAGGTGCTTGAGTTGGAATGAAGGTGAGTTCTTTTAGCGACTTATGGCATCTATTCGTTATAAGCTTGTTAAGGCAACGTTGGTTGTTGCTTCAGCCTTGGGTGGATCAAACTCGGATGTTCCATCATGGGAAAGGCAGCAGGACATGGTGAAATTAAACAATTTTTAGCTTGGATAATAACAGCTCTTCAAAAGAAAGATGGAGTTCTCTTCCCCCTTAAAATATAGCCTATTTATACATTTCCACCTACCAAGCCTTAACACCTTTTGGAATTTCGTTTGCCTCAGGACCAATTGACTTTTTATTAAACAAAATCATATAATCTGATTTTCTACTAATGATAATGTCTCTGAGGTGTTATATTTCATTTACTTTAAAAAAAAAATTAATTAAATATATAAATTATATAATTTTGATTCTGATTTATTAATTAAATTCCTTTTTTAAGTGTTATTAATTTTTAAGGCCTAGCAGATAGTAACGGTATTCTGGTTTAATGATAAAGTCTTTTGTTGCAAACAAATTCAATCAGTAAACTAGATTTTACTTTTACCCCAGGTGCGGTCACTAATTGATTTTTTGTTTACGTAAAATTCCCATTTTTAATTATAAACCGATGACTTTTATTTTAACTTGATATAAATAACTTTTAACATATTTTCTTTCTCTATATTGTTTGTTTAAAAAAAGCAAATTTGATAGATCTTATAAAAAAAATACTTTAGTTTCAGTTATATCTATAAAACATTAAATCAGAAAACCGTAAACATATTTAAAAAAAAACATTTTATACTATTTTTATTTAATCTTAAATATATATACAAATCATAATCTTAAATATATATATTCAAATCATTATGCCATTATTCCAAGGTTTAAATTATCCATCCACATACGAATATAATACAAATATAAAATTTAGAATTGACTTATAGATTAATAAAATATTTTATGAATAATTATGAGGATTTCTACGCTATAATTTTATCAAACCTGTCTAATTATAACGTACTTTAGTATGTAAATGGATGATGCCATTCAGGCGGCCATGATAGTAAATTTTATTGCTCGACTTATATATAACATTTTGACATTTAAAATAGGTTCAAAACTAGTTCAGATGAGTAGGTCATGAGATTGATAATGAAACGGAAAGGGATTGGAAGGTTTCTGTTTCAACATAATATGCATACGATCAGTATAGTATTTATATAATGCCATTACATTATTAATAGTGAAATAATAAGCATGTAAAAAATTAAATAGTAATGTAAATATTTTATTATGAAAGGAATATAACTTTATTAATAAAAAACATAAAGATGTTATGCATGAGAGATTCTGAATTAACTTAAAAGTAACTAATTAATTATGGAAGTAATATAATTTTCTTCTTCTTCCTTTTCCAATGTATTAATTTCTACTTTTACATATATCATTTACAACCATCTTAAACATTTTAACAATACCATTTTTGGTGCTGATTTAGTATGCGCTCACGGCCGCCATTTTGAATTACAAGAACCACCCAAACCATGCTGAAACATCCAACTGATAAATGACATCGCTCAAAATGGCCATTTTCGTAGGGAAAAAAAAACAAAAATCGGAATTTTCATATTAGTCAATCACGTGACTAAAATGGTAAAACATAAAAATATTAATTTTCATAAAAAAAATCACGTGATTAAAATATTAAAACACAAAAATCACAATTTTCATAAAAAAATCACGTGATTAAAATCACAATTTTCATAAAAAAATCACGTGATTAAAATTCCGATTTTTGTTTTTTTTTTCCTACGAAAGTGGCCATTTTGAGGGATGTCATTTATCGGTTGGATGTTTCAGCATGGTTTGGGTGGTTTTTGTAATTCAAAATGGCGGCCGTGAGCGCATACTAAATCGACACCCAATTTTTTATATCAAAACTTTATTCTAACAGTTTCAACTGCCCTGCAATCATCATCAGAGCTACAATATCCAAATATATAATTATAATTAATACATTTATACACATATTCATATACATAATTAAATGCACAAAATAAATCCTACATTTTAACTTGAACATTATAAATAATCATTTCCAAATTTATTACTTTACTCTTAATTAATTCTATCCACATTTATTTTATATCACTTTATTTTATTTTTAAAAGTACTTATTATAATTTTAATTTTAAAAAAGATTAACTTTTTATTCTATCATTTAATATATTATTGTCTTTTTACTTATATTTTTAATCAACTTCTAACCTTTTCTAATTTTTATTAAATATTTTATAATTATCTATTAACTTTTTCCACATTACAAAATACTTTTTTACATTACAAAATTATTCACCTGTTTACAATCCTATTCCTAAAAACCTAACTGACAAAATTAATTAATGTTTTGAAACATATAAGAACTATTTTTAACAAACTAAATGACATGCAAGTTAAAGTTAATCAAATTATTGGCAAAAAAAATATAAGTTACATCCCTTTTGTTACTCCAGAAAATGTAATGATGACAAGCCATTATGTAAACAATAAAGAAAACTGACTCTCTATTCTCTTTGTGATGGGGTATGGAGCTACAAGATCATCCAGATAAGGAAATGAAACAATGAAATATGCCATTGGATATTATATTTCCCAGAGAATCATACACTGGCTGTAAATATTAGCTGTACAGTCTCTACAGATCACCTTGACCTAATTATGGTTTTAGTAAGCTTAATGAGAATGTGTAGATTGTAAAGGTGGATAAACTAGCAGTAAAATTATTCTTATAATATTAAATATATCAGGATTCCTACTTGTAATTTACCACATATGTGTATAATCAGTTAGATTGTAAAGATGGGTAAACTAGAAGTAGAATTACTTTTATTATATATATATATATTGTACCCTGCCAATAGGAGGACAACCCCTAGAAGACATGACGTCCCTAAATTGGGCTATATGATGACTTTATCTAGGCACAATTTAATACTCTTATTATTTCCAAACTATATTTAGTCAATATTAGTAATTGTGATGCTCACTTATCCTATTAACAAGATTATATATCCTTTAACATTAAATAAATACTGAAGTATTCATCCAATGGCATAAGAATATCTAGACACTTCTTATTCAATATCTAAATATTCCCATGACTAACAATATTACTTAAATAAATAGAATAATACTATTCGAAACATTGTGTAATTATCAACCTGTGTTGTCTATTTGTGGGTTATTACTAACAAGTTGTTTGTATTTGGAAAGTTTAAATAAAGTTTAAAATTTTCTATACATTCAACATTCACTCATAGATGATGGAAATAGTCCAACATATCACATCTAATAGATTAAAAAACATCTATAATTATTAAATTTAAGTTAACCTACTCAATAAGTTATATTATCATTTTATTGTATATTGATCTTTTGTTATTATTACTTTTATAAGACTATCATTAAGAATAATCATAATAACAATATTATTCTAAGGAGATCTCAGGAGTATCATTGATTTTAATTAGCTATTTATACCACCTATAAAATATCAAGAGGGATTTTATTTAACTCTATAGGTAGTGTATCATTTCAAAGATGATTTATAACATTTATTTATAATTTGAACTATCTTACTATTGTTATTTAAATTGTAATCATCATTTAGAACTTGAAATAAAAACTAATTCCTAATATGATTTCCCAACAATAAACATACTTTACTGCATTTGCAATATATTTTAGCAATGACTGATGTGATAGTTTGCAATAATTTAAGATTCAATTTAAGAAATATTTACCCAGATAATTATGATACAATATTTTGTACTGGATCAAGATCAATTTCTCTTCAAAATTTCAAATCATATTTTTGGTTAATGTGTACATTATAATTTATACCCTCTGACGATGGTGTAGTGATGATGATCCCAACAAAAGAAATGCAACTCTAGATACTTAGTTTAACTTTTAAAACATTCATTTTAATAACATCTTATTATTAATGCAATAAAATTAATAACTGAATTAACATAAAACCACAGAAAAATTTATACAACACTATAATATAACAATAGGCGTAAAAGAATTAAACATTTATATTCGTCTTACTTGCAATGAGCTATTCAAAATAAAATTTCTTGATAATACAATCAAATATTATGTGACATTTAATTTTGTTATTTGTACTATCAAATAATGTGTGTATTAAACAATCCCTTTTTTCTTTTCTTTTTTTTTTTTATTAATTACCCTTCCATAGATTGTGATGAAAACAAAAAAATTAAAAAAATATGGATTGACATTTTATTCTCAGCTAAAATAATTTTATTATGATATTATGACCTATTATATTTTATCTGTGTTTATTTTATATTTACCATTTGATCTCTCTCTTTGCCTTACACTTAATTTTCTTATAAGTTTATTACTCAACGATATCATAAAACTACAACAAATAATTTTTATCCTTTATCCTATCCAATACGAATATTTATCTCTTCCTGCACTAATTTTCATTTATCATTTAGAATATTAAGCTGAATGTGAATGAACAACTCTTTGACGCATATTACATCAAATAAAAATATTTATCTTCATTTTATCTAATAACCTAAGTCGTACTTTCCTATTTCAAGTTCATATAGTATACCTATATTATAAATAATGCTCATGATGACTTATAAATTAAAATTAGCTACAACTATATTACAATGATATTACAGAAGTAATGGTTAAGTATCAGATCAAACTTTAAATATAACAATTTGTCATTTAATATTATACTAGAACACAAATACACCCCTCCCCTTCTTCTAATATCTTTCTTTTACTATTTTTGTGTGTATTTTACTAACTCTTAGCTTATATACATTTATTCTAATAGTTTAGTAATATTCAATCAAATAAAAAATTTACACAATTAATGACATAGATAAACAAATCATATGAATTATTGATTTCCCTATCTCTTGATTTATCCCCCCATATTAATTATATTACATTATCCGTTTTCTTTTTCTTTTTTGAACATACAAATTTATCCTAAAAAAAAATAATAATAATTTTTTAACAATAATATCTCAATTGTTATTTCTCATTTTTCATGCTTCCCACTTGTCACACACCAATCTTCGTATCACTTTTCCTTCTTTTATATTCATACAAAAATTAGTAAATTATGGAATTCCAATGCTCTCATGTTATCCACAAGGTTTACATTTATTTTATTTTTTTTCCAAGATCAAAGGTTATTTTTCACTTATGTGGTGTATTTTACTTAGATCCTTCTAACATTAATAATACTGGTCTTCATATTATTCTTGATGTCTTCCTTGTTAGTATTTACATTTAATAAATCACATTTTACACCTTCTTGAACATAATAAAAATGATCTTATCTTCAACATAGTTTAGATTTTCCTATAAGCTAATGTTACTGAGAACAATTTATTTCACTCTTTTCCTCCTTTATATATTGATTCTTTGTTAGTTGCCTCTGATAATTATTGAATTCATTTTACTTACCTTATATATTTTTTCATTGACAGTACTAATACATAAATCTTTCACTCTCCCAGTAGACCATTACGATTTTTTTTTCCTATAAATATAATCTTTAGTTTCAATTTTCCTTTTCCATTAACCCTGTCTATAGTTTATCATAAAAGTCTTCATTATACATGAAAGTTATACTCACTGATGAGAATCTGTCCAAATCTTTTCTACTTGTAAATTTTCATTCAGAGAGACATTCATAACTTGCATTTTAATATTAATTACATTTTTCAATACACAAATATTTCCATTCTAGTTTATTTTCAACTTCGTTTCAATTATCTTGATAACTATACCTTTAGCTTTATCACAAATGATTTCACTGTTATTCATATGTCTATTCCATTTTAATATAATGATATTTAAAAGGCCTACATTTTTGATCTTGCTTATTTCTACAATTACATATCGATATATTACTTACAGTTTGCTCCTCCTGTTCCAGTATTGCTTGATAAAACATTAGTACAAATATACAATTTTTTCTTTTGATTAGTTTAATATTTTCCTAATATAATAATTCTAGGATACCTTAGCAAATTTACTGATAGTCAAGTTAGCCAGCAGAGATTTCCTTTGTTTGGCCATTCATCTTACTAAAAACTTGATAGTATAAAATTTGAAGTCCTTAAATTGATCATCCTTAATTACTTGTTTTTTAAAAAAAAATAATAATAATGATGTTTAAAAAACTTCAGCAAACTTTTTTTTCCCAAAACAAAACTCAGTTACTTGTTTTATATTTCTGATCTGTAATTAAATTTTTTTTTTCCAAAAAAACTTTTTTCAATAAATATCTGCTTGCTCATGTATTTTAAATCATGCATTCTCATTGGTTAATTTTCCCACTTATTTGATTCTGAATATTTAATGATGCTTGTAATTGAACTATTTTTAAAAACAAATACATCTTTTTTAAAATATTTATAAGTAATAAAAAAACAATGCCCTTAATGAATTTAATAAAACTACAATTTAAATCATTTTCATTTTATACAAATTAAATTTGAGATTAATTCTATGAACTTTTAATCACAAAATTCCAAAAATGAATGTTAATCATTTATTTTACAAATCAATTTACAATTTCACCGGAAACATTTATTAATAAATAATCCCAAATGCACACAGTCATAATTATTCATTTATATAATGCATATTTTCATTTCTCAAATTAGGCTTGAACTCCCTTATCATTTTAAGTATTATGTAATATTAACTTATAATTTATTATTTTATCATGTATATACTTTTGAAAATAAATATTTTAACAAGATTTAGCCTTTATACTATTTTAAGTTAATTAAGTGCAAGTTCCAATCCTAGGGTAACTAAAATAACTATTATTTTTCATAGTTTAATAAGTGAATAATTTTTTGACTCCCAATTTGTTTTCATGATGGGTGTACCAATAAAAAGGGCACAATATATATATATCAGGATTCCTATGTGTGTAACTTACATGTATATATAATGACTTTCTAATGTGATTATTAATTCTGTTGTATATTTAATTAATCGTTTGCATTACTCCTTTTGTTACTGATTCAGTGTCTCATATGTATTTCTTATACTATTTGTGAAGTCAAGGACACAACTCTGACAAAATATCCAAGATATCTGAAGCTAATTAGCTGAAAAAAGTTGTATAATCTGAAAATAAAAAACCTAAAACTTCTGTTTTTACATTAAATTTTAATCTTAATGATCCAGGCACTTGGGAAAAAATTGTGAATATAAAAATTAGCTGAAAATTCTATTAGTTAATAATGATTTTCCTAAGATGACCCTAGTCACAAGTTTTTAGAATCATATTATCATTATTTACTGTATGGAGAAAAATTTTTTAGAAATTATCTTGTGGCTACCAGGAGAGTTAATATGTAAATAAAAAGTTAAATATGTAAATAATTATCGCTTTTAATATTCTACTACTTCCCTGTCTTTTGTTAAATAAAATTTTATAGGGTTGTAATGTGATAGCCGGGCGTGGCCACTTTATGGCTCTAATTATGTGTAAAAACACATAAAAATGCCATTCTCACGGCCATTAATTACGAGTAATACAACACTGTTGTATTACACCGTATTATACAGGTAATCCAACACTTTCATTGTATTGCCTATTTATGCCGCTGTATGGCATTCCATGGTAGTGGGTTTCGCGATGGTGTAGGATATTTTGCACAATTGAATATTGTCTATCGTATGCTGTTACGGTGTTTATATTTCAAGTGTATCTAATTTTTTAAATATAGAATACTTTTTTTTTCATTTGTATGTAAATGATGTCATGTAAATTATTAATAATTTAAAGACAGTCAAAATTCTTCCCTCCACAAATTTAAATGTTTAAAACAGTGGCAAAGAGTAGGTCCTAACATGATTTCCAAAACATAACGCGTAAAATCACATTTTCCGCGAGTCAATATATGAGACAAGTGGAAATGGCTGAATGAAACATTCCTATTTATAAATTGTCTGACTTGCCAACCACAGATTCTGATGCTGTATCATTTTTCCAAAATAAAAATGTTTCACCAAATAGTGTGGGGAAAGAATGAAATTGTATAATTCAAAAAACATATGGCAATTTCGATGTTCGTCATGTCATGTATGATGTTCTATTCAAAAGAGAACTTGGTTGGAAGGCTCCAGGATAAATTTTTGCAAAGCACTTCATCTCATCTATTACTGGAGTCATGATCAACTAACACAGGAAGCCATACATTCAGAGATGGGTATTAGCAAAAGTGCCATTGTGGAATGGACCACTGGACTACGAGAGTTATGTTGTGAAAGTCTCTCATCCCGACCTTGCCGTCAAATAGGCAGGCCAGGTTTAATCGTTGAGGTGGACGAAATGTTCACCCACAGAAAAAATCACAAGGGAAGGATACTTCCACAACAGTGGATATTTGGTGGGATGTGTAGGGAGAGTGTAGAATGCTTCATGTCTCCCATTGCTTCCCGCTCTGCGTCTACCCTTCTGGAAGCCATCAAAGACAACATTAAGCCCGAAACGACCATCTTCTCTGACTGTTGGAGGGGATACTAAAGTAGGGACCTTGAAACTGCTGGTTTTAAACATCTTACTGTCAATCACCGCTACAACTTTGTAGATCCTACAACAGGCACTCATACCCAAAATGTGGAGCATCTTTGGGGGCTCTTGAAGTGGCAAAACAAGAAACAACGCGGAACTTCCCAAAAATTGCTTCCAAATTACCTGGCCGAGTTTATGTGGTGACATCTGCACAAAAACGAACATCTGTTCTTGTGCATTCAACACCCTACCTACACCAATATAGTGTGTTGTTTTTGTATGATACCAAAACAAATCAAAGTAAATGAAGGCCAGAATGAGAGATCAACATTGTGTTTTAAAAAAAAGAAATTGTTTTTTTTTTATTAACGTTACTGTTTTTAAAATAAAAAGAAAGAAAAGACGCTCAACATCGTATTTAAAAAAAAGACATTATTGTTTTTGCATGTTGTTCTACAAAATTTGTTTTGAGGGGGGTGGGGGGAGGTAATTTGTTATTGTTTTTATGAATTTGAAAAAGAATTATTTTTTTTTCAACAAAAAATATTGGAAACCCTGTGGGATTGCTGTTAATTAATGTATATAAACAAAAACAAGCAATCAAAATTTGTTTTCAAAAAAAGGACTTTTTCTTTTTATTAATTGTAGTCTACTTTTGTTTGTCAAAATTAAATATTAAAAAAAAAAAAGCGGCAATCAAAAGACTACCAAAATATTTATTAAATAAACCCAAAAACTTAAAAGTGAAGTTTAAAAAAAAGAGAGAGAGAAGTTATAAAAATATTTATTGTTTTTTTCTTGTTTGTATTTGACCAAAATTTTATTTTTTAAAAAAGAATTTGTTATTGTTTTTATTAAAAATATATATTTTTAACAAAATATCCAAAAATATTGAACGACGTATTCTAAAAATAAAAGTTGTGAAATAAGTAAATGTGTGCTTGTATCTTTTATAGAATAATAAATTGAAAACACCGTCTTCGTTTCGTTATAAAAAAAGAAAACAAATTTATTTTATTGAAATTATATAATAATGTAACATATTTTAATGTAAAATATTTATATATAATTAAAAGAACAATTATTTTAGTCAAATTATATTTAAAACATTGTAAGTGATTGTTTTTAATAACTATTGGCCGGTTTCATAATATTTTATTGTTTTTACACATAATTAGCGCTGTGAAGCGGCCACACCCAGCTATCACATTACAACCTTTTATAGAATTCATTTTTTGTTTTCATTTATAAGTTTTATTTTATGGAATTTGGGTACTGGAATTAAACTTTCACAAAGGCACTTCTTACTCTCATGTCAGCCCTGACATTATCTAAAAAACATATACAATGATATGATTATTTTTACCTTGATATCTAACATTACTTAATCTACACTTTTAAATATTTATTTTAAACTTGCTGAAAATAATTTTGGAAAAATGAATCACCATGGGATATATACTTTCTTTTTTAAATTTTTCATTAATTTCATATAACTTTAATTTTACCAAACATATTTATTTGTATAAATATATACATTAATGTGGGCTTTTTTAAAAATAAGGAAGTTTAAAATGTCTCCCTGATGAAAGCTGCTTCAAAATTCATCCACAAAGGGACACTGAAAAAGAAAATATTTGGTAGTAATTGATTAGGTGTACAGTGGCCACTAGGCAATGCTGCAGTACCCTCAAGAACCCTCAAGAAGCTTGCAAATGATAAATTTCTATCCAAAAATTGCTGAAATCGACAAATTAAAATGCCTAAGGTGAAGTAAATTGAAAAAAATCCTTCTGAAATATAAATAAATAAAAAATCGAAAAAAACGCTATAAAATTCGAATTACAAAAATGGAAATCGGTGAAAATACATCAAATACAACACCCCACCCCCAGAATGAAGGATTCTATCCAAAAATTGCTGAAATTGACAAATTAAAATGCCTATGGCAAAGTAAATCGAACAAATCCTTCTAAAATACACATAAAAAAATAAAAAAAAATGCAATAAAATTCCAATTACAAAAACAGAAATCTGTGAAAATATGTCAAACGCAACACCCAACCCCATCTCTGAATGAAGAATTCTATCAAAAATAAATATAAAATTCAAATTACAAAAACAGAAATTGGTGAAAATACATCAAACGCAACACTCCCCGCATGCAGAAAAATTCAAATTAGAAAAACTATAATACTAAATCTCAAAAAAATTAACAAAGCTTCATTAATGGCAGATGGCAGTAATGCAATTTAAAAAATAAAAATAGCTATAAATTACAAAAACAGAGTTTGATCCAATATATAGAACACCCCTCCCCCACATGATCAAAAATAAATACTTTTCAAAAATATACTAAATTTCATCAATATTTAAAAAATAAAAGACTTTCAACATTTGCAAATATGCCTGTGGAATCAGATTTCAAAGTAGTGATTTATATAAGTTAAAAAGCAATAAGAACTACACCGGAGAGCTACTAATTGTATTTCCCAAAATTTTATCAAATTAATTATTCTCTGCTTTGAAATTATGGCATATCATTTAAATAATATAAGTTTTTAAAATAGATTTATAAAGATCTGCGGTAAAAAAATATTACCAATTTTCTTCCATGCTGAATTGTATGGCATTTGTAGTAGGCATTTGATGTTTGCAACATAAAAATCCATTAAAAAAAATGTTATTATTTTGAGGCTTATTGGAGCACAATTCACTTAATGAATAGCAGATTAAAGAAAGTAGTTCAAAAGTGATTACTTAGTGGTTTAAAAATACAACAACGATGGCAGAATTTAACAGCATGTTTTAGCAAACAACTATTTAAAGGTAATTCCACAAAATATAACATCCCAATGCAATTTAAGAGGGCAGAATACTTTTATTTTGGAAAAACTCCACAGCCTTATATTGTCTTTGGGATATCCCAAATTTTCATCATTTTGAGTAAGAAAAGATGGTAAGACACTATATCTACTTAAATTTCAGTGGGGTTTTTGAAATGTTGTCTGAAAGTTTGTGCATGTTTAATATTGTATTCATCTGCCTAAAAAAAATCCATATTAACACCATCAAAAAATAAAATAATACAAACATCATAATGAAACTAAGCAGGTATTTCAAAAGACTAGTTCAGTTACATTTTGATTAAATTTGTCAGCCCAAGCAATTATACTTTTCATGTGAAAAAGCTATTATGCACAAGCGATTGTGAGGTCTATTAAGTCACATTTCATTTTGCAAGTACAAACTGTGACATGTAATGTTACAGTGCAATTATATATCATCATCCATTATCAATCCACTACAGGATGAAGGTCTCTCCAAGTTCAATCCATCTTTTCCTATCTTTAGCTTCTCTTCTCCACATCACCCCTGCACACTTTCTTATTTCATCCACCCATCTCACATGTGGTCTCTTTCTGGGTCTTTTACAATCTCTTGGAATCCAGTTTAAAATTTCAATTGTCCATCTGTTATCATCTCTTCTAACAATATGTCCAGCCCAACTCCACTTCAGTCTTTTAAATTTTTTCAATAAGGTCAGTAACACCTGTTTGTTCTCTTACCCATACATTGCATTTTCGATCCCTTCTTGTTATTCCCATCATGCATTTCTCCATGCTTCTTTGAGTGGTCTGAAGTCTCTGTATTGCTCTTCTATTAAGTGTCCAAGTCTCAGATCCATAAGTAAGAACTGGAAAAACACATTTGTTAAAAACCATTCTTTTCAAACACATAGGCATATTTCCTTTTAGTATCAAGTTATTTCTACCAAAAGCACTCCAACCAAGTTTAATTCTATGATTAATTTCATCCATTATATTTCCATCTGTATTAATAATCTGACCAAGGTATTTGTAACTATTAACTTCTTCTAACTCATCATAATCAATCTTTATTTTCATATTTTTGAAAAAATCTATTAAACATTACTTTAGTCTTTTTTAACATTTATCTTTAGTCCTACTTTCCTACTTTCATCTGATAACTCCTGCAACATTTCCTTTAGCTCTAAAGCATTATTTGCAAAAACAACTACATCATCTGCAAAATCTAAATGACTTAAATAATCTCCATTTACTTTCACTCCTTTAGCTTCCCATTTTAATTCACAAAATACTTCTCGCAGCACTGCTGTAAAAAGTTTTGGAGATATGGAGTCACCCTGTCTTACACCTTTTTCAATGTTGATTTTCCTACTATCATTATGTAATTTAATTGTTGCTGTTGCATTTTTATAAATATTCTTCAAAATATGACAATATCCTGGAACCTTGATGATCCAATGCTTTAATTACTGAAAAAATGTTTATAGAATCAAATGCCTTTTCATAGTCTACAAATCCTAAGCATAATGGCAACTCATATTCATTTGTCCTTTCTATAATTTCTCTCAATACCTGGATATGATCTACTGTACTAAAACCACTTTTAAATCCAGCTTGTTCTCTTGGTTGGTGGAAATCCAGTGTTTTCTGTAGACGAGTTGTAATTATCTTAGTAAAAATTATGTATAAAACTGATAAAAGACTGATAGGTCTGTAATTTCTAATGTCTTCTTTATCACCTTTTTTAAATATTAATATTAATACTGCATTTTTTCCAATCATCTGGTACATCTTTATCATTTAGACATTTGGTATATAACTTTGCTAAAAAAATTTCTATTTCTTCACCTGCTTCTTTTAATATATCAATTACAATTCCATCATTACCTGGAGCCTTCCCTTTCTTCATAAATTTAATTGCATGTCTCACTTTCTCATTCAAAATTCTGGGCAATTCGGAAGATATAATATGTATAGGAGGCGCTTGTTCTTTATTACTATATAATTCTTGATAGAAGTCTTCTACACATTTTATGATGTCATCTCTCTTTTTAGTAATAATGCCTTTTTTTTTTCTTATTGCAGATATAAATTTCCTACCAATACCAAAATGTTGTTTTACAGTCTTTAGACTTTTATTCTCTTCTACAGCTTTCCTGGCTAGTTCACAATTATACTTTCCTATATCATTTTCAACTCTTTTCCGCACCATTTTACAAAATTCTAGATATTCAATCTTTTTTAATGCATCATTGTTGTATATCCTCATATTCCTTCTTTTCTTCATAAATTCTCTAGTCTCAGTAGAAATTTTATTGGTCAATTGCTGCTTTTTTCTACCAGCTATCTTTGTTGCAGTTTTTAAAAGTGTATCGCTTATTTTCCTATTAATGTCATTCAAATCTGAATCATGTTCAAAATCTACTAATACTTGAAACCAATTTGTAAGTTCTAATTTAAATTCATTAGAATGTTTCTGAAGATTAGGAATATCAACTGTAAATATTGTTTTTCTTAATAATTTTTGTCTCTCTAGTTTTGCATTAACATGTATCTTACATCTTACTAATCGATGATCACTTCCTGTGTTAAATTTATTAAGAGCATTACAATCTTGAAATATGTATTTTCGGTTAGTCAAAATGTAATCCAATTCTGCCGTACCTTCATTTGGATGCTTCCATGTCCCTTTCCTTTTAACATTTTTCTCAAAAAAAGAATTCGTAATATAAAGTTTTTCCTTTTCTGCAAACTCCACAAGTCTATGTCCTCTCTCATTTCTATTACCATAACCAAAATTACCTACAGCATTTTCATCTTTCATTTGTTTACCAATTCTAGCATTAAAGTCTCCCATAACAATTTTAAAATGTTGTTTACTCTGTACATCCATATAAAAATCTTCTATAACTTCATCACTATGAGAACTTGTTGGGGCATAAACCTGAATTATCTGCATTTGGTATCTGCTATTAAGTTGTAAAACTAATCTTGCCACTCTATCTGATACACCATCAATCTCCACAATGTTATTCTTCCATTTTTTATTTATAATGAATCCTACTCCACTTGTATTTCCAATTTTTGTGCCTTTATAGTAGAGTATATGTCCGCTTTTTAAATCAATTGTTTCTTCACCTTTTCTTCTAACTTCACAAAGTCCAATAATGTCCCATTTAATATAAGACAGTTCTTCTTCTAACTCTTGCAATCTTCCTTCACTTGAAAGTCATCTGCAGTTGTAAATACCTAAATAAAAGGTCATTAACAAATGGCAGCCTGAGTCCGCAATCAGGTGATTCTTAGTACCCTCCACCTTCGGCCACCAATCGCTGCCTTGGTTCGTGAATTTACAGCCTCCTGGGAATAAGGGCCATGATTTATTTTTGTCTGTCATGATTGTATATATTGAAAAAATATTCTTAAACTCGGAGGTAAAAAGCCAATAAACTCACCACGCTGGCTAATGCGTGTTGGTGAGCAGCCCATCCATGTTCGTATACTATATGAATAATCACATAGTAATAACAGCTGCAACCACAAGAAAATATGGAGTGGACATTAGGAATTTGCCCTGCTTGGTTCCTTTAAGGCCTCCAAGAAGAATCAAAGGGTCTCCTTTCAGTTAATAGCAAACTCCTTTCTTTGTACCAATTTAATTCATTATTTTCCTAAGAATATGTGCAATTTTAAAAGTTAAAAACTTATAAATAGTTACGTAAACATTTTATTATATATGTTATATGAGATTCTTAGGAAAATAATGAATTAAATTGATACACATAAATTAAAGATTTAAAAAGATATATATATAATCGCACTGTAACATGTTTCATGTCACAGTTTGTACTTGCAATCCCCAAAAATGGTGCTGCATGATCATATTTACTTTCACTTTAATTTGTTATTTATAAAATTCAAAATGGCGGAGATCGTGTACTAAAAGAGTACCCATAACGATTAGTAATAAAAAAGATTAATATGGAAGACAAAGTTTTAGGCAATACTATAATCTTTTTCTTCAGTTATTGCTACCAATGATAACTAGCATGGGAATTGAAAACCAAAGATAGCCAATTTTTCACAATAATGTGCCATTTTTTATATATATATGAGTTATCTTGCCATACAGCTTTTGCACTCCTATACAAGTTTTATATAAAGTACAATATGTTATATATAATTAACATTTAATCTTTTTTTTAATAATATAATAATGACTATAGAAAAAATTTAAACTTTAAATATCACTTACTTTAATGAGATTTCTAAGTCTGTTTTAATGATCGTCATGGCCATGTTGTTGTTGGTTTTTTTTTTATTAATTTGGTGATGAAAATAATTTTTATCAAAAAAAAAAACTACAAGGCTTATGAAAAATTACAAAATGAAAGTAAACAACTATTATGATCTACCTCTGGATTAGACAAGTGACAATTCTATACTTACAGAATGAACGCCAAAATTTTTTTTTTAATTTCTCACACTGAATTTAAATTTTTATTTTTATTTTTTTTGTGTGAAGAGTAATAAAGTGTTTTTTAAGTGCAATATTGTTTTATAAGAAGTGAGCTTTTTATTTTATTACTAAAGATGCAATATGTCAAATTTGACTACACAATGTATTAGGTTTGGTATATGCCCATAGGCTGGCCATCTCTATTATATATTTATTCATAAAGATTTTTATTTCTCCATTTATTTTAATGCAAGACTAATGAGTAGTTATTAACCATAATGGATTATTATACTAGATTGACTTACTTGATATTTGAAAGTGTCAAATGTAGCAGCTTCTTTAAATTTTCTTCTCTTTACTTTTTCCTCTCTGCTAATATTTAATTAGACATGTATTCACTGATAGAAGCATGGACTGATACTTTAGACAGAAATGTGTTTTCCTTTTCAATCATTGTTTATGTTCTGTTAATCATTTTTGTTGTCTTTCTGCATTCATTATTGTTCTTCATAAGTAGTATTAATTTTCCCTTCACTTTTATATGTAATTCTTTTTGCATACATATGCATAATGAAGTGGTTTCTTTCTTATCTTTATATCATAAAGTTGAGTGAACTTTCAGCAATGAGCACCATAACCATCTGTGTTACGCATATGTACATATGTATGTAAAAGGATTGTACTTCATAGATGCAGTTTACATTTTTTATCATTTCAAATTTATGTTGTATAGAAAATAGGATTTTTCATATTAAGCTATATCTTTGGAATTATTAACAACCGAATCTATTCAGAAAAATATAAATTAAGTCCTGAATATTTCTAAAAACATTTAAGACTACATTAAATGGAAATAATCTTACATACAATAAGTAAAATGTTACAGTCACAAAACTTCAGATATTAATCAAAGAAGATAATATATTGTGCCCTTTTGTATGGGTCACCATTTAAGTTTTGTGCTAATCTAGTAGAAAATTTTAAATTTAAGAAGGATTTAAAATATGTGATGTTGACTTTGCTTGTGGTAATGTTACCATAAGTTTAATTAGAGCAATCTGTAATTATTTGATGTGTGAATTGTGTTGATATTGAGAAGATATTTAAGATGATGATGATTATGATGTAATACTGCATTAATAAATTGAATAACAAATGTTTGAAGCTAAAGTATGTAAAAGACAAGTTAAAATTAGACCAAGATATTTATTTAGTTTAAAATATATGTTAAAAGTGAATAGAAATATTTTAAATTATAAGTACTTAAATTGAGATTAATATTTGATTTTAATCATATCAAATAATTATTTTAAAAGCTGATGTAATATTATATTTATTTTTAAAAATAAGTATTTGTTTTAAAAAAGCAATTGTTAAGTTATTTTTAGATTATGGGAAGCGTTTCTTGTATTGTAAAGACAGATGTTAATTAGAGATACACACACACATGCTTGGAAGCTTTCTCATAAAGTTGCAAAAACTATTTTAAAATTATGTTGTTAAATTTATAAATAATACGTGAGTTATTACGAGATAAAATAAAAGATATTAATGTAGAATATTAAATCTGATTTTTAAAAATATTGTCTTAAAAATATAACGTATTTAAAAAGATTTAGTTTATTTTATATGATCTTATAAAAGTTAAGATTTAAATCAAATAAGAAAGAATATTTTAAAAAATGTTTGATAGATTTGAATAAACGATAAAATTATTTTTAAAATGTAATAATATTAAATATTAAATAAGTCATTATTTTATTTTTAATAGTGTGTTAGTAAATATGTAAATAAGCTAGAAAGTTTGATTGTTTAAATGTACCAATCAGATAAGGAGTTTCTGCTAGTATAAAAGCTGGATTCAATTGTTGAAGGGGGCTCTCTGTAATTAAATTTCTAAGTTAATCGTGCTATTGAGAAAATAGCTAAGTAAATTTATAAACGCTCTTAAAATCAGTGTTAAAATCATAAGAGTGTTATTGTATATAATTTTATGAAATTTTAAATGATAAGTATGCAGTAGAAACTTAATAATTCCCTATTGGTCATCTCAATATCGAAGCTCAATTTACGTACGAATAATCATGGAAACATCACGTATCGTAGAAATATATCAGAAACTTTATGCTAGAAAAATATCAGACGCTGGATTAGTACATAAAACCATGAGATGGAGAAAAGTAG
The DNA here is from genome assembly GCA_028023455.1 of Epiperipatus broadwayi. Lineage (NCBI taxonomy): Eukaryota > Metazoa > Onychophora > Udeonychophora > Euonychophora > Peripatidae > Epiperipatus > Epiperipatus broadwayi. The sequence continues at coordinate 14,823,993 of JAQFVV010012394.1, read as the reverse complement.
TATTTTGGACTATAAATAGTATTAAAAAATTTAAATTACTATTGTCTATTATAGATAGATATTTAAAAGAAATATGAATATTTCTATAGAAAGAAAGTATTTTGCAGATTTTTAAAAATAAAATGTATATTTTAAGTAAAGATATAAGAAGTAGTAATTTAATAAATACATGCCTTGTTAAGTCTTTGTGCTTAAAAGACTAAATATTGACGATTTGAAAAGGCAAATAGATTATAAATATGATTATTTAAAATCGTAATATAATAAAATTATTATATTGAAGTAATCTAAAACGCTGGACGTTATAGATGGAGAAATTAATTCTTACCTAAGTATGTTATTTATAAATGCGCAAGTAATACATGGATGTCCAAATCAAGTCAATCTAAGTCAAGCAAGCCAAGTTGATTAAAATAATTCAATGTAAAATAATTTATAAACTATAAATTAATTTTGAAATAATAATTTTAAATAATATTGTATGAAGAACTGGATCCAGAAAAAGAACTTATAAACTATTTTTAAATTTTTATTTTATTTTCTTGTGGGAACTTATTTTTTTTAAAAAAAAGAACGTTACCATTTTTATATAAACTTTCAAGAAACACGTGATACAACGGAACAGGAAATAGTGTTCTATTGACTTTATACGTAGGATATTTGTTAGAACTTTTATGGTAGAACAAAAGTCGTCGCTGGAATACGTAATATGAACTTTTATTTTATTTATTTAACATAAAATTTAAAATATTATTAAACTATTAAAAGTAGGTTAGGTACATTTATTAAATAATAACTTAAAAATAATATAATAATTAATTACATAAATTTATTTTTTTTATAATTAATATAACACAGAATATTCTAATGAATGTTTATGAGTATAAATGTGAATAATTTTTATTTTATGAAGCTGCAAATTCCGAAGAAGGCTGGATAGCAGATTGGACATTATTATTATTATGGTAAAAATATTGTATAATGATTTTTAATGAATTTAATATGTTTTTCTTTAGATCAACTGAATATTATGTTGTTATAGAATGAATGGAGAGATATTTTATGAAAACACATACATTATATTGGCGAACGAACTTTATTAAAATATGCATAAGTTTTAATCTATAATATCAACATGATACAACATTACGTAAGAAGCTTAGAAATAATTATATGATTCTTTCATAAATAAATTTTGATATTTTATTATGTTATAGTATTAAAATTATATTTATTCTTTATTTAGGTAATTATTTTATTATTTGCAAGATAAGAATAGATTTGAAAAGATTCTATTTTTTTTGTATTTTGTTTTATTAAATAAGTTAAGTTACGTTATGGGTAGAAGCTTATATTTAGATTGAAGTTTATTAGGTATAAACAATGTAGTATAGGTAGTTTAGATAATGAATATTTTATTTAAAATTGATATTTATTTTCCGGAAATTTTAGATAAGTTTAGAATGTGTTTTATAGATAGAAATTATTAGAAAGGATTAAAATAACATATTAAGTAAAGTAATGATTTTACACAGAAAAGAATCATAAAATTTATCTAAGGTAATGCTTTATGAATTTGAAATTGATAAATGATTTAAATAATAGTATTTGAACAGTACAGATATGTAATGCATATTTGATAAAACATATAACAGGAATTACATTAAGTAAAGTATAATTATAGTCAATTATTTGTTTTACATTACAAAGATACATTAATTTTATAAAGCTATTAAGCAATGCTAATAATAAAGTAAATATATGATGATACATTATAAATGGTAATACTTAATTAATGTAGCTATTTAATTAGGGAAGTTTCATTGTTTACACATGCTACATAAATAGTCTTGACATATATTATTATTTGTAGTAATTAAAGTACACTACTATTTATTTTAAAAATCTAAGTTTTGACAACATACTATAATATTATTAGTATAGTATTTGAAGAATGTATAATTGCTTGTTAAGCACATGAATTAGTAACAGTATAACCTTCTTGTATTTGTAATTTCTTATTTTTATTTTATTTATTTTCCTAAATTATAAAACTGTAAATAGTGTAAATAAATTTTATTTGAAGTTATTGTAAATAAATTTGTTAATTTGTTTTAAAAGTGTGTCGAGTTTTCATTATTTTTCACCACAGCATTTTGACATCAGATGATTTGAAATAAACATAATATTTGTACAAAAATGAATTTGTTATTATTATTTAGAAATGAATACAATATTTGCTTAACATTATTTTATAAGAATTGATTGACATGAACAGAAAATATTGCAATGGTCATAAAATGATTATAATGCACATTATAAGAATACAGTATTGTTTATTGCCACGGATTATTAAGTATAAGATTTTGATCTATTCTAAAATTAAGATACCATATGAAATAAAGATATACATATTATTGTTTATTCATTTAATGATTGATTATATAATATAAATAGATGAGATTAAATTACACTTTAAGATTAGTGTTATTTATTATTATTATTTAAATAAGTTAGGTGTATTTAAGTTTGATATAAAATCCCACATCATACTTATTTACATGAGTTATTATTATTTTAAAAACATCTTAGAAGAACCTGAGATTATTTAATTATATTTTTAAGTTAAAAGTTAGGAATTATTTTAGTATTATTAAAGATGATTTATTTCATTTAAAAGTCATAAGAATGCTATAGATGTAGTGGTAAGATGATAAGGTAGTGGTAGTATTCTTATGCCATTGAGACGGTATCTTGGGAGATATTGACTCAGTGTAAATCTGCTTATTACTTTGTAACTTTACTTCACAGTCTCATAATTTTATAAATACTTATTTAATTAGTATAATCTAGAACTATATTGATTTTGATGATTGATAATAAATTTAATTAAGATATAATAATATAAAAGTATATTAAAGATAGATATGCAAATTTTAATTAAGCATAATAATGTAACTGAGCTAGTTGTATTTTAAACTATTTTATATATCAAGAAGTAAGGGTACAATATATATACATATATAACATTAAAGCAAAAAATAATTTAAATTTATAATATATACACACTTTAAATAAAAATACTGTATAAGGATTATATTAAAATCTAATTAAAATATCTAAGTTTATTAGCTATAATGTTTGTATAAATAAGTAAGATTAAAACTAAATAAAACATATATAGTACACACTATAAGAAATATTTAATGTAAATAATAAACGATTTTTACTGTTTTACAGTATACATAAGAATATTTTATATATTTTTTTTAATTTATAGATAAAAGACTATATATAATTATCATAGTTTTTAAGCAGGTTCAAGAAAAAAATGTTTTAATAATTTAATATTACAAAATGAGGGGAAATATTTTCCACCCACTAGCAGCTTAAGCTTTATTTGGTAATAAAATTGTTAATTCTAATATACACATTATTTTAAGTATTATTAGAAGCATAATGTTTCACACAGAATAATGTTGTATAAATATGAACATCCACAGATGTGCTATAATATAGTAATAAAAACTTTAAAAAAAAAAAACGACTAAAGTATTACTTGAGATCTATAGAATATTACAAAATGTATTTATTCATGGCAATTCTGGAGAAGCTATTGGTGTGGGGGAAAATTGTGTTTTATTTCTTCCCAATAATGAATAAAATTGAAGTTGAATAAAATTCTTCTTCTACATAGCTCTGTGTAAATACAATACATCCATATGATATATAGATTTAATGTTCAATTCATGCTGTTGGATTTTTTTTTCCAATAGATTGATCAGCATGGGGAGCAAGTTTTCATTCTGTTTTTGTGTTAACAATGATCCCATATTTTTGCATATTTTTGAATAGAAAGATTAGTTGACAAAAACCATTATCATTAACAGTAGTTAAAAAAACAAAATATTTCAGTTTTTCGCAATAATTTGATCATGCATAAATAAATAAAAAACATATAGAAAAAACTATTTTGGTAAAATTATGTAATTCATATCTGTATTCATCTATACTCAAATATATTATATCTATACATGATATGCTCATTAACTTAATAATCAATGGCAATGCAATAATGACAAAAATTTACTTAAACAACAAATATGTCTAAAAGATTATAATTTCCAGTAGCTTATCTGCATTTCTTGAAATAAACTTGTAAAGCCAAGACTTACTTAACTCATAACAATTGGGGGAAGATTAATGGTTCACAAAAAGATAGCAATAACTTTAAAAGCTTCTAAAATGTTATTTCTTTTCATATGTCATAGCATCGGCCGGGACGTAAACCCACAACCATCTGCAAACAACTACTTGCTTGCAAGGTGGCTGTGATGACCTCTCGGCTAACAACACTTGACTTCTAAAATGTTATTTATTCTGCTTATTACACACTATTGCTATATTGCGAAAAATATTCATTAAAATGCAAAGTGGTGATTACATAACCTGTTAATAAAGAGAAAATTAATATTGATAATAGTATAAGACAAGGTAATTGTATATCTTGTTAAATGTTAAAAAAATTAAAACAATGTTAGATGGATTTTTAAGAAAACAATAATGATAAATACTCATAACTTAGAATAAGTTAGCAACTATAGATACTTTGATCAAATTGTTAATATAAATAGATACATTATGGATAAAATTAATCATATAATTTAATATGAAAGGATTGTTTTTGGGAGAAATAACTTGATATTATAAAAAAATATGTTTATGTATTTGAAAGGCAAATAGATATTTTACTGTTTTGTTTTTTTTACATATGAATCTGAGATTTGGGCACCTAAGAAAAGAAGAAACTTCTGGCCACATATTGGGAAATGTATGTTAAGTGTAACAAGAAGGAATCAAATCAGCATTCTGGCTATTGATTTCAATGATGTTTATTGGTAACATACACATCCAAAACACATCATAAGCTGTAATGCTTATAGATATCTGAATGAATTCAATGTGTGCTTAAAAACTTATCTTTTTATATTCACTCATATAAATCATATGTTGGAATTCTATGAACTATTCAATTAACAACATTGTTAATAGATGATGCTATTTTTTTCCTTTTATAAATAATGCCATGATTTTTGTTTTATAAATCTGGAAACACTAAATGTGTTTTAGAACTATCGATGACATTATGTAATGTAAAGTAGCTTCTTAATGAAATGAAAAGTGTCTATGCGTAGATTAAATACCCAGAATATTATTAGTCAAGATAAATATCATTTTTCTCTAATACCATTATATAGCACAATAAACCTATCTACTTCTTACTCTTTTATTATTCTTTATTCTAAACTTATGTTCCCCAATTCTGTTATAATGAAAAAATAAAAAATCATAAAATCTCTACTTCTTTAACTCCTTTGAAACTCTTCATATAGTGTATCCTAAATCTCTTTCAATCTCCTACTTTCTAAAAGTATGTGTTCAATCCCTTCTTTCCATATTCACATAAACTATATCTACAGTCCAAATCTTTATTCCATTTTGTCTTCTTTCTCTGTTCCTAAAGCTCCTGTTCTTGGACCAAATAATAAATTCATTTAATATTTTAGATAATTTTTATTCTTATATCACTCCAAACTATTTTTTTTTATTCATATAAACTCTACTTATTATTATCTAACTTATCTGTTCTCTTTTCTAATTCTTCATAATCACTGCAATGAAACATTGCTGCCATCATCTTATAGCAGATCATAGCACTTCATTTAGGTCTTATAAATGAAAAAAAAAAGATCAGTGTGATCTTAATGATCTTGAAACAATTTAAGTTGCAAACCAAGCTCACTGTTCGACCAACACTTTTTCTTTAATTGATTCTGTTAATATCTAAGAGGTAAAGAAAATATAACTTTGTCAATGAAATTGATAAAATTAAAATAATAATAACAAAGATAAAATTGACTCAATGTCTACCCACTCTTTATATAATTGTCAGCAATTTTTGCTCTTATATATATTACAATAAATCAAAAGCAAGCATTAATGTAAGATTATAGCAGCATATATACATTTATAATAAAGCTACAATAGAACTTACAGTGTCATCAATATTTTTTTACAAGAAAGAATATTTGATCATGTTTTTATACCTAAGAAATTACAAAAGGTTTACAATAAACATAATGATAGACAAACATAAAATTAAAGAGATATGGTTAATTAATAATGTAGACTAAATAATAATAAAAACTGATATTTGTGTGTTATCCTATCTAACAAGCATGACATTTTTTTTAATATACAGTTTCAAGGACATACAACTATTTTGTTTTTTGTTTTTTTTTTTTCAATTTTATTTTACCAAACATGTGTTAGATGTTAAGTTTTACAAAAATTAATAAATTGATTATAAATTCCATTCAGAAGCTTTATTTCATTTTCTTTTTTTATATATATTATACCTTATAAACTGCATGCTGTGAACATTGTCATAGCTTATTTACATTCAGCGTCATTATTTTTGTCACTACCATTTTGGCAAAATGATGAAAGTTTGGGATCTTCCTTTGCCTTTGACAGAACAGCATGCAGTGGAGTATTTCCAAAGTTATTGGATCCTGCTCTCTTGAAAAGTCTGTGTTAATGGACATGATATAAGACTTTATGCTTTGTTTTGTTTTTTAAGTTTTATATTAATAATATGACTTCATAAATAAATAAAGTGGTAATATTATAAGTAATCTTTGTAAAAAAAAATTATTTTCTTAAAATAACAAAAAAAAAATGTAAATATTAAATAACAATCACTTCTTTTTAGCCATTTTGTTATAAATATTTATTATATGCTCCTGAAATTGTATATTTAAAAAAAAAATGGATGTGAGCTTGGTAGACATGACAGAACACAAATATCAAAAAATTAATCATGTTCAATCAGTCAAATATATCTTGGAACATGCATAATTCAATGTAAAATTTCATATTTCCATTTTTATTTTGAATATAATAATTGTATTTAATAAGATTACTCAGTATCAAAAATAAATTAGGGTTACATTTAATGTTTTCAATATTTTCTCTGTGTAGAAAGCATTATTAGTTTTATGTTTAATTTATACGTAAGAGAATAAATGAATTTAAATTTTAAGAAAAAGAAAAAACAGATAGAAACAAACAATTATTTTGCAGCAAAATAAACAATATTTCTATTAAAAACCTCATAACAAATATCAAATATCAATCTCTTTTATGTCTTCATGTTTTTCTTTTCAACAATAATTCAAAAATATAATACATGAAAACAATGCACATTATCTCATGTTGCTCTCGAAACATGATTTTATTTCCATCACTAAATCTATTTCTCCTTTTCTGGCATTTCAATCATTTTATATGGCCATTATTGAAGGTTTAAAAAAAATATAATACTGCACATAAAAGAAAATTAAAATATTCTGAACAATTACTAAATAATTCTAGACTTTCAAATATATATTAAATTTATTTAAAATTTCCACTTTTACCATCTTCTTGAAATACATGTCTAACTCACTTTTCATATGTTTGATTCAAGAATATGTGGTATAGTAGAAATTTATGTATATCTAAATATAGATAATACACAGAAAAAAATAGAGGAATGAAATTATATTATTAGTATGACATAGTTATGTTTAATATAAAAAAATATAAAAAATCTTTAACTGAATTTAAAATTTATATCTAGTTATGTATGATATGACAATCTCTAATTTAATAAATGATTAGTATTAATTATTTAATCTATTTACCTAAAGTGGAGGGTGTCAAAAGTTTAACACTTCTAAATCAAGTTTTAATAATTTAATATGGATTGATTACCATTAATCCAAACATCACTAATTCAAAAATTTCTATTATTACAACAAAATTACAAAATATTGTTTTGACTTACTATTTTAATTACTGTTGTATAGAAATTTTTGCTGATATAAATTTAAGCATAGCCTGTATTTTAAAGAGTGTATATTGTTATTAATTAAATAAATTTATACTATATGATTAATATATACAAACTATAGATAAAAAAGTTAATGTTTAATTAAATTTTCTGCGAAGTTTAGTTTTACAATGAAAAAATAAATGATGGTTGTTGAAATACAAAAAATTCACAAATTGTATATACTGTATATATATTTGTAATCTTTTAATGAAAAATGTATAAAGTGATTGGCTATTTAAAAAAAATATGAGGCTTTATTAATAATTCTGAAGGAAATAAAATCAAATTTTAAAAGAAAAGTGTGTGTTATTTTTATATAAAGTATCAAATGGTATATGTTAACAAAAATTAAATTAATTTGATATGTTTAACATTTTAGAATTAAGTCATTCTATTAGCAAATCGAAATCGAATTATAATTTTTATTGTACAGACTTCATTAAAAGATCGTGCTAATCCTTATCAGTAAATAAATTCAAAGATAAAAGAAGTATCTGATTTTTTTTTCGTCTAGTTTCTAAGCTATATTTTATGACTCATTTGCCTCCCAGTAGAGAAATTCAATCCACTTTTCCAATAAAATAGCACTTAACTTGCAAAACATTTAAACTGAACAGAAACAAAAAAGAATTGCGAAAATTTTCTATGAACATTATTGTTTTCTAACATTATTACAGAATAATATAAATACAGTTAATATCTAGAGAAATGTGTATATATCATATGCAAGTGCAGCAAATAGTGTCAAATACTTTCTAAGTCACATGGCAACTTCAAAAGTAGTTTTAAAAGGGAAAAAATAACTCAATGCTCCAAAAAATATTGATTAATTATTAGCTATTTTTTTGGAACATTTAAGTTGTTTTTATACCTTTTGGATCAGCTGATGATATTGAAGATTTTATCAAGATAAAAGCGATAGAAACCAATCCCTACCTTGTCTGAGAGTGGTGTAGTGAAAATTACACTATAAAAATACGATTCATTAAGTCAATAATCTCTATTCTAATAATTGACTAATAAAAATTATCTACATGAATTGTTTAGTAGTAAATATGGTCAATTTTAATTAACAATACTAAAAGCATATAATAAAAAATGCAAAATCTATTAAAAATAAAAAGTGAAATTACCACTACTGATGATGTCAAAATAATGCAAAACAAAATAAATGTGCAAGTTGGCTTAGAGTAAACAACCCAACACACATGTATACAAAATGAACTTTAAAAAAAATAAACAAATGTCAAAGTTTATTAAAATAGTAGTGAGATTGTAATAGTTTATAAAATAAAATCTAATCCCATCAATTTTAAATATATAATATCCCTTGCTGGTGCAGAAGCTTGAATATTGTGAGTGAATTGCAAAACTAATCACAATTAATGGCAGGATGATGGCATTACCTTAAAATTCAATACTTAAGAATCTAAGGGTCCAGGTTCGATTCCCATGCTAGTACTGTCACTAGTCAGGCCAGCAACACCTGAAGAAGAGGTGAGAATAATACGTCTTAAAACATGCATATACTACTAACCTGTGTGCTATTACTAAGAGTTGAAAGTATTTGGAATATTTAAACAAAGTTAAATTTTTCTAAAGACATTCAATACTCGTATTAATGATGGAAATAGTCTAATATATAAATACAACTAAAACACCATCATCACAAATCTTCAGGAAAACACTAATTATTCTTGCAGTCTTAAAAAAAAACACCTGTGAAGTAGCATATCACAGCACAAATGCATGAAAAAAAATCAATATAATCTCTGAAACCACTTTATTAGGCATTTAAATGCTATTTGATATAATAAAATATAATTTTTGTAAATTAGTAAGGTAATGGAAGAAATGATATCAGATTTTGTTCTTCTCAACTTTATCATCTGACAACCTATTTCATATATTGTCCTTATGGAAAGTACTGAAAATTTTTAGGACTGCTGAACCATGTGTTGCTTTCAAATCTACAATGACCATAATCAACAAATGATTGTGATTTCTTTGCATCTTTACCATTTTTAAAGCACCTTGTCAGTCACTAAACTTTTAACTTCAGATTTGTATGTATTTATCATGAGTTCCACATTTAATTTATTATTCTGTCAAATGGAAAATGCCATATTTCCTTTTAATCAAACAACTAATAATAAGATTACTCTCACTGATTAATGCAATTAGAGGAAATATAAGAACAAAATAGATGTCAAATGACATAAATTGTCAGAAGTATTAATGACAGAAAAAATACTATTGCAGGGATACTAGATATCACCAACTCTTAAAAATTAAAGGAAAGAACAAAATAAAAAAAATAGAAATAAGATTACATAATAATATTCATTATTTACAGATGACCAAATAATTATAGCTCAGAGTATGATACCAAGTGTGGATTAAATATTAATTTTGAAATGGCAGAGTATTCAGCAACAGAAGAAAATGATATATTGATCAATGAAAAAGAAAAAATTATGAAAATGAACAGTATTCAATATTTAGGATAAATCACTGAAAAAAATGCATCAATAAAAAAAAAGATCTGTAAAAGAATTGTTAAAATAAAATGGACAACCGGAATACTAAATACAGTTTTATAGAGTACTCAAATATATTGAAACTAAAAAATGTGATACACTAATATAGAGTATATTATTATGTGGATACAAATGTGAACCAGAAAGTAAACAGACAAATAGAAATAGATATATTGAACATTAGCAAAAAAATCAACACTGAAGAAAAAGACAAATCAAAAAAGCAGAAAGATAATTGGAGCGAAGAAATATTATAACAATCATTGAAGAAAAAATATTTATGATAGTATACATATATTAGAAGAATGAATAAGATGATGAAGATTGATTGGGAAGCAAGAGAAGAAAAGAGAGAAAATTAAGAAAACAATGGAAAAAAGATCTGATGAACAGCATGGAATCTGTCAGAGCCAGATATTATAATCAGAGATAAAGAGAAAATACAGGAAAATTGGTTCAAGACATCTTTAGCAATGTGAAATTCTGAAGAAGAAAAAATATTGAAAAACATAATTTAGCGCATCACGATGAAGTAATTAGTCTATGAAATGATAAAAACTGTATATAAATATATTTCAAAGAACATTTAACAATTTAAAACAAAACAATAATTATTTCAACATTAATAATTTTTTCCTAGATATTTCCATTTGGTCCTAAATCAATTTTTTTCTAAAATTTCTTACATAAAATCCTAATGTGAAAGCAAACACGTGTAAATGTCTTTACAAAATTCTCACCATTAACATACACACTATAACTATCAAATCAAAAATCAATTGTCAAGCGTTGGTGGCCGAGTAATTAGCACAGCGCATTACAAGCAGTCGTCCTGGGTTCGCTTCCTGGCTGATGCTTTGACACACGAAAAAAAAATTTTTTTTTTAAAATCAAAAATCAATTTAACTTATATAAAGATGAAAAGTTTAATTCAATGAAACAAATAGCTCAATTCTAAAAAACTGGAGCATATGCAAATATATTTTGATATTTTTTACTATTGCTAAATTCTAATTTCATTATGTTATTAATAATATGAATATACTTGTTATTTAAAAATTTTAATAACTTTTATACTATAACTATTATTATTAAAATTTGAAATTATAACATACATACATATTGATGAAATATCACTTTTTTGTGTGAACATCAGCATTACAAATAAAAAGGGCCTCTAAATTATTTATTAAATAATCTAAACTTTTACTTCATTGCTGGACTGAGTTATTTATAATAATTAACAACATAACTGTAATTGTTTCTTTATTAACTTCTCTCTTTCTATTTATATTGTTTTTAGATGCTATTTCATACTTCATTACCTTTTTTTTTTTTTTTAATTAATATATATTTCTTCCAGCACTCTGATAGCCTGGCAATCTTCTTTGGAGCTTTTTTAAATCTGTCCAAACTCCGTCAATTTTTTTTTAAAAAATACAATGAAAATATTAAAATGTGAAATTACCTACATTTCAAACAATATAACCCAGCTCAAAAAGTTTTGTTTTATCAAGTTTTCTGCTATTTCCCCCTAAATTGTTTCATTCTCCACAATAATAATATAGGTATATTATTCCTATTGCCATTATGCTATTTCTGGATATTTCTGTATAAAAAAAAAATACAATCTCGTCAAGCATTGGTGGTCGAGAGGTCAGCGATAGCTGCTTTACAAGCAGTTGTCCCAGGTTGCGGGTTCGCTTCCCGGCTGATGCTATGACACATGAGAAAAAAAAATACAATTTCGTTCTTGAAGAGAAATCATTTTAAAGCAGCTCTTATAATAATTAAGACTTACAGATATATTTTAAGGACATTATTAACAGACTAAAATTTTTAAAAAATAAACAATTTTATTTTTATATGATTCTTTAAAAAAAAGAGCTAGAAAGAGATAAAACTAATCAAAGAGATTACCTTATAAATATATAAATTATTTGGATAATGTGTTTATTTTTATGAAAAATTGTTTCATGAACTAGTGATTTGGATTTTTAAATGGAAACCACGTGACTACAGTTCACACACGATCATTTCAGCAATATATTCTTTTTCTTTCACAACAGTCTGCGGCCTACTGTAAGCTTCATTAAGAATTATCAGTTTAGGCATCTATTAGATACTAAATCTAACAGTGGATGGCATAACTGTGATAAAAGAAAAAGTGATTGGATTTTCAGAACATTTTTTTTTGCTTTTTAGTTGCTCGCTTTATAGAGTAAATTAGAACGTTAACTCACCTCAGAGAGTTTTTGCTCTTCATTTTTGCAAGCCATCAGGATATCAAAAGACAATCGCTGGTTAGAAAGAAACTCATCTGCAAAAAAAAAAAATTACATATCCATTATATAACCATACCTATGTAGATATCACTAGTATTTAAAAAAATAAAAATGCATATATACAAGCATATGTGTATAAGTGGTTCATTTACACAAGCAAATTATTATTTTATAAACTTATATCTCTCACATTTTTCTAAAAAAACTTATTTTTTATTATCTTGAGATCAAATTAACTACTATCTCCATTTTACCATTTTTCCCCCTGCTAGACTCTTTGATTTTGTATATACCTTTGATTCTTCTTTTTTTAATATCTATATAATTCTATTGTGTGTGTGTGTTTTTTTGCTTAATCATTTTTCTCTCTACTGTTTAAAACTATAACTATGGTTTAGCAATTTATTTTCAACTTTGACTATATATTCAAACCTCAGAGATTTTTTATCGTTTTTTATTAACTTTACTCACATATTTCATCTTTTCAATTTGCCCGAAAAGGATCATCCACCATTGATGCAGTTCAGCACTTTCTTTTACTAACTGAACACTTCAGACAAACCAATAAGTCAAGGCCACTGGTCGTACAACTGGACTTATCCTCAGCGTTTGACTCGGTAATACCGTCCGTACTGTTCCAGACGATGCGGGAGTATTAGGTACCTGATGCGTACATCAGAAAAATAGCAAACCTTTTACTAAATCGCTCCATATTTACTTCTTTAGATGGAAGGTTGTCTACAGGTTTTAGACCTCATATCTCGATTCCACAGGGTTCTCCCCTAGCATTACTATGTTTTATAACTTACACCAACCCCATGCTCAAGGACATCGAGAATATCTTGCCAGGCATTTATGTTCCCGCCATCAAAAAACAAATCAACCATATCTCCTATATGGATGATGTTACCATTTTTCTTCCCAGTGAAGCTCATCTTCCAACACTCTCCACAATCATTGACAAGCATGCCAAAATATTAAACTTCCAAATTAACAATAATAAATCTTCCATCTGGAGAATTAAAACAGGAACAACAATTCCATCCAGGTTCACAGCCAAGCCACAGCTTTTCTTAGGATTCCCCATGGCAAAAGCAAAAACTATCATGACTAGAGAAATTCAAAATTCAATCCTTCAAAAAAACAATAAAACAATCAATGCTCTCTCTAGTATTTCGCTTTCAATTCCTGGTAAAATCACACTCCTCAAATGCTGGTGTTTTCAAGACTCAATTACTATCTACCAATCATCAAGCCTACTAAATTCTTCGGTAAACAAATAGGCTCATTATGTACTAAACTATTGTGGAAAAGAAAGGTTGTGGCCATAAGTTTGGCAAAAGCCCAAATGCCTAGAAAACTGAACGGTCTTGGTCTACACTCGGTTGCTAGGTTATACTTGCAAAAATCACTAAATCTGCTACAACTATTCATTGGAAATGGACTATACCAATTTAATCCAAGAATTTCAACCTACTGACACACCACCTCCCCATAGTAAAGGATGGTTGACTGACATCTGGACACATGTCAATGGCTGTATAAACTTAACTCCAAGCATCTTCAATGAAAAAAGTCATACTGGGAAACATATGGGCTGAAGAAAGATTGTCCCTCAGCTCTCCATAATGCTCTTGGATTAAACAACAAATTATTGATCAAAAAGCCAAGCACTGGTTTCTGGAACCCAAATTTATTGACTTTCTTCTGAAATTAAACCTTTCATCACTACCCAGTAATCAGTTCCTCGTAATGAAAAGAGGTTTTAACAAAATTAGCTCTCAATGTCAACTCTGTCAGAGGGATGAGGAAACAATTCAACACATCTTCTAGATTGTCCATCTCTCAGCATTCTTAGGTCTTTCATTGACGAAAAGGTAAAGTGCTGTTCTACAGACGCATTCTTAATCCAGCAAGCAATTAAAGCTGGAAATTTTGCTAAGCTTAGATTAACAATTTACCTATCCTTTGCCATCTGGCTAATAAAATGCAGTTTGGTTCTGGGCAATGCGAACACCAGCATCCTTCAAGCATTTAAAACCTTCATCAAGGGTAATATCATCAGAGATAAAATGCTTGCCCTGGATTGGCTGCATCAACAAACCTGGGCTGGCACCTCCATGTTGGTTCACTGATTATTGCAAAGATATCAATGATCAAACTTGAGTCTCGCCTCATCAATGCAATACCAAAATGAGCTCAGTTATACATGAGACCTCTACCAGACTATCTAATGACTACCAATTAGTGGATTGATCACACCATCTATCTCAACAATAAAGTTAACATATTTAATCATGATCTAAATGGCTTGACTTATAAGAAAGTGATGGACAGATCTCGGGATGCTTGGCCTCAGACTGATGGATTGGGAATGAATCACTGACCTTGCCAGTATTCTCCCAGCCCACTTGGTCTCTGCTTGACATCTTAATTTTAAACTTGCACTTATTATAGATTTTGATGTGCCTTTCAACACTCAAAGAGGCATGCATAATTATTCAATTGGAACAAAATATGGTCCAACCTAGAATTCTACTGAAGCATTGATCCAACAATCATGTATGTATTCACTTTTCATTTAAACTTTGGACATTGCTTGGTATTCATGTAATCATCATTATATAAAGTTGTATCAACGGTTTAAATAAATCGTTATTTTTTATAAAAAATAAAAAAAAAACTATCAAAATATTTCCTTAATCTCTTGACCAAATTTAATCTCATTGACCCACAAAATTAACTTTTTATTAAAAACTTTTAAAAAGAATGCATCAGATTTCTGAATTGGTAATAATAATAACCATTGGCAGACTTTCTCAAGGTCAGATATAATTCGATCAAAAAGATATCAAAAGAGTACAAATTCATTCAGTTGAGTAAACAATTTTCTATTTTACTCAATTGAAATAAATTCAGGACTTTAAATATTCACATAATTTTGTTATACCATTTAAGTTTATGAATAAAAGTTATATAAAGCCCTACTCAAAGGGAAAATCTGTATTTTTAAATTTTATTTCAAAAACTGCATTTACAATAATTAAACTAACCAAAATTTTATTGCATTTTAATCTAAAATTTGATTGGTTTCATATATTTCTTAATAATAGTTAATTATTACATATCATTATTGTTTTCAACCATTATCGATCCACTGTAAGATGAAGGTCTCTCCAAATTCAATCCTCCTTCCCTAATCTCTAGTCTCTCTTCTCCACATTATTCCAAAACACTTACTTATTTCAAGCATCCATCTGTCGTGTGTTCTCATTATAGGTCCTTTACATTCTCTTGGAATCCAATTTAAGATTTCAAATTTCCATCTATTGTCATCTCTTCAACTCTACTTCAATCACTTAATTCTTTCAATAATGTCAGTAACACTTATTTGATCTCTGTCAGTAACACCTGTTTGTTTCCTCTCACAAATGTATTTCATTTTCGATCTCTTCTAGTTACTCCTAACATGCATCTCTCACTTCATTTACTGGTCTGAAGTCTCTATATTGCTCTTTTGTTAAGTGCGCAAGTCTCATATCCATAAATAAAAACTGATCAAACACATTGTTTAAAAACCTTCCTCTTCAAACACATAGGCACATTTCTTTTTAATATTAAGTTATTTCTACCAAAAGCACTAACCAAATTTAATTCTATGATTAATTTCATTCATTATGTTTTTATCTGCAATAATAATTTAACCAAGATAATTCTAGTTCTTAGCTTTTTCTTACTCATTATTATCAATTTTTATTTTCTTATTTTGAAAAAATCCACTGAGCATTACTCTTTAGCTTTTTAGCATTTTACATTTAGTCCTAATTTTCTTACTTTCATCTGCTAACTCTTGCAACATGTATTGCAAGATTGTAATCTTCTCAATAAATTCAACACAGGATCATCAATTAGTGAGATGTAAGATGCAAAACTAGAGAGACAAAAATTATTAAGAAAAACAATTTTCACAGTTGATATTTCTAATCTTCAAAAAAATTCCAATGAATTTAAATTAAAATTTACAAATTGTTTTCAAATATTAATAAATTTTAAACAAAACTCAGATTTGAATGAAATCAATAGACAGATAACTGATGCCCTTTAAAAACTGCAACATTGATAGCTGATAAAAAAAAAAAAAAATCAGCAACTGATCAGTAAAATTTCTACTAAGAGAACAATTTATGAAGAAAAGATGGAATATGAAAATATATAAAAATAATGCATTATTAAGAAGGACTGAATATCTTGAATTTTGCGAAACAGTGTGAAAAAAAGACAATGATATAAGAAATTATAATTGTGAACTAGCAAAAAAAGTTATAGAAGAGAATAAAAGTCTCATGGGTTTAAAACTACAACTTGATATTAATAGAAAATTTATTTCTGCAATAAGAAAAAATGATGGAACTATTATTAAAATGAGAGATGACAACATGAAAAGAGTAGAAGAGTTCTATCAAGAAATATATAGCAATAAAGAACAAGGAAAAGTACCTCCTACAACTATCATATCTTTTGAATTGCTTAGGATTTTAAATAAAGAAGTGAGACATAGAATTAAATTTATAAAAAAGGGAAAAGCTCCAGAGAATGATGGAATTATAATCGATATCTTAAAAGAAACAGGTGAAAAAATAGAAAAAATTTTGGCAAAGATATTTACCAAATGTCTAAATGAAAAAGATGTACCAGATGACTGCCATGAATGCAGTAGTATTAATATTAATATTTAAAAAAGATGATAAAGAAGATATTAGAAATTACAAATCTGTCAGTCTCAATCAGTTCTATATAAAAATGTTAACAAAATAATTACAACTCGTCTCTAGCGAACTTTGGATTTTAACCAACCAAAAAAACAAGCTGGATTTAAATGTAGTTTTAGTACAGTGAATCATATCCAAATGTTGAAAGAAATTATACAAAGGACTAATGAATATGAATTTCTTTTATTCTTTGGATTTGTTGCTTATGAAAAGGCATTTGATTCTATAAGTATTTCTTCACTGATTAAA
Source organism: Epiperipatus broadwayi (assembly GCA_028023455.1). Taxonomy (NCBI): domain Eukaryota; kingdom Metazoa; phylum Onychophora; class Udeonychophora; order Euonychophora; family Peripatidae; genus Epiperipatus; species Epiperipatus broadwayi. Next base: position 14,806,211 of record JAQFVV010012394.1, on the reverse strand, counting down.
GGATTGGATCATCAAGTATAGACCCAGGACATTGTCAAATTCTAAAACAGTGTTTCCCACTGTGTGTTGTGAGAGTTCCTCGGGTGTGTTGGCAAAATATCAAAATTACTACTAAAAAACTTAACACAAGCTTACTAAAATTAAAAATACATATAATGAGTATAGTGATTATTTGAGTAATGAAATATAGTGTTCAAAGTTGGTATTTCTGGCAGATTTGTTAGATTACCCTGAATGAACAAATTTTAGTTTGCAAGGAAAATAAAATATTTTAGTATCAACTGTCAAAATTAAATCCTTTAATGATAAATTATATATGTGGAAAATAGAATAAATGACAAAAACCTAGATATATTTCCGCTAATGTCAAAAACTAAATATGATAATTGAAGAAAAAAGTCAGCGTTATTTTCCATCTTTGAATGTTCATAAATATGACTGGATTACAAATCCTTTTTGATATAACAAAAATTCTTACCAATCTTTTATCAAAAAAAGAATGCATAGAAGTAAGAAATGATAGAAATTTAAGAATAGAATTTGATGAAATAAATGTACCAGCATTTTGGAATAAAAATTTCATCTGAATTTCCAAATATATCAACAAAGGTGTTAAAAATTTTATATCTTTTCTCTATTTCTTATTTATGTGAGCTGGTATGTTCATCAATGACCAAAATTAAAAGCAAAAAATGTGAGACTACTGTCCTTGGAATAAGAACTCAGGTTTTCCTTACTACAATTCATCCTAAAATAAAGAAATTGTGTGAAGAACAAGAAGCACAAGTATCACATTAGGATTAAAACTTTTTGGTGATTTTTTTTAAATAAATATAAGTATTATATGTGATAAAATCTATTTCTTTATAATAAAAAAATATAAAATATGTATAAAGTTTATGATTTTTTTATAGTAAAATTTCTGATGTCCCACAAAAATCTAACTTTGAAATGCTGGTAAAGAAAATTTGTGAACCACTGTTCTAAGCCTTAGAACAGTGGTTCACAAATTTTCTTTACCAGCACTTCAAAGTTAGTTGTTTTTGTAAATAATGCTTCAGAGCTTCAGAAAATTATTACATATATATATATATCAGATCTCAAAAATTACTTTTTTCGATATTGGTTTGGTTAATGTTAAAAATCTTAATTATTTTATATTTCACCATTTAATTGTAATTTGTAAGAATAATGTAATATGTATCATGCACATATACTGGTTATAAACTATTTAATTTTGGTTAACTAAAGATTTAATTGATGCAATATTTAATAGAGGAGAAATGAATTTTGTAATCATTTTTCTCATCTTTCATTAAAATTTTATAAAATTTCCAAAAAGACAATGAATGCTTAATCTAAATAAATTAGTTTTAATCTATTTAAAGATAATGAATCTCAAGAATATGCAACTTATTTTCATTGGACATTGTCATAAAGAAATTTGTTAATGTAAATAAATTATATCAGAATTTGATAATTATAGTGCAAAAATGTTGGCTTATCCGAAACCATTTTGGGGAAATTATTTCCAGAATATTCTAGAAATTTAAAGTAGAACAATGATAGGAGCCCTATAAAAGCTTCAGGAGTTTTGTCAGCTGCTTGATGACATTGATGCTAAGCAAAAACACATTGATATAACGTTCCCGGGCCAGCCATTCTATACAACTACGATGTCCATAAAATTTAAAAAAATTAAATAGAAACAAAATATAAAAATGTAAGCAGGCTTTTTGGGACAGTAATTAATCAGACTGGCTTTTTTTGTGTGAGTGGGGGGGGGGGGTGTCGATAAAAAAGTATGTTACTTTCCAATAGCAAATAATAGTACATTGGAGACTTTTTGGGACAGTAATTTTGACAAAATTTTACAATGAAAACCAACTTTGACCTTTTTGGGACAGTAATTAATCACAGAGACGGGCTTTTTTTTTTTTGTTACTTTGCGTATCAGAAAAGTTATGGTACTTTTTAAATACAATATTAAATTACATTTTACCCCTTTTTTTGGGACAGTAATTCATCAGACACGGTGTTTTGGGGGGGTAAATTATATTGCACTCTTTTTGTGTGTGTATATATATATAAAATTACGTTACTTTTTTAATAACAAATAATAGTAAATATAGCAGAGACTTATTTGGACACTAGTTAATCAGAGACGGGCTTGTTTGGATTTTTTTTTTTATGTATCGGAAAAGTTACAGTAGTTTTTTTTTTTTTTAAATTAAATCACATTTTACCCTTTTTTGGACAGTAATTAATCAGACACTATGTTTTGGGGTGGGGGGAAATAAATTTGATTGCAATTTACCAAATAAAGTTATTAATAATTATAACAAACTATTATAATAAAATCTGACTCCAGTGTCTGGCAATTGGAAATTTTGAGAGTTGGAAGCAGTCATCTTCCCTGTCTCGGACGATTTCTCACAATACGTTACTTCCACCCTAAAATCCAATTTGTAATGCTAACACAGTCCTAATGGAACAGTGATGACACTGTTAAAAGTGTTAGAAGGTACCAGTAGGTCAGTTCACATGAAACAAAAAAAAGTTGACCTGAAAAGTTAAATTATTTAGACATGATGCAGTCAACACACCGTCACACAATACTGTAGCGAAAATATACAACCCAGCATTACAATAAAGTGTGTAACACAACCAATTACGGCAGCCAATGAAGGCATTTTTCTGTGCTTTTAGCATAGAAAAAAGGCGGTAACCAGCAGACAAGTGAACTGACTCTGTGTTTAATCGTAGAAAGCTATCTGTTTGGCTGCAGCCGCGGAAATGACATATTTCTAGCAATTTAGCTAGAAATAGCGCCATCAAGCGGCTGACTCAATAGATCAGAACACAACCTAAGGTTGTAACTTCAACTTGTTGAGTTCATTAAAGCAGTTTTGAAATCCACTTCTGGCAGCTATAAATAAATTAATTAAGAATGGACCATGGATCACTTCAGCATTCTGGATAGGCAGTATGACTGCTAAGCTTTTAAAACAAACCTCTCTTCGAGCAATAATCTCCATGCTAACATGAAACTAATTCATTAAAACCTGGCTGCCTGCACTGATCAAATGTCAACTTTGTCACAGACAAATCTCAATATACTGGCAATAAGAATCATGATGAACTATCTACAAAGGGTACGTACTCATTTCAGAACTTTGAGAGAAAGAAAATGTGCATTATAGTAAAATAATGTCAACTTTTTATCATAACTCAGTAAGCCAAGATCGATATTATTATGTGTTTTTCTTTTATTATCAAATATTTATTCTGTATTATTAATAGTTTAAATTTAAACTAAGTGTATGTAATTTGTTTTATGTTAATGTCTAAGATAGAGTTATGTACTTAACAATTCCTATATGAACAAAGTCTTGTTTTGTTTTTGTTTTTTTGTATTAATTAAGCTATGGTATAATTAAGGATGAGTAAGAGGTGCCTTTTAAAATTATACAGTTGAAAACAAACACATCTTATTGTTGTTGTTTTTTATTATTTTAAATTTGCAAATTTAGTAGTCAGTTAAATCACTGTTAAATTTTTAAAAAAAGACGGAGAACATCAACAGATTGTTGTTATTTCAACATACTTATTATTAACTAAATCTTCAGATGCTGATTCATTATTTCACATATCTATGCATAAACAATATATTCTTGGAAGAAAAGTTATTTAGGCTTATACTATTATCATAGCATTCACATATATAAGAAGTGTTTCGCTATGGAGTGCATGTGTGCATAAAGACGGCCTGTTTGTAAGTCCACTTGGTATATATTTATTTTGCATTAATAATTGTTTTATTTTCATAGTTATTGCAATGTATTAGCAAACACCATTGAACCATGGTCAAGTACATTATTACCATCTTATGTGATACATTTAAATTGTAAATAACTTCAGCTTGGATAAATTATCTTTGAATAGATCAAGATTTGGAACAGCTCATTAATTGCATTATATCATATTTTATTTCTTGTGGCCTGGGTTTGATCACACCACCCTTGTGTTGTAATGAAAATCAATTTTGTATAAGCTTAAGAGTTAATGAGAATCAGCAAAAGTATAAAAAGAGTGAAAGTTATGGATGTACACTTATAAATTCCTGTTCAATGAAGTTTTTTTTTTATTTTATTGTGTCATCCCTTATCGAATCTTATTTTGAAATAGTGATTTCTGTAAAAAAAAAAAAAAAAAGGCTTGTCACAGTAATACCTGAATACACTTTTTTCTATTTTGTATTTTTTTTGTTTTTGATATCTATTTAAGTGTTTGTTCCTATATAATTTTCTTTTTGTAAAACAAATATATGATCAACAATTAATTACCTGGCATTTGTTGCTGCAGTCTCCCAATTGTGTCTCTAGATTAGAATCTCTAACTACCTTGATCTAGCAGTGGTACTTAAATTTACATCTATGAACAATCAATTTATCCTGTTAATATATATATAATCACGAAAATAAATTTTCTAAGCTATTAAGAGCTATCCCGTTAATATATATATTTATCTAATCATTAAAATTAATTTTCTAGATGTGATGTGATGTATTGTGGCTCCTCCTTAAACGAAGTCAAGAATATCTCAGCAATTATGCCCAGATAAACCTGTTAGCCACTTTATTTTACATTCTCCACTCTAAATTTACCCACAATCTGCTCTATCCCATTTCCACAACATAATCTTTGTCAACTCTATAACCTTTATATCTAAATCCTCCTTATCTTTTCCCAAACCCAGCATAAAAACCAATAATTCACTTTCTGTATAATCACTCTTTTCATATTTAATTTTCCACAACTTCATTATATGTACCCTTTCTGTTTTCAAACATTTACATTCAATTAACAAATGCCTAATATTTTCAATTCCTTCCTTACATAATTTACAAAATAAATTACCCATATTTTTCCATTTACAAGTATATTCTTTTGTAGCTATTAAAAGCCAAGTGGTGCCCTCATGTGTTAGATATATATATTCTTTAACTGTATTCCCTGCTTTACTGAGTGTTATAATGTATAAAGTATTACCATCCTCTGAGACATTTGTATGCCAATGCATTAACAGATTGTGTGTGTTTGATAGTAAATAGATCTAAGCTTTAAAATTAAACAAGTTGCAATTATCATACATTACACAGTTGGAATATCTACTCTGGCTGAGTTTTGGCTTCAAGATCATCTGATGATGGGAATTGTTCTTGAATGACAAATACAGTGAGAAGTCAACATGGAGGTTTTTACATTGGTAAAAATCTAATCTTTTATTGATTGTGCATATTTGTTATGTCTGTACAATAATCAAAAAATTTAAATTTTAAGTAGAAAATAAATTAGATTTGTTGCATCTCAAAATGTCTTAAATAAATTATATATTGTTTTCAGGAAAAGGGAGTTAAATCAGCATTTTGAAATTTGTTTAAGATCAAGCTTCCAAAAAAAAAAAAATCTACTGACACTCAACCAAAAACCACAACATATTTTTTTAAATAACTTTAATAAAATAAAATTTAATTTGTTAGCAATTTAATAATATCTAAATAGCTCAGATTTGTAAAACATATAACTATTAAGAAATATGAAAATAAAAAATTTATGAAAAACATATAAACTCAAGATAAAAAATGGTTAATACATCCATCCTGCTATACCTATGTCTGAAGTTTGAACCTATATAGGGTAAAACTTGAAAATTGTTTTAATCGTGCTTAGAATTTTCATTTCAGATTGATATTTGTAACAGATTCAATTAGCTATCCAATACTGATTGATAAATTATTATTTGACTATTCTTAGATAAGGTGTAAATAAAAATAATAAACTGCTAAAACATTCCCACCCAGCATATAGCAGGCCTGGTAAATACTTTCTCTCCTTCAGTAATACTTCAAAGAACTCTTTGAGAAATTTCGTCCTACTGTGGGCTATTTAACACATTATCTACTTGATAGAAGAACAATTCAGAAATCAGACCATTCAACAAAATATTGTGAGATATATATCAAACGCAAAATTTATGGGTGAGAGAAGACAGTTATTACTGGCATTGTTGAAAGAATTAAGAGACTGAAATGGAAGTAGGTTACACATACTGCTAGAAAAGATAATAAGATGAATAATGGAAGTCTTAAACTGGATCTCAAGAGATTGTAAAAGACTTAAAAAATACCACATGTGAGATGTTTGAACAAGATAAGGAAGGTTTTTTTCCCACCCGTAAAGATAAGGGAGTTTACTGATATATTATGGAGAAAAGAAGATATGAATCAGAAAAACTGGTTTAAAATTAGAGATCTTCACTCTGCAATGGATCAGTAATGTTTGAAAATGATCATGATGATGATGATGATGATTTACCAGACAATCAGAATGTGAAATAAAAAAATATAATAATATAACAAAGAAATTTAATTATTTTAGTCATTTCCAAAAGACAGATTTGAACATTATCCTATATAATATCTTTTTCATTCCTTTCTATTCTTTGATCCCCTCTTCAAATATTCATAGCTATTAAACTTCTTTCAGATATCTTTATTCAACTTTAGTTTTTTTTATGTTCTACATTATATTATTTTTTTATAATTTCTCTGTCTTATCATTCCTTCCTTTTATTTAATTTCCTCATCCCCCCCTTCCTCCACTTATTCTTTTCAACATTTTCATAAATTTTATTTTATTTTCATAAATTGTTTGACCCTTTCAAAACTATATTTCCAATATTTTATTCAACCCTTTACTTATTATTTCATTTATCTTATTATTTCCCTCATCTCTAACTTAACAAGAAGTTTGTTCAATTATTACTTTTAACCTTTTACCATCTTCATCTTCACTATCTTAAAGCATTTCTAGTCACTAAATTTGATAGAATGGTTCTTTCCAAATGCTTTACGCAAATAATATATTTTCTATTCCCTCAAAGTCATCAGATTTGGCTAGTTACAGCTATTTTCCATAACACTCAGTATTATAAAAGATTACCAATATCTTTGCCCCACCCTTCAGGGTTATCCGTGAATCTGCAAGCAGTTCTTTTTATTTAACTGTTCAATGTATATTTAAATTATAGTTGATATTCTTTCATTCCACAAAATGCATTCCTCTTTCATACTATCTATTAATCTAATCCTTTGCTCTGTTTATTTTAGTGTACTGGTAAAATGGCAGACTTTAGAACCTAAGATTCATGAATTAAAGCTCAGTTTTGTCATCTGTTGCTTGAACTTCTTGTGAACTCCTGAACAAACCGATTATTATTATTATATAATCCTTTGTTAATCATATCACGTTTTCTGAAAAAATATATAACATTGATTGATATCTAATTATTTACATATATTTCAATAATAACCATCAGTAGTCCTTCTGTAATTTATTTTTCGATAATGTTTCCATAAAAGAAATAATAATAAAGTGTTAAACCATTAAGCATCACATGATCACATTTCCTATACTAGCACATTAATTGTTGATAAACAGAGCAAAACTCTCCATACAGTATTGCCACCTGTGCTAAACAGAGTAATCAATGGATGCCAGAAGGCTTGTGCATAAAATCCCTACCTAATGCCTACTCATCCAATATCCCCAGACTAGTTTCTGGCTTGTGGCCTTCATCAGTGAGGAGCTTTGGATCTGAGAGCACTGCATCTAGATCTTGGGATCTAATGCAACCCTCTAGCAACCACCTTTTATCTCTACTTAACTACAAAACTATGAGAATGAAATTGAAAACACAAAAAATATTTTCAATCTAAGCTCAATAGCTTATATAGTCATATGGGTCTGAACTCAGTTCAGTACCCATACATTTTGGTGTCTTTGGCTCTTTTACAACCATAGCCACCACTATCCTATTAGGCAGGATTGGTGTTAAACCATTAAGCAACACATGATCACATTTCCTATACTAGCACATTAATTGTTGATAAACAGAGCAAAACTCTCCATACAGTATTGCCACCTGTGCTAAACAGAGTAATCAATGCATGCCAGAAGGCTTGTGCATAAAATCCCTACCTAATGCCTACTCATCCAATATCCCCAGACTAGTTTCTGGCTTGTGGCCTTCATCAGTGAGGAGCTTTGGATCTGAGAGCACTGCATTTAGATCTTAGGATCTAATGCAACCCTCTAGCAACCACCTTTTATCTCTACTTAACTACAAAACTATGAGAATGAAATTGAAAACACAAAAAATATTTTCAATCTAAGCTCAATAGCTTATATAGTCATATGGGTCTGAACTCAGTTCAGTACCCATACATTTTGGTGTCTTTGGCTCTTTTACAACCATAGCCACCACTATCCTATTAGGCAGGATTGGTGTTAAACCATTAAGCAACACATGATCACATTTCCTATACTAGCACATTAATTGTTGATAAACAGAGCAAAACTCTCCATACAGTATTGCCACCTGTGCTAAACAGAGTAATCAATGGATGCCAGAAGGCTTGTGCATAAAATCCCTATCTAATGCCTACTCATCCAATATCCCCAGACTAGTTTCTGGCTTGTGGCCTTCGTCAGTGAGGAGCTTTGGATCTGAGAGCACTGCATCTAGATCTTAGGATCTAATGCAACCCTCTAGCAACCACCTTTTATCTCTACTTAACTACAAAACTATGAGAATGAAATTTGAAAACACAAAAAATATTTTCACTCTAAGCTCAATAGCTTATATAGTCATATGGGTCTGAACTCAGTTCAGCACCCATACATTTTGGTGTCTTTGGCTCTTTTACAACCATAGCCACCACTATCCTATTAGGCAGGAGTGGTGTTAAACCATTAAGCATCACATGATCACATTTCCTATACTAGCACATTAATTGTTGATAAACAGAGCAAAACTCTCCATACAGTATTGCCAGCTGTGCTAAACAGAGTAATCAATGGATGCCAGAAGGCTTGTGCATAAAATCCCTATCTAATGCCTACTCATCCAATATCCCCAGACTAGTTTCTGGCTTGTGGCCTTCGTCAGTGAGGAGCTTTGGAAACTAGTCTGGGGATATTGGATGAGTAGGCATTAGATAGGGATTTTATAAACAAGTCTTCTGGCATCCATTGATTACTCTGTTTAGCACAGGTGGCAATACTGTATGGAGAGTTTTGCTCTGTTTATCAACAATTAATGTGCTAGTATAGAAAATGTGATCATGTTATGCTTAATGGTTTAACACCAATCCTGCCTAATAGGATAGTGGTGGCTATGATTGTAAAAGAGCCAAAGACATCAAAATGTATGGGTGCTGAACTGGGTTCAGACCCATATGACTATATAAGCTATTGAGCTTAGATTGAAAATATTTTTTGTGTTTTCAATTTCATTCTCATAGTTTTGTAGTTAAGTAGAGATAAAAGGTGGTTGCTAGAGGGTTGCATTAGATCCTAAGATCTAGATGCAGTGCTCTCAGATCCAAAGCTCCTCACTGACGAAGGCAACAAGCCAGAAACTAGTCTGGGGATATTGGATGAGTAGGCATTAGATAGGGATTTTATGCACAAGCCTTCTGGCATCCATTGATTACTCTGTTTAGCACAGGTGGCAATACTGTATGGAGAGTTTTGCTCTGTTTATCAATAATAAAGTGTCTTACGGTTAGAATAGAACTGAAGTTATTAAACATATAGTTTCTAACTTGGTACCAGAACTATACAATTATACAAACGTCTTGACTTAAAATCAAACCCTTAAAGTTTTTTTTTTTTATTTCAGACTATTGAAAAAAGAAAAGTCATTGTCAGATGTATAATCGCTCTGATGTAACACTTAGAACCCCAAATCTTCATTGATGAAGAAAGGTGTCAGATACCAGTCTGTAGAAGATTAAATTCATTACTATCTGCTAATGACTGACTATTCAAACTTGCAATAAATGACACTAGAATAGAAAATGGAGAACTATCTTTTGTTACTAATTACTCTAGTAATGTTTAGAAGTTATATATGATAACATTAACAAAACCTATTTTAGATGGAAAGAAAACATATTGGCAGATGTATAAATTAAGATACCCAAACCTCACTGCCTCTCCACAATCACTAGGGCTAAATAACAAGTCACTGATACGTAAATCAAAGAACTGGTACATCGAGTCCAAATACATAGATTTTCTGATAAAATTAAATCTAGACTCCCTACCTACAAATCACTTCTTGGTCACAAGAAGAGGATTCTCCAAGCTTAATACGCTATGTCAGCTGTGCTCAACTGCAGATGAAACTACTACTCATCTTTTGTATTTCTGTCCTTATTTAAGCTCACTTAGATCCTACATCTGCCAACAGGTGCCCTTTGACCACAGATACTCCCTCTGTATCGAAAATGCTATCAAGGCAGGTGTTTTTTCCACCATCAGAAAGTCCATATTCCTTACGTTTGCACTCTGGCTCACCAGGTGTGGGCACATCTTCCAGTGCTCAGATAATAATGTTAAAAGCACTTATATCAAAATTTTGACAAACTTTTGTGACAGAGATCGACTTCTGGCACCCAATAGATTACATACTGAATCCTGGGCTTGTGTCAACCTGTCCTAAGAAAATGATAAAGAGATAATAATGTCTAGCATCAGTATTTAAGTTAAAACTCAAGTTTATATAGACGCCTTTATTCATGTATCTTTTTAGCTAATAATTTTTTTTTTTTTTTAAAGTTATATTTTTTTTTCCATTTGTAAAATGTTTATTAATGTTATTGCAAGTTTATCAAGATTACTAATATAATTTTTCCTTCAAATTTTCTAGTGTAATTTCAAATTTAACATCATATGATACATGATGCCATTTATTTTATATGTGCATGTGGTATAAAATATTCAATTCTAAAAAATGTCTTTTTTATTGAGAGAAAAATTCATTTTAAATAGAATTAACCACAATTAATACTAATAAGTTCTAAATGAAAATATAATGCATAGCTTTAATCATATTTTCCCAATATATTTTATAAATCTTAATACACATTTTAAAATAAACTCGCTCCATTTCTGTAATTTTAAAGATTATCAAAACTACATTAGATGATTTAACAATCAAAATCATTAAATAAAAATTGTATTTAATGCAGAAAATCAATGATGAGAGAAATAAGAAGCACTCCTTTTCTCAAATTGTCAATCACAATCAACCTGTGGATTCTCCAATTGCATCTGGTATAGCAGCGATTTTCATTTTTGAAATGAACATTACTGTTGATATCTTTGTAACTGTAATATTTTCTCCATTCCCACAGGCATTTATATGAACTCGGGCTGAATGAAATTCTTTTCAGGAGATTTAGAATTTTCTTTCAGATAGCTTGGCTACAGCCAACCCAGCTAATAACATAACATTGGTCAGTAAAAAAAAAAAAAATAAGCATGGAAAATAGCTCAAATCCTCATCATTGAGAAATTGGCAAACCTGGTAAGTTACTGTTTTCTCTATTACTGGGCCTCTATGAGGGATTGTTGGACGTATATATATAAAAAACACTGTTTTACCTTTTTTTATAAATCTTTAAACAAACAGATGTTTAAAAACAGTATCCATTAAAATAAATCTGATATATATAAATTAAATTTAGTGTGAAGATTCTAATTTAAATAAAATTATAAATAGGTTATGATAAAATTCCACACTGCTAAATGCTCGTCTTCTCTTATCTACTGCAGTAACTGACACATAGCAGTATAACACACTATGACCTGTGTAGCATGCTGGAAAACTTTTTTTAAATGGCAGTTCAGCCTCTAACCTTTTACAAAATTTTAATAAATATGTCTACTCTGGTTGTGAATTAATAATTAAAACTTAATTAAAGAAAATAGAATGCTTGAACAAATGAAATATATATCAACTAACTAATGTTATATTAATCTGAATATAATAGTATATGAAAAATTTGTTTTTGTTTTTTTTTTAACTTGGTTATTTAGATTCATTTTCCAATTAACAATGAAAATGTACTTGTAATTGAATACCTAAAAACAAATCTAAACTATAAAAAAAAAAAAATCTAAAGTAAATATTTATAATTGATTTATGACTTTTTTATTTGATATATGAAAAAAAATATGAATAATAAAACAATTAAGAAAAATATAATTTTTAATTAAACCATATGATATCTTTTGATAATGTATATACTAATAAATTAATAGATTTTTAAAAAAAGGGGGTTAAAATTTTTTACTATAAATGTTCAATGGAACAGAATCAATTACAATGCTTTGCATGTTATAAAAACTCTATGAAAAAATAAATAACTGAAAAACTCCTTACTCGGGAGTTTATAAAAAATTTGAATACCGGAAAAGAGTTGGAATACTGATTCGTGTATGAGCTACAGAATACCCTGCTCCTTTACACTAAACTATATAGGATATAAGAGCTTTGAAATTCAATTAATAGAATGGCTTAAGAATTATAAAGAAATAAAGTTAAGTAGCCATTTCAAAAAACTGTAGAAAGTTGCCAATCTATTCATAACCATCTAATCTTAAAAAAATATCAGTGAAGTAATTACATTAAAAAAATGGATTTGATTTTAAGTTTGATAACTAGATGTTATATTCTGATTTTTTTTTTCTTTCAGGGTTTAAAAAAAAATAAAAAATAGCAAACTTGAAGGGTTGGGTTCATTTCTATATTCACTCATAATTAAATGAATTCCCTTTTTTATACTTAAATATTATTAGTTATTCTAGTGAAACCACATATCTAGAATCATAAATATCATTTCAATTTGAATAAATCTATTTCCTAAATAAATGTATGCTTATCATTACTGTTTATTTGGAAATGTAGACAGTCCTTGTACTTATGTATTAGACCTGCTGTGACATTTCACATCTGTGTTGTTCCGCTAATAATTTTCTAATCTTACAATATCATCAAATAACATTTACATGGGAACTTCTGACAAACTTAAAAGATAAATTTATAATTCCAAAATTTTGATCACCTTCTAATTATTACACACATATATAAATATAAAATTGGAGGCCCTAATAAAATTGTGGAAATAGACTAGAGCCTTTTCTAAAAATAAAAAAATAAAACCGGTCAAATACTTCCGGAACAATGGATATTTGGGGACTTCTGCAGGAAGACCAATGACTGTTTCAACATAGCAATTGAGGATAAAATAGTAGCAACTCTGATGGAAGCGATCAAACAAAATGTGGAAGAGAATTTGACAATTTATTCAGATTGCTGGAAAGCAAATAAAACTGAGGAATTACAATCTGTCAAATCAGAACATTTTCATATCAGCAATAGATACAACTTTGTCAATCTAGAAACCAGTGTTCATACTCAGAATGTAGAAAGACTTTGGGATGCAGTGAAATGGTATAATAAATAATAACAAAGAACAGAATTTATATGACAGAGACTGCATAAAAAGAATAACACTTTCCTTTGCATTCTAGACATTATGAAAAAAATCAGTCCACCACAGTGATTCCATTTTAATAAAAAGTTTACTAATTTGTTTCCCCATTTTGATAAAAGTTTACTAATTTTTTTTTTTAAAAACAAAATATATTTAGTTGTGTTATATCGCATAAACACATGGTTTAACTCTGCATTTTGTAAATTCCTGATAGTTTTTTTTTTATCTGTCCATTTTGTAATGTTCTGCCATAGTTAGTAGACATAGTGTTTTTTTTTCTTTGCTTTACTGACCATTTTATAGTTAATATTATTTTGGGTTTATAAGAATCATGATTAAAATTTGGCAATTGCTGCCTGCTATTGAGGACGATGCACTTAAAATGAAGTAGTAATGTTTGGTGGCCTTCTGCAGAGAGACACACGATTGTTTTATTGTGACAATTCCTGCAAGAATATTTCAATTTTAAGCAAGTGAATAGGTATAGTTTTTTTTTATTTGGATTATGTATCATTTTTCTTTTTTATTAATTTTATTTTAGTATCCATTTTAGTAATTTCCTACCAGAGTTAATATACTTAGTATTATTTAATTTTTAAGTAATTTTTTTTTTTTTTGATTTTGCTTATGTAGTATTTTGTTGTTGTTGTTGTTGTTAATTTTGCTTTAGTGTCCATTTTGGTCATTTCCTGCCAGAATTAATATATGTAGCATTTTTTAATTTTAAGTAAAATTTGGTAAATTATTGCCCATGTTTGCAATGGCAGAATGCTGTATCATTCTCCAGTGAGCAGGGAGAGAATTTTGCGATGGCAAAATGCCGTATTAAAAACTCACTACCTGTTTTTATTTAGTATCGTAATGAGTTTATTGTTTTTGAATACAAATTTATACTTTCCATATTGTTAACATATTAAACTTATGAGGGATTACTGTTATGGATTAGAGCTGCTGTGACATTTCACTTACGTATCAGTCTGCCAATGACTTCTAACCCTGCAAAAACATTGTCAAAATAATGTGAACATGGAGACTGTTTTTAAAAATTTATCACCTAAATTTGTCAGTAGTTCCTGTGTACGTGTTATTTGATGAGATCAGAAGATTTGAAAGTTATTGGTGGATTGATAAATATGTCAAATGTTGCAACAAGTCTAATATATAAGTATCGGCTAATCACCCAACCTAACTTAACTAAATCTCGAGTTATACAATAATCCCATGGATAAATTTTTTTACAAATCTTTGAAAATATATTGTAATGCTTATTTTTATTTATCATAAAATATTTTCATATTCTGAACAATAGTAATATTAAATGTATACTTGAATGAAAAATCTTATTTAAAATTCAATTTAACTCAAAAATTCATGGATAAAACATATAAGAAAACTACCTGACAGTTCAATCGGAAAAAAAAAATTCATAATTCATATTTTAAATGTTTTTTCCACAAAACATGTACAGTGCAGCTTGAATCAAATAGTACCGAATAACTATTAAATTTCTATGGGTATCAGATTATTTAAAACTGATCTGCAAATCAAATTTTCTGATCCAGATTATTATTATTATTATTATTATTATTATTATTATTATTATTATTATTATTATAATAATAATAATAATAATAATAATAATAATAATAATAATAATAATAATAATAATAATAATAATAATAATAATAAAGATCAATTCTACATTCTATTTCAATAATATTTCATCAATCTCAATCATTAGACATGCACTCCAAAATATCAATTCCCGGATTCTGAAATAAGTATGAAGATATTTAAAAAGCAAAAAAAATTAGATGTAGCATATTTTGACTTTAATGAGTTGTTACTGCTTTCTAATGTGCAAGGTATATGTTAATTCAAAACTTTATTCAATTAAAAAAACTGGAATATTTTTCAGATTGGAAATTACTGGGGATACCAGATTAGTAAGTTCAGGAAAACACTTTTACATAGATGGTCAGAGCTATTAATTCAAATTTTTTCTTCTTGTAAATATTAAATAATTAAATTTTTTAAAGTTGAGTAAAACAAATTATAATAATTAAGAATATTACACACAAAAAACACACACAAAAAAAAGTTTTAGAAGTTTGATACTAGTGTTATTTACCAAATTTTTTTTTATCAATTCTATACTTTTAAATTTTTATAAGTTTAATTTCCATTTAAAACATTATTTTCTTTCATAAATATTTAATAATTACTTTTTTTTTTAAAGCTGAGTGCCACAACAATTAAAAATGCTCATGGGCACTTGATACATTTACATTTATTTTCTTTTTTTAAAATCCCCATTAAAATTTAAATTTCATGTTATATTTAAAATGGTAAACCATTTTATTTACTTACTTCCATAATCAATGCAAAAAAAAAAATATTGTTTTTGTAAATATTTAAAAAAATAAAATTTAAATTATATAGAACTGACATCCAAAGAAACATACAAACATTAAATAACTGTATGTTACGACAATTAAAATGTTAAAAATATTTATTACACACACATGCATTCAAATATATTTTTAAAAATGCACAAACATATACAAGGAGATTCAAAAAAATGTTAATATTGATTGAAAGATATATGTTTGCAGTTTACTTCTCTTTTTTTTTCTTCTTTTTGAGTTCGAATAAGCTTTGAATTTTTTTTGTTAACGCATTTGACATATGAAAAAAAAAAAACAGAATTTTATGTTCAGTTAACTAGCTTTACAAACAACCTAATCAGTCATTCATTATTGATCAATAAATGGGTGTCTATCTAGTATTGAACTAGTTAAAAGAAAAAGGTCTCCCATTAATAAGCATTTGTCAAATAAATATATATGAATTAACAATAAAACAAAAAGTATAATTGTAATAGGAAGCTAACTTTACACTAGTGATGAAAAAAATCATATTCCCATGATTGCTGAAGCCATGGTTTACTTTTACTCTTTTCTGGATTTCAGATTAAATTTGTGCAAAAACAAAATTGCCCTCTAGATGAAGATCTTTCAATCCCATAATGTATATGTAATTAATATTTTTTTAAAAAATCTCATATATATATACACACACACAAAGACATAAATAGTCATTCAAAACAAAACAAAACGTGAATAGTTTTGAATTTGAAATATTAAAATTTTATATTAAACATAATATTGTATAATATAGTATCCAAATTTACTTAGGTGTGTTTGTTTTTACATAAAATTTCTAATTTTCCCTACTTTACAGTTTATTCTAGATAACTTAATGTCTTCAACATAAACAAAAAGCTTTTAGGAGAAGATAAAGAAATTAATAACTATTAACAAATTACATATTTACTAAATATATGATTTTATCACAATTTTGAAAGCTTAACATCACACAATAAATGATGCATTTAAAAATTAATAAATTTGCAATTTATCACATTATGATATGAATTTATATAATGAACTGTTATTATGGTTTTAAAAAATTGCTTTGAATTGATGGTTGTGTTATTTTTAATAGTATCATAAATAATATTTTTGAAATTTTAAACCATGAGTTTTAGCAATAAATATTATACCACTATTTTCTTTAATTCACTCTCTGATTCATTATACTTTATACGTTTAGGAACATATAAAGTATATAAAATTTATATATGTGTGACAAAAAGACAATTATAATCTTTAAATTTTCCATTACGGGTCAAAAGTCTCTTTTATCATTCTCCTATAGAGAATCTGAAGGAAAAAAGATAAAATTCACTAAACTATTCAAAGGCTAAGTGATTAAAATTTATTTATTTTTTTTATCAAGCTAACAATAACCAGATATTCTACTGATCCAAATGATTCAATGATTACGTGAATTGACTATAAGTCATTGTCTAAAAAAAAAAACAAATCAAAGTTTAGTTGTAGGCTAAAGCAGGTGAATAGACTAAGCATCACCAATGTTGACCATCATGCACATATATGTATGTTACCATGTTATGTACATTTAGAATTAGTATACAAGAGAGGATTTTTCTGTATGTGTCATGCATAGATAAAATTATATAATGAATTCACCTATAGAAGTTAATGGGACATTAATGAGTCACCTAATCAATCAAAGACGTCTCCTTTGCATATTGTTTGAAAATATAATTTAACAATACTAATTAAGATCCATAGACATTAATAGTCCAGTAGTCAAAGTGATT
Organism: Epiperipatus broadwayi; assembly: GCA_028023455.1. Lineage (NCBI taxonomy): Eukaryota > Metazoa > Onychophora > Udeonychophora > Euonychophora > Peripatidae > Epiperipatus > Epiperipatus broadwayi. The sequence goes on along the minus strand of JAQFVV010012394.1, from coordinate 14,788,610 downwards.
TCAATATATATATACAGTATAACAGCCTATCTAAGAACATGACAATAATCAGAAGATTCTCGGATTTTCTAAATTGCTTCCATCAAATATGTAAATAAATCTGGAAGAATTCATGAATAGATCTGGGTTTGGTTCTTTTGTTAGTCCATAAATAAAAAAGAAAATCGGTGTCTAGGGCATTCGTCATATAGATATAGCTTCCTATTGAAAAAGTGAACAACCATTGTATCCTACATGGTTTGGACTAGTGGCAGAGTGATGGATTCAAGAACTAAAGGTCCTTTCATCAAAACTTAGTGCAGTCAATTCCAGTGCTAAAATATCAGATATCTTCCCAAACACCTAATCACCTGATTAGCCATCTTAAAAAATTAAATTTTTTTATCTAGACTAAATTTCAATTAAGAATCAACTTTTTAAAAACAATTCATATATTAATAAATAACGTTAAAATGTTTAAAATGCACCTGCGTATATAGTGTAATCTTATATTTTTACTATTGGGATTAACAAACAGCCAAAAACTAAAAAAAATTATTGGCTTGCTTTTATTGTTAAATGAAGTAAATCAATCATTGTTATTGGTATTATGGCTGCTAAGATGATCAAAAATAGAATTAAAACATCTATTTTAGTACTATTTAGCATAGTAGATTAGTTTAAAATTTATCTAAAATATCTTCTGGATAGACTTTAGTAATTAACGTTTACCAAAATGCATGCATCTCAATTTTTTTCTTTTGAAAAATGCAGTTGATTTTTGTTATATCTATGAAGATAGAAATCATACACACATAAATTTGATATTAGGGGGAAATATTCAAAATAGGACATATTAGAACCACTACAATAAAATAAAACTAAAACATTCAATAATTACATCATGAGGCTTATACAGCCAACATTCCATTCAGTTAGAATAGTAAAATTTAATATTGCTTTTTGAAACATGTAAATGTGCATGCATGTGTTAAAAACAATCAATTTAAAAAGTTATAAGTGCAAAAAGATTAAATGATTTTGTTTTATTTTAAAAGATCATTTTATTAAATAAATTTAATAATTAAAATTTTGGGAACTTTAAAATTTCATAAAATAATAAGTATTATTTAATATTATAAATTTATAAATTACTTGTGAAATAAACAATTGTACATTTTATTGTGGAGAAATAATGTACAATAAAGTATAATATTAAATCTGTAATATTTTAACCTCCATTTAATACTATGACTGGAAAAGTGGCCCTTCTGAGACTCTCCAGACCGCTAAATTCATCTGCTCCTAAGAATTACCATTAGCAACAGAACAGATTTTCCTCATACAAATTTAAAGAGTGATGTATTGTGGATGATATTTAATATCGCAGATCATATGGCAGAAAATTAAAAATATAATCCTTGTCAAAATTTCAATTTGCTAAAATTACTGTGCACAAAGAACCTGACAATATCTAAAATAGCCATTTTAATCTTCTTTAACATGGAGATAAGGAAATCTGCTGGGTATTTTACCTATTTGGCAAAATGTTTTAAAATATTTTCTTCTCATGGACCTAAATGGATAAATTACAACAGCAATAATAATTATCACTGAATATTATTCAAAAGGAAAAGAAATTTAAATATTTTAAATCAACGATGGAATTTTAAAGTCGCTTATGGATGCTACTAAACAATCATATTTCAGTAATCATTCATCTCTTCTTTAAAACTGTAATAATTTGTTAAAATAATGTTAGTTATATCTACCTATGGATTACTTGAATTGTAACAAATTTCATATCAGTTTATGGATTATTCTACTATATTTGTGTGTATATGAAAAACTGTTTAATATTGCAATGAAAATTGGTTAAATTGATTAGAGTCAAGGTCTGAATTATAGCTGAATAAATTCAACTGGTTCAAACTAATGGATTATCTAATTCCTGCATTTATATGTGTGATAAATATCAACTATGAGGATATTCTTTCAATATTGTTTCCTAAAGGATTAAGTTATTGACTTTATAGAATAATAGAATTATAATATCAGCCTAAAGGTAATGGATTTAAATTATTAGAATTATAACTTCGAGACTATATTGTATACATTATAAGTTACAGATAAAGTTTCTAAATGGATTAATTGCCACTATAATATAAGCTGGAATAAAAATAATAGGTGTGACTTATAGAAAAATTTTGGAGATCATATGCTTAAGATTTACTATAAATTTCAACCTCCGAATGAATTACTCTAACATGTGAATGTAGTGTTAAGTGCAAATTATTATAAATATTTATTATTACTAGGAAATTACAATATTATTGGGATGCAATTTGAAATGCTTAATATGCTTCAATAAATTTTCTGTGAACAGTAAATCGAAACGAGACTTATTAGTGAAGGCAATTATTAATGGATTTTAATCTTGATTTGTTTGAATTATGTATTTTAAAATGATTGTTATAAATATGACATTAATAATTTTCTCAATACAATGCTAGGATGATGAAGGTAGAGGTAACTATTTAATCTATTAATAAGATTGAATATAAGTGTAATGTTTATTATTACATTTTGTATTGGAGATGTTATATTAAGCTTAAGTTAATGTATGATTTCCCATTAACCCATTAATATTTAATTTGTTACATGTTTTATGAGTCCTTGTTGTTTGATAACCAAAGGTATTCATCCTAATGAGATAAATAAATAACCACGGAACCCTTTACCTTTCTATGTGCCCAAAAGAATTTATATATGACTACTAAATGCTATATTATGCAGTAAAGTATTCTCATGGCATTGATGATTGTAAACCTTATGAGTTAGTTGATGTAGGTTTCTAACCATCCATTAAATTTTAAAAAATAGTGTATGCTAGACAACATAGCAAGTTATGCCATATAGACATATAATTGTTACACTTTAAGAAATCATATGAAGGTAAAGAATTAATACTATTACTGGGTAAACAATTCACTTGTTTAAAGAATTATACCAGTACTGATAAATGAGGTTGTTAGTATGCTAATTACTGAAGTAAAAGTATTAAAGAACATAATAAAACATTCCCATATCCACTTTTAATTAACATAAGGTAGTGGATGACTTTCGTACAAACCTCTTCAACAGAATATCTTGTTATGTGCTTTACTTCATTGATCGTACATATAACCATAACTCAATATTAAAAACACTTTGTAGAGAAACAAACCAATAAGAATTAGCAACACCATATAGAGAACTTTTATTATTAGAAGTATCCTTTGTTATTTGTTAGTAATTTATTTTTCAGATTTTGTGGAAGAGTGTAATGATAAACATAAGACCCATGTGAAAAAGATGTATGTTCCCCAATATGCACATTTCATGCTGAATCATCACTCATCAATTGGCCCAGATCACAATGTCTTACACATATCTTTATTCACTAAGTAGATAACCTCTAGTCAAATGAATGACTAATAAAAATTATTAATATACTTCCATCATGTGGTTTGTGTCAAAGTTGTAAGAGCAGTAAGTTTAACACATCAATTTAACTGTACTAATTGACTATCTATACTATATGTATACTGAACAATGTTAAATATACGTGTAAGAGATTGTGATCTGCACCAAATGATGAATGCTGGTCAGCATGAAATATGCATCTTGGAATCATATCTTTTTCACATTAGTCATTGTTTATGATCCAGATTCTTCCACAAGATGTTAAAAGTGGATAGAAACCAGTTCCCCTACCTTGCATGAGAGTGGTATAATGAAAATTATATATCATTCATTAAACATCCAGTAAATAAATATAAATTAAGTCTAAATGCAATGAGCTATCTTTTTTTATTATTATTTAACATAAGGAGAGGCACAAATTCGAAATAACCAGGGATTTTGGATTAATGAGATTTCATCTATACCTAAAAGAATCCCAAAAAAACAAGTTTTTTATTAAATTATCCTATTAATTTATATTTTGAAATATCACTAAAAGATGTCCAATATCTTTTAAAAAAAAAATAACATTTATCTGAAAAATATTAAACTTACTGAATGCTTGAAAATATAAATTTCAGGATCTATTCAATTAATTCTTTTTTCCTTTACTCCTTTTTTTTTTATGTCGGTAAAAAATAGTTTTTAAAGTTGATAATAATTAATTAATACAGATAATGATGACAGAAAAATGGAGGAGGGGGACTGCATTAGAAGCTGTAATAAAACAAAAGAATAAGTTTACTATTACAGTGAACTTTTAACTTCCTTTCAGATATTAAAAATTCTTTTCTCTATATTTTAAATTGAAATATATATAGTATTACCATCCAACACATAATACACTATTCTAGAAATGATACACTATGAATACTTTTTTCCCTGCTAAAATTTTAGTAATATCAACAATAAAAATAAAAAATGTATAAATTTAGTAAAACTTGTTGAAAAAGAAAGTAAAAATGGCAATTATTAAAGACCTTTCTTTGGCATCGGTTTCCTTGGCAAATAAAAAAATTGGGAAAGTATTTTGGATTTTAATCATTTTTATTCTTCTTTATGGTTACAGTAGCATGTAATACAAATTAAATTCCATAATTAAACTAATAAATTCTTGCATTAATATATCTAATACAGAATAGTAATTTTCATTATTTAAAATGTGGGGTTTGTTTGTTTGTTTGTTTTTGGTTTAGAGTACACTCTTCAAAAGACAAATATTATAAAAACGTTCTGTGGAAACAATAAAATTAGTAATTAATATATATATAAAAATTTGAAAACTAATTATATAAAATAACCCTTCTCTCAATAAGATTAATAAATGCATTAAGTGAGATTCTACAACATAGTTTTAAAAGAATGTGCTAAAAATATATATCAATTTAGTAAGTATTAAAGGATTGATTAAAAAACTTCTTTGCAAAGTTAAGAGTTGATTTACTGTTCAATCTAATCCATGAGTTATTATCAGATGTGTGTTTTGAAAGATTGTATTTAATGTGAACATGTTATAGTTCAGTATACTTTTAAGGATTTTCTATGACAAAGTACTTTCACTTACAAGTATTTCTTCTAAATCTCATAAATTTTTCATGTATTGCAGCAGGAAATATAAAAATCAACAAGCTACAAAAAAACAAACATGAACATGTTTGAATTGTTTTGTGTCTAAAGAACCATTGATAAGCCCAATGTCATAAAACAACAATACTGATTATGAGTATTTTAATATAATGATTTTTGGTAATTGATTTTATTTTAAGTATTGAAAATTGCTTCATTAAAGGCACTATTAATTTTGGACATTAAATATTTACTGGTTCTGGAAAATGAAATGAAGATTCACTAGAAAAATAACCAACTAATTTCTTTCCTATTGTTAAACATCATATAGATTTTTTTTTAGGAGAAAATAGGGATGCCTGGGAGATTAAAAACTTCAGAAACTGCTTGCTCAATAGATGATAGTAAGACTACATCCTTACAGATAAACATATTTGATACAAGCAAGAACGTGCATGATTTTCAAACCTGTATACTTAATTTGTGAAAGATGAAATTTACAAGTGAACCATAAGGCTACAGAAAAAAGCTGCCTCCAATTATCACAAGAGTTGGGAATTTATTAAAAAGTTGCATACCAAAGATTAATTATTAAAGAGCTTATTTATCTTCATGGCAAATAATTGTCTACAAAACTATTCTGTCGGAAGTAAAAAAAAAGATTAAAAAAGACATAAAAGTATGAGACTCCTAAAAATTCAAATGGATTGTAATAATGTCTGCTAATTTACTAAAGAAGATAATTCCACATTCAAAAAGCTCAAGTAATCCATATTGCTATCTTTTGGTCTTGTAATGCCTAATGCAAAAAGAATAATAAGTATATATATAATATTTTTAGTGAGTTTTTCTCACAAATTAACTAATCTAATTTTGATGTTGAATGTAAAAAGATCAGGAAAGTAGAATATGAAAGTAAGTTATAATGTTTAAATGGATAAGAATAATTATAGTTTATAGTATTAATGATTTTGCATACAAATATTTTATTCAACAAATTTTGATCTGAATTGTTATGGATGAGACTATAAGTTCATGATGGGTGTTGAGTATGCTGCAAAAGACATTGAATAAATAAAAACAAACCTGAATTCCCTTGCTTAAGTTTCCTTCTAGTCAGAATGTTATCCTATTTTCTGAAATTTGATACCTCAATTTAACAATCTCAATATGTGGCTTGTAATATTTTTCTCAAGATGGCTGTAGATTTTTAAAAATCAAAGCAATATTTTTTACACAATAAGTATTTTTTTTTTTTCTAAAATAACATAATTATGGAACTGCTTACTTTGAATTAAAGAAAGATATCTAAACTTTTTTTTTCTCATGTGTCATAACATCAGCCGGGAAGTGAACCCGCTATCCCGGGACAACTGCTTGTAAAGCAGCCATCGCTGATCTCTCGCCCACCAATGCTTGACTTAAAACTTAACTCACATTTCCTTCGATTTGCATTTTCATGTGATTATTTAAATATTAAATTGTCAAGCAAAAGATACTGCAAATAAATATTAAAATTTATATATTAAATGTGATGAAATTAAAAGTGCATAAAAAAAAGTGTGGATGCATAAATTAGAATAAATTGCATATATACCATCGATATGCATTAGATATCCATACAAGACAAAAATTCATGGCATGTAAAATTTCAAAATATCAAAAAATAATTTTAAAAAAGTAATACCTTTTGCATACAGAATGTAAGCTAGTCAAATAAATGTAAAAATTTACTAAGAATAGAACGATCAATAAAATTTCCACAATTTATGCAAAACAGAAATATTACTCAGAAGTAATTATGGGGAAAAAAACCATACTCACTTTAGATGAGGTTAGTTATTTAGAAAACATATACATAACATTAAATGACAGAAATTAGAACAATTTATTTAATACTGCTTGTTTTTGTCAGAAAGATTATCAAGGTGATATGTTACACCTATGATTGAGATTCAAAGTCAGGTAAAACTTGGAATATTTTTCAAGTGTTAAAAACTAGGTTTTTTTCTAGGTAGAAATCCATTTAGTTATCAAATTCTTGGTGATAAATCAATATTCAATTATTTTATGATTCAGTTATAGACTAATTAAGTATATGAATTGGGTCAGGCTGCATAAGTACTTACATTCAAAACTTTAAGGTGTTTAAAATTCAAATTATTAGTTTCAATAACAATTGCTGGATAGTATATTTTAACTTCCTGTTGTCACAGATCTATTGCCAGAAACTAATCTAAGAGTCTCTTAAGTATAATCATTCAATTTCCATTGATTACTCATGTTTACATAGAATATCCATCTTATATTTTTAAACTGAACGCAAGCTTTCTATATAATATTTTTCCAATATCAAAAAAGCAAACTAAACATGCTTACACATAATTTTCCCTAATCCTCACTATTAAACTAAGAGTAATTTTCTTCAATATAAAAAAATTTCTCCTGCGAAATAATATATATATACAGTTTCCATATAATACAGTCTCATACTCTAAAGAAGACTTAAAAAAATAGATCTATTTTGGTTTCTAAAGAAATAAGTTTTCTATAACTCAATATAGGGCTTATTATTTCAAAACTTTATTAATGATACTTTTCATGGGCAGGTTAAATTTTTTTCGCAAATAGAATACTCTATAAAAAATACTTTCTATAATTCTGGTATCAATATTTATATTCCCTGAAATAAAAAAATATGCTTTAGCAATTAACTGATTTATTTTTTACTTATTATAATTTATAATCATCTTACTCAATTCATAACATCCTATGAAATTAGATATTTACTTTTAAACTTTAATGCATATACATGAAGAAATAATCATTTGCCCATAAGTTTACTAATTCATTTAGGATTAAATTTAAAATAGAAGCATCAAATAATATTTGTAATCTTCTATAAGAAATCTGAAAAGGAAATATGTAAAGATTTTTATTTATAAATACCTATATTTTTAAAAAATTAATACTGTTTAAGTAAAATTTCACCCTTTAACCATAAGAATTTTAGTCCTCTTTATCTTTGATAGATGGAAGCACGATACATAATTGTTTCTTTATTCTTAAATTTTCAAAAACTGAAAATCAATGTTAAATTTTAACAGGATTTTTGAAATGATTTTAAAAAAAAAAAAACAAGTATTTTACTATAAAATAAAATTCACACAACAACACAAACATTTTACTTAAAAAATAAATTTATTTACAAAAAAATCAATGCAGAATTTTTTGATAAATTACCCAGAATCAACCTAACATATTCACTATTTGGGGGTTGAATACAATTTACTGAGATTCCAAGCAAACTAAGATCTCCAATTAACTCACACACAACTCTGCTAGACATCAATTATTGGATAATATATGTATCTACCTTTAGAAGATATAAGCAAAAATTAAAATCATCCTATATTGGACTGGAGTCACTAGATTATTGAATATTCTTCAAATTATTATAATTTAATAAATGTATCAATTTTCTTGCACTCATACACTTGACAAGATCGCCTTTACTTAAAAAATTTAAAGGTTATTAATAATCTTTTATTAGGCCAGAGCTTGTCATATTTTTAGCCCACAACCTCTCTCTCTTTAGAAATGCTAGAAAGGTTTTTCCAACAGTGGACTATTTAAGGATTGTTTTATTTTTCCAAAAAAATTAATTACATACATAATATTAAAAAAGCAGAATAAAAATTTAAATTGCTAACAAAAATGAAAAGTATAACTAAATGCAAATTTATTATTTTAAATGAACCTGTTCTATCATTGAGATATCTCAAGTTTTTTTTTCCTTAACTAATATTAATGTACACATTGGTGATTGGCAAACCTTTATCTTAGTAAATAAATATTTTTACAATACTTTTCAGCACCATCACAAGCTTTCCTTATCCATAATAATCTAACAAACTTCTTGAATCTTATCTTTGATACGGAATCGAAAATAGTGTTAGACAATTATCACCACTTCTTACTTATGAATCTAGTCTATCTCTTTTTAAATTTGTTAATTTTTCAAACAAATCAATAATACCAAAATTGATTCATAATCCCATATATTTGTTTTACTATATATTACAGAAATTTTTATTTTAGAATTAATTAGAATGCTCTCTATGATGACATTCTACATTCTATTATTTCTATTTGCTTTGGTGTTAATATTAATTTAGATTAAATAAAAATTATTACATTTTTAATTTTCTTCTTATTAACAATAATATTTCCAAGCAATGCAATCTCTTAAACCTTAAATTATTTTTATCAAAATTTATGTTAAAGACTCCATATGTTCTTGTCATTGCAGCTGTTATTACTATGTGATTATCCATATAGTATATGAACATGGATGGGCTATGTACCAAGACACATTAGCCAAAGTATGGCTTTATATCTCAAGAGTTTAAGATCAAAAAACACCATCGTCTTTTTTCTCAGTCGTCTAATAGCTCTTAATTGAAATATCAGTTGAGTTTTATTGAAGACAGAATGAATGTGTGTGTGTGAAATTTTTTTTTTTTCAAATAGATATTTACAATCATGACAAACAAAAAGCCAAGGCAACAGTTGGCAGATAAAGATGAATAATGATGACAATCTCCTGATTGCAGATCCAGGCTACCATTTGATAAGAACTTTTTATTTAGATACAACTGCAGATCATCTTCAAGTCAAGATTGCAAGAATTGGAAGAACTGCATAAGATTGAATGGGACATTGTTGGACTGTGTGAAGTTAGAAGAAAAGGTGAAGAGGCAATTTAAAAAGTGGATATGTATTGTAGAATAAAGGTACAAACTCAAAGTACATTATTATAAATAAAAAGCAGAAAAACAACATTGTGGAGATAGATGGTGTATCGGAAAGAGTGGCAAGATTAGTTATTCAACTTAATATCAGATATCAAATGCAGATAATTTAGGTTTATGCCCAACAAGTTCTCATTGTGATGCAAAAATAGAGGATTTTTAAATGAATGTACAAAAAACTTATTAGACCAAATCTTAGTTAAGTTGATTAATATTAGTGTTACTTATAAATATATGCATTATCTAGTCAGCCGTCGATGTGTGTGTTTATTTAAAGTATTTAAATTAAGAGTAATTTAGTTAATTTTCCCGGAGTCTCTTGCTCCAACCTTTGCTACTGCCGGCACACGAACTAAGAAATTCCGAGTGTAACCTCATATATGTCATTCATGGGGTAGTAAGTCATGGAGTGTTGGTGAAGGAGCTGAGGTGTGGTCAGATTTGAGGTCTCAATCCCTCATCTAGATCAGTCTTGGTATAATTTGCCAGTATTCTGGATTTTGTTGTGTGCATGTACAAATATGACCGTTACAATATTAATAGAAAAAATGTTTGGCAAAGTTATACACCAAAGGTCTAAATGATAAAGATATGATGATTATGAATGCAGTATTAATATTTAAAAAAAACTGATAAAGAAGATATTAGCTATTACAGACCTATCAATTTTTTTATCAATTCTATACAACATTTTCACCAAAACATTGGATTTTTATCGACTAAAAGAACAAGCTAGATTTAAGAGTAATTTTAGTACAGTGGATGATATCCAAGTATTGAGAGAATTTATAGAAAGGATCAATGAATATGAGTTGCCATTATGCTTTGGATTTGTAGATTATGAAAAGGTATTTGATTCTATAAGCATTTCTTCAATGATTAAAGTATTGGATCATCAAGTTATAGACCCAAGATATTGTCATAGTCTGAAGAATATTTATAAAAATGCAAAAGCAATGATTAGATTAATTACATAATGATAGTAGGAAGATTAACATTGTGATAGATCTATGACAAAGTGACTCTATATTTCCAAAACTTTTTACAGCAGTTTTTCAAAAAGTATTTGGTGGATTAAAATGGGAAGATGGGGAAATAAAAATAAATGAGATTTAAGTCATCTAGATTTTGTAGCTGATGTAGTTGTTTTGCAAATAATGTTTTAGACTATGTTGCAAGAGTTATGAGATGAAAGTAAAAAAGTAGGACTGAAGATAAATGTTAAAAAGACTAAAACTATATTCAAGGGATTTTCCCAAAAGAAAAAAATAAAGATTGATAATGATGAGTGAGAAGAAGTTAACAACTGCAAATATCTTAATTAGATTATTACTACAGATGGAAACATAATGGATGAAATTAATTACAGAATTAAACTTGGTCAGAGTGCTATTAGTAGAAATAACAATATTAAAAGTAAATATGTCTATGTGTTTGAAAAGAAAGGTTTTTAGTAAACGTGTTTTATCAGGTCTTACTTATGAATCTGAGATTAGGACACTTAACAGAAGAGCAATACAGACTTCATAAAGAGCAATACAAACTTCATACCAGTCAACGAAGTATAGACAGATCCATGTTAGAAGTAACAAGAAGAAATCAAAACTAAAATACATGGCTGAGAGAAAAAACAGATATTAATGACATCATTGGAAGAATTAAGAGACTGAAGTGGAGTTGGGCTGGACATATTACTAGAAAAAAAAAAATAATAGATGGACATTTAAAATCTTAAACTGGATTCCAAGAAATTGTAAAAGACCTACAAAGAAAGCACATATGAGATTGATGAATAAAATAAGGAAGTATGCTGGAGTATGTGAAAAGAAAAGACTAGAGATCCATAGGTTGAACTTGGAAAAATCCTCATTCTGCAGTGAATCAATAATAGTTGAAAATGATGTGTCTCCCGTAGCATATTTTCTAATCTGAGACTATTTGAAATTCACCTCTTTCTATTTTTAATTTTCCAGTAATTTAATGTAAATTTATTGATGAAATAGAATTTAGAAATATTTTCACAGAGGCAAAACTCTCCATATAATAGTGCCACTCAGTGCAAGCCAGACTAATCAATGGATGCAGGAAGTTTCTGCAAAAAATCTTTATCTAGTGCCTACTCATCCAATAGTTTCTAGCTTGTGGCTTTTTCAGTCAGGAGCCTTGGATCTGAGAGAACTGCACCTAAATCTTAGGATCTAAGGCAACTCTCCAGAAGCCACATTTTCTTTACTAGCTAACTATAAAGCTTTGAGTCCAAAATGAAAATACAAGTTTTCAATTCAAGCTCATTAGCTTATATAGTCATATAGCTAGATCTGAACTGTTTAGCATCCATACTTTTTGGTATCTTTGGTTCTTTAATAACCACAGTCACCATAATCCTATTTGGCAGAATTAGTATTGAACTACTAAAAATCACATGATTACCATTCTTCATGCTTATACAAGTTTACACAGAGGCAAAACTTTCCATACAGTAGCACCACTCAGTGCAAGTCAGAGTAATCAATGAATGCAGGAGAGTTTGTGCATAAAATCCCTATCTAGTGCCTAGTAATCCAATGTTCCCAGACTAGTTTCTAGCTTGTTGCTTTCATCGGTGAGAAGCCTTGGGTCTGAGAGCACTGCACCTAGATCTTAGGATCTAATACAGTGTTTTTCAAATTGGCGTCCATGTCAGGGACAAAAAAAATTTTGGGTCCACGATATGTAAATGGAGATCCACCCACCGAAATCATTACTTCAGGCGTTTTGTAAACTTTTAAGTATATTAGTTCAAATTAATCATAAATTATTGGATAATAAACTATAATAGCATGTATGTGCGTATATTTATATATTAAGTACATTAGCTAATAATATCTGTATGCATATAATTGTAAACGTATACGCAGTTATAATTTTAAAATTATAATTTCAGTTGTGTAAACATTGTTGTATGTGTAGAAATGCACCTACATATATACGCGAAGGAAACTGTAACGTGATAGATTTTATAAACATTACGACTCATCTAAATTATTTCATTTCTAAGTTATTAGAAATTTAGTTTATAAAGTTGCTTGTATTCGCGTATAAAATCTCAATTCCAGAGGTGTCTGTATTACACATATCTTATTTACATAGAAAAGAAGAAAACTTAGAACTCTCTTTTAAAAAAAAAAGGTTTGTTTCTTGGAAATCATCCCAACTCACACCTGGGAACCAAGAATAGAAATTTTTAAAATAAAGTTAAAGACAAAGACAAAATTGCTGGACCAGCACTATTTATCAATTACTCAGCTGGAGCTTTTGTCTTTGCTAATAAAGCAATGTAAAAATTTAAGATTTAAAACTGTAAACAAGTTCATGGCTTGTAGGGGGGGGGGTCAAAGTGTTTATATAAAAAAAAACCAGTTTTTCACTAAAAAAGGGTCCACAGGACAAAAAAGGGGTCTACGGCAAAAAAATAATTTGGAAAGGGTTTCATAGGACAAAAAAGTTTGGGAACCTTTGATCTAATGCAACCCTCCAGCCATCACCTTTTACCTTATTAGGTGCAGGATTCTCAGATCCAAGGCTCCGTACTGATGAAAGCCACTAGCTAGAAACTAGTCTGAGGATAGTGGATCAGTAGGCACTAGATAGGGATTTTATGCACAAAACTTACTGCATCCATAATTATTCTGGCTTGTACTGAGTGGTGCTACTGTATGGAGAGTTTTGCCTCTGTGTAAACAGCTTGTGTTTTAATTTAGAAATACTTTCATAATAATGTCAATATAATTAAACATTATTCATAAGGGTTGTATGTACAATATGGAATTTAGAAAAATCTTTTCATTATAAACAAAACTTAAAAGGCATTACAAATTGATATTCTGACATATTTGAATTGCCATATTTCTCTATTTGTACATGACTCAAATTCAAAATCTACTACTAAATTCTGCTTGCCCTCAAGGCGGCTAAAAAATATTTAGTTTTCTTCTATTTTTCTATATAAAACTTCAATAAAATATTTATAAAAGGCAACAAGCTAATATAGGTTTATAATTCTTTAAATCTTTTCTAACATAACACACAAAATATATTATTCCAATTAAATATTGCTTCTCTTTATACATCTTACAAACAAAATTGACAATATATCAATTAGCTTTAACTATTTCAAGTGCTATACTATTTCCTTTGGGTGACTTTCCATCTTTCATACCTGAAATTTCATACAACAGTTCCTTCAGATATGCAGTTTCAATCATACATGACTTTAAAAAATAACTAATAATAATAATAAATTAGTAAAAAAAATTATGCTTTATTTTTTTTTGCTTACAGTACATGGATGGGTATTATATATTTTCAACATTTATAAACAGTATGTATGTATAGACACACACATATTTGTATTAAAAACATAATATGGTTCAATATTGTCCAATGAATTTCGGTATCCATGCCAAGGAATTGTAACCACATATGTATTTAATTACTTATTAATGATTTTATTAACAAATTATGTAAATAATAAGTTGGTTGCCCAGATGAATTTAGAGCAATTGTAAAGTGTTGGATTGAAGCTCTAGCTATAATTTCTGGTGCTTGTAAGTCCTATGATCTCCCAAGCAGAAAAAAAAGAAAATCAAATGATTATATATTTTTTAATCAATTTGTTAATCCAATGTAGAATAATCCTATGAAAGATGATAGCACTTTTTAAAGAAGGAAGAAAATAGTATAAATTGTATAACTATTTGTCTGATAATTTAAAATAATGTTAAATATTTTGCGTATCTTACGATTATCAGAATCATATGTATCAAAACATTTAAATCCTAAACAATATAAAATTTATTTTAATAGCACAATAAACTGACTTCAATCTTACAATGAAAAACTTTCTTACTGGAATTCCTTAAAATAGACAATCTTCTGCATATAAGTTAAAATTTAATATCGTCAGATATTTTAGTCTATATATAAGGTTTAATTATGCTTAATGGCATGTTCTTAAAGAAATTAAAGCCTGCAAGATTTGACGCAGTACTAGATGGAAGACTCTAGAGCCAAGTTCCTGAATCGCCAACCAATTCTGCCATTTCTGATGCTTGAACTCCTTCATTTTAACAAAAGAATTATATTCATGTTATTTTGATGCAAATACGATGATTTGGTATTTAATGTCTATGGAATCTTACTACAAATAATTAAGAAACTGGCTAAAATTAGACATTTTAAAAGAGACAATCTCGTCTATGTTCGACAAAACAGCAAAATACTTACACAATATATTGTTTTGTGGTTATCATCGATTACTGATAGAACTGCCTCTGGAATTGTCATTAAAAAGATGCCAAATAAATTGGTAGCTTCTGTTATACAATATATCTTCTTTTTTTTCCTTTCTCATAAATAAAAGCAAAAACGGACATCTCTAGATTCTGTTGACTGTTTTAGCAGAATACATACTGTAATTTTTTAACTAATGTTCTGTATGCCTTAGACGGTAATATTTTTATTAATATAAAATGAGATTTAAATATTCAAAATTGGATTGAATACAGGCTTGTATAAAATATGGTCACAATAATCACAAATAGTTAGATTTTTACATTAATTTTGTCACTTCTGAAATATCTTACTTTAATTGTAAATATTTTTTATTAACAATGTTGATAAATCTAATTACAAATCATATTTTATAAGTAATATTTTAATATATATATTTTTTGAGATGATCGTATTTTTTTTTAATAATACAAATATTTATAGTACTGTATTTGTATCTTCAATGGTAAACAGAACTCCAGATTAAAAATATGTTTACATTGGTGGAGAAAGCAAAAAATGTTGTCTATATCTATGACCCATTTTCTATATATAGATATAGAGCTTTATATAGAATATATTTCATATGATAATTGAACATATAAATATTTTCATTCTTCTTTCATAGTCACGGTTACTTCAAAAAAATGACTATTTTTTTATTGAGTGAATATACTGTCATAACTAGGAATCATTTCACATTATCAATATCAAATAAAATAGGAATACATTCTATTAAATTCAAATAATTTTAATAAGCCTATAAATAAATTATGACTATTTCAAGGAGTAACTAAATCAGAATATGCTTTTATAACAACCAATCACAAATCAAATTCAGAGAGCCATTTTATCAAACTTAAAATAATATTCACTTTCTCATATCACTATTAATTTAGCAGATAGACAAAAGACTATTAATGTTTCTATGCCAGACAAAGTACATGATGATTTTTTTTGAAATGAAAAAAAAAAGGCATACAATAATCTTAATGCTAAATGGGTTCAAGAAAACTTAATCACCAAAATATGATATATTATTTACAAAGATTATTGTATTTTGAATTTTAAATCTAATATTCATTAAAACCAAATAAAAATGTAATTACTAAAAACTTATTTTTCTAAGGAATGAATTGTATGCAAAATTCATCTAACGATCTGCCAAAATTTAAATTTCATTCAACTAAATAACCTCCAGCAAAAACCAGTTTTCCATACATCATTCTTTCAATTAATTTATATTATTTACAAAAGTTAATTTATTTACCAAAAAAAAAAAAAAAAAAATGATTTGTAGTGGCAATGTCAACAAATTCCAATTCATACAAAATCATAACAAATGTCAAAAATTTCACAAATTTATGTGTATCTTATTAATGGCTAATGATAGACTTGCTATGCAAAGATTGGCATACCTGCCTTCCATGTTTAAGATTAAGTTTAAATCTGGAAATTTAAAATGTTTTTTTTAAGTGGATTAAGCCAACATAACTCATTTATTCCATTACTGATCACAAAATAGCCAGTTACCTATTATTAATGAGAAAGTAAAGACAACTTGAACAATTTTGTTTTAGTCAAATGGATAATAATAAACAAAAATATGACCTGATGCAGCCATTACCATTAATGAAGAAAAAATAATACTCCTACAGACATTTACTTTTATCTTCAATTGATTAGAAATATATATTTTGAACAATAGTAAATAATGTTATTAAAAAATTCTTAAAGAGCAACATAAAAATAAAAAATTTATAATAAGATGCTAACAATAGAATTAAAAAAGACATTAGTAGTATTACATCAAAATTGTTTCAATATACAGTGGAGATACAAACTATACTATATTTTGTTCCAAGCCCTCACTTGCGTACAAATGTATATAGCATATAATAGGTCACATTTTGTTGATAAACATTGATTAGATTAGAATATGCATTGTTATATTGAATTGCAAGTGTCAAGTACTTTTCAACAAACATATATATATATATAACACAAACTCTTTTTAATATGTAACATGTGCACATATAAAGATTATAGTGAAAACAAAATTTAAAAAAATAATATAATTATCAATAATATTTTCAAGAGACATATATATATTACTGAGAGCATGCTCATATAAGCATTAAGAATATAAAAATAAAAAAAAACAAAGAAAGAAAATAGCAAAATCTCTGATCTTCCCTATTAAATATGTTCTGGATATTATTCTTTTCTAAAAAAAATAATATTTTTTTTCTCTTATAGAAATATCATACTGGTCTTGTTATCAATAAATTAGAATCTCAATAATTAGTTTGATGTTTTAAATCACTGTCAACTATTAATATGCTCTAAAACTTTGTACAATTTTTAGTATTATGTTTAGAAAATATTTTATTATACAAAATACTGCACATCAAATTTGGAAAGAATAATAAAAGAATAAAATTATGTGCTTTTAAAATAAACTGAAAATTTTTTATTAATATATATATATATAACTGTGTAAGGTGCTCTGAGATGGAAGAATGGCTACTAACATAGCGAAAAATTTATTTACAAATTTTACTCTTTTTTTTTTAATGTGATTGTGTGCAGTATTCAGAAAAGAAAAAGGGCTGCTCGATATCATAAAATTTATAAATTTTAATAGTTCATTGTTGTTGTTTATTTATTAACATTTTTATTTGTTTACATTTTTCTTTGAAGTCATGCAGTTAAATTAGATCCAGCATAGTTTGCAGTTGCACTGTATATGAATATCTTTAGATCATACTTTTCTTTTACAAATTGATTATTTTTCACTTGTTTATTAATTTTGATTGTTTAAAAAAAAATTATATTATAAATGAGTCTTAAAGTCATATACACAAGAGAATATGCACAAATATAACCATTTATCCAAATTTTTGGTTCCCTAGATTTCCCAAATTGATCAAATTAAAAGGACAAGATAATTCAACAGTATACTTCTAATCTTCTAATTATAAATTTCCTATGTTTTTAAAGTTTTTAATGCTGCTGGAAACTTAAATATTAAATGTAAATATTAAATTTTAATATCTATTTACAATACTTTCTGCATATTAAATATTTCCATATTGGTACATTTTTACAATAAACAAAAAATGAATTATGAATTATTTAAAATATTAATATTTTAATACTTATTGGATATAAATTTCCAATATTTTCTTTTTCATTAAATATTATTTTTATAATAGTAGTAATTAAAAATATAAAAATTTATAGATTTTTTTTCTTCTTTACTTTTTCTTCCAGTAGTTTTCTGTAAGATTTAAAAATTAAAGCATATGATGGGTTTTCCCTTCTTCAAGTAATATCAATTACAGTAAATATTTTTTAAAATGTTAGTAGTCAAGATTTCAATTGACATTTGCTAAAAAAAAAAAAAAAAAAATAATAATAATAATAATAATAATAATAATAATAATAATAATAATAATAATAATAATAATAATAATAATAATAATAATAATAATAATAATAATAATAATAATAATAATAATAATAATAATAATAATAATAATAATAATAATAATAATAATAATAATAATAATAATAATAATAATAATAATAATAATAATAATAATAATAATAATAATAATAATAATAATAATAATAATAATAATAATAATAATAATAATAATAATAATAATAATAATAATAATAATAATAATAATAATAATAATAATAATAATAATAATAATAATAATAATAATAATAATAATAATAATAATAATAATAATAATAATAATAATAATAATAATAACTGAGACAAACTAAAAATAATAAAATTAAAAGGGTATTCATGTCAATCTACAGGTATTTATTGAACTGCATTTTATTCAATTGCCTTTTTCAATTTTATTTTTAAATATGTGTATTAATTGTTTACTGTATTTATTTATTTTTATGTATGTGTGTATTTATGATTAAAGAAAAATGTTATTTAAATAAATTGTAATTTATTCTTAATATAATCGATGTAATGAAAATTTGAATAGTTCCCTTATAGTTTTACAGGCAAATCAGCAAATGTCAGCTAAAGAAATAACAAATTTTCTAGACAAGAAATAAACCAGAAATTAAATATAATATTCCTCAATATTTTATTAAATCAGTATTAGAAAAATTTCATCTTAATTTATAGAACCTGAATTAATATTTCATATAGTTTATATTAAGATTTTCTCATTTTCATTCAAGTTGTTTATTTACCAAATCTTGATAATAATAATAATAAAAAATCTTCACCAAATAAGATTATCTTTCAGTAAACAGAATCAAATACCCTAAAAATGAATTATTAAGAGGCATTCTTGATTTTAGCCTTATGAGCAAAAGAAATTGAAAAGTAAAAACAATTTAAAATTCTAAGTTACTTCACATTTTCATGGCATTTACTGACTTATTGGCCATGAACTAAAATCAAATTAAATGAGCTGAAAAAGAAGGCATAAACAGCTGTAAAATATATTTTAAAAGACCAATACCATAATTATTTTATGTGGTCAGAAAAAAGATATGACATTAAACATCACATGATCACTATCTCTTATACTAGCACATAATTGTTATTAAACTAGGCAAAACTCTCCATACAGTAATGCCACCCTGACGAAGACCACAAGCCAGAAACTAGTCTGGGGATGGATATTGGATGAGTAGGCACTAGATAGGGATTTTATGCACAAGCCTTCTGGCATCCATTGATTACTCTGTTTGGCACAGGGTGTATAGAAAGTTTTGCCTTGTTTAAGATATGATATTGCTGCAATAAGCATTTAATCAATATTTTTAAAATGTACCATAACATTTGTATATCAATGCAAATGAAATTACATTTTTTACTTTTTAGATAGCATCCCCCCCCCTCAAAAAAACTTTTACTTTTATTTATTTTAAAATGTTTTGATTCAATGTGAAGGAGTTCATTCAGTTTTAAACTCATACAATTAAAAATAATGCCAAAAATATATCAAATTCTCCTATCAAAATCCACATATAATAGAATATTAATATTTATAACGTTAAGCTGACTGATACTTAAAATAATCAAACAGGTAATCCAAATTCTGGATTCAAATATTGTTTGTTTATAAAGGCACTTCATGTGAAAATTTCAGCACATATAAAAAGTTAAAAAATCAACATTTAATTTAGAAATAAGCTCTTAAGTTATTGCCTGCCTCTTACTTGGTCAAATCTCTCTTGGTGAATCTATTATGACAGTGCAATAATTCTCCCCTCCCTCATTTAAAAAAAAAAATCATATTCAGGAACATTGTCAATATGCATCTAAATGGAAATTCGATTAATATAAATATCCAAGTTACGCAATCAGTAATGAAATACATCACTTATATAAATAAAAGACTCCACAATTCCAATCAAATTAGTTATATTCAAACTAATTATTAATAATTTCGAGATTTAATATAAGTTAAACTAAAAATAAAAAAAGATAATTTCATAGCAAAATTGATAAAAATCTTGTGTTAGGAAACGATGTCATTCTTTAGCATATGCTTCAATATACTAATGCCAAACTTCTTAAGATAATGAAATGGTTAGGATTATAAAATATTCATTATTATTATTATAGTGATATATGCCCTTGCAAAATTCTTACACTATAATTCATAAAAAGCAAAAATCGTTAGGAACATATCACTCCCGAGAAAAATTTTTGTGGTCAAATGAAATTTTGCTGAAATCATAGCAGCAATAAGTAGTTAATATTTTCAATTGGGATTAGCAATTATGTAACAAAAATTTACTCTCCTTGATAACAATATTGAATAAAATGATGAATAATTTACAACCAAGAAAAGGAGTATATGAGCTTTTTAATTCCCCTTTACAATATACATTATACTACTATAATTAATATAAATAATAATCTACTCTACTTATACATTTATTTTCATAAAATGTTTTTATTTCTAAATAATATCAATTAAACAATAGTCTTCTTTAGAATATATTCTCTTCTTTTTCCCCCAGCAAGAGAATAATAAGATCTAAAAAAGACTAATACATTTGAAACACTCTGCATTAAATTAATTAAAAATATAAAAAAATACATGAAAATAAAAAAAAAAAAAGATACTATTTTTATATGTTGGAAGAAAAAAAAAGTTGAAACTTCAAAAATCACTCACTACAACAATATATTCATGAGTTTTTTTATTACTGAAATTCAATTACAAAAACAATCAAGTCAGTTGTCACATGACCTAATTTAATAAGCTTGTTTTTACAAATGTTATATATAGAGCTCGCAAACAAGCTCTTAACAAGATTTGCAGAATAACCCCAAATCCAGACTGTTTTCTGCTACTGGCATCCTCAGGGAGGTACTAGGATATTCAAGCATTAGATTAAAAATACCAGGCCAAGACCAGCACTTTATCTACTGTATAACTATTAAGTACAAAATCTGAAATTTTCAGACATCCATATGTCTTCCAATCCATCTATCTAAATTAAATAGCCATATGGGACTGAACTAAATTCAGATATACCATATATTAATAGCTTTAGCAACATAAAATCTAATTAAACAATTCAAAACAAAGCAAAACTCTCCATATAGTAGTGCCATCTTATGATGTTTAGTGGTTTAATAAAATCTAATGTTTGAATATCCTAGCACGTCAGTGAGGATGCCAATAGCAGAAACCAGTTTGAGGTTGGGGATATTCTGCAAAGCTTGTTAAGAGCTTGTTTGTGAGCTCTATATATAACATTTGTAAATACAAGCTTATTAAATTAAGTCATGTGACATCTGACTTGATTTTTTTTTTTTGTAATTTTATTTTTTATTATGGCTTTGGCAATTTTATATTGCTAAAGCTATTAATATATGATGTATCTGAACTTAGTTTTGTCCCATATGGCTATTTAAGTTAGCTGGATTGAAAGACATATGGATATCTGAAATTTTCAGATTTTGTACTTAATAGTTATACATTAGATAAAGTGCTGGGCTTGTCCTGATATTTTTAATCTAATGCTTGAATATCCTAGCACCTCACTGAGGATGCCAGTAACAGAAACCGGTCTGGGGTTGGGGATATTCTGCAAAACTTGCTAAGAGCTTGTTTGCAAGCTCTATATACTGAAATTCAATTATCAACAATTACGCTAAGAAATATGCTAATTTTCATAAATAGCAGTGGCTTATAATATATGAACTGTATTTCTTTAGTATAAAATAAAAGTTCCTGTTTTATTACCACAGTTCTTAAATTTTTAAATCACTTAAAACATCACATGATCACCATTTTTTTTATGTTTACACAAGCTGTTAAATCAGTAGCAAAAGTTTTTTCATATAATAGTGCCAACCAGTGTAAACTCTAGTAATCAGTAGATTTTAGGGATTAAAATGCATAACCTTCTAGCATCTACTGATTACTGGAGCTTATACTAGGTGGCACTATTGTGTGGAAAAATTTTTGTTACTGTTTTTAAATTTTTATATATTTATTTACAATCATTATATACTTGTTTGTATTATAATATTATTAGATAGTATCTTATATAATTTATTTTATGGCAATAGTAATATTTTATAATAGTCAATATCGTGTGCGCACTAAAGCCAGTAGTATAAGTACTATCTAGTTCAGTATACTAAAGCTGCATTCAATGTAGACTGCTCCAATCATGGTTGGGTAATGTAGTGGGGATAGTGCATGATTTTCTTGTACTTTGAATTGCTAGCATTGCATCTCAAGATATGTAGCTCTCAAAATTTTAAAAAAGTCAATGGAACAAAATTGTCATAATGTTTTTGCCACATTAAATAAAAAGAAAAACGTGATTTCAAATATGGCAAATTTTAACACAAGTTTATAGTTAAATTTATAAATCAAAAAGAATAAAGAATGAAATTTAAATATATATAATAATTATCTATTGACTTTTTTTTTTTTACATTCAAATGTGTTTATGAATGTAACTTCACTAAGTAAGCAATATATATATAGTACACATTTTAATTTTATTAATATAATTTTTTCACTCCAGAAAGTATAAATTAAGTGTGACTGGTTCAAAAAAATTTTAAAGCAATAAAGTCCATTACAAAATAAAAGTACCTAATGTAATGGAAAACCTAATTTGATTTACAATATCAAATGGTAATTTAAAATCAACTCAAGTACTGTCCTGAATGAGGCAAAAGTGGCAGATTCCAGAACTCAAGATCTACAGATCACACAGCTCTATCTTTGTTGTGAATATCTTAATAGCAACATTTCATAGTCTGTTGGTTTTTATTAATAGATGGGACTTCTTGGTACATTAATATAATGTGGAGAATTTTCTTCCCCCCCCTAAGTCATGATGAGGTGTTTATCAGAATAAAAATGAATTCAGTTTTTTTTTTTTTTGAAAAAATATGTATACATTCATATGTATATTTTCAGTTAACACACACAGAAAAATGACATATAAAAATATGTGTAGAGCAGCTGATTTAATTTTAAAATTTTACTTACTAAAATTCTATCTTCTTGAAGTCTAATATAAGCCATTATAAAAGCCTGCTAGGAGTGAAAAAATAGATGGGTATAGCATGACAGCTTTGAAAAAAAATATTCTTTCAATTAAATAACTTTCTTTCCGGCCAAAAAATAGTTATGGTCATCAATCATAATTTCTTTTGGTTATATTATGTTTCTGTTTGAAATACTGCACCCAAGAATGATCAAAGTCACAATTTTTAAATGTTATTTTTCAATAATAATATACATGCAAGATTAAGTTTTCTTCAACTCCTGCTGACCCTTTATCAATTTAATATCAAGTGCACTCATGCTATAAACTTAAATGATTTCAAAAGAGAATAGCGAAATTAATTAATTGCATTAATTAATTTAAATAAACAATTTTGTTGTAGCCATGGTGTTTACATTTAAACGTATTTCCTATATCAATAAAAACAATAAAATGAATTCAGAGATTATCATTAATTTTATTTAGTTAGTGGATTTATTTATTTTATAAATATTAGAAAATTACTCAAGCAATAAAAAAAAAAAAAACATCTCTCAGTTAATAGCAAAGGCTAATTTAATATTTCTAAGTTTTTGCTTTTATCAGTGCGCATCTTTCACCTTTAGCTCAATCCTATCATAACCATCCATCAGCCCGAAATCAGACCAATCTCTCATACTATGTATTAGAAGCATACACTTTTCAAGTAAGCCATATAGCGCATAACAATTTAACTTCACGTGCGCATTATTTTTAGAGATACTACATATTTAAATATATTTCAAACTTCTATTCCTCACACATTAGTGAAATATATGATCAAAAATATGTGAAAAAGATAAATGATCTGTACATTTCGTATTGAACCAGCACTCATCACTTGGCCCATATTCATAAATAGGATAATTATCTATGTGATTTATTGTGTGTGCTCACAGCCATCTAGATGAGAAAAGCACATAAATTATCATAAATAAACCTGAATCTGTTGATAAAAATCTTGTAATGTTCATAAACATCTGAAAAAAGAGAATTTTGCAACAAATTTTATTTTATTTATGAGATTTCTTGAGTGAACATTAATTAGATAGATTTTGACATAAGACATGCCTTAGGTATATAGAGTGAGAGATTTGGAAAATATATATATTATCTCAATTAAATAACTGTCATATAAAAAAAATGGTTATGGTCATCAATCCTAATTTCTTGGGTGTATCATATTCCAGAACTACTTATTAACTTTTCTTAATTATAGTGAGACAACTTGTTTTCTAATGTCTGGTAGAAGAATATATAAAAGAATAAAAAGATACTGCAAGGGGGTGAACTTGATGGCAATATTTAATTGTATATCTGGAAAAATTGGTAAAAGCATTTTTTCTCCAAACATGAGGATAGTGTTCAGAATGAGAATACACTAGTGTTACTTGCATCACAACCTAAATAATGCCAGCTTACAAGAGATTATTTTTAGGAATTATTTTGAAAATTAATCTTCGATAGATGAGCAAAATAAATTAAGCTCTCCATTCCAAGGTTATTTCTAAAAAGCATGGGGCAGACAGTTATATGTCTTGTTTACAAGACACTTCCCTGTTGTTTAGATGAAAAGTTGAGCACATTATGTTCACGGTTTGTAGTTAGAAGAAAGGTCTCGGTCTAAAAATTATTTCCAAATTTTTCAATATCCTTATTATGAGAATTTTCTATTTCTGAAAAGGATCTCTTTAGTGAGGTCCAAGGCAATGTTATTGGCATAAATAAATTTTCTGTATTAAAGTTGGTAAGGTAATTGAATCGTGAGATCATTCTATAAAATTTTGTATCGGCTATCATTAACATTCAAAAACACCAGAATTCACAATAAAACTCCATAAAATATTCAAGACTTGAGATTCAAATTTCAAGTATCAAATGGACTTAGGTTTTGTTTTGTTTTCAATTTACTGACTATAACCAACATAGCTAATCATCCAAACATTGGTCAGTAAACAGATATTTAATCATTCTTTGAAGAATATAAAGTAAAAATAATCAAATGGTCTATAGCTCAGGGATTCATGAAGAAGTTCAAGCACCAGAAATGATAGAACTGGGATGTAATCCATGGACTTTGAGCCTCGCTATAATGCTATCTCCAGTTTATTGAAAAGACTGCTGGAGAGTTTTTGCTCTGCAGTGAACTATAAACTACTTTTCCCTGTTATGTAAATAAAATTAGAATGCTTAGCAAAATAAAAGATTAACTTTTTATCATGATTAATTTAATTATTCATTTAAAGAAGTGAATAATTGTTTTATATTTTACAAAAAAACATTACTATTAGAAAAATAATCCAAAAATCAAAATATGTTAGACAGATGTGACAAACTGACAAGTCATTTAGAAAAGAAATGCATTAAAATACACGTAGTTAAAAAAAATTTTTTAAGTTTTCTAAAAATGTTCTTATTCATTAATTAAAGCAGCTGTAGACAACATGTTTCGTGAGTCAATAAATGACTTTTAAAAGAACAGATGTATACTAGTGCAAGTATGTCTTTTATAGGTGGCGTTGCGTACAATAATGCTTGAGAGATTCCTGATTCAGAGAAATGAGAATCCACAGTGCATCACATCACAGCATTTTTCAAAATGAAAACACATATCAAATTTTTTTTTTGCTAAAATTATTATCAAAATTTTTATTTCTTGTATCAAATTATGAACTATTAAGTTTTTAACAACATTAATTGGTCAGTTTGTGATTGTTATTACAAATGTGTATTTATTAATAAATAATTATTTTTCTTTTTTAATAAAATTGTTTTAGAAGAAACTTTATTCAAGGAAATACATATCTACAGATATTTCAGTTTAAAGGAGAGAAAATATATATATACAGATATTTCATTTTAAAAGGAGAAAAAAATAATACAAAACTAATCAAAGAATACCACAATAAGTATTTTCAATAGCATTCACTAAATTACACTATTACTAAAAACATTTACAATAAAACAGAAAACAAAATACATCTCAGTAGAGGTTAGAGCACTGATGGACAAGTGATCAAATAACTACGAAAATGTCTGATGGGGTAATTTTTTTATCTCTTTGTTTTGTCTCTAATTTGTTTTTAAATGTGTTAAAATTTATTGCATTACTATTGTAAAGATAAGTGCACCTTGTGTACTATAATGCATACAGTATGTCCGTGAAAAAATTAAAAGATTGAAGTGGAGTTGGGCTGGACATATTGTTAGAAGAGATGATAATAGATGGACAATTGAAATTTTAAACTGGATTCCAAGAGATTGTAAAAGACCCAGAAAGAGACCACATGTGAGATGGATGGATGAAATAAGAAAGTGTGCAGGGGTGATGTGGAGAAGAGAAGCTAAAGATCGGAGAAGATGGATTAAACTTGGAGAGACCTTCATCCTGCAGTGGATTGATAATGGTTGATAATGATGATGATGATGATGTCCGTGAAGCAGGCATTTGGAAAAGACTCTATAATTGAACTTATAGTGACATTCATTTTCTAATAAATTTTTGTAATATAAGATTGAGTATATTGTAGGCTACACTTTTGGTTCTCTTCTTATCTATAGCACAACTCACATATAGTGTTAATATTAAATGGTTTTTTCTTATATCTCATGAAATATAATGTTGGTAATGACTACCTGTTTGTTCATTTTGATTAGAAAATGGAAAAAATTGGGCTCGAGTGTCCAATATTTAAATCTATGTATTAGCTGCTTATTATTAATGCCTAGCATTGGCAAGTCTAAGTTAAATTTTGTGTTTGTGTATAAAGTACATATGTATTCCAGTAGCACCATTTGTCTTGTTGGAAAGTTATGTTAGGGTTAGATATTGATTTAAGAGATTCTAAGATTGTATGCAGATATTTTGTAAATGGAGGTTTGTCTGTAGGTGTTATTTTAAGATTGACTTCTAAATGTGGGTATATTCTTGGCATGGAAATTAAGATTATTAGTTTTTTGTATTGTAAATACATGAATAGAATGTAGTCCTAATCAATTTATGTTGCTATGATACTACATTTGCCTGAGTAAGATGGCCACTATTTTTCTTCCCCATAAAAGTTTTCTACACAGTAAATAAATCTTTGATGTAAAGAATTTTTTTGAAGACTATAATCAGTGTATAATAAGTAATTTTTGTTATAATCAGCATGCTTATAAGTGATACTTTCGAATATAGACAAAGATATGCTTTTGAGAAGGAAGATATGGTCTGCTATGTTTTGTATTAGTTTGTTTCGTATTTGCGTTAGCATAGCCATGTAACTCAAGTGAAAGGGAAACCTAAATAGGCTGTAGGAAATATATTTGTATGTGTTTTACCTGTGTATATATACCATGCACATGTTTATCAAATTGAATCAAACTTTTTATCCACTTTATGGTCTTATAATAATGAAATTCAAATTTGTTTATCTCTTCAAATCTTCCTGTTTATTTTTTTTTATTAACATAAAAACAGTGTTTTTATTTTATAATATATATATATATGAACTCTGTTTGTATCAGTTGTATAAAATGGAGTGGATAATTGAATGGAGCTTCAAAGTCTGTGTTCAAATCCTCTCTAATTATATCTAGCTATAAGTATATGTGTATATATTATATTTGTATTTAAATATCGGCCTGTATTCTGCCCATCCCTCTTCTGCATATTTAAAATGGTCTTAAGGTCCTACATATTAGGGGTCAGAATGATTTACGGTCAAACATGGATATGTCAAAAAAAATTGGCCCATCCCTCTTCTGTGCATTTAAAATGGTCTTAAGGTCCTACATATCAGGAGTTAGAATGACTTGTGGTCAATATGAGTATGACAAAAAAAATTAGCAGACAAGGGCTTTGAAAATGCCATCAGATTTTCAATGATATGGATAGCTTAAGAGTTGGGGTGGAGAAGATTGAAGCCTATCCATTAAAGTTTGAAGATTTTCTATCAATATAAAAACAGAGCACTGATCAGATGTGTGTGTGGAAGATGATGATCCAGACCAATGAATAAGTGCTGGTTCAGCACGAAATACATATGTTGGAGATCATTTATCTTTTTCACATGTGTGGTAATGTGTATCAGCTGTATAAGGTGGAGAGGATGACTGAAGGAGTTTAAAAGTCTGGGTTCAAATCCCCTTATTTTTTTATTTTAATGTTTAACTTTTATATAAAGTTATTGTAGCTAAAACATTTGCATGTTTTATTCTTCCTCTAATCTGATCTTTGTCAGATAAACATCTGTAAAATCTATTTCTTTAGGACAACATTATACAATTTATAAACTAAAAATGTATTACATTCTAATGCAAAGATATTTTTTGTTGAAACTTTAGAAACAAAAATAAGCATACTATCAAATATAGAGGAAGTAAAAAGTATTTATATTTTTAAGAAACCAATAGTTATGAATGTAGGAGAATGGGGCCCGACATTAATAATTAGTAGATAACTGCCAATTTATTTCTCAACAATTATAACATTTCAGTCATAATGTAATGAAGGTAATGTGCATATGTCCTGGTGAAAAGATGACACCTCCAACCTTCTAGCAGCAGCACCTCTGAACCAACATTATATAGCCATGTCTTCTTACTCTATGTATATCAGAAAATGCCAAACTCAAAAAGGTATGACAGGTTCAGGCTTATGAAAAGTATGACTTCTCTACCTTTCCCAACAACAGAGTAAAAACTGCATTATATTACAAGTGTATTTTTTTTATTTTTACAGACAGTAAAATAATATTCATCTAACTGACCCATATTAAGCTGAGTTGGAAGTAATTGAAAACTAATTATTATGTTGTCAGAACCAAATAAATTAGCTCAATTAGATGTTGATTTATATTGAGCTAATTCATTTGGTTCTGGACAACATAATAATTAGTTTTCAATTACTTACAACTCAGGTGAGTTTTTTTATTTATTGCAGCAATTTCTCATGCTAAAAATACAATGAATTACACATTGATTTATTTTAATTCAAGATAGTTAATTTTCTGAAACTTATTTCCAGATTTAATTGTAAAATGATAACCTTCCTATAAATTAGGTTCATTTCCACAGCAAATGATTTTGTAACCAGGAAATTAAAATTTTTTTGATGATCAACATTGATTATCTCAAACATGTATGAACTTACCAAGAAAAGTAAAGAAAAGCTTCTTCAGCCTGTGCAAATCCTCATATCTACCCAGGAAATTAGCAAGCCAATCTTGCAATTTATATTTGGATTCTTTTAGTTTGTGATCTTTTATTTCTCAATGACTTAATATTATGTCTGATTGAAAAAAACTCATTCAAATTGCCTGGATAAAGATAAGAAATAATATTATTATTCCCTTGGAATGGCAAGTTGAAATATGACATAATTCACTAAACAAATATTATTAGACCTTACATCTATTTATCATTTTTAAGTTGAAGTTTAATCTTTTTTTTTTTAAGAAAAGTAATATTAGGTTCCAAATGATCTTCAAACTTATATATCTCCTTCCTGGAGTGTCAAATTGAGAATTTGACATGATTCATTATACCATTAAGCACCATCAGATCCTGTATCCATTCTCACTTTCTTCAAAGTAATAGTAGGCCCCATCTGATCTCCAAACTAAGATATTGCTAACACAGGTTAGTAATTACACAATGTTTTGAGTAGTATTATTCTCCACTCTTCTTCACATGTTGCTGGCCTAACCAGTGACAAGGTTGATAAACTTCTCAAAATGCAGAAGAAAGAGGCATCATTGGCTTATCTTTAAGCTTCAGTTCTTCAATGTAATGTTTGAACTGTCAGTATGCATTTAAGTATGTGAAACTGACATTTCAAAAAAAAAATGCACAATATCTTTATGCATGAATTGTTTAGCTCACAAATAAACATAATGAATAATGCAATAACAAGAATAAAACTCTGGAAAGTTGAGAATGCTTTACATAAATGCAATTAATCCTACATTTCCCCCCATCGCTACAAGTATTCCCCTATTTACTGTAGACATGATGAGCTTACCTAGAAAAATATCAACATCTATTAAAAGGCTGGCACTTGTAATTTTAATGCCAAAGTCAGGTATCTTCCTTCTTTCAAAGTTACATCAGAGGAAAAGTAATGAATAAATTCTACCAGAACATCTGTGGATTCCTTAAGAGCTAAGATAAATGCAGGGGAATTCTTTAAATCACTTTACATTTTGTCTATAATATTATAAATTATCTGGTAGATATGACCCTCTTTAGTGTGGCATGAAGATGGTGTTTGCACTATTAATTATTGATATTTTGTTATTTGAATGTAACACTGCAATAACTTGGAGCTATATTCTTCTTAATATTCTCTTCTTAACAAATTCATTAGCAGAGTATAGGTATTAGGCAGGAACAAAATACTAACAAAATTATCTTACAATTTCAAACATATCAGCATCCTTACTACATGCTGTTAACAGTGTTGCTAACTATTTAGTAATACATAAAATAATTGAATGGTTTTTTACTGGGGAGTTCATAAGAAATGATAACAGAGTGCTATCTATAAAGCTTAAACTCCAGAATATTGATATAATAGGTTTACTACACAACAGATTCATGTTTTACACATCAGGGGGCTACCAGAGCGATACTGAAAATAAATTTAAAAAATTCACACAAACAATTTTCATTATTTGCGAATTCAATAAAAAAGCCAATTCAATCCAACAAGTTTCACTAGGTATTATTTTCTAACAATTTATTTTCAAAACATTTTTGATTTTTAATTAAAATTGACAATTTCTATTCAAAACAAACACAACTAATAAGCAGAAGAGCAGATATTATATTTTCACAAAATTTGACACGTGGATATAGTTCATTGGAAAAAAGAAGACCTCCTGATGTCAAATGACCAGATATTTACTCGTGCATCATGGCTATCAAAGCAATAGATTTTGACAAAAAATATAATTCAAATATATAAAGTCATATTTGCCAGTTGTTGAAAACAAAAGCATGGAAGGCATTTTCATTGCAGGATCAAACCACCCACACAACTAACTGTAAAAATTATGAAGCTCAAACAGACTCTGGGTATTTGACTTGAAAGTCAGATTGCTGATATTTGTGTGCTGCACTGAGATAAGAATATTCTGCTCCCACTGTTGAAAAAGAATGTGCATCTCATTCAGTCATCCATTCTGACAAATCAATCTAAGAGAATCTAAATATGAGGGGATTCATAACTATATTTTTTTTACAATAATAAAAAGATAATTAAAAGAAAGTAAATTATTGCTATAAACTTAAATATGTCAGCAATCAGTTTTTAGATATCCATGCAAAACCCAATTTGTTTTGAATATTGTGTTCTTTTTCTATTTTTGTTTGTGATATACTGTACTAGGTTCAATCATTCTTTCATTTATTACAAATTGGAATGTTAAAAATATTTTACAGATAAATGCTAATATTAAAAAAAAAAAAAAAATTAACAATCACAATGTATCTGTATTTAATATTGTGAGTGTATTCTTTTATTAATTGGTTTACTTTTAACCATTTGGTTTCATTGGTTCAATCTCTGAATGATACATATAAAAGTAAAAAATTCTCAAAATTATTAAATCAGCGAATGATTTCAATAATAATATTTTTTTAAAAATGCTCTATACAAATGTATATAATATACACTTTGGAAAAGACATTATCTGCATTAAAAGTACCATTGAAGATTAATTACTTCAGATACCAACAATGAAATTGGAATTAAATGCAAAATAGAACCTATTCTCAGTCACATTATATATTACTACTCACATTCAGTATTAAACATAACGGAAGTCATTTGTCTTTTATTGTATCTTTATTTATATG
Source organism: Epiperipatus broadwayi (assembly GCA_028023455.1). Classification (NCBI taxonomy): domain Eukaryota; kingdom Metazoa; phylum Onychophora; class Udeonychophora; order Euonychophora; family Peripatidae; genus Epiperipatus; species Epiperipatus broadwayi. The sequence goes on along the minus strand of JAQFVV010012394.1, from coordinate 14,756,028 downwards.
ATTGTAAAAGAACTGCTGAAGTGTTGATGTTATTTGATACATTATAAAGATATTACACATGGGGAAAAGAAATGTGAATAACTCAATGTGTGTGTGTTTAATTAAAAAATCAGGTATCTTTAACTGCGATTTAAAGTTTATATTTGCGCTAGAGATAATTATCTGAAGTGGATAGTTTCAAATTTGTGGAATAACTCAATGTGTGTGTGTGTTTAATTAAAAAATCAGGTATATTAATCTTTAACTGAAATTTAAGGTTTATATCTATGCTAGAGTTAATTCTCTGAAGTGGATAGTGTCAAATTTGTGGGTGCAGTGAGTCTGATATTTGTAAATTAAAATGTAACAATTCAACTTCTTATCTAGTATACTGTATATAGTAATTTAAAATGTAACAATTTACTATTGATAAATATTCTACATATAATAGAAATATATATGAGAGATAGTGACCTAGGCCAAGTGATGAGTGCTGCTGGTTCAGCACGAGATGTTTCTTGGAGATTGTCTTTTATTATATCTTTATTTATATGACTGTTGAGCTTGTTGGGGAATTGGTAATCCTCATTATTTATAACTTACAAGCTTAAGAGAATAGAGTCATGTGATCTATGACTCTTAATTTGCCTCTTTATTTATATGATTTTAAAAGAATCGTGGAACTGTGTAGGTTTTATTTGATATATTTATAAACATAATATACTACATTATTTTAAACAATTATTTTTTTCAAAAATAAAATGGTATAATGAAGTTTTATTACACAAAAATTTAATGAACAGTTATCCTGAAGTTTTCTTTTAATTAAAAAGAATACATTTCTAATTCAATTTTGCCTCTCCAATAGACATTACACCCTATGCAAATGCACAGGTTATACAATCAATCAAACTGGCCTTGTTATCAGTTACTTTCAAGTTGACATTGCCTTTATGATACTCACTCAAATAACACTGAGTTTTTAATTTAGGATTATTTTATTATATACTTTTTAAAACAGAAGTAAACAGATAGGAGAAAACAAGGCAAAATAGAAGGCAGTGAAGATAAATAAAATAGATATTCACAAACGTAAAACATCCAATTCTTTATGCATTTGAATGCAGCACTTTTATTATTTTTTGTTTGTAATTTTGACTGTTCTACAGTCTTTATCAGAGCTCTAAATATATTTTACTATAAATAAAAATTACTATTGTGAATTTTATGCCATTTTACATACAATATTTGTATTTAAATTTTTGTAAATAAATACAATCTTAAATAAATTATAATAGTTTTTTAAAACTATATATACTGTACCAGTTGGTTTTGTCTGTTCATATAACAAGATCTAGCATCTAGGCAAAAGTACCTAGAGTCCAATCATCATCATGCACAAGATACATAAGTCAGGAACACTCATGATGCCCTATTTGCCTATTTTCCAGATCTACCAACTTATGAGCAACAATCCCAATGACACTGATCTAATTTATCTCATTCCGCCGGCATCGCAAAGCAGAGACACAAAGAGACTCTAATTTGAAATCATATAATGGCACCCTTTTAGTATAAATATCATAAGTTTGATCTATTTAAAGATTGTGATCTTTCACGTTAATTATATATATAGGTCTAGCAGGAGATCATCTAGTCACAGCAAGCATAATTTAATAACTAAAATATTAATATTTAAATAAAAGAAACAATGATTCTGCAAGTTATGATATATATAAGATTTATTACTTTAAATAAAATATGCATAAATACTTGGTTTATATTATTTCATTAATCGTCATTGGTCTCTTTAAGTACACATAGTCTGATTTATATTTATATGGTAACAACAGGTATATCATATAAAATTTGTTTTATAACTTGGGAAATGACAAATTTTATTTATTACTTTATTTCATTGCGGTTAGTTCATATGCCAATAATTAATAAATACACTGACGAACACAGTTAATTTAACACTATGAGAGTAAATATCTTTGTGAGATACCAATCCATCCCCAAAAAGAACAAAATATAGCACTTGACCTAATATTTAGACTGATTAATTTTATTACAAAAATACACTTTACAGTAATAAGTAAACTACTCTCAGTTTATACTGAGTGAGAAACATGTGTGGGATAGTTCATTAACATATATAATATAATTGCATCGCAAAAAGACAAGCACATGAAACTAGTAAGAAGTATAATAAAGAAATCTGCTTAGTAGAATCATAACATTACGGTTTATGAATATTCATAGGTTTTATCTGTAATTAGAACAAAAAGGGTGGTGTGTACATGGTGGCATACTCCAGTCATGGATCCTTGCAGGTGCTTCCGAGAATACAGTGAAGAAATAGACTGATATGTCTGCAAACTTTGGCAGAATAGGTTCATGAAACGAAGAATGATCTGCTGTGAATTTAATGGGCTGGGCTTTTCCCAGAGCAATCCCATATCAAGCTAGTTCAAGCGACCAAATAAGTACCCAGAGGAGTTAAGAGCTTGGTTCTTGGACTTGGAGATACGAGATGGGGTTCGGCTTTCCGATGTGCCCGGGTAGAGTGAAGCACAAATATATATAAACGAGAGAGCCTGTATGCACACAATGCTTGGAACAACTCATATAAAACTTCAAAAGAATACTTAATTAATTACTACCTATACATTATAGAATATCCCACATAATGGTATGACTTAAATACTAAACAGTACAGGAGAGCTTAAATTTATTAATAAAATGACAAAATATTGATATAGAAATCCCCTTTCCCTGTTACATTAATTTATATATGAAACTTCCCACAATGTTAATGAATATGAGAATTTGGTTATAAGTGCTTTATATTATAATAAACATAATTAGATATATACGAGTGAGGTGGTGGTTATTGATTTCAGAATAAAACAGATTTTATTTCATATAACAAATTTGAGTTTTTAAGATTAGCGCTTATTATTTAAATAAAATTTAAAAAAAAAAACATTTCTTAGAAAAACAGATTTCTACTCTGTTTTTCTACAATGACATTATGAGATAATTTGTTTTCCCCAAATTCACAAACGCTCGCTAAGATATAAAATAACAAGACTTGTTTAAATTAAAGTTAATTTAATCACACCATAAAGTAGAGAGGGGCAAAAGAAAAATGAACATATTTGCGAATGTGAGGAATTATTGGCATATCATTTAAATATATAAAATATAAAACATAATAAGTCGTAAAATGTTATTGCCGCATGAAAGTGAAAGAAAATATACTTATTTAATAGAGGCTCAATGATAAGATAAAAAATTAAAGGTTATATAAAGTTAAGTACATGCTAATCTCAGGTAAGTAAATTACAAATTATTTAAACGAAATATTTAATTTCTGGTCAAAAGATCAGCTGATAGAATATCATTTTAAATTACAGACAGGCTTATGAGAAATATTTATTGAATGCTGAACTTAAGAATTTAAAGATTAGGCAGTGGCTTGGATTCTTTACCTTGGCAATTAGTAGCGATTCTAGGTGATTGCAGTGTCCATTGGAGTTGGCAAACTAGATTTAGTTAGATTCGGTTGGTCAGGCAGGTAGCATTTTCATTATTCAGTTTTTAAGTACATTGAAGTTCATGAGTAGTGGGATCCTGGGCAATGAGTGCGGGAAAGAGCATGTTGAATGGCGAGAAAGGTAAAATTTTTCACTACTCATGACACATTCAATTGCTATAATGACGAGCATAGATTATATTTATCATTGTTGTTTTATAATTACAAGTTTTTCTCTGGGATTCAAATCTAGCAGTATTTATATTATTTTCAGGTTATCTTAGAATGTACTTTAGTTGCTAGACCTAAGGCACTTTATGTACTTGGCGGACCTGGAATTTGCTGACCGGATGCACTTTTTTGTCCATGTAAGTTTTAAAGTCAATGCAATCCTGCTAAGAATTTTTCAAATGATTGTTTTAAAATATAATCTGAGATTTTAAAACAAATTTGAAATGGATAAACTTTCCACTAATGGACTTTTACATTACTGTTATAAAATTATAACTTTTTAATTTGGACTAATGCCCTTCCAGTTAATTGATTTAATTGCATTTGAGAATATTCAGTAGAATTGCATCATCTTTTTTTCTGGCCGCCATTACTAAAATAAATTATAAATATAATTTTAAAATACACATTAATATAATACATTTTGCTTTTATACATATTTTAAAAGTAATCTCCCATGACTTATAATATGTACACATCCATTACGCACGTATACGAATTAAAATAAAATCAAATATTTTTTTTATTAAAAGTAATTACATTAAGATATATATCTACGTCAGTTATTATTTTAATAGTTAAGTGAAAAAAATGTATTAATAAATACATATATATGTGTAAGGATGGAGTTTGAATATGGTTTGGTGGTGGGAGATTCTGAGTGGGCTGTGAAGCTCAATCTGAATATCAGATTGACTGCTTCAATACATGTTTATGGAAATTGATCTAATTGACTATCTACATTTCCATTTTCACTTTAATTTATTCTTTAAACACTACTTTGATGTTATGAAAGAATACTGGTATGACTAATCGATTAAATGAAGATTCTTTTGGATTTGAAAAGGGATTTATTGTAATTTATAAATTCAAAGTGGAATCTAAAATCTTTCATTACTTTTCATTGAGAGGTCTTTTTTGTGTGCGTGTGAACTTTTGGTAGTATTTGTCTTTTCAGTTAATACAACTGATACATATGACCACATACATGTGAAAAAGATTAAATAATCTCCAATATGCATATTTCATGCTGAACCAGCATTTGTCATTAGAAAACTATTATTTAGAATTTACAATAACATGAATAAGCATTTATTTTATAACGTCTTGCGTGCGATTATAATTACGATAGAATGACAGCCTGTTAAGCTAATATAAATACTATATCATGTGGTTGTTCGAAGGTATTCATTTATTAATAATATTCTCACAGCGTCTGCGCAATTAGCTTAACAAGCTGTCATTCTATCGTAATTTACAATAACATAAAACAATCACAGATTTTAAAAAGTCATTAAATAGGGGTTTTTGGTTTGTTTTTTTTTAAGGAGAAATAAACAACAAAATATGCTACTGTATAGGGTAACAAAATTCTTAGGGCTAAACCTGGCTAATAATAATAATAATATATTTACATAAAAAGATATGTCTGAATAATTAGAGCAAAAAATGTGATTTGTCTTTAAAAAGATGACAAAAAAATAAAGGATTTAAAATAAAAGCAACTAAAAAAAACGTTTTCTATTACACAAATTTATTTATATACAGGGTAATTGCAAAACAAAGGCATGAAACATGAGAATCATATGCTTATATACAAAATACATAATGTGAATTGTTTACATACAAATATTCATTATAAACATCACATGACCATCACCTCTTATGCTTGTGTATAACTTGTTAAAACAGGCAATATTCACTATCATGTAGGTTTGAAAACATTAAGGTGTTGTCAGTTTAAGACTCATAGTTTTGTAGTTAAATGGAGATAAAAGGTGGTTGCTGGAGGGTTGCATTAGATCCTAAGATCTAGGTGCAGTGCTCTCAGGTCCAGGGCTCCTCACTGATGAAGGCCACAAGCCGGAAACTAGTCTGGGGATATTGGATGAGTAGGCATTGGATGGGGATTTTATGCACAAGCCTTCTGGCATCCATTGTTTACTCTAGCTTGCTGTGGGTGGCATAGTGAGTATTGCCTGTTTTTAAACATTCATTATGTTTGCCCATTGCATTTCAATTTAAATATACAGAAAACTCACAAGCATTTATGATTACTTATGCATAATAAGACATTTATTTAGTCATTTATTATAAAAAGTGAAATTAATATTTCAGTGAGATTTTGATTGTTATTTTTAATTATTTAAGAAATTTACAATATACTTTGGAAAAAATAACTCCCAAATAATTGCTTGAGGTAATAACATTCAGTGATCAGATATTTACTATAAACATCAAAATATTACCAAAACATTTTATGATAATGAAAAAAAGTATATTTAAACATACATGTGCACAAGTGTATATATAAAATCAGAATTATATATTAATATAAGTAAACCGATATTAATCAAAATCCTGATTCCATGACCTTTTTAAGACTTAATCCCCCCACTACCACCAAATTCGACAAAAAAATTTAAAAAACAAATTTTAGTTTTTATAAGAAAGTATATATTTATATTATTAATAATAACAATAGAAAACTTTAAAGAATACCATAAATATTTATTATTAAAAAAATAAAAAAGATTTGAAAATTTTTATATTTGATCATAAAAGTGGAAAGCAAAAAATGGGCTCAACAATTAATAGATATATGATGTCTACTCTCTCAGGAGTGCTGTTACTGTTATATACTCAATTTAGAAATAGTCATATGACCAACCCAGATTAACTTGCAACTTTTAATTTCTAACTAAAAATAATTAGAATTACATTTAGTAATCCAATACCGAATGACTAGATATAAGCCAGCTATCCAGAAAAATCTTATGATATATGAAAAAAATTTCCAAGTTAAATTCATTTCTGAAATAATACAATGTTACTTAATAATAATTATATATTGGTTAGAGTGATTCAACCAATGCATTTGATTCAGTTAATCAAAAAACTTTACGGAAATGTTGAAATTAACTGACGGAATAAGAGTAACAGTTATTGCTGCAAATGAAAAATCTGAGGCATTTGAAACAAAAACACTAACATTATTTCCTATTTGTGATATCAGTCTTGGTAAGAATTTATGTAAAATTTCATAAAGCAAGATAATACAGGTTTGATAGTGGAGTCTTTAATCTGAACCAATTAATGCAATATCTTCCTGGTTCTAGATTTATAGAATAATGATGATTGTGCAACTCTTGCAGATTCTAATAATTTGATAAAGATCTTGGTTTGGTAATTAATCTTTGGAAGAAAAAAACAAGTTCATTATCACTTAGAGATAAATGAAAAATTTTAAACACCTTGGCAGATTTTTGAACAAAAGGATAGATTTGGACATTAAATACAATGTGCAATTGCTGCACTTATTGAGTTGTTAATTTGTCCAATGTTTTTGTATGAGATGATTCACAGATCCTTGCTAATTAACATAAAAGCATTAGTAAAATTTTATTTAAGGAAGCTCCAAAAGATTTTAAAAATATGATAGCATGATCATAAACTCAATCAATACATGCTTCAATTTGCTAGATAAATCAACTATTGTAATGGCATTCTTCTTGTTGTATTGATTAAATGAAATAAATGAATGGTAAGTCTTCCTTAAAAAAATATTTTACAATAAAATGGATAATGATTTTCATTGAAAAGGTAAATCTCATTTACATTTTAATGACTGTTTCAAATACATTCTAAACAGGTGCATATGATTTGAAAATAAAATACTATGATGACATTTAGTTAATGTGTTAAAATCTTTCAAAAACTAAAGTTCACTGCAAAGGTTAAAAAAGATCATAGCCATGATGAATTATAATTATTCACATAATTAGTGCAAAGGTATCACAAAATTCATCTTTAGCTATTTAGTCATTGTTTTCCAAATCCTTTTCATCCCTCAAGTCGGAATGGCTATGCAGTAATTGTTTACAAATATTTATGCATTGTACCTATTATTTCTGCATTAAACATAATAAAACCATAACTTGCTAGATAATATAAAAATTAAAATATTATTTCAATGGGAAAGGGGATGTCATTATTAATATAAGCACTATTAGACTCACTATACATTGAAATCAATACCTCAAGCATGGAAGCCAGTAATAATAGGAAATTCTGATTGAAGTACTTGAACTTTTATTATGAGTCACATGCAACTATTGCTTGAAAAAATAATGCCACCATTGCTTCATACAATAAAAGGTAAATGAGAAACTCACTGTAAAATAAATTATAATACACATTTCAAAGTAACTTCTTAACATGTTAAATGCTTCTGCAATATATATATATATATTAAGTAAGTGCTCATCTATGTTTACTAACATTACTTGCTACAAAAATTTATTACAAATGATATCTATGGTAAAATGAGACACAATAACTAAAGATATGTGGATTAAACTCAACCTGTTATCTCTAATTCTGAAACTCACACAACCTTTCAAAGAACAAATCCCATTACATATATATTTATCAAGATTATCATTTTTACAACTAAACAATTAAATTATTAACGATTGTAAAAAAAAAAAAAAATTTAAATTATCCATCATAAGAAATATGTATATTTTTTAATTCAAACAAAGCATTCAACAGTCTCAAAGAGTGGATATATTATTACATTTTACAAGCTGACCCTAGAGAATCACAGGCCCATTCTGTGGGTTTGTGACATCCAGATGCAAAATTATATTGCTGCCCTTACAAAAAAAATCATAATAAGATAATGAAATTTTCATATAATATAAAAATTTACCATGAAACAGATTATATAGTTAGATTCTAGGCCACTTGAATTCTATACACCCTCACATCATACCGTAGTGATCGGTGAAGTGTGCGCTATTTGCATAGTAACCGCGAAGCACAACAGTGGGCTGTAATATTTGTGTGCAATACCATTGTTCCAGGCACGTTTGATGTGGCCAAGCACAAGCTAAGATTAAATGAATAAATGGTCTAAAATATTTAAATAGCCATTAAAGAGGGGGGGGGGGTTATACAATTTATATAATCAATATTCGTTATAAATTGAGAGAGAACTGTGGCTATAATATAAACTCACACACACATGATTAAAGCTGATATTTAAAGGCTTAGAAATATGCATTTGTAAAATTAATTTTTGTTTATTTATTTATTTATTTTTTAAGAGAAAGAAACTCCAAAATGTAATTATAATTTTGAAGATTTTTGTGTTGTTTGTTAAAGAAATGCCAATACGTTTATTTACAATCTGTCAGTACATAGTTTTTTGTTTGTGAGTGCTTACAATCAATGTAAAAGGGAGAATTTAACATACTATTATATAAAAATAATTTCAAAATTGGAGTTTTAATGGATATTTTTCTCTTCAGTTGCATTTGAGCAAGGGAGGGGGGGGTGTCATTGTCTTAAATTTAGAAAAAGCCTAAAGGCATTCTGGTTTCCTATCCACTCTAAAATAATTTTATTTAGACAAAAAGAGTTTAATTAAACTTGCGATAATGCGTGGAGAGAGGAATGTTCAAGTTATGTAAACATTTTTTTTTGTTAAAAAAAACTTCGATTGTAATATTGGAATTAATAAAAAGTAAAATGATGTTATCATTTATTAAAATTGTCATCAGAGATATTGAGATCTGAATGGATATAAATAAAACTAATTGGAAACGAAATTTTTGAGATCACTTGGGCGATTACATTGGACTGTTTTACGAATCGGCTAAACCAATTAGTAAAACTAAAACCAATTCAATAAGATTTAATTATTTAATTTTTTGTGTCATGGAGGGGATACCTGAATTGAGATTGTATTGAGTAGGGATATCTGTTCTGAAGTTGCGAGAGGGCAGTTTACCTTTGCTTTTCAAAGAGAGCAGTTTACCTTTACTGTTCGCAGAAGGCAGTTTACCTTTACTTTTCGAAGAGAGCAGTTTACCTTTACTTTTCGAAGAGAGAAGTTCACCTTTGCTTTTCGGGGAGAGAAGTTCACCATCGCTTTTTCAAAGAGAGCAGTTCACTTTTGTCTTACTATTAAAAAGGCAAATGTTATTGGGAGCCTATTTCTAATTTTGGGAAGCTAATGCTATTCTGGGAAACACGCGAATTCATGCAACTTTTTAATCATGCTGATTCTGATACCTTATAAGCCGGAAGATTTATTCTAATCAAAAGAAAAAGAAATAATACTCATTCCGTCATTCTAGATCAACGGACATTAATCCAGGCCATCATTCAAATAATCTAGCAGTTAACCAGTCAGTTGATTCTAATGGAAGCTTAACTACAACACGCCATCGAAGCCTGCAGTTAACCTAGGATTCATAAAACAAGAAAGGACGATCTATAGTGTTTAATATCTGTTTAATATCCATCTCTCCAACTTAAAGATGCCAATCAAGCATTCGCCTGCATATAAAATGATTATGGAGTAGAAACCCACCTCAGCGTGTCTGTCCAGCTCCGTTCCTGCTGTCCCAACATAATGTAAAAGCCAAGATCACCAAACACCAAAGTGATGATGACTAATTCTACAAACTTATACCACCGTCAAGTCCAGCCCTTGTTGCAGTCGATGAACAGATAGACTGCCCACTCAAAAGCCATAGAAGAACGAAGCCTACAAACTTTGTCGGGTATACTATTATTTTTTGTATGTGTGTGTTTATTTTATAACAAGTTAATACCCATTTCATAAATATGTTTATGTAAATACGCAAACCAATACACCTTGTATGTAACATTAATTTTTCCTTAGTTGCTTAATACACGTGTGTGAGTTTATAATCCACAGAGCACTATCTCTCCCATATTAATTATTTAATATACTTTTATTATTAAGAAAGAAATTTCCTTTATTTAGTTTAACAATTATTTCGACAAGTATTTCCATATGCTTATAATTTATTTTATAAAAAAATGGTTTATGTATTGTATGATTTTCGTTATATATTTATTCAATTTGGGAACTTTGATTTTATATTTATGTTATAAATGGTAGGGGATATTGGGTTAATAAAAGATATTATAATTTTAAAGCGACTACTGCCATATATATATATTTTTTTATCATTTACTTTCTCTAACCCTCATATTAATTAGTTATGCGAGTTTTCCGATCCCCATTCTTTTAACTGAGTATAAGAGTACGCTCAGCTGGCGAATGGGATACCTTCTTACCGGGTCCTAAATGTTTATTTTTCACGAGGATACTTATTTATTATTTTTGTATGAGTAATTATTTATCGTGACATGTGCCCTAATGTTATTTGAACTTGCATATCCTTTCAGGAGGAGAGTTAAATTTCCTTCTGAGAGTGGCGCGAAGGGTTGGTTTAGAGTCATCCCCCAAAGGTATATAAGAATCAATCTTTATATAAGTATCTTCTGTGTCCGTAGAACTATTACGGTAAAGTCTTTGAATTTCTTCTTATTTCCGGCATGTCGCCATATTTCTTGTCATGTTCGATTTATGCGCATGCTCATATTAACGGAGTAAATGTTAACCGGTATACCACTTAGGACTGCTTAATGGCTAATATGAACAGATCTGTTCTATAGGCCGCATAAACGGCATATTTCTGTGCTTTTGCATGGAATCAGCTACATCAAACGACATGCGGCAGCTAACCGATGAGTACCGATAATTAATTTCTTTTAATATAATTTTTTTGTTATATTACACTTTTAAGAAACAAAAAAACAAAAATGAGATTTTTTTTTTTTAGTTTTAAGTTTAGTTGTGATATACATCCTGTGCATATGAGTTTGAATTATGAGATTGTTTTTATTTGAGTTAATTTAATTCTAGGGTAAGATTAATTAAAGAATCAATCACTAGATAGCTTTCCATAGCAATTTTGTAGCATAAATTTCTAACATTTGTTAATTAGACTATAATATTGGCTGCGTAAATATGTATAATAAAAGTGCTGACGAAACAGTTCCAAATACAATAAAGTTGTTTTGTCTCAAAAACAGCATGCCACATAATGATAGACCTAGTCTGACTGATAAAAACAATACAAATACCTAAATAACACCATAACAAAATAAAATCAGTTAATATCAGCAAAATCAAGTATTAATGCATTCAGTTTTTTAATTACTATTTTGATTATCTCTTAATTTAAATTTTTTAAGAGAAGTCATTTGTGCAACCATTAATGTGCCACCCAGGTGTATTGCACCCACTGAAGCCTGCACAAAATGAACATGAGCATACACTGATAATATTATTCAAAATACAAATGGTTACATTACTGTGAGTCTTTTAAAAATCTTTCAAAATGAAACTGTTCTCAAATGTTAATAAAACATACCAGTCAACAAAACATATCTGCAAACTAAAACAATTTCAATATCAAAAAATTTAAAAAATACTGTAATTGCAATTTTAAAAAAAAGTACAAAGAAAAAGGTAAAGAGGACAATATTTCACTCTGGAAACTTAATTATAGATTCTACAATATATACATGGTTGACATATATAAAGTCATTCTATAAATTCAAACATATAATGTAATTAAATAATATATATATATAATATAATCAGTCAATCTATAAAATAAATGAAAGATTCAAAAACAGATTAGAAGTCAACTAACATTTAAATTCATTAAGAACTGAGAAGCTATTTCATTATAAACAAAGGAAATATTGTTTTATAAGAATTGCAAAGTAACCAACAGAAATGATAAAAGGACAGGACTACCACTATTGAAAAATGCAGTTATAGTACCATGGACTGATAGTGACCAGCCAAAAAGAATGCAATTAGACAGAGAACATTAAATCCTAATAAACTTTATTACTGAAGAGTTAAAAAACAAACCTAAGGATTCATATAGACTGCATACTATTATTTAATAGGCTTTAAGGCATGTATTGCAATTAAATGTATGAAGAAAGAAAAGCTCCAGGTAATGATGGAATTATAATTGATATATATTAAAAGCAGGTCAAGAAATAGAAAAAATTTTAACAAAGTTATATACCAAATGTCTAAATGATAAAGATGTACCAGATGATTGGAAGAATGCAGTATTAATATTAAAAGGTGATAAAGAAGATATTAGAAATTGCAGACCTATCAGTCTTTTATCAGTTTTATACAAAATTTTTACCAAGATAATTACAACTCTTCTACAGAGAACATTGAATTTCCACAAACCAAGAGAACAAGCTGGATTTGAAAATGGTTTTAGTACAGTAGATCATATTGAGTTGCCATTATGCTTTGGATTTATAGATGATGAAAAGGCATTTGATTCTATAAACATGTCTTAAGTGATTAAAGCATTGGATCATCAAGCTATAGATCCAGGATATTGTCATATTTTAAAGAATATTTATAAAAATGCAATAGCGACAATTAGACTACATAATGATACTGGGAAAATCAACATTGAGAAGGGTGTAGGATAGGATGACTTCATATCTCCAAAACTTTTTACTACAATAAGTATTTTGTGGATTAAAATGGGAAGCTAAAGGAGTGAAAGTAAATGGAGATTATTTAAGTTATTTAGATTTTGCAGATGATGGACAATTGAAATCTTAAACTGGATTCCAAGAGATTGTAAAAGACCCAGAAAGAGACCACATGAGATGAATGGATGAAATAAGAAAGTGTACAGGAGTGATGTGGAGAAGAGAAGCTAAAGATCAGAAATGACGAATTGAACTTGGAGAGACCTTCATCCTGTAGTGGATTGATAATGGTTGATGATGAAGGCATGTATTGTATTTGATGATTTAGATATGTAAATAAATAAAATCTGATTTGGTTATACCATGTATTATTTTGTTTTAATATCCAACATTGTGATTAAATAACATTCATCCTTGTTAAGATTAAGGTCTTAATGAAGAACGGGTTACATATTAAGTAATAACAAGTTTGCGCATGAAGCAAAGAATAATCATTCTTTTATATATTTGATGGTTGGTCATTCAGAATAGATGAATTAACTTTTTTTTTTTTTTTACTTTCTTCAGTTTTACAATTAATTGATTCCAAGAATTAATTTTAGAAGAAAGAGATAAAATAAGTGGCCTCCACAAAGCTGAAATATTTAGATTGGCCTCCATAAAGCTGAAATATTTAGATTTGTTTAAACCACCCGATCTTTTCAGTATTTCAATAGACTCTCTCATAGTTCTTAAATCATACTTTTCCAAATTAACTAGTATTTTAATATTGTCAAAATCAGATATGTGACCAATTTGTAAAAAATGCACTATAAAAACTCAGGTAATTCATTTTTGATTGAAGACATTTTTATGTTCCCTAATTCTGACCCTAATATGTCTATTTCATTGACCTACATAACTTTTTGAACATTTTATTGTCATCATATGACTGTGAAAATATTAAACATATATATAGCTATAATTACTATTGTTAAATTTGTTAATAAACTACTATATACCTTACCTGAATTTTTGTTATGCATAAGGAAAAGATATAAATTTATATTCATTAGTGCACTACAAAAAGTAATCAGATAAAGTATATATTTTCATCTTCAATGCTGTATCCCAGGGGTATTACTGTAATACCAGCTGGGTAACATCGATAAATTTTATTTAATAAAGTAAAACACAAATTAAACTTAACGAAATAAGTTTATTCACGTGCGAAATTAACATATATTTATAAACATGACCAAAAAAATTAACTGCAATTAGAAATTATTTTGTAATATTAAAGTCTATGATAATCTGCAATTTATGTGAGTTGACTACTTCACATGCACAGTAATCTGGTATAGTTTGTATTTGTGTGTTAACTTTAATTACGTCTTCTCATACCATACAGATAACATAAAATCAATACTATGCTAACAAATATATATTCAACTTGCCAACCATCCATATTAGATCATTTGAGGGGGTATATTATTCCCATCCTGCATAATCAAACCTCATTAGCATATATTATCTTTTAATATATTCAAAAATAGTTGGTGTCATATGTATATTTTTTTGAGTACAATCATAATGAAGAGGAAATTTTATTCATGTACTGTCTATATATAATTACAATAAATAAATTTTATCATATATATATATATATGCAGATCATATATACATGCACAGACAGACTATTCAGCAAGGATTTCCCCTAATTGATTTATTACATTTTATATAAATTCATTAAAAAAATTAAAGCTAATACCAGAGAGGTATTAATATCATAATTTGATAATATTATTCATATGATATCATAAACTAATGATATATTCATTCAAGACATAAATCAAAAAACTCTTTAAAAAACTTTTTAAGATAAAATTGAATTAGTATATTCCCAGAAAAGTCTTCTCTGTGGCAAATATCAATAGGGCATATATATAATGTAAAAGATAATCAATTTAGATATTGCAGAAGTTGCACCCTTTATTATAAGTATTTAATGCCTTATTAATAATAATCTTTGCTAACTGTATTTCTTGAGCAAGACTACACATCTAACATAAAAAAAAAAATATAGAGATCATATGCTCTCAATAGATGTTCCAATAGAGGTAGAAGGATTAGAGATTATATACTCAAAGCTGACTGTCTATTCTGATAAACATGATGACTTTACTAGAGAAAGCATATTAAATCTTAAATTCAAAGACATAACTAAGTTTATTATTATCTTATTCTGTCATAGTGCCCTGTGCGATTTGATGCAGTTGTTAAAGCGTCCAATTTGAGATCGGGAGGTCGCAAAATCGATTCTGGCACTCAAACTTCTTATGAACTTCTGTGAGCAATAAAGCCATATGTGTTTTTTGTTTTGGTTTGTTTTTTGTCATCGTTGGATATAACTATCAAAACCACATTTCAAATATCTTTAAAATTTCTCAGAAAATTCTACAATTAACTTATAAAGTTTATGCAACAAAGGCATGTATATTAACTGATTTTCTCACCAGATCTATACAGAATTATTCTATTATCAGAAATGTTGAAAGATCTAAGATTGTTTTTATTTTAATACAATAAAACATAATTTTCAGTATTTTCAAATAGTCACTGTTTGTAGCAATAAGTGCCAACGAATATCCTAATCCTTTGTAAAATTAAACAACTCAAAACTTTGATAAATCCCAATTTAAGTTCTTTTCAAATTTCACCTAAAACAAACCAATCTTTTCTTCTTTTTTTTTGGAGGGGATCCGAAAACCAGAACTCCTTCTTCAGGATCTGAATTGATGTTCTATGCTGTTTAGCTAAACTTTAGGACTTGGGTTTCCTACATCGAATAACAAGCTGATATTTTCGGTATTCAATTATCAGACGTTTCCAAGCAGTTAATCATTTGGGGTTGTTTTTTTTGTTTTAATATAGTAATATCCACATTAATAAATAAAAAGACAGACGCGTGCATGTCTAAAAAAAGATAACCAGTTCTTTATTATTCTATAATAGTTACAATTAAATTGACAGCATACTTTCAAATATTTTTTCATTAAAATAGCGGGGGGGGGGGGTAAGAGCACATACTGTACGGGGCAACTGCTAATTTATTGTATTTTAATAAAGTAAATTAATTTCACTAGCAAATATAGCAAATTATCATTTTATTTTTTTTAACAACTAGTTATGTAATGAGTTTGTAGTTACTATGGAAACCACATAAATTCATAAAGGTGCCTTAAAGCAAAAAATTATAAGAAACACACCTGAAAACTGTCTGTATTTTTTCAAATATCAAACAAGTAAATAGTTTGTATTTTTCACTTATCAATTTTAAATTCTGCCTGACAAGAATAATTTATTTACAAAGCATCAAGTTTATCCAAAACAATTTTATTAAACATTTCTTTGAAGTAAATCTATGCATTCTTTTATTTTAAGGAATGCGTTAACAGGTGAAAACAATACATTCCTATAATAAAGCTAACGATTTAAAATCTTTCTACTGATTAAACAGTTAATGAGTTATATTAAAAATGAGTCTCAAGCGGAAGTAAATCACTTTACCCAGATTGTCTAGTTTCTAACAGACTAGTTTTTAGTGTTTGAAAAAAAAAACATAACTTAATTACAAAAAAAAAACTAAAATATATATGCAATATAAAAGGTTAAGAGATTAAAACAAATGTTCTAAAAATATTTACCTGCATTTATTTTGTTTTCAAAATACATCAATCAATTCTTTTATAAACTCGTGAATGCTCGGACAGATTATTTATTATAAGTGAAAGTAATCCAATAACCATTCTGATCACTAATAACAACATTAAAAAAAAAAAAAAAACTCTACAATACTCCTTTCTTAAAATAAACTCGGATCACGTGACATCATTAACTACCACAATTCTTACCTTTTCAAAAGTGTTCAGTTCTAATTCCATTTTGATTTGCATTAATTGTTCACATTCCTGACATACTAGAATGTAACCAGCTCTATGAATAATAATCACCTGTTTAACCTTATGACATTCACAATAAAGAGAGAAACAAACGTTAACTCTTTCTAGAGCTAGATCTCCATCACATGACCATTAAAAGAATTTACTTTGTGTAATAAATAATTTAGATCAATAATTTTTTTTTTTTTTTCGTAGTAAAAACTAAAACTTTTAAATTTAAAAAATTCTCATCCTTATTTAACAAAAATCAAAATTATGAAACAATCTACCCAATCTAATATATATAATAATAGCTTTACTCAAAACATTTTAAATTAAAAATACAGTGTTATTTTCAAAATTAAAACTTTATTTGCACCTTAGAGTAGATACAAAAAAAATCAATGATAGCATAAAATTATGTCAATAAGAAAGTTTCAATGTATACATATAAATGTGGTATGCAAACCATGTATATAGAAAAATCAAGTTGTATTAGATCAATAACATAGTCTCAAGAGCTGCATAAGAAAATCATGATAGGTAATTAAGGCAAGTATGAAAGAAACAAATATAAATAAAATCAAAGATTACACTAATGCCTTAAGGCAGTGCGTCATATGCATAATTAGCTAGGAATATAAAGTAAGTCAAACCTATATATAAAGTTTGGAAATTCTATTGATTAGTTTTAAAAGAATTTTATTTAGGGAGAATATTGGTTTTTTAATACATTAACTTTTTATAGTACATTGACTAAACAAGAGTCTATAATGTCACTACTGGGTTGATAGTGGATGATTTATGGAGATATTAATCCAGGGTATGGAATAAATCCTGTGGTTTATAGATTGTTGTCATCAGCTATCTGGAAATGTATTGGGCTTTGGAATTTGGAATAGATTCCAGGTTTCTTCAAATAAAAATTTGGAGGAAAGGGTCATGTCTTTATATTTGATTTTGTTTAAAAGAGAAATAAATAGACTGTCTGGGTCTGGTGGAGGAGTTGTGAATACTAATTTGCATCTCACATTCCAGATAGAGTGGGTGAGAAATACTGACATTCTTATAATTGGAAACTGTTTACTTTGTAGAGATTCTTTTAGTGAGAGGATTCTGTAAATATCAATTTTACTGTTTTGGAAGATTAAAAGTTTGATACTACCAAGTCGGGTACATGAGCGAATTATGTGGTCAAATGTCTCATCATGCCTCTTGCAGATTGGGCAGATAGGGTCAATGTTGTTAAGAAATCTCTTGTGGTGGAGGAACCAGTTGGTATGCATGGCTCCCAGATTTACTTTTACTAGGTAGTTTAAAAATTTAGGCTCTAAAGCTAAGAACTTGAATATTGAAGTAATTCTATGATTAGTGATGCCAAGCATTGGCAAAATTGAGTTGATTTCAGGGTTGATTTTATGGTGGGCTTCCCAGATGGTGATTTTTGTATTATATGGATTTTGTAAAGTAGATGTAAATTGATTGAGAAGCTGGAGAACCTGGTTTAGCCAGCATTTTTGAGGAGGAGGTCTGTCCGTCAGTTGAATGGCCTCTGATATATTTATAATTCCATTGATTAATGACTATCCTGGCCCAATTGCTACAAAACATAGAATAAATTTACTGCACAGTGTAAATTCAAAAAAAAAAAGACAAAACTTTTGGATATACGGTATGTCTTGCAATTGAAAGCAATGTATTTCCTCGGAAAGCATAGGAAATTACTGCCTGAATAATTAAAATGCTATTTAGAAGGCTGCATACAAAATTTTTACTAAAGACAATTATAGTTTTTGTACAAAAGACGCCGAGTTTTTAATAATCCAAGTTGAAAGCTTCCAATAAAATAAAATACAGGCAAAGAAATAACTTTATGAAATCACAAAGACTAAATTTACCTAACAAATCAATCTTATATGCAGCCAATGAGCTAATTAATTTCTTGAAGAAAAATATTTCCAAAAAACAAACTGAAATAGATGCTTTAATGTCCCATTGTTTCTAGAATATCACTTACTCTGTATATTAATTACTTCAAGGTTAGATAGCTTAGTTTAATGCAATGATAGAAACATGGATTGTAAAAACAAAAGATCCACTGATCGCAGCTCAATCTATCATTTGTTACCCAAAAGTTTTATGATCTCTAAATGATAAACCATTCTTTTTTATTATGATGAAAGTATTAATTTGAATTAAATGCTTTAAATTGTGGACAGAATATATATCAACTAAACTGTTTTCCATTTTATTCCCAACCTGCATGATTTAGTACAGTGATAGATTATCAGGTCCTCGGATAGATTCCAATGTTGTCACTTCTGGCACTCAAACCTCTTGCAAACTCTCAAGCAATAAATCCATTCAATTATTTTTTTAACCTTATCCCTGAACTTGAGGTTATTTTAGTTAAATGACTGAGTACTTGATTAAATGAAAATTTTTAATAGCAATAGATTACTAAAAGCATTAGAATTTATTAAGATTGCTAAATTATCAAAAGTGCAGTTATGCTCAATGCAGTATTAAATGCATAATTTAAAATATGTCTAATTTAAAATCAAAAAATAAATTTTACCTTTCAAATAAATAAGTTACTCACACCCAAATCATTCTTCATACAATTAGAAGCATAATAATTTGAAAACATATGTCCAGTTTTGTCTATTTGATTACATTTGCTATAGTTATCAATAAAGTAATGTGATGAAGAGGGTTATTTCCCTACTTGTGTATCATGTTTAAAACTACACCTACAAATATTTATGCAATATGGTACTGACATTTAACGACATCTGTATAATAGTTGTTCTAAAGGATTTAATAGTGATGAATTAACTAAAAAAATTGAACGATTTAACCAACAAAAACTAACTGAATTTCTTAAACATATAATAGACAAAATATTTAATAAAATATATATATATGTGCATATGGCTTTATTGCTCAGGAGTTCATAAGAAGTTCGAGCGCCAAATCTGCGAGTGCAGAATCGATCCTGTGACCTCCCGCTCCCAAATCAGCCATTCTACCAACTATGCCAAACTGTGCAAGACAAATATTTAATTATTCCTTTGTTGAATGGGTAATAACACTGATCAGTGATGCATCCATAATATATTTGCAACATTTATGTACATTTATAAATTACAAATTTTGCTTTCATAAATACTTGTCACTAATATATATATTATGTTTATCTGGTCCTTTATTCCTGCACACTATCTAATTACTAATTTTGCCAGATTAAAAATAATTCAGCAAAAAAAATCTTACCACTCCATCATCATATTTGTTATTAAAGCACACATATACTGCAATGTTTTAGTTAATTTTAATTTAATCAATGCAAAAAATTTAACCTTTGGTTTCTTTTTTTTTTTCTCCACTAATATTTATTTTTAAAATGTTATAAACTTCATATCAAATGATCTAATTCTCTATCATTAAAATATAAATTTTATACTGCTATGTAATTCATGGTGATGATGATGATATTAAAAATAACAAATGGGATCATAATGCTCACATCAGTTAGGCTTATTCCTTTATTATTATCTACATAAGGTGTTGTTTTTCCTTTTATTTTAAATGAGTGTATATACTTATTTATTGTACTGTGTTCATTATGTTTTAATATATATATATCCTCAAAATAATATTACAAAAAGATACATAAGTAAATTGTAACTAAAATAATAATATAACAGTTGTGAAATTGCAAACCCCCTCCCTCCTTTTCATAATTTTTATCAACATGGAAAATTGCTAGATTAATAGTACTCTATACATATATCTATGAACATATATTTATTTCCTTTATTACTAATAGTTACATCTTTATGAATATTATACTACTCATTATTTACCTATTTTCCATATGAAAAAGATAAATATGAAGTCTATAATTTTCTTTTTCAATAATATATTTATATCTTAATATGTCATCATCATCATTATTAAGTACCATCAAGTCATTGTCAACTCCTGACAATCAGAATGACCTAACATTAATCTGATTTTTAGATAGCTTAAAGATGTGCTAATTATTCAAATCATGGACATCATCAATCTCAAAAAAAATGATTCAAATGAAAATTACAAACATATAAAACTATGATCAAAAAGATTTTGGATAAAATTATATTGTTATATGCATAAATTAATATATAATATTTAAAAATTGTAACAATATAAATATCAAAATTTAAATTAGATAAAAATAACTTAATCTCAAAAAATGTATAGGCAATAGAAAGTAGTGGAAATGTAAAACTGTAAGATAAAACAATATAAAGAAAATTTACAAAACATCACATGATCACTATTTTCTACACTTACACAAGCTGTTATTAACAATAACAAACTCTCCAGACAGTAATACCATCTGGTAACAAGCTTTAGTAATCAATGAATACAGGATATTGGATGAGTAGGCACTAGATGGGGATTTTATGCACAAACCTTCCTGCATTCATTGATACTAAAGCTTGCATTGGGTGGCACTACTATCTAGAGAGTTTGCTATTGCTAATATAAAGCAAATTACTATGCCAAAACCAAATTGCATAGCATATTAAATGAATGTGTGAAATGTGATAAAATATATACTGGCAAGAAAAAGACCACACCAGAGTTATAAAAAAGTGACAAAATCAGTTCCATTTACACATTTCATAAATAATGAACACAAGGTCTGAAGATACTATAAAAAACAAGTATATATGAAGATAAAATTGAAAAATATTATTAATCTTTTCAAATAGGGACAATTGTTTTAACAGCACACAAAATTCTATACTCATATATGGAAAATAGATTAATAAGCAATACATTATTCATTAAAAATATATACAAGATTATTTTTAAAATGTTCCTATCTATGCATAGATTTATATATGATGTAAATATCAAAAGCTAAACTAATGAATAAAATTTTAAAAATTACATCAAATTCAAAATTAAGCAAACTAATCAAAAAAAAATGTAAAAACTAAAATATTATATAACCAATCAGTTTCACTGCCAAAGCACACTTCTCAATTGTTCTTTTTACAACTTGAGAAGTTCGCCTTGTCAGTGAAACCAATTAGTTGTAAAAAAATTTAATTTCTAAAATTTTCTGGCTAGTTTTGAATTTGGTTAATTTATTTAATATATTGATGTGTATGTAAGTGGGTATTTTTTTAAAAAAAATCATCCAATGGTTTGTTGCTTAGGAGATCACATGACTTTCTAACATAAGAAGTGACAGATTGAGCTCTGATTCAAGAGCTTTTGCTTTTTAAATATATCCCTATTACAGTGCTAAATCACACAGGACTATCCTTACATATACATATTCAAGCATATAAATAAGATATACATACATACAATGAAAACTCTTTGCAATATTTTTGAAGGAAATGGAGATCAAAATTATGAAAAATAAAACATCAAAAATTATAAATAGGAAAAATTTAATAAACATTATTTTCTAAAATATATGTGAAATACAATTAAGATTTGCGATTTTATAAATCAAAACATTCTACATTTACTACTTACAAAATATATATATACATATAGCTTTAATATGGTGACAATTACATATGCTTAAAAAAACAAAATATAATGATTAGATACATGCAGACCATATATATTTCTGTACAAATAATAAAACATGTAAAAACCTCTTAAAAATCAAGTTTAAAGATCTTAATGCATCTAAAGAAAATTTGAGAACACTACACCCTGAAAAAATACTTTTATTGGATTTATAACTTGCAAATCTTTTACCGGAATTCAAAATACAATGCATGCCTTTTATCATATGTTTATGATTGCATCCCTCCACAAAGTATTAAAAGGGAATAGAAACCAGTCCCTACCTTGCACGAAAGTGGTGAAAATTATACTATAGAAATATTATTCATTAAGTGGATAATCTCTAGTCTAATGAATGATTAATAAAAATTTTATCATTTTTATAAATTTTATCATTTTTATTTTTTGGGTAAATGAATATAACACACAGTAAGTACATATGTGAATATGCTCATTCAACTTATTACTAATAACTATATCATTATCAGCATCATCATTATTATTATTATTATTTTGGTTATACTATAATCTTAATATATATATGCACACTATACAAATGAAAAAGCATCTGTATTATATAAGTGAACATATTGAAAGGCAATGTATTTTACGGTTCAGAAAAATACTATATATTCCACTAGAATCAAAGCTTATCAAAAAAAATGAACTATTATATGCAATCAGGGCTCAAAATAAAATATAGCAGATACTGTGGCTTTATTATACTGATAAGTAATGTGTGTCAAATTTTAAGCAATGATGCAATAAAACTCACCAAATTGCTCTACCATTTTATATTCAATCATAAAGATTTTGATGGTAGCCTAATAGATACTTTTAAAAAAAATATAAATTGAAATCAAAAAAAAATGAATGAAAATATTTTTCAACCACAATAAAACCAGTCTAGAGGCATGTTAAACTATATTGGAAAAATTATTTAAACAAAAAACATTATAAGCAAAGATTTAATATTGCAATGCATATGAAAAGTAAAAAAAATAAAATCCATATCTCTAATAATGTAACTATATGACAAGAAGAGACCGTGTTTTTCCGTATAGAAAATCAATTGATATTGAAAGTGAACCAATCTATGTTGTTTTATTTCCAAACTGAGAATTATACAGATATTACAAAGTTATGTTGTTAGACTGTGCTAAATATAAGACTGAAAAAAAAACTTAGTGGAAATATTGGATAGTGTAACTGATAGTAAAACTTTTAAAATCCTAAATAGTTATATATGAACATATATCTTGAATTTAACAGCTGGTGCCATTGCAATAACATTGCTAAAATCATCATTTGCTTGGTTAAAAAAAAAAACAAGTGAAGATTTATAAATAAGTCAGTGCATTTATTATTAATAGAGAAAAGCAGCAAAATATGAGTTCTGAATTTCTTGACGCCCCAGTGCCATGAATGCACTTCAACAGTTTGCAATTTTATGTCAAAAAACAGAATCAACTTCTATTAATTATGTGTGTAACCAATAAATTTTATATATAATTTATTTTTCCATATTATTATCTCTCAATTTTTTATCATATGACAGCTAATTAGCAACTTACAAAATTCAGGTCGATCCATCTACCGAATAAAAACAATATTTATGGCACTGTGATATATACAATTGTCTAACTCTTTCAATTTATTTTATTCTTAGAGTTTTCAATAGCGTAGTTTGATGTATCCAAGAAATGTTCTTCTAAACTGCAATGGATATTTGCCATAGAAACAACTGTGGGCAGACCTTGCTTGGAAAAACATTGCATGAATTCTATTACATGTGTGATCATTTTCCATTCTGAATACAACTTTCCAGAAATTGTTGATGAGTGCTATACAAAATATGGATATCCATTTCAACTATAACAATACATTCAAAAATCTTCAGAACTCACAAACTAATGTCTGATAATTTCTTGATATCGTAGTAAATTCTTTGATCCTATATCTCATAAGGTATCATTTCTGAAATCCTTCTATTATAAGATTTTTAGCCTATGGGAGAGATAAAGCATATAATATAAAGACAGTCACATGCTTTACAATGGGAAGAAGTTTCAAGAAATCTAGTTTCTTTTATACAAATAGTCAGATCGAGCTCTCATAATAAATTCTGATCATCTATTTTGTCAATACCTTCTATTAAACAGAAAGTTGAAAAAGTAAACTTGACATTTTTTGGCTGTATATCTTGATCTAAAATTTATTTAAATTCATAAACATTTTCATTTTCTTCATGGAGATTAATTAAAGTAGCTGAAATATGAGAATTACCAAGATCTGTGAGTTTCATTGGGCTTTTCCATGATAGAGAAATGAGTTACAGAAGTTGAAAGATTGGTGTTCATGACATATTGTACTGCATATTTACTTTAAGAAGAGTGGTGTAAATGACACTTATTTTGCTTCTCAGTAAATATGTGTTCCAATTTTATTCCTTGGAAGTGGTGCAGAAAAATTAATAGGTAGAGAGGACATTACTATCAGTATTATGAATTGTTTTTTATTTACTTCATTGTTTATGTAGAATACATTGTTTATATATAGAATTATTATTGTTGTTGTTTTATTTCTTTTCACTAGAGTTTGTGAAAGAGATTTATCAATGGCAATATTAGAAAGCATGTGATTAGTTTCGATTCCTTTTTATACAGCTCTCCATATCATGACATTGAAAAATTTAACATTCTTCTTAAACTTAATGTAATTAGATTTTTCTGAAATAATGTTATTAACATTCATAACAACTCATTAAAATAAAATTATTCATCAACAGCTCACACACACAAACACATTTATTCCATTGATACTTTTAGAAACATTAGACCGATTTGTAATTGAACATGTTTACTAAACCATTCATTATTCAATTGAATTTATTTAAACAAGTTTGACAATTTACTTTCTTTGACTAGCAATAAGATCGCCAACCAATACTTGAAATAGCATTCAAGTAGATATAAGTTGAAATAAATATTTTCAAGGGAAAAAATATTTTATAAGTCATGTTTTGGAAAGCAAGTGTATTTAATAAAATAGTACTTTTCTAATATTTAAATTTTGAAGATGGTTAAAAACATTAGAATCCATCATTTTAATGTAATCAATTTATGAACAGGACTTTACTTTGTAATCTAATTTATACAGAATTATAATTAAACTATTATTTATTTTACTGATTTAATTTCAATGTCCTAATTTCTAATTATTTCGTTCTTAATTTTAATCTCCCTTTCATAAATATCTTAAGTGTGGGAAATATACAATCCCATTTAGTAAAGATATTTTAAATTTTAAAAAAAACAAAACTCCTACATATTAAAATTTAATGTTATCTACATACATGTGAAAATTTAAAAGACACATAGTGTCATATATAAAAACTGAAAATGAAACAGTAAAATCTGAATTTTTAAATACAATCAACAAATGAAAAAAAAAAGTAAACAAATACATTATACGATAGTTAAATCACAGAATTAAAAAAATAAAATGCATATAATAAAATTCATATAGATTAATATTTCTACTCAGAAATAATAAGTGGAATGATTTATTGATCAATAATTCATATGCAAGTTTGACAGAACTGGGCATGATCCATAGACCATGTGTTCCAGATTTTGCCATTCTATTATTGTACCAGACAAACTGGAGCTCAGATATTAATTTAAGCTGCGAGCAATGATGTATTAGAATCAAAAAAAAAATCAATATTTATAGTGGGGGCATAATGCTACTTTGTCCTATTTTAATGGGTCCTAATATAACAAGCTAAATTGTAATATAATAAAGCCTACGCCATTCATCATGAAGATCCATATATTATAAATATTAAATACTAGCTAATGATTTATTGAATTTTATTATATGAATAGAAAACTCTTAATTTTGTAAATAAGTTCCATTCAGAGTCAATTTGCTTCTGACTATATTGAGTTAGGATATAACCATAAATTTATTAGGAATATTATATTTAATAAAAATATCTATAAAGTGGTTAATAATAAAGATTTAATTGATAGTGTGAATAAAGAGTTTATTTCTTTGCCCTATAAGGCATCAATTAGTAAAATGATTTATAAGAATAGTTTTTTATTGGGTAGTATGAAAGTGGCCTAAAAGAAAAGCCTGAATTTAAATTCGTTATTAAATAGTTCAAAATGGTCAATTGATTGCAAATCTATTCCTGGGGTAGTTTATAAGATACCTTATAGTTGTCATAAAATTTATATAGGTCAGAGTAAATTAAATCTTAATGAAAGAGTTAAAGTTCATAAAAGTAGACTTAAAAATAAATATCAAAACTCAGCTTTGAATATTCATGAACTGAATACAGATCATAAAATATTATTTGGCAATGCAGAGGTTATCTTTTATGAAAAAAGTGAATTGAAAAGAAGAGTGAAAGAAACTTTGATGATAATTTTTTTTAATCTGAAGTTATCAATCTCATGAAGATATCCTTTGATGTTAATGGGATTTGACTGTGGAAGCAAATGATGGGAAGACTATTTTGTTTTGTATATATATGTTGTATATTTAGTTGAATTTCACTTGAGAATGGCTGTTTGTTAATAGATAAAACCATGGTTATGTAAGAATTGTAGTAAAATTTTGTTGTTTTGGCTAGTATTGTTATGTTATATGAATTTATATTCTATTTTATTATAAATATATACATAAAACTAATAAAATAAACAAAAATATTGCCTAATTTCTCTATAAGTAATGATCACAAAAAATTAAATTATAATTTTACTACTAATTAAAAGATTATAAATAGATTTAAAGTATTGTTTTTAATAGGTATATATATATATTTCAAGATAAACAACCATATAAACTATACTTATACATAGAATCTATTAAACTTGATAGTTCTAGATTCAAAAACTTTATATAGTAATCACAGAAAAATCATCTTTAAAAGTCATTCTATTATAATGAAAAAACTACATAACATAACCTTAAAAACATATAGTTATATGTTTACTTAGAAATATATACTGTATATCTTTTTAAATATATATACAGGATCAATTTTTCCATAAGATAAATCTAGGTAAAAATTCAGGACTGAGATACACAAGCGATTTCTATTTGCAATCCCTTTTCTTAAAAAGAATTTCTATACTACTTATTTTCTTTCATGTAACCCTTAAATTTTTTTGACTATTTAGAAAATATAATAAAATATTTTAAAAAATAGCAATTTTAATATATTTTCATGTAATTACATTTATGTAGATAATATATAATTTTATGTGTACTATATAGACAAAAAAATAAATAAATAAAGGGAATTTTAACTAATTTAATAAAATTCAAATTTAATTTAGTAGTTAATATTCAAACTTACACAGTTGAAAATCATTTTGTGAATCTTTTCATAATCAATAATTGATTTAAATATAAAACTAATTTTAAGAAGTCAACTGAATTAAAACTTCTATTGCCTTTTTATTCAGTTCAGAATAATTATTATCTTTTGTCAGCCAAAATTTCTCACAAATCAATGACTTACACTGAGTGAAAATGTTTCATTGCATGAAAAATCAAATTATTTCTTTTAATTTAAAAAAATATTAGAATTAAAGTTACTTACATATTAAACCTACTGTCTGTGTTTGCAATGGCAGAAAGCCGTATTAAAAAGCCAAATTTTTAACAACATGAAAAGAATAAATTTATACACAAAAATAACAGAAACACATTACGATACTAAATAAAACCAGGTTATGACATTTTAATATGCCATTCTGCCATCGCAAACAGCCTCCCCCACTGGAGAATATTTTGCCATTGCAAACACGAGCAGTAGGTCTAATATGTAAGTACCAAATTAAAAATATCAACTACATAATTATTCATATATAAAATGATAATCAAAATATATAATTACCAATCAGTATGGCAAAAAAAAATACATCTAAATGTAATAAAAAATTTAGAAGCATAAGCAGAACATATAATACTTTT
Source organism: Epiperipatus broadwayi (assembly GCA_028023455.1). NCBI lineage: Eukaryota > Metazoa > Onychophora > Udeonychophora > Euonychophora > Peripatidae > Epiperipatus > Epiperipatus broadwayi. The sequence continues at coordinate 14,727,405 of JAQFVV010012394.1, read as the reverse complement.
ATCAAGTTTTGAATCACACAGAGCATTTTGTCATTACATGTCTGGAATAGTTAATTTAACATGAGAATATGTGGAAGTTAAATAGTGGAAGAAACAAACTGCACTCAATGTGACTATTGCTAAGCTAAAGTGACCTGAATGCTATTAATTTTGTTCTATGTTAGGACATAAATGTTTTTATTATGGACAAAATTTTCCATTGGTATTATTATCAGGTTAATATAAAAAGATGTATTATTATATTTACATATTGTATTTACTTTAAAGAAAAAAAATATTTTTTATTGTTTCCCTAAAATTCTTCAGTACCTTAAAAATCACTGACTTTAGGGTACCAAGATGCCATATTTATCTATCAACATAAAAAAAAAATACATTGTTCAATCTCATAATTTTTTTTAATTCTACCAAAATATTGTTTTATTTATTATTAAATAGATATTATTTGAGTATTATAATTTGCATAATCTCAGAAATAAAATTTAAAAAAATCTAATGAAGTTTACCATTCATAATACTTTTTTTTAAAAAAAAACATAATAAAATACCAAAAATATTTAGAAATAGTTTTCTTTTTATAAAATATTTAAATACAAATATATTGTCTATACTGTACTTAATATAATTTAAAGGGATTTGAATTCAGACATTCAAGCTCTCTACAGATATCCACTCTATCTTATATAACTGACATACATGACCACATACCTGTGAAAAAGATCAATGATCTCCAATAAACACATCCCATGCTGAACCAGCACTCATCAGCTGGTCCTGATCATCATTTTCCACACATATACCCAATCCGTGCTGTTTATACCAAAATAGAAAATCTTCATACTGCAAGGAACAAGCCTCAATCCTCTCCACTCTCCAATTCTTCATCCATCCACACCATTGAAAATCCAATGATTATTGGCAAGGACTTCGAGCATCCCAGCATTGAATTTCAATAGTGTGGATGCCTGTAGAGTTGAGGAAAAAGATTGAGACCTGTCCATTGGAGTAAAAAGATTTGCTATCTTGGTATAAACTGAGCACTGATTGTGTATGTGTGTGGGAGATGAGCTGGACCAGCTGATGAATGGTGTTTCAGCATGAGATGCTAATATTGGAGATCATTTATCTTTTTCACGTGTATGTGATCATGTGTGTTGGTTGTATAAGATGGATGGATAGCTGTAGAGAGCTTGAAAATCTGAGTTTCAAATCCCTTCTAAATTTTTTTAAGATATAGTAATTTTCTTCCTACACAAATATTAGGAGTAATCAATCATATATATATATATTCAAACATAGTAGTATTAATTAATAAAATATTTTATATTCATATTATTTTTGTAATAATTTGCAATATGTGCTAGTGGGAATGTAATAATACACACATATATAGACATTGTAATGAGCATCTAAATATTATTTGCTTAGGGGTATCAGTTACCTTACATCAGACTTCAATATTTAACCAACAAACATCACATGAATCAGCTTAAACAATTGTTTTAAATAGCAAATCTACTATTTATCTTATTATAAATTTTATTAAACGCCCATTATTATATTAAGTAATAATTTACTAAGTATTTTTCAGACGCTTATTTCTAAGGTTACAGCCTTAGTAAATTATTATTTATCTTATTCTAACTTTGTCACCTTAAGTCATAAGCTAAGTAACTAGTCTGGGCCAAGACAGCACTGAATTATTAAACACTATTGTTTGGCATCTATCGATTATTCAAGCATATATTTGGCAGCAGAACTGCAGCAAAAAAAAATAGATATTCTTAAAATATCATGGGTGAAATACTATCTATATACAATATAAAAAATTTTACACAAGCTCAAACTTTAACAAAAGAGAGAAAAAATATTTTCCAAATTTGTAATTAATTGGACAGTGCTAGGTATTGCAAAAAAAAAAAAAAAAGACTAATATGAATTTTAAAAAAAGACCAATAAAAATAATTAACTTTTGAATATATATTTTGCATTGCTGGTTTTATTAATTTGTAATATAGTGCCTAGCACATGTGCTGGTCATACTCATAACCGGGGTTTGAACTCATCTTAAGCCATAAGTTTGGCTTATGCATGAGTATTTATTTGCTGAAGGGTAAAAGTCTCATTCTAATCTGAACTGATCATAAAAGTGAGCAACATAATTATGTGATAATCATCATCGGTGGCAGTGGGGTCGTTTGCTTACGAGTATTGAGTTGATTTTACCTTGACTTTTATTTTCTTTAGAAATAACTTCCTATTTGCATATAACAATTAAATATTATACTTGATTTGCATATAATAGAGAAGAGGATGCCAAACAAATATGCAAATCATAAAAAAGTTCATTATTTTACTTGATATTTCAAAAAATAAAATAAAATAAACAATGAAATTAATAAACACAAAAAAATATAATTTTCACTTTTCAAAACAAATGGCAATAAAATTACAAAATTTATCAATTTTGTCTTTATTAAGCAACACTTAAAAAAAAATAATCTAAAATTCGTTATTCATCTCAAAGCAAAAATAGAAAAACTAAATTAACAAATAGATTTTTGAATTCAACTTTATTTTCTCTCTTTTTCTTTCTAACTTCTTTACAATGAATAGTTTGTTACTTATTCCCACATAAAACAGGAAATAAAGACGTGTCTGTTTGAAAGTTTGTGATGATATTTTAATAGTAATTATATGTTGGAGCCTTCATCTAATATTAATTGTTAAATGTTTTTAGAAAAATTCAAACTTCATTTAAACTTTTCAAATGCATTCAACTGTTAATAATAGCACACAGGTTAGTATATAACACAACATTTTGAGTGGTGTTATTTTCCTCTTTTCTTTGGATGTTGCTGAGCTGGCCAGTGACAGTACTAACATGGGAAGTGAAGCTGAATCTTTACATTTGTGAATATTGAATTTAAGATGATGTTCTAACTAACTAGGTTAATCTGTCAAAGACAGCAGCCAGTGAAAGTTTAATATATATGAGAATCCTACTGATTTCTCTACTTTTTCTTAAGGACAAGGTTAATGAGTGGCTTTCAAACATTATTTATTATCACACCAGATTAACTTATGGTGTTATTTGCAATTGTCATGGAGGCAGCATCTTCGATTTTTTTCTCAGTACTTTTTCCTCTCTGTCTGGTATTTTTGTCTTTTCATATGTTCAACATATGTGGTCTATTACTTTAGATACATCTGTTTATTTTATTTTCTAATCATCAATCTATGAAGAATTCTAATTTCTACAAAACCTAAACTTGAAATGCTGAAAAACAAGAACAGCATCTATAAATTACCGTGTGAATGTGGAAGGATATATACTGGTAAATTTAATCAGTCACCCACTGAAAATAGATTAAAAGAGCACAAATTGATGGTGGAGGGAAAAACAGGTATATTTAAACTAGCCGACCATGCATGTACCAATGAACATGTGTTCAAATGGAAAAAAAGTATTGGACAGAGAACAAAAAGTACAAAGAGAAAAATTAAAAAGCTACTCACATGACATAATATTAAACCATTCATTAACCTTGTCTTTAGGAAAAATTGAAGAAATTAGGAGGACCTGCCTAGATAAGTATATGAAATTTATGTTGATTGTTACCTTTGATAGATTAACCCCGTTGGTTAGATAGTCACCTTAAATTCAATATTAACATATCTAAAAGTCCATGTTGATTTTGATGTTATAACTGTCTCTGCCCATGCCAACATCTGAAAAAGGAAAATAATACCACTTGAAAAGTTGTTATATATTAACCTCTTTGCTATCACTAACAGCTGAATGTATTTGAAAAGCTTAAATAAAAGTGATGTTTTAAAGATATTAATAATATTGGATGGTGGAAATAGTGTAGCATATAATTACAAGAATATAAAGAAATGTCTAATTTTGTAATGACAGATTAGGTCTCGCTGAGTTTAATCCAATTTTTCAGAGCCACAATTTCTTTTGTTCACATCACTCCAACAAATTTCTTTATCTCACCTATCATATGTTTTTTTTGTTTTTTTTAATCTCATATCTCAAACCAGTTTAGGATCTTAAAGATCCTTCTACTGTTATATCTTTTAGCATCATGCCGATCCTCTTAATTCTTTCAAGATGATAGTAATTCCTGTTGGTTCTCGAAGTCATGTAATATTGCTTTTGATACTTTTTTGTTAATCTTAACATAAATCTCTCCACAATACACTGTGTAGTCTGCATTCCCTTCATTGCTCTTCCATTAAAATGTCAGTTCTAGATCTATGAAAGGTCAAACCTATTTACTGTATTAAAAATCATGATTTGGAGCACTTATGGAATCTATTTATTAAAAACTATTTATATACATATAATCATTAACAGTTTTATACTATTAATCATTCAAATCAAATTAAATCTATGACTAATTTCATTCTTTACATTTTACAAGTGATCTACTGCATGATAATAACTTTTAAATTAAGATGTTTTTTGTTGATACTGGTTTGAGTCCAAACTTTTCCAAAGATAATTTGTATTGCTCTCAACAAATATAATTATAAGAAAGTGATAGAAGACTGACAATTCTCCATTTAAAAATCCATATCACTATTCCATTTTTCTAGTCACCTAGATTATTTTATTTTTTCTGTTTGTGTTGTTTGGCCCATTATCTGTGAAATTGTTTATTGAAATGTTTCCAGCAGCTGTAGTTCTTTTTTGCAAATGAATTGGACTAATTTCATAGTTTTCAATAAAGTTATTTTTGAAATCAATGGGTGTGTGTTGCAATTGATTTATAAAGCAATCAATTGAAATAGTTTTTTTTTTGGTTTAATTTTTCCCACTTTTGTTTGAAAATGTTACAAGAATCAGGTCAATTTAGTTTTGAAATGGATTGTTTTTTTGGTTATTGAAATGTTTAATGTACTATTAGAAGAATAGTGTCAATTTGAAAGCATAAATTTTAAGTCCAATAACATAAATTTGAAGGAAGAAAAAAAAGGAGTTTTTAAATGAATTTTTTTTTTTTGGTTATTGAAATGTTTAATGTAGAATAGTGTAAATTTGAAAAAAGAAATTCCCCCGGCATAATTTCCTATTAGAAGAAAAAAGTCGGCCGCCGGCATAATTTCCCATTAGAAGAAAAAAAATTGGGCCAGCCCGGAAATGGTATATTGATGTGTTTTTGCACAGAAACAGCACCATCAAGCGATGTATAGTGGCTAATAGACCAGTACCCAATATTCAAGTTTAATATAAAATATAGCTTTAGAAAGTTTGTTATTGTTTATTCATTTCACATGCCCAATCCAATGAGATGATTTTATAATACTGATTTTACAGTATCATGCATTTAAAGAGCAGACTTTACTTCTTTACTAAGAATACGATTTAAAAAAAAAAAGAACAGCTTAACTATTAATAAAATATTATTAAGGAAATAGAGATTACAACAGATATAGATTTATTTATTTTTTAACTTTATTAGTAACAAAATATTTACAAGAATTACTATATTTACATTAAGAGCTAATTTTTAATTTCTTAGGATGTTTTTAGAATATAATGATTTGAAACAAGATGATTACTGTCATCGCATTAATGAGCAATTAAGGAATACATTGCTTTGCCATATTTTTTTGTGACATTACTAGGTATATATTTCTGAGCATAAAGATAAATATTATACCATTCTTTGTCATTTTTTTTAAGTACATTGTATTTTTTGTCATCAAATATTACATCACAATGGGTAAGCCATATTGTTCTCTGAGTGTGAATGGTTACAAAGGCATTGAATGGTTTTAATTTCTTTATATTATTTATTAGGATATTTTTTTAAATTAATTGTGTCTTTATGGAATACAAAGCGACGTAAGGTTGAAAAGTATGGGCATGTCTCAAAGATATGTGATGTATTTTCCAGGAGCAAATTGCATAGTATACAAGTAGGATCAATGTTTAGTTTAAATCGATTTATGAGAAATAACTTTGTTGGTATTATATCAAGTAGCAGATTATACAGGAATTTTAACCATGAGTGAGGCGCATACAAATTTTGAAATTTAGTCAGTGTTCTTGCAGTAGATAGTGTTGACCAAAATTGTCTATCGGGGTAATTAATTTTTTTTAGATCTTTGTATGACAACCAATTAGAGTATTAATGTTATAATTGTCCAGTAAATCAGCATGCTCAATGGCATGATCAGTGAAAAAGTGGTGATTCGCAAAAAATAGATCTATGAGAGAGGATCCTTGTGCACCCATGAATGTAACGGCATTTGTTGAATATAGGTGTGCTAACTTGTGAAAGTTTGGCTTTCAAGGAGAGTGGCAAGCCATTGTAGCTGCAGTTAAAGTCATCGCACATGATAACTGTACCAGGCTTATGTAGTATTTTGTTATGCGCAACCAGTAGGGTATCTACAACATCCCTTGCCTTTTGACATGAATATATTCCTATAATATAGTAAAGCTCAGAATGGAACAAAAAAGAGATAATTATTGAATTAACTGATAAAAGTATTATTTTAAGTTTTGTTATTGGAAATTGATTGTTTATTAGAATTGCAACACCTTGAGCTGGTCTGATGTTTGGCTTGTATGTAAAAATGTATTTGCTATGCAGAGTGTTAATTATGGTTGGATTGGTTACTCTGCTAATTTTTGTTTCTGTTATGACGAAAATGTCAGCATCATGATTATTTAAGAATTGAGTCAGTTGTGAGAGTCTATTATATGAGTTAAGACCTCATATACTTATTGTGGCTATTTTAATGTTAGACATGTTCAATGTTTAATGAGTTTGATTTAAGCTTTTTGTTTGTGTGCTTAGTATCACAATTAGATATTTTAATATAGATTTATAACTGGCTTTATTATGTCCAATTTTGCCTCTACAGTTGTAGATTCAAGTATGATTAACCATCTGTTTCATGGTTTCTTTGTCTGCATCTACAAAAATCAATGGCTGCAAATTCTGTTTATAAAGCAGATGAGTGCAACAATCATGGGTTATTCTGAATCTGTTATTGAGATCTTCAGTTAGATCTAGGAAGATCAAATTCAATTGGCTTTATTGTTGGAGAGTGGATTAAAAGTATTTAAATATTTTTAATGAATAAGCATATTTAACATTTTCAATTCTTTGCTTTAATATGTCATTCATATACACCAGGGTCTCGTTTTATGCGGATTTATTTAATGCGATTTTGAAGTTATGTGATTCATGTTTTTTCTTAATATCTTTGTATGCAGTTTTCTTTTATGCGATAAAAATTATAAGATCAGAAGTCAAGCTCCGATAATGCGCTATTACTTTAAATATTATAAATTTCGTACACCCACGTCATATTTAAAGTAATAGTGCATTATCAGAGTTCGACTTCCATCTAATAATTTCAATATTTTCAGCGCTTTATAATAGTACTGTAATAAATTTTATGCAATAAAGAAATTCATAATTCACTTAAAATCAGGATTTCCCCATTTTATATACACACATTAAATTTTACAAGATTATAATGTAAATCTGTTCAAACGTTATAGATGATACTACGCATGTTATTGTTTTGCATTTTAAATCACATTCTATTTTTGCTTTTTAAAAAAAGAGTACGTAATCAATTAATCATTTAGTGTCTGCAAGTAATAAATTTTACAAGATTATTATGTAAATCTGTTCAAACGTTATAGATGCCTATATGATGTATGTTGTTGTTTTTGCATTTTAAATCACGTTCTATTTTTGCTTTTTAAAAAAAGAGTACGTAATCAATTAATCATTTAGTGTCAACAAGTTTATTTTTAGAAGGTGAGTAACAGCAGCGGGCACATAATTAACAATTTAAAAATTACGTAACGTGATCTGAAATGACAAAATTTGATTTTTAAACGGAATTAAAAATTAAAAAATTAAAGACAAAAATAAGAATTTAATTTTTAATTGTTAGTTTTAATTAAATTTTGCCCAATAGTGGTGAGTCGGTGTCTTTTTATTATCGTAAGTCTAAGTTATTTCTATTTTAAACGTTTAGTTTATCCTAATGGAGAGAAAAAAAGCACCCAAGAAAATGAATTTCTTTGGAAACAAAAATTTCACTTTTAGATTGCTTAACGAAAAGCGAAGAATCAACAGCGATTGGAAAATGTTTTAGTTTGGGCGAATCCACTATAAGACCAATTTAAAAAAATGAAGTTGGTGCTAGTTGTACTTCCTCCTGTGACGAATCTGATGCCTCAAATAGCGATAATTATTAAATACCATACATGTATGAAAAAAATGTAAATTATGCATAAAAATATATTATTTTGAATAAAATTAAATACTGTAGTTAATAAAAAAAGTAAAAAAAGTTTGTCTTGTATCAATTTTTTTCAAATTTGAAATTTTTTATTAGTCATATTTTATTTTCTTATTTTTTTTTAATGCGAATTTTAAAGTAATTTTACGTTGTTGCTTTACTTTTATGCGATTTTGGGAAAATTACAGTACATATCCCCCATTTTTCAAGGTAAGTTAAGTCTATTTTTGTGTGATTTCTTTTGTGCGTGTTTTCTGAGGAACCTATCTACTGCATAAAACGAGACCCAGGTGTACTTCACAATAATATATCCTGAATGGAAAATTTAAAATATGGCAACCAAATCCAACATCTTTAAGTTTCGCTTAAACAATTAGCAGTATAACCATTAATGTAACTACATTCCATTAATGCATTTTTGTGAGCTCATTATAATCTTTCATACTGAATTATTTTTCTTACCTATTAACATGCTAGGGACTTTCTTATTCTCAACTCTTATCATTAATAATGTTGTTTCACACAATCTTCAATAACTTACAAACTATACTTATCACTAGCCATTATTTTCACTCAAGCCTTGCTTGCTTGATTAAATTTCAAGGATATATTAAACAAAATATGCCTTTTTTAATTCTTTCAGTATAAAAACTTGAATCAAATCTAAAGACTTGTCTTATTGACATAACAATATTATCAAAAGGTATTTCACAGCCTAAGTTCTACATTTACAGCTGAAGCTGGCAACTTATTCAGATTTAAAACAGGCAAAACTCACTATACATATTGCCTGTTTTAATAACAGTTATAAGCAAGCATAAGAAATGGTGATCATGTGATGTTTATTCAGATTTCATAACCATGATTTCCAGATGCAAAAGTTAATCCCTGACTTGATAAGTGTGCTCAAGACAACAATTAACTACACAATAATCTGAACTATCCATACAGTAAGTTTTCTAGAACAGATATTAATGTAATATTCTTTGGTTTTATGTTTTTCAATGTCTTCAGAAAAGATAATCTGCTATAGTATATTGTCCATCAATTCACTTCGATAAACATCTTAATAAACTGCAAATTTATTACAATTAAATGGCACATCAGACCCATAATATAAAACTTTATGGAACATAATTCTGCACTTCCTCCAAGATTGTTTTGATCAATTACCCTTTGATTTGTAAAGATTCTTGATTCAGTAACCTAAAAATATACCATTAACTTTAAGACATCAACTAGAATATCTTCACTCATGATAATTTTTAAGAAATGAATAACCAGTCCTATCTAAATTGCTACCTTCTCATCAATATATCAAAGTTCATAGATTACTTCATATATTTAGAATCCAAAAGGCAATAATATAAGTTAATGATCATAAATATGAAAATTATGTAGTCAAATAAACTGACATTGTTTTGTACTTTACCATTGTTTATCTCATTATCATCTACTATTTAACTATTCTAAATCCTAACAATAGATTCAACAATAACATCATTCGTCATAATTAATACTGAAGCACTAACAAGAAAGATCAATAGAAAATTTCTATTTATCCCAATTTAATACAATGATCTACTCCAACTTGTTAATAATGTATTTTTCATTTATCACACTACTTCCAATAATCCCCACTGTTATTGATTTATACTTAATTTCCATTCACACCAGTTCATGTATCCACACACAACAAAAAAAATTCCAGAATTTAAAGTTTCATTGGCATACTGATAATCTAGTTAAAGTTCACATCTTAACAGATTAAACACAGGGAAATTTCTAAGACAAAAATCTTTTTCACCACATTTACTTTAATCTGAGTATAGTAAGTAATTAAATTGCAAAATCTTACACCTGAGATATATATATATAATTACATGTTTACAAATGTATATATTGAACTGATAATTTCGATCATCTCATGTTATGTTCTCTGCATGTATGTGGATACACATATACATTAGGTAGAAAATAGAAAATAAAAGCTGTGTGTATAGAATTTTTTTTTTTTTGGTATTATTTGTTAGTTTTTTTATTGGAATTTTTTTAAAAAAAAAGAGAGGAAAAAAAAGGGTAGATTTATTTAATTGGATTGAGAAATTAAATCGAAAGTGGTAGAAAAAAATGTTAAAAAGTTTTTGGAAACAATTTCATAATTAATTATTTTAATTTTCTAATCTGAAGGAAGGGAATAGAAAAAAAGAATTGTAATTAATTCTATTGTCGTGACTTCTGGTTAGCAAGGTGTTAAAACAAAAATAAAATGATGAAAGGACACTAGCCGGGAACGTGATCAAAAAAAAAAGGACAATGAAGAAAAAGGACTATAAATAAAGAGAAAAGCCTATTGTGAGACTACTATTAGTTTTTTTTAATGAAAAAAGAACTATTATATTAAAAAATGAAATAAAAATGATAGAAGGCCAAAATGAAATAGAATCTGTCCCCAACTGGGGTACTGATCCATTCCCAGATCTTCATCGAACCGTGAAACCATCTCAAGGAACATCAAACCATATAGGAGAAATCGGAGCTAGCCATGGAACAAAAATTTAGTTACTGAAAATCAACTCCCAAAAGGTACGAAGACAAGCTTATGGATGTGCACTGATCAATCAGGGTAACAGAAACTTAATGTTTATTGATTGAACTATAGACATTAGAAACTTTAATCATATGTTTAGGATTGTATTTAACCATTAATGAACTATGAGTTACAACAATAGAAGGGGATTTTATTTTAATATTAATAATGTTTATATCTGCATTAATTAATTTGTTTAGTTAAAATATGTAGATTATTTGTATGTTTTAATTTTTCTGTATGAATGGTCTAGCTAAAATTTGACCAAATTTTCAGGCTATTGGACGAAGTCAAGAAAAGATAATAATCCAATAAATGAATCCATGAGAATATTATCAGAATAAAATTAAAAATGATTTAGAAAGCAAGTGAAAAGTATTAAGGGTTGATAAAATATTGAAAGAGAGGGTAGGGGTCTTGTGTTATAACTTACTCCTAATAGTAAACCGCTTAGTCCTAATACCGGTCAAGATATGGATTGTTTTGGACACTTATTTAAGTAAAAGTACATGTTCCTTCAAGAATGAAATATATATTGCTCTTCGCCTTTGTTTTTTTTTCTTTAATTAAAAAAAAGAGAGAAAAGAAAGAGAAAAATTACATTACTTATGTAAAGAGTCAAGAAAAAGAAGGAAGGTATAGAGGGGTTATTAGGGATTTGTTTTGTTAATGGTCCTGAATAAAAAAAAAATGAAACTATAATAAAGTGTATCATTGGTTAAAGGTTATGAAAGTGTATTTGTTTTGTTTTTTTTTGCGTTTGTTTTTTTTAAACAATAAAACTTCTTATTGTATTAAATCCGTCCAAGTGAAAATGGGATTGTTGAGAGAAATTTGGGTTAATCTGTCATATGCATTCAAATTATCAATGGCGAATATGGGATTTTTCTAATTTTGCGGTTCTAGGTTCTTTTCCTAGTGGCACCCTCGTATAATAATGATTTCAGATTTTTCATTCTTTTAAATTCTTAGCGTACAATCATTCGGGTATAAGAAAATAGTGGCACAGAGGGGACACACGGAAAAAAGGTAGAAAATGGCATACCCAACGTGTTGGGGCTTGTAAGAAAAATAAATGATGGGAGATGAGTTGGTGTTTTAGTTGCGGGGGGATTTAGAATTAAGAGTAAAAGAAAAGAAGACAAAATAAAAATGAGCGAGGACGAAAGTGCAGCGGAAAGCCCGGTGGTTACATTCAAGAACTCAAGCGGTGTCAGTTGGAAGAGATACTGAGAACTATCAATGACCTAAAAAGAATAGTTATGGAAGACCAGAAAGAAATAAAAGAGATTAAAGGTATGATAGAAGACTGAAAAAAAATAAGATTTAAAAAATGATCGAAGACATGAGAAAAAAGATAAATGATTTTAAAAAGAATAAAGAAAATAGATCAGGTATAAAAGGGGGCAAAGGGGATTTAAGTAAAACAGACATTGACGTCGATAAGGATAGTGAAAAAGAAAAGGAAGGGGAAGGACAACTCCTAGAACAAATAAAGGTAAACACACGAAAGAAGTGGACAATGATGCATATTGGGGAAAGTAAAATGGAAAGAAAACTGAATGAACCCGAGGAAAATAGCCTCGATAGAATGGTGTTAGCCAAGTTTATTCAATTAAAGGGATTTAAAGGAGACAGAGAAGCCCATTTGATTATTTGAATAGTTTTCAAGATTTTTTCCACTTTCATAGATCAGAGGAAACAGAAAAAAATTATCATAGTGACAAGCTATTTAAGTGGTCCCGCACGGGAATAGTAGAAGGCTGTAAATTACAGACCCAAAACTTTCTCGGAATATCGAAACATGATTTTATGGGGGTTCTGGAGTGAGGAAAAACAAGAGGCGATACGCATGAAAATATCACAAGAGAAATATAAACTTGATAAAGACGGAACGTACAGTCAGTTCTTCCAGCATCAAACTGCAAAATTAAGAGTATTGGAAGCCTATCCAATGGACCAATTTCAAATAGTAAGAACTATAAGGTACAACCTCCCCTTCGGGAGTACAGCGAAAACTCGCAAAAAATCATCATCTATCAATCGAGGAAGTGATAGAAATGTTAGTTGATATGAAGTATAATGATACAGAAGAAAGGGAAGACTCTAAGATTAGGTGGGAAAATAGTAATGAAACCATGGGAAAAGGTAACTGTAAAAGAGAATTTACAGGCAAACCTCATGGAGTAATTAAAGTTTTTTTATTTTTAATCGGGAAGGGATGCAATGAGCCGATAATTTTGATCAGCTTATGTTACATTCTCTGTGTGTATGTGGATATATATGTATATACACATATACATTAGGTAGAAAATAGGAAATAAAAGCTGTGTGTATAGGAAGTTTTTTTTTTTTTTTGGTATTATTTATTAGTCTTTTTTATTGGAATTTTTTTAAAAAAGGTAGATTATTTATTTAATTGAATTGAGAAATTAAATCAAAAGTGGTAGAAAAAAATGTTAAAAGTTTTTGGAAACAATTTCGTGATTAATTATTTTAATTTTCCAATCTGAAGGGAGGGGAGAGAGAAAAAGAATTGTAATTAATTCTATTGTTGTGATTTCTGTTTAGCAAGGTGTTAAAACAAAAAAAAAATGATGAAAGGAATGCAATCACTAGCCAGGAATGTGATCAAAAAAAAAAAGGACAATGAAAAAAAGGACTATAAATAAAGAGAAAAGCCTATTGTGAGACTACTATTAATTATTTTTTTTAATGAAAAAAGAACTATTATATAAAAAAGTGAAATAGAAATGATCGAAGGCTAAAACGAATTAGAATCCATCCCCAACCAGGACGTGGACCCATTCCTAGATCTTCACCGAACCATGAAACCATCTCAAGATCGAACCGTGAAATCATCTCAAAAAACATCAAACCACATAGGAAAAATCAGAGCTAGCCATGGAACAAAAATTTAGTTGCTGAGAATCAACTCCCAAGAGGTACGAAGAAATGCTTATGGATGAGCACTGATTGATCAGGGTAATGAAAACTTTATGTTTATTGATTGAACTATAGACATTAGCGAACTTTAAACATACATTTAGGATTGCATTTAACCATTAATGAACTATGAGTTATGACAATAGAAGGGGATTTATATAATATTAATAATATTTATATTTGCATTAATTAATTTGTTTAGTTAAAATATGTAGATTATTTGTATATTTTAATTTTTCTGTATGAATGATTTAGCTAAAATTTGACCAAATTTTCAGGGCTATTGGGCGAGGTCAAGAAAAGATACAATAAAAGAATCCACGAGAATGTTATCAGAATAGAATTAAAAATGATTTAGAAAGCAAGTGAAAAGTATTAAGGGTTAAGAAAATATTGAAAAAGAGGGTAGGGGTCTTGTGTTATAACTTATTCCTAATAGTAAGCCGCTTAGTCCTAATACCGGTCAAGATTTGGATCAGTTTGGATGCTTATTTAAGTAAAAGTGCATGTTCCTTCGAGAACAAAATATATATTGTTCTTCAACTTTGTTTTTTTTTCTTTAATTAAAAAAAAAGAGAGAAAAGAAGAAAGAGAAAGATTACATTAGTTATGTAAAGAGTCAAGAAAAAAAAGGAAGGTATAGAGGGGTTATTAGGGATGTTTTGTTAATGGTCCTGAATGAGGGGGAAAAAATGAAACTATAATAAAGTGTATTATTGGTTAAAGGTTATGAAAGTGTATTTGTTTTTGGTTTGTTTTTTTTTGCGTTTGTTTTTTAAACAATAAAACCTCTTATTGTATTAAATCCGTCCAAGTTGAAATGGGATTGTTGAGAGAAATTTGAGTTAATCTGTCGTATGTATACAAATTATCCACTGCGAATATGGGATTTTTCTAATTTTGCGGTTCTAGGTTCTTTTCCTAGTGGCACCCTCGTATGATAATGTTTTCAGATTTTTCATTCTTTTAAATTCTCAGCGTACAATCATTCGGGCATAAGAAAATAGTGGCACAAAATGTTAAAACAAAGAATTTCATGAGCAATAAATATAAATTACATATATACGTTAAAATGAAGACTTTCACAGGCAACTGATATAAATAACATTATTTGTGTTCATCCAAATATAATTTATAGTACTATTGTACCAATGTTACAGCTAGTATGTTAAAATGAAGACTTTCACCAGAATAGATATAAATATTTTATCTGTGTTCATTGGAATATAATTAATCGTATTATAGTATCAATATTTCAGCTAGATTGCACCTGCCATCCATGATTAAAGATTCAATCAATAAAATACAAACACAAAAAATTTGAAAAATATAAAAGTGGGAATAGGATGTGAATAAATGAGAAAATCAATATAAAATCAACAAATATTCAGATTAATGCACTTTAAAAAAATTGTTCCAAATGGAAGGTAATTTACAGGTATGATGGCACTTGTTGATACAATCTGGTTTCTTAAAGATCTCAATCACACTTTCAATCAAAGAAAAATCAAAAAAGCTATTGAGAGCATTAAGAAATTAGATTGTATCATCAAATGTGATAATACTTGTTAAATTATCTTTTATTTAGAACAATTTTTTAAACATATTAATCTTAATAGATGTTGATTTTATATTAACTTTCTCATTTAGTATTACTTCATTAACATTTTATATTTTAAATTTTCCTGTTCCTTTTTATTAATTGACTCTTTAACCTTATTATATGTGCTTTGCAGTGCCTCTATTATGGTTGTTAATTGTCCAGTTAACGGCAGGTGCAATCCAGACAAAACATCTATATATATATAGTATTATTAATAATACAAGGATGAACCTATATAATATCATTCATAAACTTTAAATTAAACAGTTCAATTTAATGTAAACAGAGGGAGTAAATCACTCTCCCCAGGCTATGAATTAAAAGTATCCTAAATGTTGTACAAAGGATCAAGACTAGAATGAATCCATTTGTTCTAGGAAGCTCTTTATAAGCATACTTTTGTCAACATTGTTATTAATTCAGAATGAAAATAATTTTTCAGCCAGATGGAATATGGCACTTAAAAGTTATTAAACTCATAATTTACTCCATTTGTTTACATATAAATTGAATTATTTTTAACTTAGTTGTTACATATTAAATCTTGTTTAATTATCACAATCAAGGTATTAAAAGAGAGATGCTGTCTCCAGCCTTGCATATTTAATTATGAGTTTAATAACTCTTAAGAGTCATATTCCATCTGGCTGATTAATTTCATTCCGAATTAACAACAATGTCGACAAAGGTATGCTTATAAACATCAGAGCTCCCAAGAAAGGGTGGATTCAATATATTCTTGATCCTTTGTACAACATTTACAGTACTTTTAATATCATTTATATATATATATATTGCCACAATAATTAATCTGCAATTCAATGTCAGCATTCCCTCCAACTTCACCACTGAATGTAACTGTAATATATTCACAAAACTATCTTTTATCAATACACATTTTCTAGATGAATTAAATATTGCTATAATGATTAATGAATATACATCTCTTCACCAAATAAAAAAATATGTTCTCAGGCACCTCTGCAGATCTCTATCAATTGCCAGAACACACTTCCAAATCTGAATTAAAATTTTTGAAAAACTACTTGATTTAATTTTTCATCTGCTTCATAATATCTTTCCAAAAAAAATATATTTGATGACCAAAATTTTGCAAGCTATGTAATTCTTCAGATGAAAATTACTTAATCTCCTTAAACCCTGAAATTATTTACATCAGCCAAGACAGTCCATGCTGGGCATCTTCAAAATGTTAAAAACAGTGTTTGTTTAACTTAATGTGATAAAGTAACAGCTCTAGTGACCCCTGAACATTGAAAACAATGAGAATAGCTCATTGCACCTTCATTTCTGATATCAAAAATTTGAATTCTCCCAAAATAATGATGGTTGATTGAAAGTTAAGTCTGGCGTTGGGCGATCATGTCAACACCATTAACTAAAGCAGCAGCAGCAACAATTCACAAATGAATGTATTCATTCCAACTCTAAGAAACAAATAAAAGAAATAATAATATACTAGATATGAGTTTTTCAATAATTATACAAACCAATCTGTAAATTAACAAATAATCGCACATTCTATTTATTTGAATGAATATGTCAGCTGCAATAGCAAAGGAGCAGTAACTACTTGCAAAAGAGTACATCTTTTCCAATGTCAAGAAAATGAAAAAAGAAATAAAAAAAATACTATTAATATATCTGAGATGAGTTTTGCAATGACTAGGCTACCAGTAGATCAACATGCAGAACATGCTAGACCATTAATCGGTTTAATATTTTGCAATACTACTTTTTATTTCTGCGGCAAACTTTTCTTTCTAAAAGACACGAACATTCTGAAAAATTATAGTTTTTTATTGAGAACAATCAATAGAGAAGAGTTATGTGAGGATTATATAAAACAATCTGTGAATCACAAAAACCTCCAAATCTACTATAGTTCTCTATTTTGTTTGTTTGATATTTGGCAGTGCTATCTTTTAACTTCTGCAGCAAACTTTTATTTCTGGAAGACCTTAACACCTTATCTAATTGCTTCATTATATCCAATCAGTCATATCTTCCCAATGAAAGCAATCAATATCGGACATTTTTAGAGTAATTGAGATAATCTTTATAAATGCAATTGGATCTGCCTCTCTCGTGAAAATCATACTCACATTCACCATAGAATACTTTTTAGAAAGACTTGTATCATTTGTTTCATAAGTCCAATCCAACAAAGAAGTGATTTTACAATAGACTATAAAATATTGTATCCGACAAGCTGAAAACATACTGAATGATCTTAAAGTATTATCATAGTTTTAAATTTTAAGAAGCATTCTTCAATAAAAAATTTCGAATAGTTTTGTGTTATTCCAATAGGGAGTCCAATTTTCATTTTTTACAGTATATCACATAAAATAACTATACGCAAATAATTTAGTAACAGTAGTTATATCACTAAGATGTATACATTAATATATATTTTATATGTTACTTGGTGAGTCATACCAAAAACAAAACATTTCAAACTGTGCAAAAGAAAACGATCATGAAACATTCCTTTATTCAATGGTGAAAATGTCATGGATGGAATATCTTTCATGTGGTTTACAGGAGTATTTCTTAATTCTTCAAACAAGATGACTAAAATGAAATCATTTCTTTATTGTCTATATAAATTTTAAGAAAGTAATTCTTATGCATATTAAATTAGTTTTCAAAAGGTATTTATAATGATGGCATATTTATAATAACAGCTAAATAATATAAACTTTTATAAATTAACATTGTTTAATCAATAATTTACTGTCATGAGTTACTAGTGCTGAGTAATTTAGCACAGTGATAGAATAGACTGCAGCCCAAAGGTCATCTCATAAGATCTCTGGAGCAACAAACCATTTGGTTATTTTTTTATACCAATAATAAAATAAAACTTTGAACTGGGGTTATAATTTATTAAATCAATTTAAATGACAAGCTCTTAAATCTATAGGCATCCGTGTAATTATTTTACTATATATATTTAAGAACAGTAGCAATAGGATACTGGGGATGTAACAAAGTTTGGGTCACCTGAATAAAACTGGTTTAGTTCAAAACATAGTAAGGACAATTTGCATTTTTTCCTTAAATTTTTGGTTATTTATAAAAGTAAACTGAGTCAGATTGCAATTAAAAAATATAATTAGTTCATTAAACTTAACCTCTTTCAATAAATTCTTTTACTAAATTTCAAAATTAATTATTTATAAACTTTAATTAATGTATATAGTCTAAAT
Organism: Epiperipatus broadwayi; assembly: GCA_028023455.1. Lineage (NCBI taxonomy): Eukaryota > Metazoa > Onychophora > Udeonychophora > Euonychophora > Peripatidae > Epiperipatus > Epiperipatus broadwayi. Next base: position 14,708,738 of record JAQFVV010012394.1, on the reverse strand, counting down.
CTTATGCAAATAAAATCATATAATTCATTTGTAAATATACTTTTCATTTTATAGTAGCATTAATAAAATTCTTTTCAAAAAAAAAAAAAAGATTGAGCTAATTCAGTTTCGTAGTTGGTTAATTAACTAATTAACAATAAAGTCACAAAATTCGAAAGGAATTTTAACGTGATAAACTGTTTTAGATAATTAAATTAAAATCTGCATTTAAAAAGTGATTTGGAAATAACCTACTTATAAAATTAAATAGATATTACATTCAATACTACTATATAAAAAAGTAACACAGTCACTTAATAAATAAACCATTGCCGGACAAAGGCTTTCCAACAACTCATCATAGAGAGTGAAGATTCACCAGACTAGTGGCAACGATGTGATCAGAATTCTATCCTTGCTTTACCCTTATTTACCTTCAGTCTTAGATAACAAGGAAGCAGCTATCTGAAACGAAAATACCAAACCTCTAAAAAAGAATTTCACTTGGCCCAGATTCGAACCCCAAATCGTATGCATGACAGGCGAATACACTTCCTTTGCGTATAATTCCGAAAGGAGAATAAAGTAGCACGTAAACTAATCCCATTCATTTATTTAATCAAATTAAAACTTCAATAAACAGTCCTACAGCGCTCGTTTTTCCCCAATAAAAACTTGAGAGAAGGCAGACTCTTTAATATTCTCATATCTTAAAGTTTAAGTGACATTTAACTTCGGCTAAATTAACAATTACAAAGCAGATTAATTGCTTTATCATTATTTTAGAATTTGATTTCCAGTATTATACTAAGTTCCAATAATTTAAAATGCATGTGTGACTTTAAATTTTCAAACTGTTTTTCAGACAATTTCAAAATAATTTCACTTAAATTATTCCACCCCTGTTATCTTTGAGAAAAATTTAATTAGACTCTTTCTTTGAGATAATGGTTGTAGTTAAGATATCAGGTTCCACTGAACTTGTACTCTTGGAAAATTTCATTTAATGTTTTTAAAATTTCAAAGGCAAGCAACTTTAGACGCGAAGATATAATAATGAGGTCAGTCAGTCTGTTTTGGTAAAACTTTTTTTTTTTCTTAACATATATGCAATACATAAACATTTATTGCAGACTGGTTATAATTAGTGAAATATAACTAGATTGTATGACAAACAAAAAGTAAAAAGAAATAACTTTCAGATTTTAAAAACAATACAAAATTTTTAAATGTTAAGCAATAATCTTACTTATCCAAATACTAACCCCAGGTCAATAAAGGGCCAGAAAAGACATAGAAAAAAAATCATCAGAAATGATAATCATATTCTAAACTTTTTATTCTTAACTATGATATAAGAGAGAACTGATATAAGAGAGCCATAATAATTCAATGAATAAAACAAACAAAAATGAAACGAAAATTACAACTTTATATAAAGATTAAATATATTTTCCAGTGCTTTTTCAGATTAACAATATCTCAAAATTTAAAATATCCTGTAGTTAATACAACTCATAATATACCTCTAACATCTTTAAAATAAGATAAGCTGCTCCTACCTATAACAAATATTAAGTGTAAATATTAAATAATAGCAATGACTACTAATTTCATCTGTTCTATAACTGTCCTTTTCTTGCTCAAATGCGATCCCTAATTGTAAGCAATGTGTCTTCCGATATAAGGGATGCCTTATCAATCAAGAGAGCCATCAAAAATGGCACTTACTCCATCATCAGACTTGCAATTTTCTTACTATTTTCACATTGGTTCACGAGGTGTAAAATTCTTTTCACCAATACCAACCACAATATTTCTCAGATCTACACGGAAATAATTACCAAGATTAGGGACAGAGACAAGTTGCTAGCACCTCACCTTTTATTTACAGAGATCTGGTCTAATTTCACGCTGTACAAAAGGGACAGATCACCTGATGCTTGATCCAGAGTTCTCTCTGATTCAAGTCTATGTTTTCTAGATAATGGCAATCCTGTTGACATTTCTATATCAATGTAAACAATAAGAAGTTCATGTATAAAACATTATTTTAATTTAAAAAAACTACTAATTTCCATATCTATTGGATATATATTTACAATATGTTCTATATACTTGTTTTTATAGTGGAACAAAACTTTATAAATCAAAAAATAAATCTTTTTGTTCAATATTATTATTTTTAAATGATTAAAAACACTATCATCATCTATTTTTTATTCATCACTTTAAAGACTTAAACTAACAAATGTACAACTCTTGTGGAATCTTAATGTCTTTTGAAAAAATATATCAATGATGACATTTGAGAGGGTCTAATAATCTGGACCAACTGAAAGTTACCTAGTCTTCAATTATTTATTTTGAGAGAATATTGAGCACCAAATATATTTTAATATTATGCATGAATGAAAAAACTGAGAAAATTAAAATCCTATACATGTTTGAGGTTTACAATAATAGATATACTGCTCTTTAACTGAGTTTACAGTCTAAAACTGGGCTAATATTAATATAATAATCTTTAGCCTAATGATTATCAATTAATAGCATTGATATATACATAAATATTCAAAAGACGGTAAATTATCATTAAAACCATACAAGAGCTGTATACCTGTAGATTAATTTGAAATAAAATCAATTTTCACTTTAGTCCCTCCCCTTCTCCCCTTCTAAATTTTATTAAATATAATTAATAAATGATAACAATAACTATTAATTATATTTATTGAATATTTATTTACAATATGATCTGAAAATTAGATTAATCATTTATTTTTTTTATTTGTACAGCATTTTTATAATGAAAAAATAATTTTTTTTATTTATTAAAATGTTTTCCCTTTGTTTGCTTCCAATAGTATTTGTATCAATAATCATTTGGAAATTATTTATTACAATAGGATCATGAACTACCTTATATTTTGTTCCAAGCTCCTCTCTCACATACAACAAAAATAGTGCATAGTAGCTCATCTTTGATTGATAAACTATTATTAGAACAGACATACATGACAGATGTTGTGCGTGTATTATGTATAAATTAAAAGTACATGTTCCATACAGACAAAATTAAAATATATATATAGCAACAAAGTTATTTAATAATAAATTGAATAAGCACATTTACATATATTTTTACAGAGCTCCCTCTATACTTTTTTTAATAGAAAATTCATTTTTTTGATACATACGACCCACTTCTGAATAAGACTTTTCTTTTTTGTACTAAATAATTTTCATTTTCTCTTTTAATTAAAGTGAAAGGCTGAAACCTTCTCACATGCGCATTTAAAATGCTTATATAACAGCTAATCAGATGTAATAATGACTGTATAGGTAGCTCTCAAGTCACAACACAAGACAGAGATTTTATAAGAATAAGGTGTTCCACCTTCTTCTTTACTTAAATTTCTATATATATAAGCCAGTCTGAAGCATTTTGACTTAATATCATGATGCTTTTTTAAACATCTTCACATTTAATTCACTGCCTATTATTTCTAAATCAATGTGAAATCTTTCAATTTACAATGATGTAATATTTTCAGAACTTAGAAATTGACAGTAAATTAAGATGTTTTTTTTTTAATTCTCAGTCAGGATACTAAAAAAATGCAACATTATTTTACTAAAGATATGTAGAAAAACTTTTTGAAAAAAAAAAAAAAACACTAACAAAAATCAATACACATGCCTTTAACTATGGCACAGTATGGATTAAGTAAAGTATTTAAATTATGAAAAAAATGTGGTTACAATACATAAATTCATGTTTGAGAATGTGATATTTAGCAAGGAAAAAATGTCTGGTACTATATTGAAATTCGTAAAATTAAAATAAATTTGTAAATTTTGTTGTTTTTATTATTTAATTGTTTACATTTTTTTGTTCATTTACATTTATTTTTAGTTAGTGTATAATTGAAGTCATGTAGTTTGTGATTCCACTGTAATCCTTTGTTTTCTTGTGGATAAATTTCAACTAATTTTTTCATAATTATTGATATTAAATTGTTAAAGAATAGAGTTTATTTTTTGGTTATCAAAAAAAATAATAATAATTAAATTCAAAACAACAGTCTGAAAAAGACCAACCTCTTTCATATAATAGGATTCATTTACTATATTGATTTGTTTAGTGTACTATATGTTAGCATATTAATTTATTCAGAATTAAATAAAAACATACTACAACACATACTTTTCTTTTAATGCATTTTCCACAATTTTTATTTCATTTCTTAGTTTCAACTGCTTAGCAGTCTACATATCTGAAAAAGACTGCCAGGTAGTCGAAACTATCATAAAAAATTAAAGTATTCTAAAAAGTGCACTAATTGAGATTTGTTTTTTTTTGTTTTTTATGATATAGTGATAAAAGTAGAATAAGTTTTGAATATCTTAAATTGTCACTTGAATAAATATTTATTCATGCTAAATTAATAAGAGTCTGGGATCATAAATTTGTTTAGATTATAAAAAGTACTAGATTACCAATTTCATGATTATTGATATTCGACCTCTATTTATGTATGTATGAATAGAAAAATATTTCTTTACTCAAAAATCTAAATTTCCATTTGACAACACATTTCAGTACAAGATTATTTCAATTCATTATGACCCCTAACATAAAAAAGGGAGGTCATATACATCATTAACCTTCTCCAAATTTTTCTATTCTTTGTTTAATTTTTTGAAAGATATGGTTTCTAATTCTTTTATCTTTCCCTTCATAAAATCTTCAAATTCAGATTTCATATCTCCTTTTCCACTTAATAATTTTCTTAACAAATGAGTTAAGTACTTGATTGCTTCTTAGAAAATTTATTGTAATACTATATATATATAATAACTAATTTCTAAATCATAAATGATGATAAGGGCCAATAGAATTGATTTTAAAAACCATACTTTATTAGTTGTTCAAGTTTTTCAACATCACTAAACATATGCCAAAATTAATTGGACATTTTTATATAAACAGCATTTATTTGATTAATTTCAAACTGCTTTACTTAATTCTAGCTGATTTTGATTTCTGATCAATGATGTATAAAGAATTTGGCTAAACTGATATGGATATGAAGCCTTGAAATCTATGAGGTGAGTTTTTTTTATACTGAAATTTACAATTCAAAAATTAGCTCTTATATTATCAAATATTTATTTCATAATGAACTTTGAAAAGGTGTTTGAGTGCTGTAATTCATAAGTTCTGGTGGGTTTGTTTTTTTTTTTATAAAAAAAACTGTAACTAATTATACCTAACTTATACCTATCAATTCAACATTCCTAACCCCATTCTTCTAACAAATCTTTTTCATTTCCCATATCTAAATGTCAAAAACTTAAATTTATTCTCTTATTTTATTCTAACTCAAATCTATTCTATGTAAATGTATATGTCAAACATTTAACAAGTTTCTTTCTTACCTAACTTTAATGGCCCACATAAAATCTCATACAATTATTAAAACCTTATTAAAATCTTGTATATCCATTGTAATTCTCATTCTAATATCTGACACAACATACACTGCCAGATAGCTAGGTAAACATTTAAATGGCCCTAACTTGCTCTATAATTTTGCAACTACTGTATTTATAATCATTATTTTAGACATACACTTTCATTTCCATTCCAAACTTTCTACAAACTAAATTAATTTTTTTGTGTCTACCAACATAGCAATACATCAAAAAAACTGATGCAATAAACTTTCCTATTGTTCAATATTAACTCAAATTATATTAAAAAAACACTTCAAAAAAATATTAAATACAATAAAAGATAAATATTCCAGTTTTATATCTCTTTCTATATTTATTCCATTTACAAAAAGATTATTTATTCTGTTAATATATGCCTTCCTTTTTCACTGCAACAAAATAAGCCAATTCACTGAATCAAATATTTTTTTATTTATCTCTCAGCTCTGGCTTAATTTCTCTTTGGATATCAATTTGTCTAACTTTGTTATAAATGTGTCTAATCAATTTGACATTGTAAAACTCTCACAATGTATTGTGTTAGGTATTTTCTTTAAAACAATTATCAAAGGTCACTCTTGTCATTCATAATTTATACATTCTTTTGAATCTTTCTCTTTTAATGATATAACTGAAATTTCATTAATTCTCTGCATTTTCCCTCATTATCTATTGTTTTTAGCCTGCTTCCATCTTATCTAATTCACTTTTCTAATAATATAGGGATAAGGTTATTATCAGGGTCAAATAAATCAATCTTCTACCATCTTTTCAATACATTCACTTCTAATAACAGCTCACCATTGATTCAATTGTAGTTTTTGTATAACAATTCCATTTCTTCTATTTGCCATTCCATATCAAATGACCTAATCCTGACCATTTTGAATTTTTAAATTTTGACATAATATGTTTTTCAAATTCCAGCTGCTTGAAATCTCCAGAAAATCATAATTTTGTATTCATATATGATTATATAAAGAATAATTATTTAAGCTAGAATTAAAATAAAAGGATACAGAAAGTACCAAGCAATAATTATTCCTAGTTTTTTTTTTTCAGTCTTTAAATTTTAAGGCCATTTATTAAACTTGTTGACAGAATTTCTCATAAATATAAATTTCAAAAAAATTTGAAAAAAAAAAAATTTTTACAAGCATATGTATTTTGGCATCACTTATGGACAGTTTCAATATGGGATTATGAAGATATTCTTTTTTCCCCAAAAAAATGATTGTGAATTCAAAAATGGAATTATCTGACTGGCATATTAAAATAGGTTAAATAAACTAACTTAAAAGGAGGAGAGATTTGCAAAGATATAAAGCAGTAGGTGACTGGGAGTCTAGACACTGAGTCTGCATCAAGTTACAAAATAGTATCACATATACTCTCTTGAAGTCAACAGTTATTACTCAGATTGTTTTCGCTTTCTAAAGTGATATGTACTCTGCATATTGCAATGTATTTTTTTAATTCTTTAAATATGTAAAGTATATATAATGTATAGTACTGAGTGAGTACATTTGTCTGAAATCCACTATAAATATAAGGAAAACAGATAAGATCTTTTATTGCAAGCCATTTAATAAAGAGAGACACCAAAGTGTTAAACCAAGTCTAAGACCTGTTAGAGAATGAATAAGCAATAAATCAAGTCATTGAAAAGACTATGAAAATGTGTGATAATTATAGGAAAAAGATAATAACCAGTTAGAGAATGTATAAGCAATATATCACGTCATTGAAATAACTATGAAAATGTGTGATAATTGTAGAAAAAAGATAACAGAAATAGTTAAATACAGTAAGATGAAAATTGCCCAGTTTTAGTATATCAGATTATAGTAAACAAAACTGAAGAGTTTGCAATTAGCTTATATCAATAAGTCTCTCAGCAATCTTGATGAGTTATCTATAAGCCAAAAAAATTGCATATATATAATGTAATAAAAAGCTGGAAAAAATGTAGTAAAGCTTATTCTGTTAATAAAATATTGCTAAGCAAATACAAAGAGAAATTATTTATTTTGATTCTGTTGAGATGTGAAAAAAATTAACTCTCACAAATGTAAAGTTTTAGAGCTAATTGGTTTTATGACATCATATAACAGAAGGTAATTTAGGCTAAACCTTGCCTTGAATTTTGCTATAATTAAAATTAATATTTTATTAATGCATGCATTAATTTTGATTACTAGATAAGTTTAGATAATAAAAATTTTGCTGAATCCTAAAAGTAATCTTTCACATATAAATATTTTTATTCATATATATATTTTGTAGTAAAAAGGTATATTGTTTTTATACAAAAAACAAATTTATATTTGCATATAATTAATAATTAATGAATCACATAAAGTTATAACAAATTAACTATAAATTAAATAACTAATATTAATATTAATTTGAATTCACTATATAATAACTACATATTGTCTTTAAGAATTTTGTTTTCATTATATTAAGTTGGAAGAGAGTTTGTGTATCAATAAATAATAAAGATATAAGTTAACCTTAATGTTAGATTAATGGATGATAATTTAAAAAATCTATTAAGTTTTTCAGGAGCAGAAGAAAAAAAAACATTTTATTATATAATTTGATATGCTGATGATTGAAATCTGAGTGAATTTGATTTCAAAGTCATACATGGTATGGTGAAAAAAATTAACATGTGATTTAAACAGTTTCCCAAAATTCAATTTACTATTATCATTCACTTTTGCACATATAAGTACCATTAGAATAATAAATTCTTTTAGAATATTTGTTGTATGGATTAATCAGTTTAATCTTTTGTCCTAAACTTTTTCTCAGGTATAATTTCAACATTTTGAACTTTCAGTTTCAAAAATCATCATTTACACATCATTTATATGAAAACTTAATTATAATCACCTAAACTAATCTATTTTAATTTTTTACTAACAAATAAATTTCATTTTTATATATACACACTGACAAAACTTTATGACTTAAATGAACTTAGCTAATCAAATTATTTGTCTTACAGTAATAACATTTCTAACTAAAGTCTTTAAAAAAGAATTTAAGTGAACTTGAATTGTATGACTTTTAGAAAAAATTTTCTTCTTCTTTACTTAGATTCTCGATGAGTCTATTTTTATCCAGCTTTTCAACTAACTAAGTCAAAAATTCAGTTCATTTTACTGAAATTAAAAAATAAATATATTTGTCCTCATAAAAGTTTCAAATATTTTTTCTATTTCTATATAGAATATATCATTACAAATTTTCATGTGCATTTTTATCATTTTACTGCAACATATTTTTGAAAGAATCACATCAATAATTTGGAGACCATCATTTCTCTTGAGCTTCTTATATTTTCCAAGAGAAACTGTCTTTTTTTTTTTAAAAAAAAAAAAAAAGGGCCTTATAATTTGTTTTCCTTTTTTTAAAAAAAAAAAAAAAAAATGATATTCATTATTTTGCTAAGACAAATATATTTAACCTTCATCCTAGAATAGTTTCAATTTTAGGTTCATATCTTCCGGTTTCTTCAAGAGAATAAATTTTTTGTACAGTACAAACTAAAAATAATAATATCAATTTCCTACATTACTAATCTTAAAACATTTCTATAAAACTAGTTTTACATTTGACTCTCTGTTAACTTTAATAATAATTACTTTGTTATCTTGAACAGATAAGTATATTATTTATTTCACACTATAAAATATCTCCAGTATGGAGAGATGCATGTTGGGAATAACAAGAAGGGATCGAAAACGCAATGTATAGGTAAGAGAACAAACGGGTGTTACTGACCTTATTGAAAAAATTAAAAGACTAAAGTGGAATTGGGCTGGACATATTGTTAGAAGAGATGATAACAGATGGACAATTGAACTTTTAAACTGGATTCCAAGAGATTGTAAAAGGCCCAGAAAGAGACCATATGTGAGATGGGTGGATGAAATAAGAAAGTGTGCAGGAGTGATGTGGAGAAGAGAAGCTAAAGATAGGAAAAGATGGATTGAACTTGGAGAGACCATCCTGCAGTGGATTGGTAATGGTTTATGATTATGATGATGATAAAATATCTCCAAAGACCTTAATGGGAGAATGAAACTTGAAAGTTAAAGGCTCATGGAAAGCAGTTCAGTTCTGTCACTTCCCGTACTTCATTTCTTCAAATTGTTTATGCATTCAGATTACAGATGAATAAGAATCTACAATTTAGATCCATGTAACAATGTACATATTATACGGTATAACTTTCAATCAATTAAAAAAAAGCCATCAATATTCACTACCCATCTGCATATGGCAGTGATCAATTACTTTAAAGAAAATAACATCAATTATGGAATGATTAATATACTTTCTAGATCATAATTTTATTAAGTTTGCTATAATTAAACCAAGAGCTAAACAGTGCTTAGTATCTTACTATCATAGATGACAGTTCTTGAAATCTCAATTTGAAAAAAAAGGTTGTCTCAGTAATACACTTTAATTTTTTCTACAATTTATCTTATCAATCAAAATTTCTTATTAAAGTATTGTGCTTACTTTTGATTTAATACAGATATATGTAAATTATTTAATGCATTTTTTCATGCTTGTGTTTCAAGTTTGTTGCCCATAGGCAGATTGCATCATCAAATTCCAGATTGCTGTACTGCAAATAAGTAATAACACGTGATTGTCATTGGTGGTTTGCTATCGCTTGCCATTCTGTTTATATCAACGAACTTTTCAATTTTAGAGTTATATCACAATTTAATAGTCAAATTTTAGAAACCAGTATAAAGAAGGAAAAGCAATTTGAAAAGCAAAAAGAGGCCCACAACAATCGTTCTAACATAAATGCAATTAATCCAGAAAATAAATGTGTTTTTAAAAGATTTAAAGTTATAAAACAAAAAAATATATATTGTAAGACCCCAAGTTGCATAATGCTTTTCAAGAACAAACTATTTTCCTCCAATGTTGCAATTTATTGTGCAGTCAAGAAATATTACATGGTAATGCTTATTAAGTCCATATCCAGTTCTTTCCAATCATTATCCCCAGACTAGTTTTTGACTAATCCTAAAACTAATCTGGAGATATGGATAGCATGACCCTGGATGTGAATTTAATAAACACTAGCAACTAATATCTACTGATTAGTCAAACTTACAATAAATGCCAGCATTGGAATAGAATTTTAAAAAGTTTTCTTCGGAAGAGATTGAAAATTACTTAATAATATATATTTAAACAAAAAATAAATAACTTTTGACATTTAAATTACATTAATTTATGGAAAATAAATATTAAATATAAGATACTCAATTAAACAGAAATCAAAATAAAATTTCATATAAAATTAAATATGACAAGTTGTAAGAAAAAAGATTACTTAATAAAAATATATATATATTATCGTACGCACAAACATATTATTTATCGTATGTTTGGGAAAATTGCGGAAAATAATAAAATATATTTTTTGTTATAATGAAACGCTTCTGAAAACGGATATATACATGTTACGTGTGCATATACATATATGAGATGTTAACCCAAAAATCCTTCGCAGACTAAGGTAAAGTTCTCCACTATCTGCAATTAATTGAAATATGAGGAAGGGATCAATGCAATGTTGTCAGCAAAGAATCAGAATCCCGATAATGATAGAAAACATTTCCTGTTGACAATTGATGAAAAATATTATGGATTAAAATATTTATTTTTAAAATCCATTTCTAATATTTATTAACAGGGGTTATTTGGTTTAAATTTACAAAAGTAGCTGGACAAAACTAATGTGTCCCACCATGTGGGACATTTCCTGTCACATTTGGCATTGCTTAAGGCATATGCAGCACTTGTATAGATATATATTACTAAAGCTATTTAATGTTTCTTTTTTCCCCCAATTTCAACTGCACCTTTATTAACAGCAGATAGAAAGAGCAAAAAACAAGTAATTTTTATTATGAGCAAATGCGCTAAAACCCATGAATACACAAAGCTGAAGACAAAGAAATATTAATACAGATTGATACAAACTAAATATATGTATCTAAGTATGATGGCCGGGTCCTCATATTCATAGTCGTAATAAATAAATTGATTAAGAGCGATGCAAATTTATATAAATGAGATAGTTACGTATTCTATTTTTATTATATTAAAATAAAAACATTTTTCAAACAAATACAAATATATTCTATCTAATCAGAGCTCTCCACGGGACATTAATCTTGTTTTCAAATCTTTTGAGAAACCATCATCATCATTTTCAACCAATGTCGATTTACTGCAGGATGAATTTCTCTCCAAGTTTAATTCTGTTTATCCGATTTCTAGTCTCTCTTCTCCACATCACGCCAACAAACTTCTTTATTTCATTCATTCATCTTACATATGGTATCTTTCTGGATCTTTACACTAATACTTGGGATCCCATTTAAGATTTCAACTATCCATCTATTACCATCTCTTCTACAAATATGTCCAATCCTTAAGCCATTTCAGTCTCTTAATGTTTTCAATGTCAGTAATATCTTATTGTTCTCTCACCTATGTATTTTGTTTTCAGTCCCTTCTTGTTACTCCTAACATAATTTCTCCATACTCCATCAAGTGGTCAGAAATCTCAGCATTGCTCTTCTGTTAAGTATCCAAGTTTCAGATCTATTTGGTAAAAAATATTTATTAAAAAGCTATGCTTTTCAAAAATTTCCTTTTAATATTAAATCATTTCCATCAAAAGCATTCCAACCAAGTTTAATTCATTATTAATTTCATCATGTTTCCATCTGCACTAATAATCTGACTAGTCATTAACTTCTAATTCATCATTATCAATATTTATTTTCTTCTTTTGAGAAAACCCATTGAACATTCAGAATTTATCTTTAATCCTATTTCTTACTTTCATCTGATAACTCTTGTAACATTTCACAGAAGTTCTGAAACATGGTTTGCAAAAACAACAAAATTATCTGTAAAAGCTAGATGACTTAACAAGCTTCCCATCTCAATCCACTAAATATTTCTGTAAAACTGCTGAAAAAAAGTTTTGAAGATATGGAGTTATCCTGTCTTTTATCATTCTCAATGTTAATGTTTCATATACTCTTCTCAGTGTTATTCTTCATATAACTATATAATTTACTCATTTCTGTTGAATTTTGATAAATATTTTTCAGCATATGACAATATCCTGAGTTTATAACTTGATGATCCAATGCTTCAATCACTGAAGAAATGTTTATAGAATCAAATGCTTTTCCATAATCTATAAAATCCAAAGCATAATGTAACTCATATTCTTTTATCCTTTCTATGACTTCTCTCAATACTAGGATTGTCTGCACTAAAACCATTCTTTTGGTTGAATAAAATCCAAAATTCGCTATAGACAGGTTGTAATTATCTTTTATTAAAACAGGCAAAACTCTCCATACAGTAGTGCCACTCAGTGCCAACCAGAGTAATCAATGGATGTCAGAAGGCTAGTGCATAAAATCTCCATCTAGTGCCTACACAGCCAATATCCCCAGACTAGTTTCTGGCTTGTGGCCTTCGTCAGTGAGGAGCTTTGGATCTGAGAGCACTGCACCTAGATCTTAGGATCTAATGCAACCCTCCAGCAGCCACCTTTTATCTCTATTTAACTACACAACTATGAGAATAAAACTGAAAACACGATATTTTCAATTTAAGCTCAATAGCTTAAACTGTAGTTTTGATTTTGCCACACATAATATCTAGCCTATACATCCAATCACACCAGAAACACAAAACATGGAGTTATAGTATCGCTGTGGAACAGAGTAAAAGAAGTTTGTTCAGAAACTGGCGATTTGGAAAAAGAAAAGATCTATATAGAACAAACTCTTATGAAAAATGGTTATCCATCAGCTGTTATTAAGAAAACGTTAAATAGACAACAAAAAAAACTATCAAGAGAAAAGACAATTATTGGTACTGTAGTGTACCCATACATTCCAAAAACAGCAGACAAATTAAGGAAAATCTGCAATCAGTATAACATCAGAACAGTTTTCCAGAGCCATACCACACTACGAGGAATTCTAACATCTACAAAGCCTAAACTTGAAATGCTGAAAAGAAAAAACTGCATCTATGGACTACCATGTGAATGTGGAAGAACATATATTAGAGAGACTGGTCGTCCAATTGAAAAGCGCTTGCAAGAACATAAACTGATGATTAGAAGAGAGAAAACAGATGTGTCTAAGGTAGCAGACCATGTATGTACCAATGAATATATGTTCGATTGGGAAAATACAAAAATATTGGATAGAGAAGAAAAGGTACAAAGAAGAAAATTTAAAGAAGCTGCTCACATGACAATGGCAAAAAATTCCATAAGTCAACCTAGTGTGAGTATACATAATGTATGGAAACCACTAATCAACTTTGCTCTTAGGAAAAAGTGGAGAAATCAAGATGAACCTCATAGATACGTATATGAAATTACTACATACTGTTGCCTTTGACAGGATGGCTCAGTTGGTTAGATCATTATCTTAAAATTCAATAATCAAGAATCTAAGGACTCAGGTTCGAATCCCATGCTAGTACTGTCACTGGTCAGGTCAACAACACCTGAAGAAGCAGGGAGAAAAATACCTCTCGAAATGTTGTGCATATACTAACCTGTTTGCTGTATATTAGTAACAAATGGTGCATATACTAACCTGTTTGCTGTGATATTATTAACAGTTGAATGTATTTGGAATATTTAAATAAAATTAAACTTTTCTAAAGACATTCAACACACATATTAGATAATGGAAATAGTCCAATATAAAAATACAGCTAGAACACCTTCAGGAAAACATTTAGTATTTAGTATATTGCTTAGTCAACAATTTTTCTATTTCTTCACTTGCTTCTTTTAAGATATTGATTATAATTCCATCATTACCTGGAGTTTTTCCCTTCTTTAGAGATTTAATTGTATGGTTCATTTCTTCATTTAAAATGGTAATTCATAAGATCTAGTATGGTTCATTTCTTCATTTAAAATGGTAATTCATAAGATCAATTGTAGAGGATATTTTATTTTCTTGTTCTTTATTGCTTCATAAAATACTTTCACATACAAATATTTATATATCAAAATAGGTACTAATTTAGTAACTGTTTTTTATCTTAGATTTTTTTGACAGCTTCATTAACAAATATCATAAAAGAATATATAAAGACTCTAATCAAGAGAAAGATTCACCAATTGCTTTATTAAATCATCTTTCAATTCTATCTTGTGATTATGTAGTTCATAGTTTGTGTTTGTCCACATTTACATAAATCGGTGGTTATAAATTCCATTTAAGAAGCAAATGAATGCAACAACCATGAGTTATTCTGAATCTGGTGATAAAACTGCAGTTGCATTTGGAAAGATTGTAGAAAAAGAAATTTGTTTGGAACATCATAAAAATTTCATTTTTTCATCATAATTCTTTGATTGTAAATTATTGGTTTAACAACCAAAAAAGAGCACTTATTTAGGTGACAAAACTATATATTGAGTTATTGGTAATAATTATACTTTAATATCTATAAAAATGTAATAAAAACAATACAGATATCAAAGAAAATATTCAAATATTACATACAACCTTAATGCATTTTTGATGCAAAACCGAATTGCCAAAGACAATAATCATATTTAATATTGTTCTTCAGCATCAAAAATGCATTAATATTATATTTTCAATATTTTCATTAAATATATAGTTACCAGTATTGCCTGGAATAATTTAATGATTTTAAGGTCCAGACATTAGCTTTAAAGTTTTTCCTGTTGTCACTTTATAGGAACAGTATAATTAATTGATTAATAATAATAATTTCAATTTTTAGTTTTTCATATAAAATATTCCTTTGGAAAAAGTATATGTGAAGAATTGATTATAACAAGGTTTTTAATTCAAATGACTATATTAAATTATGAAATATTTTATAATAATAATCTATACCAAATCTGACATTAAAATTATATTTAATGTTCTTAATATTTTCTCTATGTAAGAAGCAGTTATTATTGTACTTCATTTATGAAATACAGTATCTTTATACAAAATAAAAACTAATTGAAATGAGTTCTGGTTTCACCTAAGCAAAGCAGTTAGACAAGACTATACATCGCCAACCTACTTATTCAGTAAGGCAAGTCAAAGTAAATATAGATTAAGAATTAGTGTGGAAATCAATAATTTTAGATAAACACCATCCATAATAGAGACATTGCATGAGCTGGTTTTTCAAACTTTAGCACTAATTTCTGGATCCAACTGCATTTTGACTAGTGTGGTTTTTGGTTACCTAACCACATGTAGTAGATAAGATTTTTTCTCAATAAAATCATTATACTGTTATAACTGAAGCATTTAAAAATACTTTAAAAACAGTTAACAAAACATGGCTATCCAACTCATTGTTGAAAACATCTGACCTCTAGCGGCTCAACGGACCAGTCGTTGCTCAAATCATATCACCTTTGAAACAATAAAATATTCACTTTTAATCTGGAATTTCGCCTCAAAATGATCTTCAACAGACTGTAAGTACTAATTTTATTAATCCGCACGTTTACATTTGTTTTTTAAAGAATTTACATTCACATTAAGCTTGATTTAAATCCCACATTGATTGAGTTGAATAACGTCATCTCCTAACGTTCATGGCTGGCCTACAAGGCTCCAAGCCTTCAACAACTAACATAGAAGAGGGGGGTGAATTACTTCAAAAATCCATAGTGGATAGTCAGGGGAAAAAAATATATAAACATTTAAATTTCCCAATTACAAAGCAAAACAAATCAGATAATTTATCAAAAACAAAATGTTGTGTTTCTAAAATAAACACCAGCGCATTGAACGATAAAACGTTAAAACTTGGCAAACAAACACGAAGGGAAAACGACAAGGATAAGTTTCCTCATACCAAAGAGAAAACATTTAAAACAGAAGGAAACCCTTTACAAGACCCTTCTGATGGAGAATTAACTCCTCACCACATTGTAAAATCAACTTTAAATGAAAAACAAAAATTTTTTTTAGCCAAACATAAAATCTGCAGCGGCGAAAATACGCAAAAAGCAACGCAAATTAGAACAACGCGATCAGTTAACGTCAATCATGCGAATGTTATAGAATACAATCTTTCCGCGAACAAGAGAAAAAATTATGAACCCAGTTTCACATCAACGCTTGTGCCTGAAAACAAAACAAAAAACCCAGATCACACTAGTAGTGAAGAGTCTACAGACATCAGCTCTTCCTCTGAAATAAAGCAAAACATTGGATATTTCAAACATCAAGATGATAATCACGATTCCAATAAAACAACAAATGAACAATTTAAGCAATCACAAAGATATATAACTAAACCAGATTATACACAAAAAGATAATATAACAGCCAACACTTATGCAAACATTGTAAAATCAAACAATAATGACAAATCAGTAACAGGAAACATAAAACACAATTCAAATAATCCGCAAGACAATAATGAAGCCACACAACAATTGATTGAGTTGATGGGGGAGTTGGATGAGGCATCAGACACAGGAATGTTTATACATTAGCCATCAAACAGTTCTCATGACCAACTCAATAATCATCAGCTTTATACTGAAACAGTTACCAAATTCAATGAAGCCATACCACAAGGATTACTAAAATCTTTCGCTATCTTCAATGATGAAGCCTCACTCATTCTGTCCACTACAGACCACTTACTAAGATTATTCCCTTTTCCAACCAGTAAACTCTTCGACCTGCTAAAAGCCCAAGATCTCTGGAAAGTGATTCAAAGGGTATCATATCACACCAACCCTCGTTATATAATCCTCCAGTTTACAAACATCATGGCAAAACAAGCTTTTAAAAACAAATATAGGATACTTGATAACAGATACCTAATTACCATCAATCCAAACATAGTCCGTGACACTTCAATAAGTGGCAGGGTAAAAAATTGTGGTTTGGGATTCAATATTTCTGACTTACAAAACCTTCTAATGCCTTATGGGCAAGTCACTTCTTTTAAATATCTTAGGGTCCCTGGAATACAAGAAGAAGTTCCGCAAAACATAGCACTCTTTCGAATTACATTAAAAAAAGGAATAGTGCCATTAGATATCCCCCCCACAATCCGTATTGGAAGAGTGCCTCTTTTCATCTCATTCTGGGGAGTAGAATCGCAATGTTTCGAATGCAGGAAGACGGGACACCTGCTGCGCAACTGCCCATCCAGACAATGCACCTCTTGCGGTACCTTTGCGGGTCGGTCACATCAGTGTGGTTCAAAAGAAGAGCATATACAAGAACAGCAAAACATGCAACAGACAAAACCCGAAATAGAACATAATCAAGATATAAATTTAGAGCATGAGACTTCTATCAAGCTGAAAACATATAATCAGTCAACAAATGATTCTCATCAAAACAACATAAAAGATCAAAACCAATGCCAAGAAACCAACCCACAGGGATGCCACCAAACACGTCAAAACAAGACAAGCAAAACTTATTTCTCTTCAACAGACACTTGTTCTGACTTTGAGCAAGAAGAAACGGATGCTGAAACTAGGCAAGAAGAAACTGCAAGCCTCACAGAGTCTGGGCCTGACCATGTCCCTAAACCCTTCACCACACCACGCAAAAGGAAAAAGCGCCGCAACAGAAACACACAATCCACCACCTTTGTTCACAACAATAACAATAGCGGAAATATCGATTCAAATGAGACCACCTCAACCTCTGATGACATACAGTGCAATGCTAGTCCCAACTATAAAAAACGGAAAGATGAATCCCTAAAATCAGATAATGACAATACATCAAACTCATATCATACCCAACCTGAAGCTAATACCTCTGGGCAAATAGCCCCCCAAGATTTAACATTATGGATCCCATCAACTGATCCTGAAGTCTGCCTAATGCAAAAAGACTACCAGCTCACTGCAAGTATTCTAGCTAATGAACAAGAAACCAAGCAACCTACTTCAAAATGTCATTCACAATAACGTCACTCAACATCAGGGGGCTTAACTCCAAAGACAGGGCGTTTGCTATCTCACATTGGTTCAAACTCCAAAAACCAGATATACTTTGCTTATCAGAAACTAAGCTTCACCTTCACACAGACCCCACGATAATAAAAACAATAGAGAGCTTTGGTTACTTTATTTACTCTTTCTCCATCTCAGCTACCGCTGGGGTTGCTCTCATCATCAATAGAAATTCAATTATTGACTTCTTCAAAATCCTGCACATAGATACCAATTGCATTATTGCTACTATACAAATCCAGGGTTTTCTGTTCAGTCTTATCAATGTGTATCTGGTTAAAGATGAACAAATAGTACACAAAGTTATACATAATATAAACATAGCAATTAGATCGAACCCTAGCCCAGTTATCTGGCTTGGTGATTTCAACCACACTTTTGACAATTTTGAGAAAAAATATTTAAAGATGGTTGCTAGAAACATACACAGTGGGAAAGCACTCTTTCATGAAGGAGCCTTCTCTTTCTATACCAGAAGTACTCACTCGCTCATAGACCTCATATTCTACTCTCCTGAAATGATCTCGTTCATAGATACATAGCTCTGGCCTATTGCCTTTTCAGATCATCTCGCTGTTCAAGCTACCATCAAATTGCAACCACAACTTCATACATCAACCAACCTCCCCCGGACGATGAGATTACTCAACAGGCACAATGTGCCCCCCCAATTAATCTCAGATATATACATCACCTTTCAAGAACAGAAGATATGGAATCTACCAGCATTACAAGGATGGAATACATTTATAACCACAACACAAAAGTTTATTAACCAATACAATAGATACCAGAAAGGGCCATTAAGATTACTCTCAGAACTTGATCGGACTACATCTGAACTGAAAAGCATCCAAGTTACAGAACACAACATCCCACAAATTCTACTCCTAAAACATACATATAAACAAACCAGAATAACTCTTGTGGAATATATTCGTATTAAGCGAGCACGCAATTATCTGGAACAACAAGATTGTTGGACTCCAGGTTATATCAGATGGGCCCTCGGGTCAGGAAAAAGAAATCACACACCCTCCTCTTTGTGCCTTGACGGTATTACTTACTCTGGCATCAGTATGCTTAACAAAATTAGGGATTATTATTCCACCAAACTGCAGCCCATTGGAACTGTTGCCAGACGACACAAATTTGTGAAAGACTCAAATAACTCTAACAGCATTACTGAAGCTGATACCATCTCCAAAATTAAAAGCCTGCCTGAACACACTCATCCCGGCATGCACGGAATTCCTAGATTTCTTCTGTTACACTTGGAAAAATTTACCATACATGTTACAAGGGGAATCATTGATCTCTTAGCCACTAATAGCCTACATCTTCCAGGGATATATCCTACATCAGTGGTCCCTTTCATAAAAAAGAAAGATTTACCTATGGACTTAAATAACATTAGGCCAATATCCATGGTTCCTCTCCTAATCAAAATTATCGAAAGCATTATAAAAGATAAAATTCAAGAGAAAATCATATCAAAACTTTCCAGGCATCAATATGCTAAGAGGGATTCATCGACTGGCGATGCTGTAAGCCGATTTCGACTCCAATCCCGGCCAGTCGCAGTCCAACTAGACTTTGCCGGGGCTTTTGACTCTGTCCGATTTTGACTCTGAATAGATGTACTACTTGGTGAACAAGAGGCTCTTCATGTTCCTTTGGCATACATTCAGATCATAGAGAATCTCCTAGCAAATCGAGAGATTTTTTTTTCTCTAAATGGGAGAATTGCTCCTGGGTTCAAACCCTGCATCTCCATTCCCCAGGGCTCCCCATTAAGTGCTCTCCTCTTCATGATCTATATAAATCCCTTGCTTTTGAGCATTGAGGATGCACTGCCTGGGATCTCCATCCCTCTTCTTAATGAAAACATCTCCCACATCTCCTACATGGATGATGTAGTGGTGTTTATTAAATCACATGAAGAAATAAACATTCTTGAAAGCCTATTACAGCACTATGCTCAGACGCATGGGCTTACCGTTAACAGGAACAAATCAGCAATTTGGAATATCAAAACAGCTAACAGGATAACAGGTTCATTACAAGCTATGCCTCAGACTTTCTTGGGATTCAATATGTCACTATCCCCTACAGCAATGAGGATGGAAACACAACGAAGACTACTAAACAAAATAGACATCATCATAACATGCCTCTCAAGAATATATATATCTACATTTGGAAAGGTTTCACTCTTAAACTCCCTCATACTCCCCAAGATTATATATTATCTTGCGGGTTTTAAACCAACAGAAGCTTTCATTAAAAAAGTAGAATTTCATTGTCTGCGACTCTGTAGAGGTGGGCGCAAATCATTTATCAGTCTGCGCACCCTTCAAAAGCCAAGAGACATGAATGGACTGGGACTGCATTCAATAAAGGTATTCGCAATACAGAGAACTTACAATATGATCCATAAACTTTATTCTGATTGCAGGACCTTCCAATGTCCACTTCCCAAAGAGCAAGTGCTTCCCACTGATAGACCGCCCCCTCAGAGGTTCACTCCCATCTGGCTACAAATGCAGATATCATACATTTTTATGCACATAGTACCTTCCGCGACCATGTTCAATTCAAAAATAACCTATTGGGAAGCCTTCAACCTATCCAACTCAAATACCCAGAAGGCACACACTTACCTCCCCATCAACATAAACAAACTGCACAAACTAGCCCGTAGATTGAAACTAGCACCTAAACACACAGACTTCCTTCTCAAAATTAACCTTGGTAGCCTCTCCACTGCTATATTTCTTAATAGAAGAGGCTTCCGCATAGATCCCATATGTTGTCTCTGTCTTTCCAGCCCAGAAGATATGGACCATATCCTTCGCCTTTGTCCGGTCTGGCAGGGACTAAGACAAAACTTCCAGAAACACATTGATAATAATGGTCCAGATCTAACATCTCTCGACGGGGTTTTAAATAGAGGCATTTTCGCTGAAATCAGGCTCGCCACCTACATAAACTTTGCCATCTGGTTGACCAGATGCAAGGTGATTTTTCAAAAATTACCGCTTAACGAAATCAATAACTGCTTTCTCAGCATAATTAAAAATATCCAAGAAACAGACAAGAGAGAGGCCGATCCATACCTGGCCATATTAACATGGGAATTCACAACTGGTCTAAACAGCACCTCTCCAACCAACCCCTAAATAATTTATATGAAAATATTTATTATAATTTAATATCTTATTATGATTTAATAAAACCCTCCAACCATAACTTGCCAAAATAGGGTTTACTAACAAAGGTATTTCGTTATAGACTAGATGATTAATATTCATCTTGCATCCACAGGTTATATTCTACTGACTTTTGAATCATTTCTTCTTTGTATATACCACCCTGTAACCTCGTCTAGTTATTTCTTGTTATTTTTTTATTTTTATTTTTTTTGTAATCACTTATAGGTCAAATAAAATTATCTTGAAAGAGAACATGGATCATTGAAACCCGATTTCAAAAATAGACTGTGCTGGCATGCAAAGCAATATAGAACCAGACTGCTACACTTCTGGAATTAGAATACTAATAATAAGAATGCCTAGCTGCTTTGAAACTATTTATACCAAATCGATGTTGTTCAAACAATACGGTTTTCAAACAACTTATACGTCATCATTACGGTGGGGGATATCTGATATTTGCATCAATATACATTTTTTTGAAAAACACCCCCTTTATTCTCTCCAAAACATGTTGTGGATACAAATTTTAGTACATTATATCTTTTCTTTCTTCTTTTTTTTGTAAATAAAAAAAAGAAGAGAACAAAATAGCTTGCTTCTTTCTTTGTTCACATTTCGTTAACATATAAAGAAGAAAAATTCACAGCTGACTATTACTTTTTCAATTATAATTTCTAAAATGTAATCAATTCTGAAATTTTAATCTTATTTTTAGCTTTGCCATCCAGTTTTACTATGAAATGTGAAAAAAATTATTTAAAACTCAGTTCAGGAAAGACAAACTAGAACAGGTTCAAATTTACTTATATTTTTTTTAAACTATGCAATTCTTTCAATATATCAATACTATTTTTCTCTTTTCCTTTACATTGTAATTTATTGTTCTCTTACATATCACAAAATAAATATTTGATAATATTAACAATGTGCATGAATTAATTTTTCTTTTATGGCAGTTTGTATATTTATTAGTCAACCACTGAATTTTTATTAAACACACTTTTTTCCCAGTGTTGTAGTATAACCATTGTGTACAATATATAACCAATTATTCAGGAAATCAAGTAACCTTAGAACACCAAATGACAAGTTGAACAAAACAATTCCACTCAAATTACTAAATTGAGATTACTGATTGAAATTGATTCCAAAACCTTTAGCTCTTGAACCCACCTCTGTGATTTGCTAATAAGATCTGAAATAATGTTTCACTGAATATATGCCTCATCTTTAAAAACTATTCTATAAAAATTAGGAACAGAACACTAGATAATTATATCCTCTTAAACAACAAAAAGATCATTGTCATTACTTGTACCAATAAAAAAAAAAAAATGTTTAGATAAAATAACTAGTTATTCACTTCAAACCATACTTAAATCTGACATATTAGAACAAAAGATGTTAAAAAAATTGTCTTTTTAACATTTTTAAAAAAAGCTTTTATTTTTGATAACTTTAGGTAAAATGATTATAACTGAAAATTAAATGGCAGTGAGGCAGACAGAAAATCTTGTTCCTGAAAAAGGAAGAGAAAAAACTACAAGATGATAATATTTACAATTATTTCAAATTTCAGATGCTTAACAAGCAACTGATACTAATACAAAAAAATGTACAATATCGCATAAATTTTGTATGTTTATTTGAATACTCTGAAAGTAGCATGAGTAGTTAATTAGCACCTAGTGATATGTGCTTTAATATCCCCATCCCCATCTTGAAATAAAAGTTAGAAACAGATCGGGAATAAGGATATTATAGCATTATACTATCTGATGTCCACTGACTACTCAAGCAAACGGTAGATAGCTCTAAAATAGAATGAAAAAAGTTCTTAGAAAAAATATAATAGTCAAATTAGAAAATAAAACAATTTTCCTATTTTAAGAAAAAAAACCATAACGATAAAAAATCCATAAATAAATTTTAAAAATCCTCACATTTTAAACACCAATGTTTAATCCATTATAAGAAAATGAGGATTCCTGCAAATGTTAAAACTTTCATAATATTTATATAACATAACTTAAAATCATAGAACATAATTAAGATATATTAATGTCATCTTAATTGGATTCTGCAATATAATTTCGTTTCTCGTTTTTTTTTTTTTTTTTGTATCAAAATTACATAACTTTTCTCCTCCCCTTTTGTCTCAATAAAACATAAGGTTATGTTTTAAAACACAGAAGAATATCTTAGGCGTTTAAAATATTTCATAATTAATTACTTCTAAAAAGAGTTGCTTCTAATTACTATCTCTACAATATAATTATTATTGTGTAAATTATGTTTAAAATCAACTTAATAATTCGATTAATGAAATATATTGCCAAACACTTCTACCATTAATTTTATTTTTTATATATAAATCAATTAAGATGAAATAGGAAATAGATTATTATTATATTTGACAGTTTCCGTTTGTAACAAATTTTTATATTTTCGCTTTCTATATAAGTTTGTGTGTATATATATATGCTTAAAAAAATGCAAACGACAAAAAAAAAATTATTATTTTGGTATTTATCAGAAAAAGATGAAAATAGATTTTTAAGCACTATTGATAATAAAAAAAAAAAAGTGATATTTTTAATGACTATTGATTATCGTAATTAATGAATTTAAATTATTCATTTCATTAGCAATTAATTTATGTCAAGTACAGTATTATCAAATGAAGAGAATGTTCGATCAACACTTCCAGTCAAGAATATTCTATGAACTTATGCAGGCACCTGCTCTCAGGTCTCTATAGGATTTCTGGTGATTTATGGTGAAAATATGGGATTCTCTCACATTTTAATATAAAACTGATAGGGTGCATATTGAACTATGAAACTTAAGATGAACACAAATTAAACTAGTATTTTCCAATGCCCATAATACATATTCAAATCACAAAAATACCTTGTTATAATTGGTAGATTCCATCAAGTCAACTTCTAGTAATCATATAAATAATACTAATTCCTAGTAACCATGTAAATAGTATTATTCAGGATGATCTTGTCTATTTCTTTAATATTTCAGGTTCTCCAAAAACATACTGATTATTGCCAATGATATATCAAGTCTAGTCTGTAATCTTTTTTTTTTTCTATCCATGGTATTATCAACTCCTCATCAGTGTTCAAATATTTTCTTATTCCTGCTTAAATGACTAATTTCA
Organism: Epiperipatus broadwayi; assembly: GCA_028023455.1. Lineage (NCBI taxonomy): Eukaryota > Metazoa > Onychophora > Udeonychophora > Euonychophora > Peripatidae > Epiperipatus > Epiperipatus broadwayi. The sequence goes on along the minus strand of JAQFVV010012394.1, from coordinate 14,683,780 downwards.
TATATATATATAGTCATAGAAAATACCCAAGTGAACAAATGTGGTCATCATTTTTATAAACATATAGTTATCCTTAAAAAAACCTTTTCTAGGATTTTTCACTGCAATTCTAGACAGTGGCTCCAACAAATTTGTTAATGATAATTATTCAAAAAGACATAAATTATTATTGACTTCTATGTTACCATTGCCAATATTTATAAAGTAAGATACTATTTCTGTCATAATCTTTTACATCCTTCTCATTTGGTTGTAATCTCATTATTTTAATTCTGATTCAGACCTTATCTAAAAAATATCTTCAGGTATTTTCTAATTTTGGTTATTAAATGTAATGTTATCAGCATGTTAAGTTGTTAACTAATCTTAATCCACAAATGTGAGTATCTTATTACATCATGTACATTCAAGTGAAAACAGAATCCAATATGTAATCTTGACCAATTCTTTTACCAATGTAAAATCAGTGTTTCATTAAAGTCTATTTTAATTATTATAGCTTCTCAAATAGAAATTACTTGACAATGAAATGTACTTGTCCACTCTTTTTTTTTAAAAGAACATTCCATAATTTAGCAAGTCAATTGAAAAGGCATTCACTGGTAGACATTTTTTTTTTTTTTTTTGGTATTTTTTGGCCCATAGAATTATCATACATATGTTAATGCAGATGTTTTTTATATCTCTTAAACTTTACTAAAACTACTTTGTTTCAGTGCAATCTTATTATTAAGTGATATGACACAATATAGTATAGTTTGCACAATGTCAAGATCCTTTCCTTGATATAAAATTATAAATTGATTACTTCTAACCAGCAGGCCACCAAATAGTTTTCTAGGTTAATTGGCAACAATTTGATCCACACTTTTATTAATTCTTTGTTTTTGGTAAAAGTTCTGATTAAATACCATCTGTTTGTTTTTTTTATCATCCAAAAATATGACATCTTCCATTAGTGGGTATTATTATATGTAAGTGGTCATGAATAATGTCCTGTTTGATATTTTGAGATAATAGCTTCTTCACACCACAAAAAAAGGTTATTTCTTAGATTATTATATTTCCCATTCACTTCTTCAATGTCTACTACTGTCAGATAAACTTAACTGAAAGATGTCTAATTCCAAAAATCCATTACCATTACAGATTCTATCTGTAGTTGTTTAAAAAATTAGACTTTAAAGCAGAATCCCTCACTTGGTATACATAAAATAACTTATTACACAAAAATTTTGGTAATTTCTCTTTCATATCTAATATATATAATAAAAAGCAAATATTTCTAAACAAGCTTATTTTATTATTTTTTTTATGATAAATGTTATAAGAGAAGGCATTCAAATCTTTATCTATAATTGTCTCCATCCCCAGACTGGTTTCAGTGAGAAGCTAGGACATCAGATTCAAAAATATCAACTAACCAAGCATTTATCAAATACTTAACTATTAAGAAGAAGATCTAAAACTTTCAGACATCTAATGTCTTCAAATTCAGCTCTCCAACTGAAATAGCTATATAGGCTTTAACATTTTAATATAGACAAAGCTTCAATAACCAAAATTATAATAGTAATATATATATATATTCTATGTAAATCGTCACAAAAACTTTTAGCTCACCCTATATTAATAAAGATTATTTAAATATCCTAAATAGATCATTCAAATATTTGCTATAATAAATCTCAATGATCTCCTTCAACGCAGATGTTTACATTGCTGCAAGTAGAATATTATAAATCCAGGATCCTTGTTTCATGAGTTAACAACTTTTCAGGTTTCCAAAAAGTCATTCCATAACAAATTAAAGTATTGCTCAAAAAAAGAATATAAGTTTATTGTTTTCATCTGCTTATGAAGAATTTTGTTTTTGCAGTTTGTTAATTGTTTGATGAAAGTAAAATTGCTTTGTGTTTGACCTCTCCCAAATGATTTTTCTTGGACTAAATAAAAATCTTAATTTTTGCTCCATGATGAATGCATATGCTTAATCCTTTGATTAAATCATCTTACTCTAATTAACAAGTTAATAATTCTGCTTCTTCAATTTTTATCATAATCATTATCAGTCAGAGCAGACATTTCATAATTATCCAGCTCATGTAAATTTTTTTATTACAAGGCGCCATATTTTTGGAAACACATTCTGTAATATTTTTTGTATAAGCATGAAAAACATCAATTTCTCAAATGTGTACAATAATCTAATCATCATCAAGTTTGTCTTCAAATTTATTTTCAGACCTCAGAACAGGTTACAAATTATGCCAGCCATATTTTAGTGGTTTTACATTAAATGTTTGTACAGCATATAATAAACACATCACAAAAATCATACAATATTTGGGCATTTTAAGAAACAAAATTATTTGAGTTAGATAAAAGATATATATATTTACTAGTAAATTAATTAAAAACAATATTCTTAAACCAGGGATTTCACTTTGAATTAATTGAACTATAATCCAATCTAAGGTGATTGCAATCTTCTGCTAATCCTACAAATGTGCCATATACTCTGATTGCTGAAATAAAATAAAATTTCAAATCAATTTAATATTATACCAGGAATAATCCAGCCATTTTTATTTGCATGATATATTATGAAGTAAATTTAGATCATCTTTACTTGCTGCATTGGAGTGCACTCAGATACTAAGATAAATTATTTAAATCATATGAAATTATCTTAAAGTTGTCAATATATTGTTTATTTGCATTAAACACGAGTTCTGATATAAAGCTTTCATTAGTTGTGAACTGCAAATTCATTTATAAGCTTAGCAGCTTCTTCCTGTTTTGATAACTATTTTTCTCCATTCGTAATCAATAAAAATTTTATGTACTATTTGAATCTACATTCTATTTTGTTTTTTTATATAACATCATAGCATGACTAATACTCAAGCTGACAAATATACTATGCTGAAACTATTCTATTAATCTACTTGATCATATTCACTACACTAATTAATATCACTCATAATTTTTCTTAAGATCAGCTGCTTTGAGGATAAATTTTTAATAGAGAATTTCATACACAATAGATGATTCAATATTATACAATTCACATACATTACAAACTAAACTTCTGAAGAATATTTTATCAAACTACAATGGCAGTGATTAGTTTACATGGTGACAGTAAGACGATTAATAATGATCAAAGTATATGACAGAGTAATTCCATATCTCCAAAATTTTTGTTAAAAATTTTAGAAGTATTTTGCAGATTAAAATAGAAGCAAAGACAACAAAAATACATGGAAATTATTTAAATTATCTCAATTTTTCAGGTGCTGTGATGGTTTTTGCAAATAGCTTCAGAGTTTTGGGAAATTAAACAAGAATTATCAGATAAAAGAAAATAGGGACTAAAGATAAATATTAAAATATCTAATGACCAATGGAATTTTTCTAAAGAGGAAAATAAAGATTGATAATCATGAATTAGAAGAAGTTAACAACTACAAATACTTTAGACAGATTATAATATAGATGGAAACAATAGCTAAAATTAATCATAGAATTAAATTTGGATGAAGTACTTTTGGAAATATAAAGTCATATTGAAAGGAAATATGTATTCGAGATTAAGATTTTTAATAGATGTGTTTTACAAGTTCTTATTTATGGATCTGAGACTTGGATATTTAACAAAAGAGCAATATATGGACTTCAGATCACTCAAGGAAGTATAGAGCGATACATGTTAGGAATGAAAAGAAGGGATTAAAAGCAAAATATTGGGATGAGAAGACAGACAGCTATCATTAGCATCATTGAAAGAATTAAAAACAAATGGAACTGGGCTGGAAATATTATGGCACTGGAACAATTAAAGAGACAAATGAAATTAAGCTGGACATGTATAAAAAAATAATGATAATAAGTGAGCAGTTGAAAACTAGGTCAAAAGAGATTGTAAAATACCAAGAAAAAAACCATATGTGAGATAGAAGAATACAATAAGGGAAATTGTTACTGGTGTGAAAAGAAAAACTATGGATAAAAAAAAACTGAATTAATGATGATAATGATGACAAACTGAAAAACTAAATCCAATTTTTTAAATAAATCCATTTTTTCTCAAATTATTAAAGCAAGATGCATCCACTTGCCATAATTGTACTAGCATTACAATCCATGATTTCTTAATTAAAATAAGGTGAAAACACATGTATTAAATTGAGATTATTAACAATTACAATAGAAAATACAAATATATTAATGCAAATGGAGAACTTTTATAATAGTGCTCATGTATTTTGTCAGCCAATTTTTTTCACAGACTAACCTAAGAAAGCCCGAATACCAGTTTTCAAGGGGGATAACTTTTTATTGTATAAATGCGAAATTGCTATTTTGTTTGCTGCTTTTTTATGATATACACAATTGAAGAACTAATATTGTGCAATTCACATAGCTTAAGGATAGAAATGCCTAAAATTTCAATTTCATAAATTATTAAAAAGGTACTTTGAGCTTCATAGCATTGTTAGAACTTACATTATAATTCAAAACTTCTACCATATTACATAACTGAGAACAAAACAACTTGTACTGAACTGAGATTGCATTAGTAAATTCATAGCAATGCAAATTAGTATTTCTGTATATGCCATAATAACTAACCTAAAAGTGACTATACTGTAGATGTTATCTAATTTGATGATTCCAGATTAATGATATTCTATTTGATATGATCACAAGTGATATGGTGGCAAACAAACTAATTTTGTAGCACATAAAACAAGATGGCCACTTTGAAATCTTACGCAACCTATAAAATCATTTTGTAAAACAAAAAAAAAAACACTTTTCAATCATAATTAAACATAGAAAATATTAGAATATTTTTTGAATGTAGAGATGAACCTCATTTGCTAAATATTAACTTTTGTAAATAATCGGACGATTTAAAAAATACTATAATTACACAAACATTAAGATTCATTATAATATTGATAAAATTAATAAACATCTATGTATGATAAAAATATGAATATAATTAAACAAATTATTTCTAAATATATATAGAAAAGAGATCAGCAAACATGATATTGACTTCTAATAATACAAAACATGCTTATAGCAACAGTTAAAAAATTATTTATATTAAAAAAAAGTATAATATAGTAGGTAAAGTGTATTTGTATCATGTTTCTACATAGATGTCAAACCAACAAATAATAGCAGAGTCTATAAAATGTTTTAACATGCATGCATATACATAGTGTAACCAAGTGAAAAGTGGTTTTCTATCCAAGCGGCCGTCTCTGCACCAATACTTGTTATGTAGCAACATAGTTTAATTAATCTACCACAAAACTTTTAAGGCACTAGTATGCCTGGAACACAAGTTATGACATAAAATGTGACAGTGTAGTTCATATCTTTATACAAAACAGACAATGGAACAAAATACTAACAAAATTTTATTTTAAATTGGAAAAAACTGCTACTGAAATGTTTGAAATGATTCAAACCTTATATAAAAGTGAACAATACGTTTGCAAGAATATTTTTTACATGATTTGTAAGATTTTGGGGGGGAAGTAAAAGGTTGGAAGGTAAAATGAAAAGGGGGGGTTAAAATCAGTGAGAGATATGATATTAATATTCAAATCTAAAGATAAAATTGTTATCAAGAGTAAAGGTCAGAAAGGAAAAAAATTTAATAAATATAATGTGTGTTTTTTATCATATTTTAAAGATCAAGTGTAAATATAATATTATTGGATGTTCTGAATCATGGGGCAAATGGATTTTGTATTAATGTATGGGGTGTTTAAAAAATTTTGTGATCTTTTGTATTGTTAGTATTTATAAGTGGTTGAAATATCTTAAATCAGGATATTCAAGAATTGTATAAAATATGTTTTTTTTAAAGTGTATGAATGGAAATTTGTATTATAAAAAAAGTTATAATTGTGTTTGTTTGGGTTCTTAAGATTGTGTGTTTTATAAATATTTTAAAAATTTATTATAATTTAATAATTAATATTTAATAGTTGTTATTTAATCATTATTGATTGTAAATTTTTTTATTTTTCATTTAATTATATATTTTATTTTATAATCTATATATATTAATGAAATTTTATATAATTTTTAATTTTAAATTTTTGATTTATAAGAATTAAAAATATAATCATATAATTATTTATATATATAAAAATATATATTTTAATTATATTATAATCATATTTATTAACTTTCTATATTATTTTATATTTTTATATTTTATTTATTATTTTTTCTATTATCATTTATTCTCTAATATATTTATATTTTATTTTTTAATTATAATCTAATTTTTCTTTTTTATTATTTATCTATATTATTTTTATTATATTTATTTATTTTTTATAATTTTATTTTGTAAATAAAAAAAGGAAGGAAGGTAGAAGTAAAAAAAAAAAATAAAATATAAGAGAATGAATGTAGTAAAAGAAAGAAAAATAAAAGAAAGAAATAGTGAAGAAATAGAGAAAATATAATAGAAAAATGAAATAAAAAGGAAAATATGATTATGAATAATTAAAATATTATTTTTATATGTATATAGAATAATGATTATATGTTTAAATGTTGTAGCTCTGATGAAGACTGCAGGACAATCGAAGCTGTTAGAAAATTAAAGGAATTATATAAAAAAAATTTACATTAGAGTGTATATGTGGAGATTTATAAAAAGTAATATATAAGAAGAAATGCAAAAAAAGTAAGAAGATATATCATTTACCATTATTAAAATTTGAAATTTATATGTATAGTAGTAAATAATATTATTGTATAAATTGCATATATAGTAGTAAATAATATTATTGTATAAATTGCATATTGTTGTTAAATTGGTAATAAATTGAGAGGTTGCCAATCTCTCGCATGCATCTACTGTTGCTTCTCAGACAGCTAATCAGATATTAAGACAACAGTCTGAAGCACGATCAAGCTACAATACATGACAGAGTTTTTGATAAGAAAAGGATGGTCCACCCTCTTCTCTATTTAAGCCAGTCTTAAGCATTTTGGCTTGAAAACATGAAACTATAAATATATTCATATACTACTCACTGAGTCTTAATTTATGATAGTATAGCATGAAACCTTAAGTTTACTATGCTGTAGTAAAATTCTGTCATGTGTTGCAGCTTAATCGTGCTTCAGACTGCTGTCTTAACATCTGATTGGCTGTCTGAGAAGCAACAGCAGACACGTGAGAAATTGGCAACCTCTCAATTTATTACCGATGTATAGTAATAGATGGACAGTTGAAATCTTAAATTGTATTCCAAGAGTTTGTAAAAAATCATAGAAAGAGACTACATATGAGATGGATGGATGAAATAAGAAAATGTGCTGGTGTGACATGAAGAAGAGAGACTAGAGATCAGAGAAGATGGATTGTACTTGGAAAGACCTTCCTTCATTCTGCAATCGATTGATAATGGTTGGTGATGATGACATATATATGTTTTAACATGTATACCATACTTATGACATAATTTAATTTAAAAATTATAAATATTAAAACAAAAAATGGAATAAAATAATTTTGGAAAAAACTGGAAATATTTTCATATATATATAAATGTATGTATAGTACTCAAATCTAAAGGTTTGTGTATGAACATGTGTTTACTTGATCATTCTCTCAAAAATAAAAATAAAAGTATCCTTTTTCATTCTTTTTGTTACAAAAATTGATGATAATAAAATGCATATATAATGTCTACATAATGTTTTAAGTTCATATCAATTTCTGAATCTATACAACCAATTTTTATTTGCAATAAATAGATTAGTATCCCTTTTTTCATCAAAAAATTTGCTGAAAACTTCATTTTTGATAGAATATTTTTGTTTAACATTAAGAGTAAATGCATTTTTTAATGCAATATGTTAGTGTTCAACTTTAGCACTTATTTCTGTACATATCTTCCTTCCATAAATTATTTTTCAGTCTTCGCTAAATATTGCTAATACCAATTTCTTTCTCCTTTATTATTATTTTGTAAATTGAAGATTCATTCCAACAAATTTCAGAATTTTTTATTTCAAAAGTAAATCAATTATTTTTATTTTATTACGTAAGAAACACTCAATGGCATCTTCTTACCTTAACAGAATAGTTATATTATTAACTTTATCTAATACTGAATATATTTTTAAAAAAGTAACTTTATTTAAATATTCCAATTACATTCAACTGTTATTAATAATACACAGGTTACCATATGCACAATGTTTTGAGTGGTATTATTCTCCTCTCTTCCTCAGGTGTTGCTACCAATAAAATTTTAAAAAATATATAAGAAAAAAAAAGTGTTACCTTAAAATTTCAATATTCAAGAATCTAAGAGACCAAGTTCAATTCCCATGCTAGTACTGCCACTGGCCAGACCAGCAATATCTGAAGAAGAGGTGAGAATAATACCTTTCGAAACATGTGCATATCCTAACCTGTATACTATTATTAGCAGTTGAGTGTAATTGGAATATTTAAATAAAGTCATTAACTTTACACTTTAGGGCTATTTTAAATGGAAGTTTTAATTTCTTTTTACACAGCAAATAAATAACAAGGGAAATGTTTTAACTGTGTGAATGCATAAGACTAAATGAGCATACAAAAAGAGTTTACAAGATAGAAAATTACTGCTGATGTTGCATACAATTTTTTTTTTTTTTTTCAAATTGCAGAATATTGAGTCAAATTTTAAAAATGCAGATAATTATGAAGTGCCAGGTGCAAAAACAAAATAATTTTAATTGAATGCTTATTAGATATTTTAATTCTATTACTAATCAATAAGCTTGATGTTGATTATAAACAATTATTGCATCTTGTTTTTTATCATAATTCTTGCTAAATGTAACTAATAGTAGAATTCTCTTAATATATGTACTGAACCACTGAACATCACATGATCACCATTTCTTATGCTTGCTTATAACTGTTATTTAAACAGGCAAAACTTACTATATGTATTGCCACACACAGCAAGCTAGAGTAATCAATGGATGCCAAGATCTAGGTGCAGTGTTCTCAGATCCAAGGCTCCTCACTGACAAAGGCTACAAGCCACAAACTAGTCTGGGGATATTGGATGAGTAGGCACTAGATGGGGATTTTATGCACATGCCTTCTGGCATCCATTGATTACTCTTGTTTGCTGTGTGTGGCGATAAGTATAGTGAGTTTTGCCTGTTTTAATATATGTACTGAATTGAATATTTTGTATACAGCCTTCAAAGAAATTTTTTTTTAATGCACCTCTTAGTTTAAGGTTGGATAACCCTTATATAAATCATGGAATAAAAAAAAACTCTTGGAAGCTTATCTTACATACCCCAGCTTACAAAGGATTTGAATGTGATCATCTTTAATAAAAATGAAAATCAAAAACAAAATTCTTCTATATAATTCTATGAAATATTTTTACAGAACAAAGAGGAAAACAAAGTTAATACAAATAAAAACTTTTGTTCAATTCTGCATGTGCAATCATATTCACACATACATTGTGCATTGGAAATCAATTATTTCCTTATATCAGAGAATTTCATAGAACTTGCTAATCTCTCTACTAATTGCCTTGAATCTCAAAACCACATTGTAGAAAACTTTTTTGGAAAACTTGTGCATTGAAAACAAAAAAACTATAAACAATCAGAGAAAAATAAATTATGTAGAGTAAATATAAAACATTCTTTTCCTTTTTAAATTGTTTTAGATTAAAATATTCCCCCATTCTTGTTTATAATTTTAGTGAATATGCCGAAATATGTATTATGAAAGAAACATGTTGTTTTATGTTCATATTAAGCTTAAAAAAATTATCATTTATAGACCCATTAAATTTTAATATAAAAAAAGAAAAAAAATGTGTAGTAAATAATAATGAAATATGCAGATGTACAATTTTATTTAGTGATTTAAATGAAATATAGTACATGAACAAAACAAAATGTTATTCAAAATATTATATACAAAAGTTTTTATGCATAAACAGATATACAAGAATGATTATTCAAATGAAAAATGTACAAATGAATTTTAAACTATATCTTACATATATATGCAAGTAAAATCTTTTATTATCTATGGGTGATCTCATTGATTGAGATGTGGGTTCTAAAATTGTATTTTGAAATTTCAATAAATATCTATGGTCATGTCTCAGTCAAGCCTGTGACTGGATATTTATTCTAATTGCATTGATTTTATTTCAGATAAAAATGTGTGATAAATCGTGTGTTTATATAGCATCTTCTTAAGTGGTTGTTTATCTCAGTCATGTTGAAAATGAAAATTCTTTCAAAAGTCATTTAAGTATCCTACAGGATTATTATATGTAATAGAGATGAGAAATTTCTATTCTTCTGATAGGAAGTTAAGACTATATAAAAATGTGAGATTTCTATATTTTATTACAGACCTGTTCCTAGATCTTATCTTTGTTACATAGATGATTAATTCCTCTACTCGGAGTCATCTACAGAATGATGTAAATATTATGCTTTATTAAATAAAATATTAAAAAAATTTATATTACTTAAATATTTATTTCAAAGATTTGCTTATATCAAATATATGTCATTTATAATCAGTTAGTTATATTCATGCTATGGAGTAAGATGAACAAATAAAGTAGTAAATAAACAAAATTAAAAATGTCAGTAACTTGTCTACATATACTATTTCTTCTACCATAGTTATAAATAACTTTGAATGACCTTTACATTTAAGTGTGGGTTTGAGAGCTCTGAATTGCTTCTCTTTAAACTTTTAAGCTCTTATTTATTGTGAAATTATTTTTGTGAAGATTAAAATGCAAAATAATTTTTAATTGTTAATGGCAAAAAAAAAAGGTTTTTTTTTTCTATTTATTTGTAAGAAGTGTTTACAATTGTTTAATTCATTAATTTTTGTTTTGTTAAATTTTTTTGAATAAATTTTATTACTTACAATTTAAAAAATCAATGTCTTCAATAATTAAGACAGTAGTTATTAATTTAATCATTATGTTTCATCTGTGAAGTGGGCATAATGAAATGGAAATATGTGTAATGGAAAAGTTCGTTTGGGGGGGGGGGGGCATTAATGGGTATGTGCATCAAAGTCTACACCGAAAAGTAATATAGTGATTAAAATCTATATCTAATTTATTCTTTCAATGCGTTGCTGGTTCAGAATGTTAGAAACATGAAGGCGCTGAAGTTGATTTTTTGAGGGCTGGTGGCCCACAAGATGGTGATTCAACAAGTATTCCATTAAAAGTCCTATAAGAATTTTAAAATATTTTATATCAAATGATATATTTATTGAATTTGTTTAATAATTACTACTATGTGGATTCAGATTATGGAAATTTCTATCCTTAATCATATATACATTTTAAATATGCTTATTTCGAAAAATCATCTCAGAGTTGCACATCACCTCATGTGAAATCACTAAGTCTTCCATAGAATAAACTCACAAAGAAGGAAAATATATAATTCTATATAAGAGAGCATATCAAAATGAATCAATCCATATCCCTATAAAATTGATTTGCTTTTTAATTAATCAGGCTACTAAATTTGACCCTATGTTCTTTATTTAATATCTAATACAACATTTAGTTCCATTGCATAAAATTGAGCTGACAATGGATGTCTTAATCCTTCCTCAATGACCATGACCACTTATTGTTACATGTATAGTAGCTGTGTCCGCTGCCCATTATATTATATAAACATAATTTTTCTTAATAGTGAGATTACTAAACCAATAAGATTAAAAATTATTGCTTACCAAAACCTAAAATATTTTCTATTTAAACTACTTGCTACAAATATTAAATAAGTTTTACAAAAAATGCAACTAATTTACCCTTTTTCAGGACAATTTTTGATAGTTTTTATCACTATAAATCTTTTATACACAATTTTCCAGTAAAACTAAACATGCTGCTCACGCTGCTTAAAAAAAACCTTTACAATCCACAATAAAATATAAAATTCAACAAAACAATAATGATAGGTATCCCTTAATCAAAGCCAAAATATATTGAAAATGTGCATTCCTAATTACAAGTCATCATCAGTATTTTGTTATGTAAAAAATCCTCAGAGCTCCACCTATGGACTTGAATAACATTATTTACATGTCATAATAGCACTTGTATTCCTATATTCTAATAACATAATCATTGCAATGCCATTTTTTTGACTTTAAATCTGTTAACTTTTTAAAAAATCATTAAACATTTAACAATCTCAAGTATTTTCTGACAGATTCAAAATTGAAATTTCATTTTCCTGAAAAAATTATCACTTTATTTACCAAATTAATTCCCATAATTTTTCATAAAAGTTCATTTATTTTATATGTACTAATATTATCACATTATTTATGCCAGACTACAGTTAGTAAATGATGATTATATCATTTTGTTTTAAACTTGATAAATGATCATTTTTCATCTCTTTTTATAGTTGTTATTCTAGTGTAGAGAATAGATTAGATAAATATAACTGCACTTCTAAAACTATTCAAAATGCACCATGAATTATATATGTTTTTTCTAAGCAGATTTTGCAGTTTTTATATTTCCATATATACTTCAATCATATTATTTAATATACAGTAAAATATCTTTACTTCCCACATTTAATTTTTGCAAAATATAAAATTTTAATTAATGACTAATGATTTGGCTGATTAACAATCCTCTTCAAAAAATCTTTCTGTAACAAAAAAAGTAGTTAGTCTCTGAAAAAGATTGCTAGCCAGGTGAAACATCAGACATTAATAAAAAATTTATATATTGCAAAAAATCAGAAAAGATATTTTACTATATTTTGTTTGATATCACTAAACTTTATAAATTTATTGAGTAAACTATAAGAGACATTTTCTTCATAGATATTATCTCAGCTATGCATTTAATTAGATGGTATTTACATAAATATCTTTGTGTGTGTGTGTGTGCACATGCATGAATGTATTGATAATTTGCATTTATATTCCAAATAAACAAAACATAGACATTTAAAGCACAGCAACTTTTTCTTATGATAATCACAATAAGAAGCTGCAGTAATTAAATGAGGAATATCATATTCCTGATAGGACTATTTAACAGAGTTTTAAACCAATCATTCATTTGGACACTACAAGGTCTAATATTATACTAATCAATTCATTAATTTCTGTATTTACCATTACAATATTTGGTTCTTTCATTTTACATAGTAAACATGAGTATTTGTTCTTCCTCTATTTAAGTACTACTTAGTATAATTTGAATGTGTGTAGATGATTGCACAATTTAGACCCATTTCCAATTTTTTGAATGTCAGATTATTAGCTTGATAATAATAATAAAAAAGTAGTTAAAGGTGGTTTCCAGATGCATAAATGTTTTAATTCTAGTTTTGATTCCCAAATATTTTTTAATATAGGCAAATGCCAAAATCTGGTGAAAATAAATAAGGATTAAAAATTGACAGTGACTACTCAAACTTACAATAGATGGTACTAAATAGATTTATGTACACTAATATATAAGCCACTGGAATAAAACATTAAGATTTGATTGCTGACCAGAGACTGAAATACAGATTATGGAAGTCTGCAAAATAATTTTTCTAAAAAATCAAGCCCTTCATATGAAATAAAAATTTGAAATGCTATTATGTTCATTAACATTTTTTCTTTTTTTTTATTACTAAAAAAAAATTTGAACAGTAAATATTATTTTATTCCATTGTGCTTAAACAGTTGAACTTTCATTAAAAAATGATAGTCACATCTTTGTTGTGAAGACATAAGAAAATTATTTTTAATTTTGTTAAAATAAAGCAATTAACTGTTTTGAAAACAATTATATCCACCACTAAGATTTTGTTTGATCATGTTGGCCTATTTAATTAAAATTTATTGAACACTAACATTATCTCCTGGGATGGTAATGTATTATACAGGGTTAGTCATGAAAAATATATACACATGATTAAACTTGCATTTTAGCAGTTGTAAAGCTATGGATTTAAAAAACGAAAGATTCTTGAATATATCACTTCCATTCTTACATACCACAATCTCCCAAGCAATCAAAGGATTCAGATAATTTATTTGTTTAGTATGAAACGTGATTTCATATAGCTTTTTTTTTTAAATACATGTATACATTGCATCTTTCAAATATTCTTGCAGATGTCCATGGACCCAATGCCTTGTTATCTGTAAAAGATCTGCACCATTATTACAATCATAATGAATCCTTTAACATTTATCAAACAGACTCAGTTTATTTGGACCCTTCACTTTCAGCTAAGAATAACTACATACCCATTTGTTTACTAGTACTGAATAGTTCATTAAGTCTGATAAGCTCAAAAAATTATTTAAGGCTTAGAAAAATAACATTTACCTAAGAAAACTTCCAAACTTATCAATCAAATTTTTAATCTCAAGTTATAAGCATGACTGGCAAAACCATTAAACCATGTGGTTTTTCTATGCCTGTAAGATTCACAATCAAATTTTTTACATAATAGCAATTCTTTAAAAAAAAGTGTTTACTTATTTAAATTTCAACCCAAAATGGTATTATCATAATTTATAAATAAATAAAAGACTTCAATAACTTTTCTACTGCTTAGATAAAATTTGATTCCTATATTTACATTTGTTTATATATACTGTATACAGATATGCAGAAATATTTATAAAATATTAAAAGAACATTCAGAAAATATTAATAAACTAATAAATTTTATTCTGATTGATAATTTTAAATACATAATGGCTGCTTAGAACATACACTACTTGATACTGATTCTTCAATAACTTTTTGAATTTTTTCATTATAAACAAGCCAATGCACTTAAACATGCACGTATGCTGCAAGACAGTTAGTTGCTCTGAAAGTCTAGTTATATCAGACGCCAATCATTTCATTATTGTCAATCTTAGATCAAAATGATATGAAACAGCTAAATAAACGGACTATGATCATTTTAGCTTGTATACAAAGATCCTTTATTGACGAGATTAAATTCCTGGATCATTTAATCATGTCTTAAGTATAAAGCACTATAAAATATTTTAGCTTTAGATCGTCTAAAGCAGGAAAAATTCGTATAGCTATGAAACATGTACGTATTGAGCTAGTCTTAGAAAAACATGAAACAATTACAAGTATGTGCTTGGAAATTTTTTGTGTCTGTGAGTTGGTTTAATTATAATAACGAAAAAATAACTAACTCAGATCAAACAATTTACATAAAAATATAATTATATCAGCGAAACTCTTTTGTTTGGGCAATATATACATAACAAAATCTTATAAGGATGGACATTTTAACAATATATATGATCGTAGAAAAAATAATATACGGTATGTGAGAAGTGAGCTTACTTGTAGATTTAAAAACGTGGATTATTTAAAATTTTCTAAAATCCGCAGAAATAAAGGCCTTTAGATTACTATAACGTCACACGCTTTATTAGCAATATTAAATAGTTTCTTAACAATTTTAAATATCTTATTACGACTTAATCACTTATTATTCATTTTACAAGTGAACAAAACAAATATTCAACAGATGTAACAAAACAATCAACAGGTAAACAACATTAGTCAATATAAAAACAGTCATTCAAACATTTTAAATTTCATTTACTTGACGTAGTAATAAACGTAGTTAATTGAAACCACTGAAGGAATTTATTTAATCAAAAAAGGGCAGTGATCCAAAAAAAAAATTTTTTTAATTAATTGGACATGCATCTACAGTCACTTCTCTTTAATTCGCAACCCTCTATTCATCTTTAAAATCCACACATCCCATCAAAGATGTGAAATGACGAATGAGCGGAAGTAGCAATTTAACGTAGGCCTAGGAAGTAAGGGAAAGAAACAAATTACAGCATATTTATAGTAAGCAAGTTTTATTTTTACCAAATTTATAACAGCCCGCCAAACTTCAAATGAAAAATAATCTAGGTATTTAATTCAAAAATTTCATTTTCAAAATTAACTAAAATTCAATAATCTTACCTTTTAATTACATAAATCGCTTCTAGGATTCAAGTCTTTTTTTTTTTTAAATCGTCTCAGCAAATCTTAAGACTATCCAACCTCTTTACGAATACACACAAAAAAGTTGAGCTATCCTATTTTTCCGACATAATTTTCAAAATAACGGAATTCATTTTCTTCAAAGATAAATATTATCAAAAGGATATTCACATTCCTTTCATGACTTCTTCGCGCAGTTCAGTAATGATAATTATTTCCGATTGTTACTATTAAACTTTTCTCGGCAATATGTTTGACAGTAGTATCTTCCCCAATAATGGGCAAGAATACCAGACAGAACTAATGCATCACTGTCCACTACTCGCCAAAGGCTTTCCTGGAAAATATAATCCTACTAAATATGTGGGCGTTTTAGGCGTGTGCAAAAAAAAAATATCGTAACCGAAATATTATGCTGTACTATTATTTGTATAATATATTTGCAATTTGTTTTTATTATAGTTGATTAGGAATTTTATTAAAAGTCTTAAAAATATAATTGTTACTGTATTTTTCATTCATTATGATATATAATTGTGTTGTTTTTCATTATAATCCACGTAATAAAAAAATTATTTTGTAGGTTTAGTTTTGTTCTTTTATAAATTTATTTTGATCTCTAATTTTTTTTCATTCTTAAATATATATATATCACATTTAATGAATATATTAAAATCATTTATATCATTTAACACAACCTCAAATTAACTTTTAAAAAGTATCGGAATTCCAAATAGCAAGTTGTCTGCATTAATTATATTACGATGCAATAATTAAATAAACGTAGATCTAACTATTATTTCCGACGCTTGAACTTCCTAAGAGGTACTCAAAACAATAAACCATTCGATAAATAAATAATCGAATGACTTTATTGCTCGAGAGTTCATAAGAAGTTCAAGCGGTCGATATGAAGTCATCCAAGACCTTACAGTCCTGTACTAAACTATGCAGGGCAAACTATCGATTATTTACTGGAACTGATTTGTAATGAATATGCATATAATTAAACAATCAAAATACTGTACTGTAAATAAATAGTATAATTTATGAAATTACCATTTTACTGAATGCATTTAATATCGTAAATTTAATTAAATTTATATTTGCACTACCTCTTCAAATGTATATTCGGCCTTGGTCGCTATTTGAAAATTGGTTAAAATTATGCAGTAAGAAACTACAGTCCGTTCACTGTTGGATCGATTTTGCCATTTTTAACAAGTCAAAATAATTTAGGATAAAGGCAAACATATTCAATCATATACATACGTTTTACTAATTACAATGTGAACTTGGCTTATTAATAGTATTTTTCTAAACAACAAGCAATTGTATCAATGTTTTGAAATATTATTTTGAAAAATTAGTGAATTCAAAAGACAAACTATTATTATTCCAGAGACTAATGGATGGCTGATTGTAATTCATAAATGATTATAATTCTAAAGCCACTTTTTTTAAATTCGATTTTGATAAATGTTTCTTTTAATACTCAAGACAGAGATATAAAATATCTAGAGATCATCATAGAAAAAGAAGCAGTCAAGATGTACATTAATTGTTCTGGAGTCCATGCTCTCCATAAATAACCCATTTTTATTTGTGTAAGATATTGAACTAATCAGGTATTAGAAATAGTAATGTGAGTAACCAATGTATTTAGTTTATTTGTAATCCCAAATTCTGTAATAATCAACTTTGCACTTAAAATATATTAAATTTAAAATGTGTTTTTTTTTTTTTTTAATTTCAATATATTTTCGATGCTAATTTTTTTTTGGGACTGCTTGACAATAGGCTAGAATATTTAGATCAGTGGTTCTCAACCATCCTAATGCCATGATCCTTTAATACAGTTCCTTATGTTGTGGTGACTCCCATTCTTTAATTTTGGCACTGTTATGAATTGAAAATAAGTGTTTTCCATTGATCTAAGTGACCTCATGAAAGGATTGCTCAACCCTCAAAGAGGTTAAGACCCACAGATTGAGAACTGCTGATTTAGATACTAGTTATTAAAGACAAAATTTAGAGAAAACTGTTCCTTACTCTTTTTCTTTCATCACAGCTATGCTACCAAATGTAAACTGTAGTAACTAATAGATATCAGATAATAGTGCTTAATAAGTCCCTGTCCGTTTTTCTGATCCATAGCCTTTCTTTTTCACATCACACCAATAAACTTTCTTATTTCATCCATCTTTCTCATAAGTGATATTGTTGTCTTTTACAATCTTTTGTTATCTGATTTA
Source organism: Epiperipatus broadwayi (assembly GCA_028023455.1). Classification (NCBI taxonomy): domain Eukaryota; kingdom Metazoa; phylum Onychophora; class Udeonychophora; order Euonychophora; family Peripatidae; genus Epiperipatus; species Epiperipatus broadwayi. The sequence continues at coordinate 14,665,437 of JAQFVV010012394.1, read as the reverse complement.
CATTTTCTAGCAATATATTCATCCCAGCTTCATTTCTGTATCTTAATTATTTCATTTTATATTTTGTAATATATTTATAAATTTTATTTAAATAGTTGCAAATACAAAGATATGCATTTCAATACTTTCCATTATAATATATACCAGGGGTCCCCAACCTTTTTGCACTTAAGAGCACATTCTATAATACCGGCCAGGTGGCGGGCACCATTTATTTTTTTCAATGTAAATTATAGTTGGATATAGTTAATAATACACATAATGTACAAAAAAATATTTATTTCAAAAATAAAATTTTAACATATAATTAATGTTTATATTTTTACACTGTAAAAGTAAAGTATGTCCTACAATTTGCTTACAATATAATACAATAATTTATAAGAAATTTAAAAATTAAATTTATTTGTATTAGATCAATAATTTTTTATCATGTTCGGATAGCAGTGGGCACATGTAAAATGGTCTGTGGGCGCCATGGTGCCCACAGGTATAAGGTTGGGGACCCCTGATATATACTATAATATTTTATTACAGACAATTGAGTCCTTAACTGTAAAAGCAAATAACAATGAACAGTATCAAAGACATGATATTATATAAAGAATTGCTGTACTATTTGTATTAATTATCTTTAAAGCTGATTTGTGTATGTTAAATTCTCTTTTCTATCAGATGTTATAATTTATATGATTAATAAAATAAGTAGTGAATTTTCTATATTATTAAAAACATCTGTAGTAAGACAGTTTATAAATCTGGTGTTAAAAATAATTTTGATAACTATACAGCTAAATTTTTTTTTTTTTTTTCAATTTCTAAAATAATAGAAAATTATATTTATAAAAAAATAAACTAAAAATATTTTTTTTAATAAAAACCAATATGGATGTATAGAAGGGAAGAAACACAATTGTGTTATTAGAGAATTTTATAGATAATATTATTGATATAAAAAATGTAACTGCAAGTGTTTTAGATTTTTATAAGGCTTTTGACACTATTGTATCATAAACAGTTAATTCACAGTTTACAAAATTGGTGGAATAAGAGAAAAAATGCTTAATCTCTTTAAAAATTACTTAAATGATAGATATGTTGTATCAAAAATATTGAATGTATTGAATAATGAGCAAAAACATTTATATGGAGTTCCTCAAAGTTCTATATGTAGTGCATTGTTATTTCTAATTTTTGTAGAGATTCTAGGAAATATTAATATTGAAGGAGCAATATATCAATGTGCAGATAATATTGTTATTATGAATGTAAATAGCAATATTGATATTGCAATTAAAAAAGATTAAAAAAAAAACATCTTTTGGTGCTTTGAGAGAGAAATTTATATAAATCAAGAAAAAAGAAAATGTATGTTAATATGCTCTCCTCACATGAAATATGAAAATACTGATATGCATCTGCATTTGCATGAGTATTTATAAGACACTAATGCAATATATAATGATTAAGTGTATAAAAGTAGAACAAGTAAAATATAATATATGTCTTGGAATGATAATAGATGAAAAAATATCATGGAAACATCATATTAGGATACTACTTGATAAATTTAGATACTTTATAACAATGCTCTACAAAATCAAAGATATTTTCCTTTAAATATTCTTATTGTTATATATAAATCTTTATGTGAATCTTTATTGAGATATTAACAACACTTCATGGTTTTGCAAGATTTGCTAATATTAATAGATTATCATTCCTGCAAAAAATAATAATTAATCTAATAAAAGAAAATTATATCAAAAAGAAAAAAGTAAATACAAAAATATTTTATTATTCAATCAACTTCTTAAATATATAGATATAGAGAAAAAAAAATTTGGTAGTACTTTCAAAAAGCCTTATATAATAACAGTTTGGAATATATTTAAGAAAAACAGATAAGTTTCAAAACATTGTGATAAATATTAAACTAAAATAAGCAATCACTATGTTCCTAAATTATTCAACAGGGAAATAAAGAATCAAATTAGAAAATATATTAAAGAAGGGAGGAAAGGGGGGAAATTAGTATATAGAAAAATATATATGAGTATTTAATATTATATAATCAATATTTTTATTGTATAATTCAGGGGTCCCCAATTCTATGCCCGTGGGCACCATGGTGCCCGCAGACCATTTTATGTGTGCCCGCCGCTATCCGAACACGATAAAAAATTATTTATCTGATATAAATCAATTTAATTTTTAAAATTTCTTATAAATTATTGTATTATATTGTAATCAAATTGTAGGGCATACTTTACTTTTACAGCGTAAAAATATAAACATTAATTATATGTTAAAATTTTATTTTTGAAATAAATATTTTTTTGTACATTATGTGTATTATTAACAATATCCAACTATAAATTTACATTGGAAAAATACATGTTGCCCGCCACCTGATTGAAAAAATAAATGGTGCCCGCCACCTGGCCGGTATTATAGAATGTGCTCTTAAGTGCAAAAAGGTTGGGGACCCCTGGTCTAATTAATGTATTATTGAAATGTAATTTGTTATTATTGTCATATTCAAATAAATATTCTGAACATTTATACAGAAAAAATAATCATGTAATTTAAACTTAGCTTTTATTACTGCTTTAGCATGCTTTCGGTATGTAAAATATCATAATCATAGCAATCTATTTTATTAGTGTTCCTGTGTAGATAAAAGCTACGAACACTAATGAAGTAGTTTGCTATGATTATGATATTTTACATATTGAAAACATGCTAAGCATTAATAAAAAGCTAAGTTTAAATTATATAGACTACCTTTTCTGTAAGAATGTCCAGAATATTTATTTGAATATTACAATTATCCAGAAAAGAGAAAAAGTTATTGATGTCGTTATCATCATTAGCATATTTTATATCACGTTTAAAATTAAAAGAAAATGTAAATATATAAACTGTTATAAAAATTTTCTTCTACATAAAAACTCAACTAGGGATTAGTAGGAGAAGAAAATGTGCATTTCCATACATATATTTTGACCTATATTTACATGAATGAAGGTAATGAATGTGTTTATTTTAATAAACAGTTTTTAATAATAATAATAATAATAATAATAATAATAATAATAATAATAATAATAATAATAATGATGATGATGATGATGATAACAATAATTATTATCATTACTATTATTATCTGACTTGCACAGAGTGGTGCTACTATATTGAGAATTTTACCTCTGTATAATAAGATTGTATAAGATAACTAGACAATGGGATATCATATCACTACAATAATCCTTTATATCATTAAGTTGTGTAATATCTATTTGCAAGATAGTTTAGTATAAGCAGAAAGAATTAGAATTATTGAAGATAAATTTTTTCTTCAGCAATAGACATTTATCTACATCAGCTAATAAAATATAACATTTCTCATCAACATTTGACTAGCCCATGTCTTCAAACAGATTAAACTTAATATCTCAGTTATTTGTCAAAGCCAAAAGTATGCCAACTTTGTCTATGTCCTACAAGATAATGTTTAATCATATAACCAGATTTTAATATCTGACTATCTCAGAAACATTATTATGTATTAGTAGTCTAAAGTTATTTATTTAAATTATCAAAGCAAAAACATTAAAGAGAAGACATCCATCTTTGGTTTCAATTACGTAATCTTCACGTATATTAAAATTCAGGGGGAAAAACATTAACAATCAAATAAACATGTCCTTATTAAGACTGAAGATATTTAAATCTCTGTTATTTTGAAATTATCTTAACATTGTAAACGGATGTAAACAAAAAAATATTGCTTAAAAATTTTGATTGATTTATATATTATACAGGCATTTGATTTAAAGATAATTTTATGAAGTTTTTCCAACAGAATATTTCGCAATAAGATTTTAAAATATATTTTTTTTTTTACACTTAAATGATAATGGCACAATAGAATACTTACTTTAAAATTGGGTTTGTATATATATAAAAATGTAAAGTTAACATAACTATATGTAAAGTGAATTTATTGCATTCTTGCTCTATAAATAGTTGATTTAGAGAGCATACATGCGCAATTAAAGAAATTCTTTGATTATTTCTTTTCCAAGATATTATTAGCTGTAATTTTTCTGAGAAATTAGAAATTTACATCTTTTTTTTTTTAACTATTACTAAAGAAATTATTTCAGTATTATATTTCATATATTATTTAAGATTAATATAAATATATTTATTCTTTCAAAAACCTCTAAAACATTACATGATCACCATTTCCTATGCTTATACAAATTGTTAATAACAGTAGTAAATAGTAGTGCCACCCAATGCAAGCCTTAGTAATCAATAGATTCTAGAAGGTTTGTGTGCAAAATCCCTATCTAGTGCCTATTCATCCAATATCCCCAGACTAGTTTCTAGCTTGTGACTTTCATCAGTGAGGAACTTTAGATCTGAGAGTACTGCAATTAGATCTTGGGATCTAATGCAACCCTCATGCAGCCACCTTTTACCTATTTAGTTCAGAAGAAGTTTAAGCATCAGACCTATGACTGCCAGAATTGATCCATAAAAGGAACCATAGATAAAATTGTATGGGTACTGAGATGCTACAACATAAAACAACATTTTCCACTGAACAAAAGATTAGTCGCATTGTGATCAAACCTAAGGATTTAATGCCTCTGGAAGCTCAAGGAGTCTATGATATCCCATATGATATATGCCCAACTACATTTATAGAAAGGAGCATTTGACATATAAGTATTAAAAAAGATGAACTCATTAATGCAGTAGAGGGATGAGCAACATTTTCTGCACTTGCTCTCCATGTTTTAAATTCTGACTACAGGATAGATTTCCCAAATAATAACATCATATCCATATGAAACAATCATCATCAAAAATATTTAGAAAAGTTATAGATATATTTTAAAAAAAACAAATTGCTTTAACAACCATGTAATATATAGGGTATATGCGCACATATTTTCACACGACCCACCACTCTCCACACTATCTCATAATACTGATACACTTGAACACATATATGTTGAAAAGATAAATAATCACTAATATACGTATTTCATGCTAAACCAGCAATCATCAGTTGGTTCAGATTACCATCTCTACACATATATGCTATAAGTGCTCAGATATATATTAAGATAGCCAAACCTCATACTTTAATGGACAGGCTTCAATCTACTCCACACTCCAACTCTTCAACCATCCATCCAATTGAAAATCTGATGATGGAATCCTCAAAGGCCACCCTGAGGCCAAGATTAATGGATTATGTCCTGTACATGTGTATCAGTATTATAAGATAGGGTGGAGAGTGGTGGGTCATGTGAAAGTCTGTGCGCATATACCCTATATATTACATATATAGACACAAGTATATAATAAGCTTGTGTATTTCTGCTTTAATAACCATGATAAAATGGTAAAATTATTAACTGTATAAAAGAGTTTCCTCATGCCCAAAAAAAAAAAAAAAAATTGCCGAATTTGATTCAAACTAACCACATGATACAATTCTCTCTGCAACAACTATATGATTACTATAGATTTTCCACCCAGTTAAAGGCAAATGTTATCTTGTCAAAATAGCTGTATCTTACTTTTTCTATTTTATTAAACATAATTGCTCCTGAAAATATAATTTTTATTATATATATTGTAACCTAGTGTTATTGACACTTGGTTTACTTGGCATTATTTCTGCAGGAAAACAATGCTATTCTTTAAAGAAATAAAAAGATAAAATAACAATAGCAATAATTGATTAATAAAGTATGCTATTCACTCACTTTGGCATGTTTTGGGTGAATAACTAATAGATTTAATAACTCAATGTCATTTTAAAGAGAGAACATGAATAATTTAATTGAGATATTAATAATTAGAGAAAATTAATATGGTATAAAAGCTAAACAGTAATTGATTTTGGATGGGTAGAGGGGAGAGTGGATGAGTGTCTTATCATAAAGCACAATAACTTCTGGTAATTTCTTTTTGTAAAAAAAAAAAAAAAAAAAAAAGAAAAAAAATAATGTTTAAAGAATTATACATCACTGATTGTTAATTTAATGTATTTATTATTTTTTTTATATTGTCAAATTACTTTGTAATCCAGGTAAATAATACTAAAACTATATGATTGTAATAGGTTTTTCCTTTCTTTTGTTTATGTTATAATCAAATGATTATTTTTCTGGAAGAGGTCGCTAAAGTAAAAAAAAAAAAAAAAACAACAACAAAACGAAACAACCAATTTCATAATCAAGATCATTTTTTTTTTTTAACAAAAAAAAAATAGATAGTCTGCTTTTAGTTTTCAAGGAAGGAACAGTGCTGAAATTTGGTAACTAAATTTTTTCATTTTATTTTGCAGAAATAAATGTAATCAAAGTAAAATTTTAATAATATAATGTGTGGCTAAAATTTTTTTTGATAAGATATCCTGATTTTCTTTGCCATCTACCTATTTAAAGACCTTTTATACTTAAAAATTTATTGTCTCGCGCTAAAGTTCAAAAATGACAGATGTAACTAAAAGAGTCACGAAAAATTATATTATATCTAAATTAAGGAAAAGAAGCGATTTCCAAGAAAAGATTAATTATTTATTAACTTTATGTCATTTATTGATGTTTTCTTGGTATAGAAAGAAAAAAAATAATAATAATTGAAAGAAATATTTTGAAACCAAGGAAAATCAACTAGAAACATTTTCGCGCTCTTTCTCAATATTGTCTGCCTTTACAAGTAATGTAGTTACATACATTAAAATATGTTTTATTCACCAAGAATTGTCTGGAAATAATAATAATGATAAATAAGATTAAATTATGCACCTGTATATTTTAAAAATATATATATATAAAAATATAAACTTTCTCAGAGTAAATATAGGAAAAGTTATATAGGGGCATTCTTACGGAGAAGTTACCATTAAAAAAAAAAATTTATAATTCCTAAAGTATGAACAAAACCAAATATCTTAGTGACTTAATGATAAAAATAAATGATATATTCTATTATACATCAGTTGGAATTATTAAAACTTCATGTACACGTAAATTGACTGCAGTTATTATCATAATAATCTCTCAGAAAATTGTGCATTTTCGTCCATAAATAAGCTAGCTAATAAGTATACGTATCGTCAATAAAAAAAAAAAATTGTGTATGTTTATCGTCTATCGTCAACTGTTCGTTATGTTAGAATATGTATATTTTATTTTCTTGGATCCCAAAATTGTAGTAGTTAATTCAAGTAAGAATTAATCTTCAATTCTGCTATATTTTTCTTTACCTAATTTATTAAACGCACAAAATAAGAGAAAACTTTTATTTAAAGGAAATAATACCATGCGTTTATTGTTTTTAAACTTGCTTCATGAAATACGACTGGATAAAGCTCTTCACCTGGACCAATTGCTCAATAGAAAAACATTTTCTAATGAGAGAGTATGCACTTGTTAATTAATGATTGTGTAAAACTAAGTTATAAATGATATGTATTTTTGTTATATCACATAGGTTAAAGTCTGTATGGTCAAGTGATATTTCATAGCCTTGTAATGACAAAGGTATGTTTTAATATAATTATTATAGGTTAAGTTGATATTTAACATGAAAGAAAAAATCTATAAAATATGTTTTAATTATTACATACAATTGTAGGTAGAAATTTTGTATGTTAGATACGTAAAAGAAAAATATTTAGATATTTAAGGGGTAAAATAAATATTGAAAATTATCAGAAGTAACTAAAAAAAAAAAAAAATGCTATAACAAAATATTTCTTGTTAAAGTTTTGAAACGAATTTATACTGTATTAATTGAGGAATTTATTCCTAATTATTCTTAAATAACACATCCACTTTATTTAGTTTAAGATAGTATGCTACCAACTATTTTTGAATGTTCCTTTATTAAAATTAAAATTATTATACTTTTATTCTATGATGTCCATTGATTTCAGATGTTGATCAAAGTATACCCGGTAACATAAGTTTATTATAATCAGTGTATTTACTTATCCTGCCCAGATATAGCATTGGTATATGCTTAATATTCGCATAGGTAATAATTATAATGTATTTATTTTGTGGGATGAAAAATGATCTCCCCAAAAGCTTTGTTTTCCATGAGAGGAAGATTTTAAATATAATGTTCGGGTATGTTTATAGCCCAAGTGATCGATTCTCATAGATAGGACGATCAAGAATTTATCTAGCATTTAGTATGCTTCATTCGTTTAAATCCCAGGAGAGGATTGTATTTGGTGTGTGTTCGTTGTATGCCCAAGTAAGAGGCAAGAAACCACCAAAATATTTTAATGTAGTAGATTACTTTACAGACCTTCGTGGTTATTCCATATTCCTCATGAGAAAATAAAGATAGCTCCACCATGGAAGGTGTTGATTATTGTGCTTAATTTTGAAAGTTCGGGCAAGATAAAGGTTATATTGGAGGTGTTAGTTCCTCAAGATCCACTTTAGTATAAATAGTGCGTTAGTAACTAGGATCAATATCTGTATTGTGCTGCTAAATATTGCTAGTATTTGACAAGTAAATCAATGGAGAAAGTAATTAAAATTGCGTAATTTAAAACGCTTATTTACTGAAGGAATATTCAAATGCAATATTTAATTCTGGTTAGTAATTAAATAATACTCATATTTAAAATTATACGTATGAATAATCATAACTTAAGTTAGCATTAAGTTAAATGTAAGATGGTAAGTGTAACTTCTGATAGCTGGCCTATAATTAGAATAGGTTATCCCATTAAAGACCATAAATAAAATAAATGTATTAGAAATAAATTTAATATTTTGCGTATTGCATATGATGGGATTAATCATTTAAAAAAAAAGAAATAGTTAGTCAATAATTTTGAATAAAAGCTTCTACAAGGTTACCAAAATTTAATAAACAATGTATTGGTAATGAAATGTACTTTTAGTTAATCAATCCATATGATTGCATACAGGAGAAGTAGTAACCTCTAGTCCATAACCAAAAGAGTATACAGATTAATGTCAGTTATATTTTATATTTTTGTATTACTATGGGATTATTGAATAAATGTTCATATATATTTTTTTTTGTGATAATAATAAATTATAGTCTTGTTAAAATTTGTTGTAGATTCATTTTTTTGTTTTTATATGCTAAATATAAGTGTTTGCACAATATTTGCAAAACCTTTTCTTGAGTCCGAAATCATTCCAAATTCTTAAAAACTTAATATACCAGATAAATAAAGTTAAGCAGATCGGAATATGTCATTATATTTTAGTTTAATGATAATTATTTATGGAGTTGAAAACTTAAGACTAAACATTCACCTTTGTATAAAAAATAAAAATAAAATGAATTTATTCCCAAACCATTAACTTTGGTTGCACATTATTCCATTCCCATTTAGTTAAATTGTCTAAGTAATAAATCTTAGTTATATTATTGTATTGTCATGGATGATGGAAGGACACAAAAAGCACCCTTGTCTTTTTATTATTCTGACTGAGACTCTAAAAAAAAAAGGCTGTGTTATTCAAAATTATACGTCATTATTGAATAGAATTATCATCTCTTTAAATAATATAGCAGTGGATATGAGAGATGAAGACACATTGAATTTAAGTAAAATAAATGTTTCCTATAGCCGACCAGAATGCCAGTCATATGCGACAACACAATACTGCCGAGCATTTCCTTACATGAAACAAAGAACCCTGAGATTAATATTATTATAATTATTCTTTAAATTAATAAGTGATCAATTATTGTTGTTATTACAATCATGGCATGGCTTAAGAGAATTGAATGTACAATTGTATTATATGAAAAGTATTTTAGATCATATTGGAAAATTAATGGATATGTTGCTTTATTTTGGTTGCCTTAACAGCAACCAGAAAAATTAGTGTCACAAGTGCAAATAAACTAATAAAAATATTGGGTTAGAAATAAAAGAAATAAATAAAATTTCTAATAAACTAATAATAAATACTGGGTTAGAATATATATATACATGCATTTGTATAGTCATATCACAGAACACTTCTGTTCCAAATATCTTACTCAGAACTATTTTGCAAGCAGACTCATAACAAGTCATTTTAATAAACTTGCAAATATAATTTTACTTTTCATTTACCAATGCCCATTCACTCCATCTGATAAAAAAAAAAAATAGTTCTGTGTAACATATTTGGGTGTTCTATGATATGATTATAATCTTAAACATAAGATATTCAAGCAGCAGTAACAGTTATTTATGTGTTGGTACTAAAATATGGATGGATGAAATAAGAAAGTGTGCAGGGGTGATGTGGAGAAGAAAAGCTAAAGATCGAAGCAGATGGATTAAACTTGGAGAGATCTTCATCCTGCAGTGGATTGATAATGGTTGATAATGATGATGATGATGATGATGATGATTAAAAGGAAATATGCCTATGTGTGTGGAAAGAAACGTTTTTTAATAAATGTGTTTTGCCAATTCTTACTTATGGATCTGAGACTTGGACACTTAATAGAAGAGCAATAAAGAGACTTCAGACCACTCAAAGAAGTATGGAGAGATGCATGTTGGGAGTAACAAGAAGGGATCGAAAAAGCAATGTATGGGTAAGAAAATAAACAGGTGTTACTGACCTCACTGAAAAAATTAAAAGTCTGAAGTGGAGTTGGGCTGGACATATTGTTAGAAGAGATGATAATAGATGGATGGTTGAAATTTTAAACTGGATTCCAAGAGATTGTAAAAGACTCAGAAAGAGACCACATGTGAGATGGATGGATGAAATAAGAAAATGTGCAGGGGTGATGTGGAGAAGAGAAGCTAAAGATAGGAGAAGATGGATTGAACTTGGAGAGACCTTTATCCTGCAGTGGAGTAATAATGGTTGATGATTATGATGATGATGATGATATGACATGATAAAATTTATTGGTACTTACAAACTCATTGATTCACAGAAGCAGTTTTGGCAAATATCAAAAATGTTTTGAATAACTTCAATTTATAAAGTAGTTAAATGTGATGCAGATCTGAATAAAATATTTTTGGCTAAATTAAGTTTGATAATAAATATTTTACTTGCAAATCAGATAAATATATTCAAATATAAAAATTAAGTTAGGGAGTAATAGAAAAAATATATTATTAGATTTAAAAAGCTAAATATTGGCTCCTTGTATGTGTATTTAAATGATACAACATTGTTAAATAACTCTAATATCATTAGCTTACATATGATGTAATCATCTACTAAATTAGGAAATAGAAGAAATGAAAAGATTTATTATTAGATTTAAAAAGCTAAATATTGGCTCCTCCAATGGCAATCATTACAATATATATTTTTAATTATTAAATATTTGCTCTATTCAGTAATTTTTGGATTACCAGTTGTTATTCTCTAAATAATAAATATAATTCTGTATTTTAAAAATGTTGTGAGATCGTTAGCTGTTCAAACAAATAAATGTGTTCCTACTTCTTGCATGGGTAGTTGTCAATTGATAGTCATTGATCCAATATAAATCAGCATTATAATAAAATATCTGATTTTAATGACAGAGAATGAAATAAATTATAAATTTAATCATACATTTTTAAGAAGTATTTTCGTTTTTGTCTGACATTATAAATATATATATATACATATATTTATTAAGTTAACACATGAATTACTCTTTTATAAGTTTGATCTTATATATTGGTAGTATCAACAAAAGATCGATAAATAATAATTGCATTACTTTCAACCTAATTCCAAGCTTCACTGATAAAATCAAAACCCAGACACTGGGCCGGAATGAGGATTTTTTTTTAAAAAAAGAGTTAAAGCAAATTGTTATATGCTTTGACAATTTTATAAATTGCTTCATCAGCCTTCCAAAGCATTTATAATTATTTTTTAACATTCAAATATAAATATATTGTCTATATGAAACTTAGTGTAATTAGAAGGGACTTGATGAGTACGAGTTCAGCAAAAAATACGGATATTGGAGATTATTTATCTTTTCCAAATGTATGTGATCATGTGAACAGTTGTATAAGATGGAGTGCATAGTTATAAAAAAATATTCTTTAACAAATTCAAAAAACAAAAAGATTAAAGTTAATTGTAATAAAACTGCCCTTTATGGAAAGAAAACAGATTTCAAAATCATGTGATAGAACCTTTTTAATATAATAGCAATGATGTAATCTTCATCATTTCTTGTTTTGTGTAATGCTTACAAATCATCATACGTAATGCAGTCATATTATAAAACTTTAAAAAGGTAAGAGCAAGAAAACAATTTTATAATATAAAGGAGTTGTTTAATCTTAAAAAGCAGTTAATATTTGTCTGAAATGGAAACTTTAGCAATATTGTTATAGTTTTTTAAAAAATGTCAATCTTTACTGGGTAATGAATAAATTGTCAACACTGGTTATGAATTCGTTAGAATTCGTTCCACTAATAATTTGATTACAGAGTATAAATATGTAAAGAAATGGATAAGATGTACTGAGTCAAATTTATTTTTCCTACACTGAATGAGATCCCACACTTCAAAGTATTTTTTTTTTATAAATTCTGTTAATTTGTTTTTGCTGCATCAATTAATAAATGAGAATGAGATTTATCAAATTATTCCTAAAAATAAAAAAAGATAGCAGTCAGTCATAGTAATTAATCAATCAGATTTTGTTAATCGGTGTTTCAAAAGAACAGAAAACATTACGTGTTATTATTCCTTTGGAGTTAATGAAAAATTGATTCTGTGTGCACATCAAATTTATGGATTTGAAGCCAATAAACTTCTAAATAGTATTAGAAAATTTATTTATCAGATTAGACACATGTTCTACATTCCACTATTTGCTGAAGATATGTGAAATCTAATTATAAATAAAATTTCCCAATCATTGGTATATTCAACTTACCATTACTCAAAAAATAATTGAAGTATTAAAATTTCATTCTAACATATAAATATTTTTTGTATATATTTTTTAAAAATATGGTATACTGTCTATCCCATAAAGAACCACAGCATCTTTAATGACCAAACATTAACTAATTATCAATTTCCATTAATATAAAAATATAATAAGATTTTAAGAGACCCTGGAATTCACTTTGTATCTAAAAAATGAGCACACAAAGACAACAAAAATAAATTATTTTCTATTCACAGTTCACAAATATATCTTTGTGTGATGTAATACTTAAACAGATTATTCAGAATTAATGATACTCAAAGTATAACCGCCTACATGAAAAAACAAGTGTGAAGTACAATAATTTTCAGAAACATCAATTTATCAAAATGCCAACATATTTGAGGATTAATATAAATAAAAAATTGTATACTAATTTTATTCTATATAGTAATTAATATTTACTGAGGCTATAACCTTGAGAATATGTGTGTAAAATGCGATAGTAGGGACCTCTACATGTGTTTAACCACAAGCTTATGCTATGGAAGAAAAGAGGGTTTTTCTGGAATAATCGTAAGAAAATCACTCTGACACAGTGAATTTATAAAACTGAGGAATACTCTCACTTTCTAAACACAAGATAGAGTTTTCAAAAAAATAAGTATGAATCTACTTTATCTTTTTTTAAAGTAATTGATTAAGATCTTCATGCTCTCATTTCTATTTGCTTTAGATTGGCCTATATATATGAACTTAAGTAAAAAGACAGGTGGATTCATTCTATCTTCAAAGACTCCATCTTGTGTTAAAAAGTAAAAGTATTCCTCAGCGTTATAAATTCATACATTGTGTGTCAGGGGTAATTCCTTATGACTATTACAAATTTAAAAAAATAGATGCTACATAAATAAAGAATTAGTTATATATAGTAATGTTTTACATAAATAAATAAAAATTGATATATTTAATGGTTGTTTACAAGTATCTTATTAGATTAATTTTGTAAAAATATAATTATAAATGTTAATGTCAGATGTCATCTTTAATGTGAAGATAATATTATTGTTATTACAAATAACAACATTAAATTATTAATGCATAACTGCATTGAAAATAAAATTCAGCAATGAGGAATAACTTATGAAACATATATCTAATTAACCTCATATTAAATAGTATTTATTAAATACGATTATTAATCTGGCAGATTTGCTTTACAGATTATCATTTTTTTGCCAGATTAAGGATTATTTAGTAATTCTCTTCCCCCACCTTCTGTGCTTTTAAAACATCCATAAAATTTAAACAAATAATAGTATATAATTTAAAGTGTTAATATGCTAATTATTAAAGTAAGATTTTTAGTTATTATAATAATTGTTAATACCTAAAAAATAATGAAACTCAAGAACTGGCTTAGAGGTATTCTCATCATCATCTCTTAATAAGAAAGCAAGAAGAATATATATATATATATATAGATAGATAGATAGATAGATAGATAGATAGATAGATAGATAGATAGATAGATAGATAGATAGATAGATAGATAGATAGATAGATAGATAGATAGATAGATAGATAGATAGATAGATAGATAGATAGATAGATAGATAGATAGATAGATAGATAGATAGATAGATAGATAGATAGATAGATAGATAGATAGATAGATAGATAGATAGATAGATAGATAGATAGATAGATAGATAGATAGATAGATAGATAGATAGATAGATAGATAGATAGATAGATAGATAGATAGATAGATAGATAGATAGATAGATAGATAGATAGATAGATAGATAGATAGATAGATAGATAGATAGATAGATAGATAGATAGATAGATAGATAGATAGATAGATAGATAGATAGATAGATAGATAGATAGATAGATAGATAGATAGATAGATAGATAGATAGATAGATATAATCAAAATTACCCCAAATTCACAACTAAACCAAATTAGTCAATAAACTCTAAAACACAATCATTCATTTCATTGCTACAAGCAGATTTCTCAAGTGCAAAGGATTAAAACATATCAGCAAATATATATTAAATATTACCCACAGTTTCCAATTACAGGTTAATTGTTTCAGAATCATAAATTTTTAATAATATTTTTTAATTATTTTTATTTCATTTCTTTCATATCTTTTTTATGGGCATAGTTCTACTTTATATATTCATGAAAGAGATACTGATCTCACACTATTAGTTTTCATGAAATAAAAAGAATTAAATTATCTTTAAAATAAATTGAGATACTGGAAATCTCTTTGTGCTCATTATAATGCTTATCTGACAGCCAATAAGATGTTGTGATGACTGTCCAAATGACAATCAAACTGTAAACACACAACAAAAAATTTTCGAGAAAAGGGTGGCCATCTTTTTCTCTACTTTTCTTTCTATATATCTAAGCCAGTTAAAAGTATTTAAGTTTGACAGCATGAAGCTTTAAATATCTTCACAATTAACTCACTGAGTCTAAATTATAAACATACAGCATGAAATCCTACAGTTTACTACACAGTAATTTTTCAAATGATGTAATTTGCAGTAAAGTATGTAAATAATATTTTAATTTGTGAAGTGCAGATAGTTGAAACTGAAATAAATTGAGATACTGGAAATCTCTTTGCGCTCATTATAATGCATATATATTTCCAGTATCTCAATTTATTTCAGTTTTATATTTTCAGTATCTCAATTTATTTCAGTTTCAACTATCTGCGCTTCACAAATTAAAATATTATTTACATACTTTATTGCAAGTTACATCATTTGAAAAACTACTGCATAGTAAATCATAGGATTTCGCGCTGTACGTTTATAATTTAGACTCAGTGAGTTAATTGTGAAGATATTTAAAGCTTCACACTTTCAAACTTAAATACTTTCGACTGGCTTATATATATAGAAAGAAAAGTAGAGAAAAGGGTGGCTGTCCTTTTCTCATAAATCTTTGTCATGTGTTTACAGTTTGATTGTCATTTGGACAGCCATCACAACATCTGATTGGCTGTCAGATAAGCATTATAATGAGTGCAAAGAGATTTCCAGTATCTCAATTTATTTCAATTTCAATTATCTGCGCTTCGCAAATTAAAATATTATTTAAATAATCTTCATTATTAAAAATGTATGTTTCTGAAGCAATTAACTTATTTAAGAATGTTTTAGTATTAAGAGTGTTTGGGATGTAATTTGGGAATTGTGGGTTCTATTTAGTTTATATTTGTTATGTTTTAGTCCTTTGCACTCGAAAAGGCTGCTTGTAGCAGAGACACCAATAGATGTGTTTTAGAATTTATTTTCTTTGGATAGTTGGATTTAGTTTTGAATTTGGGATAATTTTGATTATTTTATTGATTAGTTTAGGCTTTTAATGATTATATATATATATATATTGCAACCAGCTGGTTACATATCTGCACTAGAAAAAAAATTAGATAGTTATTAGCATGTTTCTCAGGTTTAAAAATAAAAAATTATTTTATTAATGGGGGAAAATATTTAATTTTTCTTGGGCCTATTTTTTGTAGGGGTCGTTATTTAACTCAATAATTGTAAAATCCCCACATGATAGTAAGAAAATTCTCAAACATTAAATATATTTAAGAGTATTTTTTTTAAAAAAAATTAACTAATAAAAGAGAGGGAAGAACAAAATACGATTTTAATAACTTTGTAAATTTTATTTTTAATTAATCAGAGTTGTTTTCCTTTCTTTATCTCTATTTAATAATAAAAAAAAGCAAATCAGTGCAATTAACAGTTATCTTGTTGTTGGTAGTGGTGTTTTTGGAAGATTTGGTTTTTAATTATAAAGGAATGTCAAGAATTTTATGTTGTTAAATTTAAGGTCTTAAATTTAAGTTCTTTACTTGTTTTCAATATCTATGATTAAGAAGGACATTATCTGAACGATTGTATTTACGAAATTTTATCTAATTGTTTATCATGAAAATTATCATGTAAGAGACAGCTTGTAATTGGCTTGTGGGCAAGGTTGTTCAAGAAAAAAATATTTGTGGGGATGTAAATTAGTGATTATACCCAAGTGTTTGGAGAGGTATTGCAAACTTAACTGTTGAAGAGAGCAGTCAAATCTTAATTCTGCTGCTGAAAAAGATAGAAAGTATTCCTAACTTAGCTGTTGAAGATAAAACAGTGAAGTTTTAATCCAGCTGCTGAAAAGAAAAAAGCAGAAATATTTATCAAGCTGTGGCATAACACAACAGTAATCTTAGCCAAGTTATTGAATATAATGGCAGAAGTTTTTAATACTATGAGTTTAGCACTAAAAATGGTTTGTACAATAAAAACCATATGCTAAGTTTGGCTAAAAGCTAAGCATTGCCTTCCTCAATAAAACCTACCTTCACTGGAAAAAAATGTAAGGAGAGTAAAATCCCTTTAAGTAACCTGAAATCTTGTTTTCAACCAAGAACATGAGTCTCTGACTACATCTATCTCACTGGGAATTTTAAGAGGAGAACCAAATGGACAAAATGTGCTGTTTTCCATTTATCTAGAATTGCTACAGACACAGAAAATGACAAATTTAACCAGGCCTATGTTAAGAAACCTTCAAAGAGAAGTTCAATTGTAAAGAAAACTGGAAACTGCTAATAGAAAAGACTCCATGATCACTAAAGCTATGGTTATAGGTATTTTTTATGTGTGCACATTATATTTTTATTAATAGAAAATCATTTTTTTGTTTCATAAATGTAATTTTTTCTCTCTCAAATTACCCTCTGGGTAGAATCAAAGATTGCTATCTTTGATTTTTGAAAATGTTTAACAAACACTTAGTTATTTTTAAAGAAAGAATCTAATGAATTTAAAATCAATTCATGAATAAAAATTAATTGGTTGGTTAATATAATTTTTGTGAAAATCTATATATTTTTTTAATGAGTGTTTGAAATGTCATACTATCATGCCATCTTTGTTTTTATTGTTATTAATTAGATATTAAATAATTGGGTTTTTTTAAAAAAAAAATTCTTTCTAATCTTAATTACTTCATTCTATCCAATTCCTGTATCATAAAGTGCAGTATATGTGTGGCCTTATATCATGACAGCTTACATTCTAGGATTTAGTTGTTGTTGTTGTTTTTTTTTTTTATGATCCCAATAAAACTAGTTATTTATAAGTAGTAGAAGTCCATAATTTGCTTAAGGTTATTTATAATAAGTTTATTTATTTCCCTCTTGCTCACAGTAATAAATTAGAGTTCTTGCTTCCTGAGTTAGATTTGGGCATAGCAGCTATATAGAATGAAGGGTATATATTTAGTGTATGGGCATCCAGATGATGATGATGATTATGATTCTGGCTTGGTGTGAAGAGTATATTCTTCAATGTCCATGCATTATATTTTATTTAGTTTAGTTTCTGTTAGAATTTAAATGTATAGTTGGTCAGTATACTAATGATACTAAATTGCCAGAGCATTGATGATGACCCAACATGTTTTAATATCCCAGCATTGTTTTTCTAGATACATATTCTATGGAATTATCACTTAGGTTTGTGCATCCAAATTAAGGTTTAAATAATTGCTCAAGCTGACAAAGGTTAAATGGTTGGCTTGGTCTACAGTAGACCAATTTCAAATCCAGTCACAAGATTGATTGCTGATTTATTTTATTATTAATCACTCATAATGATGAGTATTACCTACATTTATTTTTACTTATTGATAATAATCTGTGGAATTTGATTAAATATACTTATAGTTACTCTAAGGATACAACTGTGCTGATCTCTGAGTGATCTATCATGCTCAACCCTTTCATATTAAATTTTAGATTTTTTTTCTTGAGGATAAGCAAGCAACTCCTCAGGTCATTGATGATTTAAACCCTGATTTTCCATAGAATTAGAAATGCCTACCCAACTTGGGCTGTTGATGTTCCCATATTAGTGGCTATCACCTCAAGTATGAGCCTCTTATTTTCCTGTAATGTTACAATATATAAGCAAATGTTTTATTGCTCGGGAATTCATAAGAATTTCAAACTCCAAAAGTGATAAAACTATACCCTGATCCTCTTAAATTCCTAAATCTGTCACTCTACTATTGCTCCAAAATATTCAGGGTACCAGCAGAATTTATTTACTTACGTTACATGTCAATTATCTTTTGTAAAAATGTGAAAGATATCATGCTCCTAATTAAAAGGATAATACTTGTTACACACACGCACTACTAAATTTCTGTATAGGCAGGAATATTAATTATATTGTTTCTCTTTTTTTTGTAAATATATTAGATGTGTGTATATATATAAAACAGATAATAATAATGACATTTATTATTTGAATGTGTGAAAGATGTAGCTATTCAACACCAGTTGTGTATCTTTTTATCTATTGTAATGAATATGTTCATGGTTGGCCTAGGTTTTTTTTTTTGTCCCACGCAGTAACATACTGTGCCATCCCTTTTTCCTAAAAAAATATTTTAATGTCTTAAAAACTATGACCATTAACCTAAGCTTCAACATGTCTAATAACAAATTCCAAGTAGCAGCATTAACAAAGGTAAATTCATAAGTTAATAAAAAAAAATGAACATAAGTTATTTTTTTAGCAAGAGAGAAAGAGACAATAATAAACGTAACGGAAGTCAAGCTACAAGCGTATATTTAATTTTATCATATGTTTAATCTTTAATCTAAATGGTGCTGGTAGAAAAATTAGATTTTTACATCATAATTACTATATTAAATACTTATGAAATTACTAAAAATAATGAATGTTTTAAAAAATTTTGAATTTTATTAATATACTGAGAAATAAAAAATAATAATTAAGCCTATGTTTACTAAAACATTGTCTTAATATTTTAATTCATTCTCGCTATGTGAGTTTTTGAATTCACTCTTTTTTTTAAAAAAAAAAAAGCTTTAATAATTATATAAATTAAATATGTTTTTATTCATTAATAAAAATATCATTAAAAGTATATTTAAAATTATTTTGTCAACTTTCAAAATAAATAAAAATGTATTTTTGTCTTTTGTCTAGGCCGAATCTGTCCGAAACATAAACCATAATCAGAGTTTGAGCAGCCCGCTTTGTCAAGCATTGGTGGTCGAGAGGTTAGCGACAGCTGCTTTACAAGCAATTGTCCCGGGTTAGCGAGTTCGCTTCCCGTCTGATGCTATAACACATGAGAGAAAAAAAAAAAAGAGAAAATAATTTGAATCGAATACTTAAATATTTAATTCTATCACTAATTTATAATCGTGATATTGATTTATTGTTTTGGGTACTTACGTATTAGATCTGTTGTCTGTGTTTACGACAGTCCGTACCTTTTTCCAGTGGTGGGAGGGGGGTGTTTGCGATGACAGAATGCTGTAGTTGTGACTTTTTTAATAAGTCAAAAAGTCACAACTTTGGCATTCTTCCGTCACAAACACTCCTGGCCCCTCATACACACACACTGGAGAAAGGTATGGTATCAATATATATATATATGTACTGACATATTTTTCAAATATAAGATATGTCAAAGAAGTTACTTTGATCAATGGCATGCTTCAGGTTAGTTTGTTCAGTTATTGAGGTTGTGTTACTGCTGCTGCTCAAATACACATTGTGATTTATTTTCATATTATCTTTAATAATATTCTTCTATTTGATAAATTTTATTACAATATATTTTGAAACAATCATGCCTAAACAGAAAATAATAATTGAAGATGAAAAGTGAACATATTAAAACTGAATCAGATTATTTGATATTAAAAAAAATAGCATTCAACTATGTGTGCATTCAAGTTTTATCATTGCTTAAAGAATACAACATGAAATGACACTACAATACATTACACAGTAAAGAACTTTCCAATATTTTTTTTTTAATGTGGCCCTTGGATTACTCAAGATGGATATTTTTGGTTTAGATCAATAGAATGTAAAAAAAAAAAAAAGCCTACCACAATGTGCAATAACAGTGCCTATTGTGGTACTATATTATTTAAAATGATTGGTTTAAAAAAATGCATAATACAATAAAGTTTTATTATATAACATTTAATAAGCAACACCCTGAAGTCTGGTTTCAGCAGAGAAGGAATACAAAACTTTTTTATGATTTATTTTTCACATAGTTTAAGCTAATTATATTGCTCCAAAAAACATGCTACCCCATGGAAATAAATAGGATGCATAGTGAGTAGAGCCAGACCTGAATATGTTATTATATATATATATTCCACCTTTATTGTTAAAAGGAGGTTGCCTTGACAACAATTTGAAATTATTGATTGTTATTGATATTGGGATTGTCTAAGTATTCTCTGTTTTTTAATGATTATATATATATAGTGAGAGAAAGAGAGAGAAAGACAAGGTAAAAGTTCTTGGATTAATAATCAACTTTTATTATATGATTTCCAATGTGATTAATCATTAAAATTTATGAATAACAACTTTCTTTGAAAGGGCCTGAGAACTAAGGATGAGGTTTTTCAGAAACTAAAATTTTAATTCTGGCCACTGATGATTTATTGTTTTTTTTACGAATTAGCTAGGAAAAAAATAAAACTGAATAAAATCACAGAAACTTAACAGTGTGTTACTACTTTACCTAAATGTGCTTTTACTTTAATTCTATTTTTAAACTAGTCAATGTATCTAAATTTTACATCATCAGTTTCATCTTGAAAAACAAATGTTAATTTGTACATAAAGATAGATTTTAATATATCATGAATAACTAAACAGTTTAAATGTTAGGTTTGTGGAGTATGAAGTATATTTGTTAGATACACAATAAAATTAATAATAATAATAATAATAATAATAGTAATAATAATAATGATGATAATAATAATAATAATAATAATAATAGCAGTAGTAGCAGTGGTAGCAGTAGTAGCAGTAGTAATAGTAGCAGCAGCAGCAGTAGTAGCAGCAGTGGTAGCAGTAGTAGCAGCATCAGCAGAAGTAGCAGCAGTAGCAGCAGTAGCAGCAGCAGCAGTAGCAGCAGTAGCAGCAGCAGCAGTAGCAGCAGCAGCATCAGCAGTAGCAGCAGTAGCAGCAGCAGCAGTCGCAGCAGCAGCAGCAGCAGTAGTAGCAGCAGCAGCAGCAGTAGTAGTAGTAGTAGTAGTAGTAGTAGTAGTAGTAGTAGTAGTAGTAGTAGTAGTAGTAGTAGTAGTAGTAGTAGTAGTAGTAGTAGTAGTAGTAGTAGTAGACATCATGAATACAGGAAATTCTAATTCTAAAGGAGAAAAAACTCTAGAAATGGGCCTTACAATGACTATACAAACCATTCTGTGAATTGAACATGTTGGCCCATTTTTATATTTACTTGACATTTATGATATTTTTATTTTTGTTTCTTTAGCAGAAATTTTTTTTTTTCAAAATATTTCAACACCATATCTAATTGTAACTCTTCAACATAGTCTATTCTCTGCCATATGTTGAGATAATCCTTATAACATAGTCAGATTCTAAACAATGATAAAAATATTTTGCCATAATAATATCATGAATGTAAGCATAATTGATATGCCTTAGGGCTTTATACAAAGATAAATTTTAATATATAATAAATAAATAGATAGTATTACGAAATATGAAGTATTACTTTAATTATGAATGTATATGCAGTAAATATATATATATATTATTCTTATTATATCATATATATAACCACACCATATAAACCAGAGTGATGTAACACAACACAATGCTAAATATTTATTTCATACTACAATTAGGTTAAATTCAATCAACCTCACATAAAATATAATTTTAATTTTCTATGCATTGCTCTTTTGAATGCATATTTTGTCCATAGAAGCACTTTTGTTAGTAAAATGAGTTCTTCTTGAAAATAGCATTATACATAATAAAAAATCTGATTGATAAATTTCTGACTTATAACATAAAATATTATTATTGCGACTCACATTTTCTGTGTGTTCAAATTGCATGAGTTGTTTCATTTTATTTCAAAAAATAAATAAAATGAAAATAAAAAAGTGAACTCAAAGATCTCAGGGCTAACCAGTAAGAGTCAGTAAAGTTTTAAAATAATTATTTTTGGTTTATCACAAGGACAAATCACTTTGTGTACATTAATTCATGTAACTCATGTTTAATGTGGAACATGGCAGCTTTTGTTATAAAACTGTTCTAGCTAATAAAACCAAAAAATTAATCAATCTAAAACATTTCCCTGAGATATTCTACACAATTTATTCAAGCATCCAGTTTGGGTTAAAAAAATATATACCATGGGAGATATTTATATTTTTTCAGTGTCTTCAATTACAAATTTGAATCAATAACATTTAATGATTTTAAGAATTATTTCTAGCATATATGTAAAAAAATGTGGATACGTAATTTAATAAGTTCTGACTAATCTATATAGTAGATGAGTTTAATATTAAAGGTAAATTTAAAATAGAAATCTGTATTAGGAAAATACAGTATTAATAGTTTTAGTTCTTTAAAATGATTAATAATTACTAATACAAAATAAGGATTATAGCAAAATTATTTAAAATACATCTAGTAGTCATCTCTAATTTTATGCAGTATTATTCAAACTAATATTATTCAAAGACATCCTAGAATTTGAAAGTAGGAAATAGAAAATAAAATGATAGAATGGTAACTATTATCAAAAATCAATTTTTTTCTTACATATTGGAATAATACTTTCAGATTTTAAACAATTAGAAAATAAATTAGTAAATAAAACAAAATGAATCAAGGTTAGAAATTTTATCAGTATCAACAGAATTAGAGTTAAGTTATTAAAATGTCTACATGGGTGTGACTAAAATATTAAATACACTAAAGGAACATTCTATCATTGATTTTTTAATGAAATGGATGGATGAATTGTTGGAAAGATGAGAAATTGAAATCTGTCCATTAAAGTTTAAGGAATTGCTATCTTAATATAAACCGAGCACTGACTGTTGGGTGGGAAATTATGATCTGTCCCACCTGATGAGTGTTAGTTCTGCATGAATACATATGTTGGGGATTATGTATCTTTTTCACATGCATGGTCATGTATATGTATCAGCTGTTTGAGATGGAGTGAAGGATCAGTATAGACTGAAAATCCTAAGTTCAAATCCCTCTATTTAATAAATAGTTTAAAATATTGTAATTTTATTAATTAAAAAAGAAAAAAAAACAAATTTTTATAATGTAAGATTACCGTAGAATAAATATAATTTTATATATGCTGTATTTTTAAATAATATTTTCATCTTAAGATACCAATTGTACATTTTCTTATTTGGTTTTTTAAATTAAAATTATTTTTTAATTAAAAAGTTGATTAATTTTTATTAAAAAAATGTTCAGCATTTAATTATATATACATATGTTATTTGTTTTGTCATTTTGAGTTAGTGCCCTCTCCCCCTCCTATAGCAATTGTATGTAAAAAAAAAAAAATTAAATAAAAATGATCAGATCACAAAATCAGTTAGACATGATGGAAAAACTTCAAAATATACATCATATTTAAAAAGATTTCTTAGTATAAAAATAGCACATCTATCTGTTATGACTTTGGACTGGGATTTGAATTCAGGCCAAGTGAAATTATTTTAAAAAGGTTTCGAATTTCTTTTTTATGTAATTGGCTCATAGTTAATCTTCCCGCACTGGTTAGTAAATTGGCATCTAGCTGATTTAGCCAGAGGTGAAAATAAAGGTGGAAATCCCTCAATCCCTCAACCTGGCAAAAGACAAACTTGGTAAGTGATGTTTTCTCCTTCACTGCCCCTCTAAGAAGAACTTTTAAAGGCCATTGTCTTGCCATGTGATAATCTGTTAAAAAAATTGTCTTATCCTTTAATTATATTTATTATCTTGAACAAATAATCGTTTTAAAGTCAAACTTTTTATTTTTAGCTTAACATAACAAGTGACCAAGATGTGATATACCCCCCCCCCCATTTATTTTAAAAAGGAATCTCTTTATTTCAATATGTAATTTCATATTCATTAACTAACCTTTTTTTTTCTTCTTATTTTTAAAACTTTACTTATGATGATGTATCAAGCAAAATCTGAGAATATGCTGTTCAGAAAAAGAAAAAAAAGATTACTTAACATTACATATTTTATATTTAACACCATACACTTTTTTCACCACTTTTATGCCACCTACTGTAAGTTTTAGTAATTAATAGAAGTCAGGCTATAGTGCATAAAGGTGATGAGAGAAAAATGTAGCTGCTAAACAGCAGCAAATAAACTGAAATCATGTGATAGACATGCCATATTTAACATTTTGAAAAAGTATATCAGTATATAATCAATAAGAGAATTAATACTAACAGACAAGATCAGTTCAACACAAGAATCTTTTTTTTTTAAGATTAAGTTAAAACTTCCATTTTATTACACATTTATAAAACATATAGATAAAGACACTTGAAAAAAATGATACTTTGGTATCATTCCTGCTATGACATATTACTTTGAGGACATATTACCCTCATTTTGCAATATGTTTAAAATAATGCCTCCAAGAAATGAGCAACTTAATGGCTTCAGTGGGGTAGCATGATTGCCACTAGTGGTAACAGGTTCATTGAAATTTTGTTTTCTTTTTAAAATTGCAAAACAACTATAAGCATGACATTGATAAAAATCCCAGGATTCTCTGCTGTTTGAATTTCTTTTTAAAATGAGATATACATGTTAAAATCCGACAAAATTTGGATTTTTTATTAATATTTTTATTAATAGGTTCATTTAATTTTTTTTCTTTTTTTTTGCTCAGTTTATTAGATTTCACAAAGAAGACAAAGACACAATTTTCATATCAGCAAAACTGTAATAAAATGAATTAAAGATGTCTTGATATTCAAGGCCTTCATCCTGATAAAAACATATCGTAAGTATTCAATTTTAATTATTTTTTATTTGCATAGCATTTTAAATTTTCTATTATTTGCATAGTATTATTTTAAATTTTTATTATTTGATAAATTATAATTTATTAATGTGTTTGCATTTGTATTAGTGTGTGTAGTATATAAATTATATTTGTATTTAAATATAATATAGTGGATTATGTACAATGTAATTTTGGGGCTCTGATCCAAGTCTGAGGCAATCTTATTTTATAGACAATGATTTTCAAAAGGTTTAATAATTTATTAGTATATTTATATTTGTATTAGTATATTTATGTTTGCATTGTGTTTGTATAACAAATAGTGAATTTTATATATAAAATTAAGGTATTATAGAGCAGTGCAATGTAAATTTTAAGACTGATTATCAGATGTATAAAAAGGTTGCTGTTGTTAAAACAATCACAGAATTTACTGGTCATAGAACCATGTTAAAATATAAACTTTTAAAACCAATAAAGAGAGGTTTCAAGTGGTGTGTGTGTGGTGAATGATTATGTATACCACATGAAATTGTATGCAGGCAAATAATCAAATCCTGATTCTTGCCTATGCCTAGGTACTCATGCTGTGGAGTCAGTGGTTTTGCCACATCTTACATCACATTATTTTCAAGTCTATAACTAGTGAATGAGCTATATGCAAATAAATTTTATCTCTGTGGGACAATAAACTTAATAAGATAGCATCACTGGTATGCACAAAGAATATAAACATCACTGGTCTATATAAATAATATAAAATGAGATGAAACTCATTTTATCATTGATACAGACAGTAGCATTCAATTTACAGTTTTGGATAGACAAGAAGTCAATTGCTATGATGACAAATGCATATCCACCTTCTGGAAATGATTTATTTTGAATCTTTTACTAGGGTGAATCTTTTTCTTATAGATATCTTGAGATTTGTTAACTTTTGGGGTATAAGATAAAAATTACGAATGCTTATGTGACTATTTTTGTAGATTCTGAAACTATGGATTATCTCAAATAAGAAGTATTATATATGGTTTGAAAGAGAATTTTATGAGAAATACAAAGAAATTATCAATGAAGATGTAAACTTAATTCATGATAAAATAGAAATTATGAACAAACAATAAAGTAATAATTATTTTGAATGTTGAAATTTCTTTTTTCCTTACTTTTTTAATGGTAATCACTAGTTGTCTTAGCCTTATGGTTTTCCTTAGTTTTTCTATTTTCTGTCAGTTTGTTTAAAAATTCAATATGGTACCTAGGATCCTGATATAGTTAATTGATCAAATTTTTCCATGTATATCATGGAGATGTTACTTGAAATATATTGAAAACTTAATAATACATCACCAGGAGTAATATTTCATACCATATATAATATCAAAGTTCAAATGTAAAAAAATAATGGACACATATATTCATTATAGAAAAAAAGACATTAGGATACTAAATTAAATATATATTTGTGAGGTGTGTCTTTTTAGTATGACTCTTCATATTGTCAAAGCCATCTTTCACTATCCCGATATAATACAGTGCTTTGTTCCATCATAATCCATGTGTAATACCAAACTTCAAATCTAAAAAAAAACATGTAAATTCCAATGATCGAGAGATATATTCATTATGGAAAAAAGGAAAAAATATGAAAAAGAACTCTGAAACATTTTTTAAATGGCGAATTGTAACAAAGTTTTAGATTTCTGTGATTTTTCTACCTTAAAAAAAAACTGGCAACCTGTAAGTTTAACCTTATATTTGAAAATATCTTTAATATATATAAAGATTTACTTGTAAATATATATAAACGTTTAACAAAAAAAAATAGACAACACAAATATAATAAACTTTACTTCTAACTGTATTTTTCAATTAAAAAAAATAGTATTACTTACAAATGATGCAATGCAGTTATATTAGCAGGGGAAAAGTCATAGTGATAGCACAAAATCTCACAGATCAGCACATTTTACAACTTGGTGATGTGTATATGTGTGAAAAGTTGACATGGATTAGTCATGCTAGGATTTGTTTGTCATGACATCATGAACCATAAATTTTGAATAAATATTATTGGAGGAATATGTTACCAGAGTAATATGTCATAGCAGGAATAATACCAAAGTACCATAAAAACAAATGCTCCTTCCTCCGAGAATGCATTTCATACTAAATGAATATTCTTCAGTTAAAGTTTATATCTAGATTAGGAATGATATAATAATCTCTATTCTAATAAAATGGATAGTGTCAAAAATGTGAGTGAAAGGAATTTGACCCTTGTAGATCAAATTGTAATATAATCATCACCTCTCAGAATTTTTTGGCAACTTTAACAGTGTCTTTAAAAGAAGATCAATGTAGTTTTTTTTTTAATCTTAATACTGAAAATAGAAAAAATTATAGTAATAAGGAAACACTATACTGTATATATATATATATTAGAATGGGATTAATATTGTCTTCGGATATGTAAGCACCCTAGTGGCAGATTGGGTATTTAATTCTCCATTTAATTAGTCCGAACAGAGCTGTCTTTTTTTTCCCCCACATTACTTTGATAATTGATTTTGAATCCTTATCCCTAAATCGGCTATTCTAACAGTGTAAGGAATAACATCCTCATATTAAACAAATCGTATACGTTGCCCAAGTATTGTTATTTATTTATTCCAATGGATTCTGGATACAGTTCGTAAAATATTTGTATCATTAATACGCTTTTATTTTAAAACAAATCGCATAATTATCATAATTTCAGAACTATGTCATAAAATATATTACATCACGAAAATACAAATTAAAGCATTTAAAAAATAATTAGTAATTAGATTAAAGCAACATCTAATGGATAATATATGTTAAAATTTAGATATTGTATTTAAGAATAGAAAATTGTTATTATGTTGTGCTATAATCTCATTATTTTTAATTACGAATTACATGTATATATAATTAAATCAATTATAATGCTTAAAAGTATATTTAATTTCATTAATTATTTTATTTTTTTGCAACTGAACAATTTAACATAAACAACTTTTAAGTTTATTGTTATATAACAATCCTTATGTGCGTGTATATGTATAGTGGAATCAATTATTATTGGTTTTCATAATAATCATTCATCTGGATATTGGAATCCAACACTAAGTAAAACAACATGAAAGTTATATCAAAACTGGCAAGGAATTTAACTGTTTTTTTTTTTTTATATGTCAAAGCGTTGACCGGGAAATGAACCCGGGCCTGCTGCTTGGAAGGCAGCTATGCTAACCGCTAGGCCACCAGCGCTTGACGGAATTTAACTGTTGATATCTCTATAACATTGCAGATATATTATTCGTTAAGTGAGACTTAAAGTATATATTTGGGCTATGGATAAATAAATGATTAGTAAAATTTATTAATATATTTCCAAAAGTGGTTTATATCAAAGTTGTAAAGCAGAAAATTTGAAACCTGACAATTAAACTATAGTAATGCTATCTATGTGTATACTGAACAAAGATGAAGATATGATAAGAGATTGTCATCTTGAGTCAACTGATTAGTGCTAGATCAGCATGAACTGTACATCTTGGAGATCACTTATATTTTTCACATCTTTGATCATATTTTTCAGTAATGTGTGACAGAATTGAAGTTTCAAAATATATTTAAATACATATAGTATGAAGTTAAGTTCAAGTAGCCCTAAAAATGATGTATATATGAAGTTAATGTAACATATGTTATATGGATTACTTGAAAAGATGTATGTTTCTAACGTATCTGTGGTGTGGGAGGTTGGTCTCATTTCTGGGCTGATGGATGATTGTGATAGGATTAAGCTAAAGGTGAGAGATGCATTGATAAAAACAAAAACTTGCAAACATAATTATACATTATAAAAAATTTCATTAGATATTTGCTATTAGAAAAAATATAGAAAACTAAAATTATAGTTAGTCAAAGTTTAGAAAGATAAAATTAAAGTAACAAATCAGAAAATAAAAGATATATATATATATATAACCAATAACATCACATGATCACTATTTCTTATGCTTGCTCATAACTGTTATTAAAAGAGGCAAAACTGTCCATACAGTAGTGCACTCAGTGCAAACCAGAGTAATCAATGGGTGCCAGAAGGCTTGTGCATAAAATCCTTATCTAGTGCCTACTCAGCAGTGCTCTCAGATCTTAAGGCTTCTCACTGACGAAGGCCACAAGCCAGAAACTAGTCTGGAGATATTGGATGAGTAGGCACTAGATAGGAATTATATGGCACAACCTTCTGGCATCCATTGATTACTCTGGCTTGCACTGAGTGGCACTACTGTATGGAGAAATATATATACAAATGTAAAAATATTTCATCATTTTTTCCAATCACTATTTATCCAATATAGGATGGTCTTTCTTAAAGTTTAATCCAGTTTCTCTAATAATAGCCTTTCTTCTTTACATTGACAACAGACTTATTTCATCTAATTATGACTATCCCAACTCTATTTCAGTATCTTAATTCTTCAAAAATGTCACTAATAACTGTTTGTTTTCTTTACAAAGACATAAACATGTTTCCATTTAATATTAATTTATTAAAAGCACTCTATTCATTGGTAATTCTATGATTATTTTAATCCAGTATGATTCGATCTGTTAATAATCTAAGATATTTGTAGTTATCTTATTTTAATTCTGAATAGCAATTTTTATTTTCTTTTTCTGAAAAAAATATAATGAACATTATTTTAATTTTTTAATATTTATCTTCAGTCATATATCTTGAAACACTGAAGCATTACTTGTAAAAACAACCACATAATTTAAATAACCTACATATGTTTTTATCTCAGTCGTTTTGCATTTTAATATACAAAATATTTCTTGTAAAACTGCTGTAAATTTTGTAAATGTGAAATTTGTCACATTCCTTTATCATTGTTAATCTTCTTAATATCAACATGTAGCCTAATCACTAATATTGTATTTTGATAAATATCTTTATCCTTTATCTGTATCTTAATGATACAAAGCTTTAATAACTATGGAAATAAACCACTAAACACCAAATGATCATCATTTCTTATGCTTACACAAGCTGTTTACACAGAGGCTAAACTCTACATGTAATATTGGATGAGTAGTCACTAAATAGGGATTTTATGCACAAACCTTCTTGCATCCATTGATTATTCTGGTTTGTACTGGTGGTACTACTATATATAAACTGTGGAAATACTTATATAATCAAATATTTTTTCCAGAATTTACAAATCCAAAGCATAATGGCAACTCATATTTGTTGATGCTTTTTGCAACTTCCTGTTAATAATTGGTTGTGATATACTTTGTTAAAATCCATTTTTAAATCCAGCATGTTCTCTTGATTTATTAAAATCAAAAGTTGGCTATAGACAATTTATAATTATTTTAGTAAAGAATTTGTATAGAATTGATTAAAAACTGATAGATCTGTAATTTCTAATATTTTTTATCATTTTATTTTAAATATCAATATCCTGTATTTCTATTGCTTTCATTCAATCAGCTAGTACTTCTTTATCATTTAGATATTCAGTATATATTTGCTTCTTTTAAATCATCAATAATAAATCCATCATTTATTTCCTGGAGCTTTTCAAGCTTCTTGAAAGATTTAATTGAATGTCTTACCTCTTTATATAAAATGTTTCCCAATTCAAAAGCTGTAGGAGTTAATTACTGTTTTCTAATTCTTTATTATTATATAATTCTTTGTGGAATTTTTCTATATATTTTATGATATTGTTCTCATTTTAATAATAGTTTTATCTCTTCTTTTTGCTGAAATAACTTTTTTTCCAATACTGAGATGTTGTCTTATACTTTCGAGACTTTTATTCTTTTCTATAGCTACCATTGTCTATTCATAATTACATTTTCTTATATTATTATTAATTCTTTTTCATATTATTTTATAAAACTCCAGGTATTTGATTCTTTTTAATGGATCATTTTTAAAGATTTTCATATTCCAATTTTTTTTCATATATTGTCTTGCCTTAGATGGAAATTTACTGGTGAACTGTTGCTTTTTAGTACAAACTGTCTTTATTCTATTTTTAATAGAATATCAATTTTTTTTATTAATCTCAATTAAGTTTTAGTTATTATTAAAGTATGTCAGTATTTTTAAATGATTAGCAAATTCTAATTTAAATTTAATGGAGGATTTCTAAAAGTTAATAATATCAGTTATTAATACGTTTTTATTATTATTTTTAATTTCTCTGATTCTGCATTAACACATATCTGACTTTTCACTAATTGATTATCACTTCCTGTATTAAATCCATTAACAACATTGCTATCTTGAAACGACCATTTCCATTTAGCATTTTTCTTAAAAAAAGAATTCATAATATACAAGTTATCACTCCACAAATCTGTGTCTTCACCTATTTCTGTTATCATAGTCAAATTTATCTGCAATACTTTTATTTTTCAACTATTTTTCAATTCTAGCATTAACATTTATCATGACCAATTTTTAATGTTGTTTGGCATGATCAAAAGCATTTTGTATATCCATTTAAAAATCCTTTCTTCATTCATCACTAATGAGAATTTCATGAGGTAAAAACTTGAATTACCTGAGTTTGGTATTTTCCATTAAGTTGAATAACTAATCTTGCAATATTACCACCAATTCCCACAAAGCATCACTCCAATATTGTTATCTTTATAGTGAAAAACATGGCCACTTTTCAAACTTCACTTTTGCTTTTAATAAAATCCAGTGATTTTCTGTCAAACAAGTAAATCAGCCATTTCAGAGGTTTATGAATTATTTGGGAAGGTTGGAGGATGTAAATTAAATTTGCCACTATGAGTAAGCTGTGTGAATTTATTTAAATATAATGTTGTAATAATGATTAAATTTAATATTTATAATGATAGAAGATAAATAAAAAAGCACAGTGAATATGAATGGGAAATAATTCTTCTGTGAGTAAATAAAATTTTTATTCATTATATATTCTTAATAAATACATCAAATACACTTTAAATAAATATAATTGAAATTAATGTAGAGATAAAAAATGGTTTTTTGTAAAATTAACATTTTATTTTTATTTTTACTAATAATCAATTTATCTAACGAATGGTAGACTTAATAATTAAGCTTTAATTTTGTAAGATAAAATGTTATAAGGTTAAGGTT
The DNA here is from genome assembly GCA_028023455.1 of Epiperipatus broadwayi. Lineage (NCBI taxonomy): Eukaryota > Metazoa > Onychophora > Udeonychophora > Euonychophora > Peripatidae > Epiperipatus > Epiperipatus broadwayi. The sequence continues at coordinate 14,632,362 of JAQFVV010012394.1, read as the reverse complement.
AGTAAAGAATTTTCAATTTCCATTCAAGTTATTTTTTTATTTCATGCCTAATTTTGTTAATTACATAAGTCATTCATAAAAACTGATAAAAAGCTAGATGAATCATTAGTGAGCAAATCAGCATATCTTTTGAAAGTCATGTGACATGCTTTCGATTTTAGGCCAACACAAATCATTCCATTGGAGGATTGTGTGTAACAGCGAGTTAAAAACTGACATCAGTTAGTTGTAGTTCAGTCACTGATCAATCGAGTTTCCTCTTGATGTGAACTATCACTATTTATTAAAAGTAAGAAAAGAGCATAGGTTTGAAAGTTTTGAATACATATATATATATAATGATGTACACCTGTTACCAGCTATAGTTCCCTTTGTAGTGTATAAATAACTAAATAAAGAAAACAATTAAAAAGTCTTATATTTAATAAATATGATGATTAATTTGGGATAAATGTAGAATACATGGATACTTTGTTTATTAAATTTAAAAATGAAATGTCGTACTAAATTTTATCAAATGATAACAGTGCCTTATTAGGATTAGAAAAAAAGAAAATCACATATTCATGAGCTAGTGTTTAAAAAAAAAAGGAAAATAAAAATATTGTTTTCTGTTACCATAGCTACCGAAACAAATTCAGCAAGGAGACCACACATACTTTCTTTTGCTTAAAATTTTGAGTTTTATCTTGCCTTACTTTTACAAATAGATTCTGGACTTATAACAAGGAAATATGTAAAGTGAGTAGAAAAATTATTTACTAGAGAAGAAACACAGACTTCCTATCATTTGACATCTTTATGACTAAAATTGAATGATTGACAATAAATGCTATCTTAACCACCATTAAGCTATGAAACTATAAAAATTTACCATGGGTTATAATATTGACAAAAGGAGTGGTTAAATATCATTTAGGATAAAATGTTCAAAGAACCCTACATTTGTATTTTGTTATTATTGATGTACCAAGAAAGACATTGTGGGATAGTGGAATCTAAGCTGAAATTATATATATATATATAAGATAATCTTGGTAATAGATGTTTTAAGAGAACTTTTTTTTAAAAAATTATCTACATGAAATAAAATTTCACTTATCAATAATGATTAAAAGTGTATGTAATAGTAGCTTAATGATAAAATATTTGTTCTTTTTTTTTTTATTAAGAATCTCAATTATAATTATAATTATCTTGTCATTTGATAATTATATTTGTAAAGTAATATTTATTAAGGTCCCTACTGTCGTTTTTCAGGCGCATAGTCTTAAGGTTATAGCCTTAATAAATATTACTTATCATTTGATATAAACTTAAATAATAGACTCCTGTAATTAAGACTTAAATCAATTGTTAACGTTGTTTTTTTTTTTAAAAAACAAATCAAAATTAAACAAATAATCTATATAATTTATTTAAATTATTTAATAATTATTATTAAAAAGCATTACCTGGGTCCAAGATATAAAACATATTAAAAGAAAAAAATATATAACAGATAATAATATTAAGCATCCCACCCATATGACTATATAAGCTATTGAGCTTAGATTGAAAATATTTTTTGTGTTTTCAATTTCATGCTCATAATTTTGTAGTTAAGTAGAGATAAAAGGTGGTTGCTAGAGGGTTGCACTAGATCCTAAAATCTAGGTGCAGTGCTCTCAGATCCAAGGCTCCTTACTGACAATGGCCACAAGCCAGAAACTAGTCTGGGGATATTGGATGAGTAGGCATTAGATAGCGATTTTATGCACAAGCCTTCTGGCATTCATTGATTACTCTGGTTGGCACAGGGTGGCGATGCTGTATGGAGAGTTTTGCTTTGTTTATAGATAATAATATTAACATTATATTACTAATTTTTTTTATTGTGGAGGAAAGAATTTGTAATTAACTCTCTATGATTGTATGCAATAATAATTTTAATCATAGATCATTTCTACTAGTTGCAATCTGGCAGGAGTAAATTATAGATACATATTATATGATATTAAATTGTAGTTTGTGTAATTAAAACGGTTTTTTGTTTTAGCTACCTCAACGAATTAATGTTTACTTCAAAAAATTTATATTATTATTAACGGAAGTATTTGATTTACCTGTTCCATAAATCATTATAAAACTGTTTTATTACACAGTTTATTTACAAATAAAATATTTAAGTGTATATCCCATACAATATTTCATTAGCAAGTAAAATATTATTTATTGAACTTTATCTTCTTTGCAAAGCAAAAATTACTTATTATGGATCCATTTGTACCTTACAAATTCATGAGTCCATTGTAGATGTAAATACAAACTATCATAGAGTCAATTTATGGATTAATTCATTTATTTGTTTATATTTTAGTTATATTTTTTAGTTGCCTAAGTACAACATTTATCCATTATATTTTCTATCTTGCTCAAATATGTGGATATTTGTAGGTCAGGCATTTTTTCATCCATTATTTGATTAATTTTCCATTACATTTTTTGCTTGTCCAACAGGGAAATATTGCTATTTATGAGACAAGGTTGCTTCATTAGCATTGTTCTTATATTTTAGAATAGTTTCCATTACTATATATAGCCTAAAAACGATTTACTCGCTGACGAAGAAGCTTCCAAATAAACAAAACAAATTTCGCATAAAACTATTAAATGGGCCAAGCGCTTTCGAGGTTTGCCCTCATATTCATGGCCGACGAATGTAATAAATCTTTACGTAGTGTTATTAAATAACAAAAATGCAAATGTAAATGCAAATCAGTTTGACCATTTTTTTGAAATGGAAAAACACATGTCGCGTCTATTGATAGAATTGTTGTCGCAAACAATAAAGTACGCCTCTTTGATCCCTCTCTTACAGTCGTTGGCCCCAGGGCACACAATCCTGGGGTTGCCTGGTTCGAACACATGGCCAGTCTGCTTTTCATGTTCCAGAAATATTGAAAAGTTATCGCCGTTCTCTTCTGCTCTTCTATAGGTATACAAGTGTTGAGCAGCTCTGTTGTGAACAGTGGCCTTAGTTTCCCCATAGTATATGGCTTTGCATCCGGCCTGTGGACATGACATGCTGTAGATCACCTGGGGTGTTTGAGATGGGTCTGTTCTATCCTTTGAATTATTAATGAGTCTGTTAGAATTAGGGGGAATACAAAAACCAACCTTAAATTCCCCAGTTAGAGTCTTTATTATCTGTTGTGATACTTTGGGAATATAAGGGAGTGTAATTTGAAGCTTATCCTTATTTTTGTGGTTAGCTATTAGTTTACTGTGAAATTGCTTAATTTTCTTTGCAATTGATCTGTAGCTGAAACCTACGCTAAGCAAATCATTTATATAAATTGCGATGTTGGTCTTTCTATTGGCTTCAAATTTACATAAATTTTGATTTCTAAATAAAAACGCATTGAGCCCTGCGAATTTATGTGCAGTAGGTGACATGGATTTCGGGTGAGTAAAGCCTCGGATCTCAAGGGGTTTAACTATCATACTATAATGCAGATCTCTGTTTTCTCTATGGACCAGCAAATCCAAATATTTAAGCTTCTGCCCTTCATTCTCCCAAGTGGTGTTTATGATCAATTTAGATTGTAGTTGTAATTCATTTTGAATATTGACAATTACATTTTTTGGCGCTGCCATAAATACATCGTTTACATAGCGCACGTAAATTAATCCAGCAACGTTAGCAGTGTGTTTAACAATGGTATGTTTTTCAAAAAAGTTTAAGAAGATGCTGGATATTATTCCACTTAGGGGAAGACCCATAGGCCAACCTTCTTTCATATCATACCAACGACCCTCAAAAGTTGTAAAGATGTTATTGTCCAACCAGTTGAGGAAGGACAAAATGAAGTTCATGCGCTCATTTGGGCAATGCTTATTTATTAATTCTTTGTGGATGATTTCAATTGACCATTTCCTATTAATCGATCCGTATAATTCGGTCACGTCCATGGCTGCAGTTACAAAATTCTGATCTATTAATATATCCTTGATTCTTCTAACAAATTCAAATGAAGATTTGATGGTGAAGTCACCAAAACCCACACAGTCAACTAACCACTGATTTACCAGCTTGGCCGTTTCGAAATAGTGCACACCTCCAAAATCCAACATAAGTCTTAAAGGTTCTTGGGGTTTATGTAGCTTAGAATTAGCAAACATTCTAGGTGGCCTGGTATCAGAAGGATAAATCCTATAATATTCTGCTCTCGATATGCCTTTATCTTTGTGAGCTCTAAGAATTGTGGAAATGAATTTCTCCCTATTCAGCTTGTTGTTAAAATTTTCAACTAAATTGAATTTTAACTTTATGATTTCGGTGGTCATTTTTTCTTTATAATCATTATAATCTAAGAGCACAAATCTGTTGCCCTTGTCTTCTTTTAAACATATAATGTTGTTGTTTTTAAAAATTGTTTAGTTTTTTCAATGTTGTTGTTCCAATTGTCAGATCTCGCATATATTTGTTTATGTCGTATAGATTTAGCAATATTAGCAATAATGTTGTCTCTCTGAGGGTTGTTTAGAAGACTAGACTCTGCGTCTGCAATTAACTCTAGTTTTGGACGTATATATATTGTAACGGACCGATGACCCACCCTCAACCATTTACCTAAATTCATTCCACGGTATATACTGAAACAAAAATCCGGCCTTCCATGGAAAATTGGAAAGATCCAGCAACACTACAGCCAAAATAGATCTTTACTACCATTCAACCCACACTCATTTGGTAATACATACAGGATCCACCCAATTTTCATGTCACTCCGTTAGATTCCCAGAATTCAAACCCAGTCGTAATCTGAGTAGTTACTCTGTTCAGGTATAATTTATAAGTATATATCTAGCCAATGTGGGCAATGACTTTGCATTATGGTTCATATAGTACACTTATTAAGTACCTATTACATGTATATTTTCATATCAAGAGCTACATAAATTCAGTGATATATTGTCAACAAATTACATACAACCCTTAATGTAAGATCAATTTAAATTAACAAATTTATTTAACTTAATATAACACATTTAAATATATAAATACATACTTTTAAACACCATAAATATGATTCTTACCACTTCCACATAATCTCATCCAAATAAAAAAATAAATAAATAAATAAATAAAATAATAATATCAACTGTGTCATTCTTGGTATATATCGGCATTTATCATTCATGCCATCATATAAAAAGAAATAATTTATGATCATTAATACTATCTAAATAAATGACACTGTTTTATCTTTTTTTTTTTTTAAAAAAAAAAAAGATATCATATTAATATACAAATTATTATTTTGTATATTATAGTTGAATTAATGGATTCGTTTGTGACTATAATGAGTTATGAGAACTGTAATTGCCATCAATTGATTAAGTTAATTATATGTACTTATAAGTAATGGTTAGTATATAACTTGTTAATAAGTGGTTGATTAATAATTAACTTTGTTACTAAAATGTTATGTCTTTAATGGGTCAAAGAGTAAGTCTTACCTCCCTTTATACTCATTTCATCATAATCCAGTCCTTCTTTTTCTTCTAACATAACCATTTATATTTTTTTATTTCAAAAAAAATACATTTTACATCATGAAATGTGTACATTTAAATTTTTTCGGTACTTCCAGCTCAAAAATCCAATATGGAAGTATAAAAAAAAATAAAGGAGAGAAAACCTTACAAATTTATAACATCAGCATGTCAACCACAACAAACAAACAGTTACATATCAACATACATTTATGAATGATTTTGTAAGCACCTTGATCAATATGAGTATCTTCTTTTAAATGGAAAAATTAATTATAAATTGGGAATTTTCAGCATCTCTTATACTTGCTCCATTTTTCAAATTAGTGCCTTCAACGATTTATCCATCTCCCATAAGTTGACCAAGTAGTTTGGATAATCCTTGATTTAGCAACTTTTACAATTGATATATAAAACTTCACATAATATTTGGTAGCCATTGTATACATATATATAAATGATGGTAGGTATTCACACCTATAGATCGTGTTCATCGCCCTCTTCAAAAACCATCTGAGTTGCCTTGACCTTTCACAATGATTTTTTAGCACAGCTGCATCATTCTTATGCTAATATATATATATATATAAATTTCTATATCAGCAGTGAGCACGTTATAGCTATATAATAAACAAACACTGTTTAAAGTCAATTCTTTTTTTTTTTTGATAATAAACGTTATTAAGTCTAAATTTTCAACAGTCTTAGAATTATCAAATGCTTGATTATGTGAATAAATATCTTATCACTTGTCTTATAACGAATAGTTCAATAAACTTATAAATAAAATAAAAAAAAAATCTTGGTGCATATTATGCTTCAATCAATAGATTATAATTTATTTATTTCTTTAATTTCCATAGTTCATGTAAAAGTTCAATTCCAATGGAAGCATAGTAATATTCCTCCATTTCAGTTTTTTTTTTCTTTCTACATGTTTATATCAAATTAAACAACTTACAGTTTATGCATCCTTGCGTGTCCAATTATTCTTTCTTTAAAATGTTGAGAAACGTTTTTACCAAAATATAATTTTCAAATTATCTGACTTGCTGTCATTAATGAATAAAGAAAAAAGGATCTCGCGTATAACTTTTTTATACATGTTTTTAATTTTTCCAGCCATTAGAGGAAAAAAAAAGTTGTCATTGTTGTCATGGTTACTGCATACGTTCTATCAGGTTTTCTCTCCCCTTCGCATTACAACACTAAATTATAAAATCGGTTTTCTTTTTTTTTTTACAAAACTTTCTCATTTATTTAAACAATATCGTTTTGTCAAAGGTTATTTTAAATATATTAATCAAATGAAATTTAGAATCAAATTTATGATTTTGTTTCAAGTATTTCCAGTTCATTAAAACTACAATATAATTTTATTCATACTGTTATATATCATCAACTTAAACTGTTCAATAGATGTATTAGCTTTTATAGATCAATACATCCGCATATATATTTATGTTCAATGCATTCAATGGTAAGGATAGAGATGAGACCTATAGCGATCCTTACAATTCCCCCAATCCAAAAAGGTTAAAAGTTTAATCCTTTTAAACTTTTTACATTTACTAGAATAAAAAAATATTTATATTCAATGTCCTATCACCACAGAGGATTATTTTCTATTTCATATAATAATATCTGTAATTATCTATCTCTTTCTTCCTGTCAGTCGGTTTGCTAAATTACAATTTTATGTCTGTACGAAATTTGACCCCTTTTAACACTCCTACTCAGTAATTCATTTTACTTTTTCCATTTAATTCCTACTTAAATAGTACTGTCTATCATATAATTGTATTATGATGGAGTGAAACAGAATCTGACCGATTCCATACTTTTATTTAGGCAGCATGAAAACTTGTCTCGTTGGCTTCTTGTTCTGCTCCGCAGAGTTACAAGACTCTAGAATAACTGCATGGAATATGGAGTGTCCATATGCATACATAGTAAGGTACACCCTCATATCTCAGTCAGTTCTGTAAGTAGCCGATACATGCTCAATTATGCAGTCGGACGTACTCTCACCACAGAACACCTTTTCCATTTTCACTAGTTTCCATGTTGTCTTCTGTCGAACAACACATAAATGGCAATTATGAGTGCCCTCTAAAATAATCAGCTTCCACCCCTTTTCATATCTATCCTGCACTATCCATTTTCACATATTCAAATTTGATTGCTCTTGATCATTCTTTTATTGACCTCATGATATTCTGCTCTTTTCAGATGTCATTGCACTAATTTCCTCTATGTTTCCTTCCTAACCAAAACATGGTTTCAGACTTCTAGGATTGTAAGTCTCTTTTATTTCCCCCATTGACATTTAGCCAAAATGCATTAGAGTTAGCTTGTTCAACAATAACAAATGAACCATCATATTTAGATAATACACAATTTACCTCAGAAAGACCATACTTTGTGGGTAATGTCCTTTCTAAAGTATCCTCATTTATTTTTATAATCCTATTTGAGAAATCAACAATACAAGAGTTCATGTGTAAGAAGTCTGCCCCTAAGATTACATCATGGATTAATCCATTTAGTATCAAGAAAACATGATAGAGTGTAGTTTGGTTAAATCTGCTCTCTATCCAGATCTGCTTTTGTTCCAACTTTGCCTTCCTACTATTGGCCATTGTCACTTGCATAGACTTTAAAGGTAACATCTTAATCAATGGATTTTTACTCAATATCTTTTTATAAAATTTGATCAGAAATGACCGAAATTTGACTACCTGAGCCCAATAGCATTTTAACTGGCAAATTCTCACACAGCAGCTCTATCATAGGGCAACTTTGTTGAGCATAATTTGGCACTCCATTGTCACATGAATATGTCATATTGGTGATCTCCCACCTTGTCAAAAGTCTTTTGTTTCTCAGAGTATTTATGGTTTCTTGAGGTAAAAAACTAGGCCTCAAGTACCTCTTTAGTTTGTTTTTTTTAAAATCTGGGGTGCAGACTTACTGCATCCCAGTTTTGGAGAGCCTCCTGAACTTGGTGATGGGTCACGTGCACTTCAGAGACCATAACTGTGATGCATTGGTTGGCGGTATTCTCTCCTTTCGAGGATTTGTATAAGTGCTATCCTTCCTTTTTCGATAGAAGATAGCATTAACTGAAGGCTCGTCCTTTTCTTTTTTCTTGACCTTGTGTAGATAAATTGGTATTATTTAGATCTATTCTAGCCAAAAGTTCAGCAACCTGCTCTATGTTTCTTGCACTAGTACATAGGAGGGATTGCTCTATACGCCAAGGCAAATTTCTCTTGACTATCTGAATGATCTCCGATTCTGTAAGGTGATATGTACCCAGTGTGTGTAATCTGGTAACCTGTCGTCGAAAAAATTTCACAAATGTTTCCCCAGGCATCAACTTGTACCTTTCCTGGAGTATATGGTATAGAATGGCTTCTTGCCTATCCCGATTCCAGAAATTACGCACCAATAAAGTTTGATATTCCTCAAATGTGGATGGGGTTTGATACAGTGATTCCCACCACATTAATGCTTCACCCTGGAGGTGACTATAGGCAATAATAACTTTCAGCTTCCGACAAACCTCTGTTAACTGAAAAATATAATTCTAAACTTCGAAGATGTTCTGTGGGTGCTTCGTTCGAAAAGCCCTTAAACACTTTAAGTTTCATGAACTGGTTTATTGCATTTATCTGTGAAATGATCCCTTGAGTTTGATTCACTTCTTGAGAATCCCTATGGTTCTTCATTTGATAGGGTTCATCAACCATCCGCTGATCATAGGCTTGTTTCTCAGTCAGGCATGGGTAAAGCAAATTCGTCTCCTCTACCTCAGCAAATGTTTTAGAAGTAACTATGCTCTCCCCATACTGATCTTGAGTTCCTAGATCATTTCCTTGAGGTTTGTCTCATGAGAACTCTATTATTTGGTTTCTTCCAACACCCATCAATTCCTTCATTTCCTTTTGAAGCTTGTCTAGCTGACTTTACATTCAACTGGCACAACTGGATGTCCCCAGATTGTGATTTACATTGTAAGACCTCATTTAGGGAATTCAATCTCTCATGTGTTTCATTAGTAGACTCAATTAACTTCTGAAGGGTGGTCTTCCCAATCATTGTATCAGGTTCCATGGAAGTTACCTTATCCCCCAACTGAGCTAAACAACGGGTGAGAGATCCAAGAGTCTCTTCACCGCCTTCATTTTACACTGTGAGTCATGGAAAGATTGTTCAGCTTTGCTTGGACCATATCAAGCTCAGATTGTAATTCTTCCCTAAAAGTGTTCTGCTTACTCCACACCTCTTTATTCATGACCTCTTGTGTCTGGTAAACTTGTTTGATCTCTTGATCGATATGAGTAGTAATAAGTTCAGCAAATTCATTGACATGCTCTTGACACTTAGTACTTTCTTCTTCGACCCTGTGCTTTACTTCATCATTATCAGTTCGCATTTTTCCCACATCCTGGAGCAACTGTCCTACTCTATTGGATAGTCGGGTGTCGACTTCCTGAATCCTCATCTCCAATTTCTCTTCAATTCTGACTAATCCTTTCCTCATGTCTTCTTGGAATTGAGATATATCCCCTTTTAAACCTACCTCAACTTGATTGACATCGGCTCTTGTTGCCATGTTATACAACCTACTATTTAAATCTACTTTGAGATCATTGATTCATCTATACATCTCATTTCCCATATTGGCCATATTTGTTTCTAACTTAGACTCGAATCTCGATTCCATGTTAACCATATTTATTCCCAAAGCAGTCATCTTCAGCATCATCTCCCGCAGGATTTGTACTGTGATGGATTCGCTTTCATTAGATGGCATCAATTGATCCCCTAGCATAGGAATTGCTTCTTGGTAAGGTGTCTCTGGGATTTGAATCATTGTTCGGTCCTCCTCTAATGATTGAATATGTTGATGCATTTCTTCTGTTGGTTCCTTAAATGCCTGTTGGCATACCAACCTTTTTCTATACTTGTGTCTGTATCTAAATTTTCACCCTTTTGATTTACTTGTGTCTCATCAACCCTTTCATCCATCTTTAAAATAATCTGGCCACTTCTTAATAGCATAAAGGCAGATATGTCAATATAATCGTTATGAGACAGAGTATTCCCTTATTTATTGCTTCTACAAAATAACTATATTTCTTACAATATGGATATTCATTGTGTGGTCTCAGCTTCCCCTTCTGGTTCTCTGAAGACAATGAAACGAAACCAAAAAAAAAATTTAAACTACCATCACTTGTACACTTACTCATACACAATCTACTTCTAACTACTAATCAATTCAACTATCATGATTAAGATACTCATGTCTAATCACTATATATACAATTTTTTTATATCACTACTTCACAACCTATAACATTGATGTTAATTCTCTAATTGCTCACATTTGTCTAATGACTAGATTTCCTTTTAATATATATATGGGCTAAATACTTGTTCAGGCCTCAAAACGTTGTGCGCCAAAAATGTAACGGACCGATGACCCACCCTCAACCATTTACCTAATTTCATTCCACGGTATATACTGAAACAAAAATCCGGCCATCCATGGAAAATTGGAAAGATCCAGCAACACTACAGCCAAAATAGATCTTTACTACCATTCAACCCGCACTCATTTGGTAATACATACAGGATCCACCCAATTTTCATGTCACTCCGTTAGATTCCCAGAATTCAAACCCAGTCATAATCTGAGTAGTTACTCTGTTCAGGTATAATTTATAAGTATATATCTAGCCAATGTGGGCAATGACTTGACATTATGGTTCATATAGTACACTTATTAAGTACCTATTACATGTATATTTCCATATCAAGAGATACATAAATTCAGTGATGTATTGTCAACAAATTACATACAACCCTTAATGTAAGATCAATTTAAATTAACAAATTTATTTAACTTAATATAACACATTTAAATATATAAATACATACTTTTAAACACCATAAATATGATTCTTACCACTTCCACATAATCTCATCCAAATAAAAAAAAATAAAAAAAAAATAAAATCATCAACTATGTGTCATTCTTGGTATATATCAGCATCTACCATTCATGCCATCATATAAAAAGAAATAATTTATGATCATTAATACTATCTAAATAACTGACACTGTTTTATCTTTTCTTTAAAAAAAAATGATATCATCATATTAATATACAAATTATTATTTTGTATATTATAGTTGAATTAATGGGTTCATTTATGACTATAATGAGTTATGAGAACTGGATTTGCCATCAATTGATTAAGTTAATTATATGTACTTATAAGTAATGGTTAGTATACAACTTGTTAATAAGTGGTTAATATTGGGTTTGATTAATAATTAACTTTGTTACTAAAATGTTATGTCTTTAATGGGTCAAAGAGTAAGTCTTACTTCCCTTTATACTCATTTCATCATAATCCAGTCCTTCTTTTTCTTCTAACATAACCATTTATATTTTTTTATTTAAAAAAAAATACATTTTACATCATGAAATGTGTACATTTAAATTTTTTCGGTACTTCCAGCTCAAAAATCCAATATGGAAGTATAAAAAAAAAATAAAGGAGAGAAAACCTTACAAATTTATAACATCAGCATGTCAACCACAACAAACAAACAGTTACATATCAACATACATTTATGAATGATTTTGTAAGCACCTTGATCAATATGAGTATCTTCTTTTAAATGGAAAAATTCATTATAAATTGGGAATTTTCAGCATCACTTATACTTGCTTCATTTTTCAAATTAGTGCCTTCAACGATTTATCCATCTCCCATAAGCTGACCAAGTAGTTTGGATAATCCTTGATTTAGCAACTTTCACAATTGATATATAAAATTTCACATAATATTTGGTAGCCATTGTATACATATATATAAGTGATGGTAGGTATTCACACCTATAGATCGTGTTCATCGCCCTCTTCAAAAACCATCTGAGTTGCCTTGACCTTTCACAACGATTTTTTAGCACAGCTGCATCATTCTTATGCTAATATATATATATATAATTTTCTATATCAGCAGTGAGCACGTTATAGCTATATAATAAACAAACACGATTAAAGTCAATTCTTTTTTTTTTTTGATAATAAACGTTATTAAGTCTAAATTTTCAACAGTCTTAGAATTATCAAATGCTTGATTACATGAATAAATATCTTATTACTTGTCTTATAACGAATAGTTCAATAAACTTATAAATAAAATAAAAAAAAAAATCTTGGTGCATATTATGCTTCAATCAATAGATTATAATTTATTTATTTCTTTAATTTCCATAGTTCATGTAAAAGTTCAATTCCAATGGAAGCATAGTAATATTCCTCTGTTTCAGTTTTATTTTTTTTCTTTCTACATGTATATATCAAACTAAACAACTTACAGTTTATGCATCCTTGCGTGTCCAATTATTCTTTCTTTAAAATGTTGAGAAACGTTTTTACCAAAATATAATTTTCAAATTATCTGACGTGCTGTCATTAATGAATAAAGAAAAAAGGATCTCACGTATAACTTTTTTTATACATGTTTTTAATTTTTCCAGCCATTAGAGGAAAAAAAAAGTTGTCATTGTTGTCATGATTACTGCATACGTTCTATCAGGCTTTCTCTCCCCTTCGCATTACAACACTAAATTATAAAATCGGTTTTCTTTTTTTTTTTTTTTTATAAAACTTTCTCACTTGTTTGAACAATATCGTTTTGTCAAAGGTTATTTTAAATATATTAATCAAATGAAATTTAGAATCAAATTTATGATTTTGTTTCAAGCATTTCCAGTTCATTAAACTACAATATAATTTTATTCATACCATTATATATCATCAACTTAAACTGTTCAATAGATGTATTAGCTTTTTATAGATCAACACATCCGCGTTTATATTTATGTTCAATACATTCAATGGTAAGGATAGAGATGAGACCTATAGCGATCCTTACAATATATATATATATATAATTAGAGGATATTTGAACTCAAACTTTCAAGCTCCCTTTAGTCATCCACTCCATCTCATACAACCAATACGCATGGCCACATACATGTGGAAAAGATAAATGATCTCCAATATACATATTCCATGCTAAACCAGCACTCATCAGTTGGTCCAGAATATCATCTCTCATATATATATATATAGTGATTGGTTTGTATTAAGATAGCAAATCTTCAAACTTCTTCTCCACTCTCCAACTCTTCAGCCATCCATATCATTGAAAGTCTGATGATGGTATGTTCAAATCCCTTGTTTGTCAGTTTCTTTTATTGTCATACCCATGTTGATCGTAGGTCATTCCGACTTCTCATATGTAGCCATTTAAGCGCATTTAAATACACAGAAGATGGATGGGTAGAATACAGGCAAACTATGTAATACTTAAATACAAGTACTGTATAGTATATATACTTAAGATAGTTATAATTAGAGAATATTTAAACTCAGACTTTCATGATCCTCTTAGTCATCCACTCCATGTCAATCATATGGATGGCTGAAGAGTTGGAGAGTGGAGAAGATTAAAACCTATCCATTAAAGTTTGAAGATTTATTATCTTAATAATCCAGACCAACTGATGAGTGCTGGTTCAGCACATTTTTAAAAACAGCATTATATTTTAATCTATAAATTTATTTTATAGATTAAGTTTTGAAATATAACTGTATTGTCATATTCCATACTAAACATTCGATCATGACTTTTTAACAACCGATATGCATGTGCACGCACATTAATTGCAACTACACATGTCCAATCAGTTGAATATATATATATATATATATGTTTTTCATGTGTCATAGCATCAGCCAGGAAGTGAACTCACTAACCCAGGACAACTGCTTGTAAAGCAGCTATGCTGACCTCTCGACCACCGATGCTTGACTGAAAAAATATTTTGTGAACATTTCTGAGCAAATACATCAAATAAAAATTGCTTATATTTTTCATATGTATGTGGTCATATGTATCTGTTAATTGGCTAGATTAGATGACTGTGGGGAGCTTGAAAGTCTGAGTTCAAATCCCCTTTAATTATAACAGATACAGAAAATTGTGCTTTGTATGTTAAATATAATAATGAGTAAATTGTGAAATTTATCTGAATAAGAATAGGGTAAAGCAAATACATTTTCATTTGGGAAGTTAAAAATAAAATTAAATTTGATAAACAAAATATAAATATTTGATTAATCAAAATTGTAATAAATGTTGGCACAGGTAATTTTTCACAGATTCACCATTAATTTTAATGAATTTATATACGCATTTATCAATAAAATGTAATTATTTCATTTTGTATTTATCAAAATTTAAGAAATATGCATAAATTAATTATTTATGTCTTTCAGAATGAGTTCAAAGAAAAGAAAAATAAAACCAGACAATACAGCAAACATTTGGAAGATTATTTACTCGTATGTCAGAAGTTTGATAGAGATGTATTCAATGAATACAAAAATGAAACCACATCATTAAACAGTTCATGCTGAATGTGTAAATTTCAGTAAAAAAAAAAGTCAGAAATTGTAAACTAACTATATATAATACTCAAATATTTTGCGCTAATATTTCACATAATTAGTTATAACACGCCAATACTCAAATAAAACATATTTATTTGATAATATTGGCGTGTTATAACTAATTGTGTGAAATATTAGCATAAAATATTTGAGTATTACATATATATATATATATCAACACAGATTTGACAATTTTAATATTTACAAACTAACTATACTTAATTTGCAACTAAAAGCTTAAAAAACAGAATTTAGAAAACCATCCAATATTGCAAAAACAAACTATTCAGTTGACTTCTTGCTCACACACACACACACACACACACACAAATATTTTTAAGATAGAGCAGTCATAAAAGATGTTTTGCCAGATAAGGGAAAGACATTTTTAAGCACCAATTTTTTTATGCTAAATCATATACCCTTTACTAATGACATTGCACCTCAAATTCAACCATTTTTGAAGTCAAATACAGAATTTCAGTGCTTATGCTCTGGCATTTCATAATGTAAATGAATGTTTTCAAGTAACTGGAGAAATAATAAATTTTTTAAACTTGAAAGATACCACTGCAGGAGAGATTTTCCAGTCAATTGAAAATTGTCTTTTATCAACAATAACCTGAATTTCAAAGCACTTCCAGGCTTAACAACAGATGGAACACTAACCATGATTAATAAAAATAAGGGAGTCATAATACTGCTCATGAATAAGCTATAATTGAAAGCCATTAAAAGCAGTGTGTATTTGTTATTCACTGCTTGATATTTCAGCAAAATTTATGTGCACCTGTATTACCTATGGTTAGTGTTATTAATGTTGTTATAAAACAATCAATTCCATTTGGTCACATGCACTTCAGCATCAGTAATTTAAGAAATTCTTTAACAAATTAGATTCAGAATATGGTGATATATTTTAGAAATATTAGATGGCTAAGTCAAGGACCATATCTGAAATGATTTTTTAGCTTATGAAGAAAAGTTGATATATTCATGACTGAGAAAGAAAAAGCAGTTCCTGAATTAAGAAATGATGATTGGTTGCCAGATCTAACTAAAAAACTTAATCAGTTCAATTACCAACCATGTTTTTCTAAAAATAAGATCAGGTCTTATATTAATTTTTACTACAAAAGACACTGTAAGGCTTATTTTCAGAAGATGTCTTATTTTTTCATATACAAACATCTACATTTATTCAAGTATACATTTGTTCAAGTACTTCTTCTCTTTATAGAAAGTTGTAAGATTCTTATTCCAGGTCCCCCTCCCCACCACCACCACAATTCCTTTCTCATACTCACCAGAATAGCTCTGTGTTTTTTGACTTATCTTATCTGGAGATCAGAATATTATTCCATTTAAATTTTACTATTAAATCAAATATTAATTGAAGACTTAGCAAGACAGGACTGGTGACAAAAATTATTCTAGTTAAGAATAGTTTGCCTACTCAAAAGCAATAAAAAAATGCAAGCACAAATATTCAGAAAATGTTTCTGTATTTTACACGTGCACATTAAGTACATCCATTACAACATATGCATATTGAATTCCAACTATTCGTATATGTATATGACACAACAATGTCCATCCATTATCAAGTAAGAAAATTGTAAACACTTTTCAAATTACTTATAATAGCTCTGATTAGTATTTGTTTTAAAAACTTTTCTTTAGGAGAAAGATTGATGATTTAACTTAAGCCAAACTTTGGCTATTTAAATCATTTCCTTTATTTTAATAAAGTCTTTCAGTAGTACAAAAAAAAAAAATGTCTAAGAAATCAAACTAATTTTTCTTTTATCTTGAATATTTAAAAGCTACATTCTAAAACCAAATCAAGCATTCTAAATGTAAGTATTAAATATAAATAAGTCCCTAAAAATATATAACTGAAATTATAAATTGGACAATATACTGACTTGTGATAAATAAATTGTTTCTCTGTACAGGTAGATTTACATTCGTTGAAAATAGTCAACTAGAAAATACAAAAGAACTATATAAATTACATTACATTTAAAACATTAATGTCAATAACATTGTTTATTTATACATTCATTACTCTATAATTCAATATATCCAATCGTATGTTTCAATAGATAAACAAAAGTCATCTTTCAGGCTGCCGACCTTAACTAGGGCTTATATTTGGAATATGGTTTATATTATAAGCATCTTCAAAAATCATGCTAGAGTTTATTTTCTGGTTAGGTCTTATTTTGAGGAAAACATAGTAATATTTGAAGCTGATGATTGTATAAATGTAGTTCACAAAAAATTATTGCTATTTGAAAGTCAGTTTAGAAATAATAATGCATACACTTCCATATGTTAAATAACTGCAATAAAGATGAGAATTTTTTAAAAATATGCTGTTATAATAAAACGGCTTATTTGTATTTAATAGTCATATCTCAGATTTCAAATAAATATGATAAAATATTCATAATACTTGGCTTCCCATTTGATATTAATATGCACACTGTTCTTGAAAACCTATAATAGCCACATTCCACTCTTTTTACACTTATGTTATACATTAGAAAAGCAAAAATAAAAAAGGAAAGAGGAAGAGAAATTTTTGAAAACCTGTAGATGGAATTAATAAAATTACAGTGCAATTCTGAATTAAAACACATTTTTATAATGATCACAATAAAAAAATTTATAACATATATATTACATCTGAAAGTATCCCAGTTTAAGAAATTTTGCACAAAGAATTGTGTTTTTGGATCTATTTATATTTTTGGATCTACTTATATTTGTGAAACTTTTTTTTTTCAAAAATGAAATTTGCAAAAAATAAAAATTGTGCTTCATTAACTGATGAAAATATACAAAATCAGTTAAGTTGTTCAACAACAAACATAGAAATGGATTTTAAAATATTAAGAAAAAACAAATATCACATTTAGTCAAAATAAGAGTCATAGATCACATAACCCTATCTCTTGACTCTTATTTTTATTTATAGTCTCTGCCATAAGTCTTATGCAATTTTATATTGCTAAGACTACTAATATATGGTTTGGCTGAAGATCTATCAGCCCTATATAGCTATTTGAGTTGGATAGCTGGGTTTGAAGACATAGATGTCTGAAAATTTCAGATTTTCCACTCAATAGATAACTTTTAGATGTGCTTGGCTTTGGGTTAGTATTTTTAGATCTAGTGTCTGAACCTACCCTGGCATCTCTCTGAGGAGTGCCAAAGCACGAAACCATGGTCAGGGTTTGGGGGTGGGTGGGTTCCTGACAGAGATATTTTAAGTACTGGCTTTGGATAAGCATTTATCATAAAGCTTGTTGAGGAATTGGCAATCCTCACTGTTTATCACATTAATTTAGTTTCATTTGCTTTTGTATTTATTTATGCATATTAAGAATAAATATGCAAAAATTATTTATAATTTTTGAAAGCATATAGGAATGTAGGTTTTGACATATCCAGAATTTTCTCCTGAAGTCACATTTCCAAAATTTTCTAAAGATACAAAAAAATCTTACATTTTTCTATGCAATATATTACAAAAATACATACCTATATTGGTCTTTAGGGGTGAGGATTGAAAGTCAGCTCTCCTTGGCAATGTTAGGTATAAAGACTTCTGGCCTGTGAAGACATTTGTGTTGGGCAGGGCAGATCTCTATATATCTTTAGCTTGTTTTTTTTTGAACTTATGTTTTTTGACTTTAATTCAAATTTCTATATCCTTCTTTCAAATTTTCAAAGCCTTTGCTTTTTATACATACTTCACTTTTAATAAGTTTATATCTTAGATTTAACTTTAAAAAGCTACAAAATAACATTATAGACTCAATAAAGTTCTGCTTAGGCATGCTATTCTTCTTTAAATTTTTTACTTGCTTCAACTAGCAGTTAAATAACTTTCAAGGTATCAAAAAAACCCTAACTTTAATTCTTTTTATTTTTATTGCTTTAGTTTTAGTGTCACTTCCCCTTTCTAAATTTAATTAGTGAATCAACTTTAATTAACAAATTATTTTTAATGTTCATTCTCATTATTTACATAAAATGTCTTATCATCTGCAAATCTTTTTATAATGAACTATTTACATTTTGTTGCTAATTACATTCTTATCTAGAGAGATTCATTTAGCCTTTTAAATAAGCAAAATTAAACAAATTAGAAAATAGAGAAGTAATGTAATTTTCACTACATTGCTGTCATGCAAGATAAGGACTGTTTTCCATCTGCTTTTAACACCTTATGGATGGATGTAATTATAAGAATATGACAAAAGAAATTTGAAAAACCACCAAATGTTGGCATGATCATCTATGATTGCACAAGCTTTTTACACAGAGGCAAAACTCTCCATACATTAGCGCCATTCAGTGCAAGTCAAAGTAATCAATGCAGAAAGAGTTTGTGAATAAAATCCTTATCTAGTGCCTACTCATCCAATATCCCCAACCTAGTTTCTAGCTTATGGATTTTATCATTAATGAGCCTTGGATCTGTGAGAACTGCATCTAGGTCTTAGGATCTAATGCAACCCTCCACCAGCCATCTTTTATTTTATTAACTAACTATAAAGCTTTGAGTCCAAAATGAAAACACAATAATGTTTTCAGTTCAAGCTCATTAGCTTGCATAGTCATATAGATCTGAACTCAGTTCATTATCCATACTTTTTGATGTTTTTGGTTCTTTAATAACCACAGTCATCATAATTCTATTGGGCAGGATTGATATTAAGTCACCAAACATCACATAACCCCATTCTTTATGCTTACTTAAGCTGTTTACACAGAGGCAAAACTATCCATACAGTGCTACTACTCAGTGCAAGCCAGAGTAATCAATGAATGCAGGTAGGTTTGTGCATTAAATCCCTACTTATTGTCTACTCATCCAATACCCCAGACTAGTTTCTAGCTTGTGGCTTTCATCAGTGATGAGCCTTAGATTTGAGACCACTGCATCTAATAAGGTAAAAGGTAGTTGGTGGACGATTGCATAAGATCTAGGTGCAGTGCTCTCAGATCCAAGGCTTCTCATTGATAAAAGTCACAAGCTAGAAACTAGTCTGAGATATTGGATGAGTAGGCACTAAATAAACAAACCTTCCTGCATTCATTGATTACTCTGGCTTGCATTGAGTGGTGCTACTGTACAGAGAGTTTTTCCCATGTGACATTTGAAAAGATGTACGATCTCCAAGATGCACATTTTATGCTGAACCAGCACTCATCAGTTGGCCTAGACCCTAAGCTTTTACACTTATCTTTATCATTTCAATATAATGATCAACTGAAGAGTGCTGGTTCAACATGAAATGTGCATCTTGGGGATCATACATCTTTTTTATATCTTTGACCATAGGTTTATAATTATATTCTTCCACAAGTTGTTAAAAGTGGATAGTAACCGATCCCTAACTTGCACGAGAATGGTACAGTGAAAATTACACTACAGAAATACTATTCACTATTGGATAACTTGTCTAATGAATGACTAATAAAAATTATTAGAGAAATCTTTGTTCAAAATATAAATGCAGGAGTCTCATATTTAAAAAGCAAAAGATGTAAATATTATCTGTGACAATAAAACATAGAATAGCTAACATAAATCTAATATTAAAAAGAAATCCCATCCCTTTCTCCTGTATTTCCTAGATTAATTTTCTTCATCCTACTCTAGATTCATCTATTGCAAACTTGAGGAATCGATTAACAACATATACTATATTACTATAAAATCCCATCTCCAGACCAGTTTTTGTATTTTGCCTTTGTTAGTGAAGATTAGAATTCAATTGTAGAACTAATGTGTAGTGAATGAATATCCCGAAATTGAAGTAAAAAAAAGCCCGTGCATGTGTGGTCATGCAGATTTGTCAAACAGCCCATTTCTGTATATTTTAGAAACCTTCGTCCTTTCTACCCTTTAGCTACATGGTTAACATCAACAATAATATCACATGACTTTCTCAAATACTTCCAAGAGAAACTGCCTTGGTAATACAAAAGCTTACAGGTAGATTAATCCCAAATACTTATAGATGAAAACTTTTATTATGCAAACAAAATCTTTTTGAATCTTTTACACACAAACAAATTAGTGTTCAATATATACTTCTTTAAAGTCAAACTGAAATAAAATAAGTTTAGAAACGAATTTATAAATTAAAAAGCTTAATTGCATTAAGTTGGTTATTTTAATTCTTCTCCCTTAGTTCAATATTTATTTAATTTATCTGTAAATACTTTTAAAAAAAGATTATATCTAACTGTTAAGGGAGATGAGGGGAAGGGAGGATGAAATCATCGAAGAGCAAATTATAAGTATTTCACAGTTACACATTTTAAAAAAAGATTATATTAAAAAAAAAAAAAAGTTAAGTGGAAAAAGAAAAAAATCTTTGCAGGAGTTCTCACCTGTATTTTAAACAAGAAAATAAAAAAGGCTTAATTAGTATAAATAAATTATTGTTTGCTTTATTGTTTCAATTACTGTTTTATAAAAATTTTGTACCAATGTAAAAATACACGCATATTGCATTTTAAAGTTTTATATTGTTTATTTTGATGCTTATTAAGTTTTATATTGTTATTAACAAAATAAACGTATAAAGTACACATAACTACATTTATTAAATTAATGTTTATTTACATTTCAGCAGTTTTTTAAAGGTTTATACTAAGAGGATAAAAGATTTACTATAGAAATAAAATTTTAAAAATTATAATCTGAAAGTATTTGAATCAGGGGTTTTGGATTAATAGTTTTCTATCTGTATTTTTAAAATTTTAACCAGTCATATACATATATAAATGACCTATTAATCAGGTATATCCATGTATAATTTATATAACTAATGTACTGAGTTTTTAGTAGTAGCTAACCAATCATCAACTGGGCAATGAATATTATTCTAAAAAACATGGATGATACATTTAAATTATCTTCCTTGGAAAATTTTTTAAAGCCCATTTTTATTCCAGCTCCAATTTTATATTTTAATTTTCTATTTTTGTTTTCTATTGGTTGAATCCTTAATCTTGTTATACATCAATACATACAGAGTCTCTAACATTGGTCTTGAAGATAACATTTATTATTCTGTTGATGGCCGTGCAAAACAGCCAAAATTTAATTATATTAGTATTCTGAATCATATATGATGAACCCAGATAATATGTCATTTATATATGTAGCCCATGCATACCTTTGTTTAATTAACACATATATGTGATGCGATATGATGCACTATGGCTTCTCCTCTCTCGGAGCACTATGCCCAGAAATACCTGTTAGCCACCTTTTCTTCCCTTTTCATTCCTCACCCTGTTTTTCCCATATTCTCTATCCGGCTCAATCCCATTTCCACCACAATATTATCTTTTCCACTCTATAGCCTTTATATCTAACCCCCCCTTATCTTTTTCCAAACCGGCACAAAAACCAAGAACCCACTTTCTGAATAATCACTTTGTTTATATTTATTCTCTCACGACCTCATTATTTGCATTCTTTCAGTTTGTAAGCATTTACATTCAATTAACAGATGCCTAATATTTTCTATGTCTTCCTTACATAATCTATAGAATAAATCACTCATATTTCTCCATTTATGTGTACCTTCACTTGTTGCTAATGATTCTGTTTGAGCCTTAAACATTGAACTAATTTCATTGCTATTATCATAAATTAATTCTCACCCAATATTCTGTTTACTTTTATATATACTTAAACTTTTTTTATTCTCCATATTTAGTATAGTTCTCCATCTATTCTTTTATCCCATTCCTTGTCACTATAACACTCAACAATTATCCTAACACAATCATCCCACGTTTGTATAAGTATACTGACATAAACTCTTTATCCAAATCTTCTGCATATCCTACTACCTTTCTCAACCATCTTATTGCCTGTCCTTTGCTCACAACCCAATTAAATGCTATTTTGGTTATTCTTTCATTATCCATAAATTGCAATCTACTGAATATTTTCATTTTACTTTTTGCATCTTTCATATAAAAACTTGACCATCTCATTCCTTCTTGAATTGCCCCCTTTGCCAATCACACATCTGCATCTAATGCATGTCTTCCTCCTTCTCTTTGTACTTTATATGTATTGAATAATATTAATTTCATCATAATAAATGTCATTAACAATATGGAAACAAAGTTGACATCATGTGAAACAAAAGAATTTAATTTCTTATAGAACATCATTGCAACAATCATTTGATATCAAAGTTTGAACAGAGACTTATGGCCAAAAAGGGCAATTCTCTGGGATTCCCAGTCAACAGAGGGCTCTCAAAGTCTGTAAAGCAATATTCTATAAACTCATTTTTGTAGTAAAAAAATGGAAATTAAATTTCAGTTCCATATCCGAGGATCTTAGATTGCAGGCCTGATGCAGGCATGTGGCAATATATGAAATATAAAAATACCTTGGTGCAGGGCGGAGTGTATTATCATGTACAGACCAGCCCTATGCAATGCCCTTAATCTGTAATATATTTTTTGTGGGTCCTTAGAGTTTCATTTTGCCCCATTCTTCTGATAGGGACTGAAGAACTTCCAGTATCCTCCAGCAGTGGAATAGGTACAGTAAGTAGTAAATGATATCTACTACTTATCAGCAATAATCAGAGCAAATGTATGATTAAATTTTATTGCTTTTTATTTCAAAATAGAAAACATCCCATGAAATGAGCTATTATGGTTGTCAATCAAAATTTTATATCAGATAACACATGGTTATAAAAATAAAATTCAGTTGCTTTTGCTCTGGTTATTGTTAAATAGTGGATATCATTTACCACTGCACTGATTTTGCCACTTGAGATCAATGAAGGTCCTTAGGTCTAAATGGGATTTTAAAATTCACAATTATAACAGACTATGTCACTCATATGGTGCAGACATTGGTATCAACACAGTGTGTGCAAACAAGTATATTGGGTATTGTTGCATTAATGATAAGTATATAAGTTACAAATGTTATTTAATAAATAAAGAGAAAATTTGAAGTAGATATTAATACTAGTGTTTTGTTTGTTTCATTCTTAAAATATTTATTTTATATTTTAGACTAATTCTGACGTGATTTGGTTCAGTTTCTTTCCTGCAATAATGTACAATTGTATTTTCTTTCATTTTATATTCTGTAGTTGGGTAAAATACTGGATTACTATTTAACATTGTACATTCAAATATTATTTTACTTAATTATAAAAACAATTAGTAAATAAAATAATAAATAATAAAATTATACAATATAAAAATATAAAAGTATTATTTTAGGGCAATGAAAAGAATGCAAATCTGCATTTCAAAGAAGAAAGAGGCAAACAATTAGAAAGGTGGAATTAGAAAAAGAAACAAACATCATTACAGGAGATTGTAGCATTAATAAATTGAGAAGATGATTACAGCAAAAAATGAAAAAAATAGGAAAGAAAATGAACCTTCCAACTTTACCATGTATCAGATGGTATTATTATTGATCAAACTGACAACAGTATCAATAACAATATTAATAATAACAATGATAAAAATATTAATACAAATATCAATAATAATAATAATCAAAATATTGATACAAACAATATTGATGATAATAGTGATAAAAATATAGATGCAATACATATAAATAATATCAAACATAAAACTTACACTAAAGAATTTGCTTTAAGACCAAACCCAATCACAAATCGGTGACCTAGTGGTTAGCATAGCCACCTTCCAAGCAGCTGGCCCGGGTTCGCTTCCCAGTCAACGCATTTGACGTATGAAAATAATAATAATTTTATTGAGTTTTGCCTTTGCAAAAAGACTGCAAAATACTAGAAACATTAAAAATTCAAATCAAAATTTTAATTATGATGAAAAAATTATTACAAAAAAAATTAATCGAATCCAATTTTTATCTAAGTAGAGCTAATGCCACCACAGAAAAAAAGAGTTGTTAATATTTTTACAAACCACAAAATCTGTGCATTGCTTTATTTGCAAATTGTTTTCAATTAAATCAAAAAAAATTATTAGTTACAGAATGTAATGATTGGAAACATGTTGATATTGTAAAAAGTTATAATGAGTCTAAAAAACATAAGGGGGATGTATGTGTGTACATAAAGTGCTTGAAAAGTGTAGAAAGAATTGATTTAGAGTTGATAAAAGTTATGAAAAGCAAACAATTTATCAGCATGATGTTTTAAAAAGAATTGTTGTGACTATGAAACTGTTAGCTGCATTAAAGGTTGGGATTTTGAGGGCATAATAGCAGTGCAGGAAATTTTATAAGTTGCTTAGAATACTTAGCTAATTTTGATATGTTTTTAAAAACCCACTTAGAAACGTATGGTAAATAAAGTAAAGGTCAAGTGAATTATCTTTTTAATGCCACGTGTGATGAATTTATGCATTTAATATCCACTAACATAAAAAATACAATTACTAATGAAATTAAGCAGGCTAAATATTTTCACTTATTGTTGACTCTATTCCCAACATAAGTCACACCGATCAACTATCTTTTTTTTTCTCCATGTATTAAAGCATCGGCAGGAAGCGAACCCGGGACAACTGATTGTAAGGCAGCTGTGCTGACCACTCGGCCACCAATGCTTGACAACTATCATTTATTATATAATATTTAGATAAAAATAAAAATTCAGGAACATTTCTTGGCTCTCCTACATATCGAAAAACATGATACTAACTACTTGAAAATATTATAACTTCAAAATTAATGAAATATGGTTTAGATATTCAAAGTTGTCAAGGACAATCTAACAATAATGCAGCCAACATGTCTGGGATATACAAATTACAAGTGAAGATTAAGAATCATAGTAAAATTGCATTTTCCTTCATGTAACTCATAGTCTAAATTTAGTAGAAAACACTGCTGCAGAAGCTTGTCCAAAAGCACTTCATTTCTTCAATTATATTCAAAATTTATTTGTATTTTTCTCTTCTTCTACAAAGAGATGGGATATTTTAATGAAAGCAACAACAAAAGAATAAAAAAAATGTTCTTCAAAGTGGACTTCAAGAGCAGATGCAATTTTAGCTGTTAAGATAATTTTTTGGCAATAAAAAAAAATCTTTACTTAAATTTTTTTTAAGATTGTAATGAAAAACTTGTAACAAAATTAGAAGCAAAATAGCTAAATGAAAACATTGAAGATTTTGAAACAACACTTCTACTTTTCATATGGAATGCAATTTTATAAAGATTGAATGCAATTAGTAAAAGTCTTCGAAATAAAAATTATGATTTACACAATTCCATAAATCTTTTCAAATGTTATCTTTGTACTTATTGGAAGCATTCCAAACAAGAATGAATTATTTGATACTATAGAGTCAGAATAAACAAAAAATTATGAGTCAGACAAAAGAAGACAAAAGAAAATTACATTTTGCTGAGAAAAGAGATGGAGATGAGGATCTGCAATTGACAGGAAAACAAGAATTTATAGTGAATTGTTTGAATGTTATCTGTAATCAGTTGATATCCAACATTCAAAACATGTTGAGGTTTATCAAAATATTTTTAATTATTTTGCCATATTAATAAATATCAACTTAAAAAAATTTCACCAAATGAGCATAATGAAAGTATTCTAAATTTAATAAGTATGCATTCAAACAATATTGACATTAGCATTTTTAAGGAAGACCTTATCCACTTTGTAAATTTCTGCAAAGAATGAAAATTTAAATTCTCTTTTATTAATGAATAAAGTGATTCAAGAAGGGTTAGTTTCTACATTTCCTAATGTGGATATAATTTTAAAAATATATTTAACCATCTCTGTTTCTAACACATTGGCAGAGTGTTCTTTTAATGTAATAGACATCACATAATCACCATTTTTTATGCTTGCTCTTAACTGTTATTAAAACAGGCATTATTAGAAATTCTTTAGCCCAAAAAAAAATTATGCAATTTGTCAATATTATGCATTGAAAATGGCATTATAATGAGCTGAATGATAATTTTGCAGCTCAAAAAGCATTCAAAGTGAACAATAATAATGTTCTTAAAATTTTCATTCTAATTATTTTTATATCTTCTCCTTTACTTTTTTTGCATTTCTCTTCACATTTTTATATATATTTAGAAAATTTATCATCCCCTCATATACACTTGAATGGAATTTTTATATAATTCAGTTACAGTTGTCGAAAGAGAAGTGAAAGTTATAGAGAACTCTAATGAAGACTGCAGAACAGTCAAAACTGTAAGCAAAATAAAAAAGAAATTATATAAAAATTGTATTAAAGTTTATATGAGGGGATGATAAAAAAATTGTAATTATAATTTCTATTAGGTAATTTGTTATGTTCCATTAAGAATCGTTTTTATTTTTAATTTATGGAAAGTTTGTTTTGCTGTATATTCTTGTTTAGTTAATCTGGTTTATTATTTAATGCAACAGAAGTTTATTTATAACTTTTTCTTCTGTATTATATTTATATACTAAAGTTCATCATAAATGTCATATATATAATTTTGTTTTATTTTTAATAAAATTATATCTACAATTGTTATTATTTAGCTTTTTTCATGGATAAGAGTATATAGGAGATGAGAAATTTTCCCCGAAGAAAAATTCAACACTATATATGGATCCTTCAAATTCAAATTTGCCCAGGGGGGGGGGGCATGAAGCCAAAACGTTCCTCTGAGTTTGAGTGTAATTTAACAGTGTTTTAGCTAAAGCCTCTTTTATACTTAATACAAAGATTGAGTTCTTAATCAAATTTATTTTTGTAAATAATATTTCTTTCAAATAAACATTGTAATATGTAAATAAATAATTGAACATCATGTAAATATGTAGTAATATTGAACAATGTTCATTTCTGCCATCTATAAAAATTTTATAATTTTTTTATGTCAGTAATATTTGATGAAAAAATTAATTAATTTCTTCTGGATATATATTTTTGTTATAACCAATGTTATCAACAACTCAGAAACTAGTTAATTTTCCATCAAATAAAGTAACTTAATTTCTATATACACATCATTACAATATTTAATTTCATATTAAAGTTTGAAAGTCATTTAATAGCAATTTATCTAAAGCCTTCTTTGTATCAAACTTAAATATTAAATTGAAAGTTGCAGTATTTTGTTTTGATGGAATGTCAATTAGATTCCAGGTTGTTAATGACAACGGTTATGAGAGAAATACATAACCAGTCGTGATTCATTGATTTTTTTTTCATCAAATGTTACCAGTTAAAGAAAAAAACAGATTGTAAAATTTTTATAAAAGATATGAGTTAACAATATTCATTATTACTACATATTTCTGCAGTATTCAATTAATTATTTACACATTAAAATTTAAATTTGAAAAAAAAAGAGAGACTATTTTTAAAGAATTTGATTTAAGAGTTCTGCTTCGTCTAGAAATGCCAAACTGATATCAGGCTTTATTTAAAATATCACTAAATTACATTCAAACTTTAATATCAAATTAAATATTGCAATAATTTAAAATATTATTGTGTTTTCAATTTCATTTTCATACTTTTGTAGTTAAGTAGAGGTAAAAGGTGGCTGCTGGAGGGTTGCATTAGATCCTAAGATCTAGGTGCATTGCTCTCTGATCCAAAGCTCCTCCCTGACGAAAGCCATAAGCCTGAAACTAGTCTGGGGATATTGGATGAGTAGGCACTGGATGAGGATCTTATGCACAAGTCTTTTGACATCCATTGATTACTCTGTTTGGCATAGGGTGGCACTACTGTATGGAGAGTTTTGCCTGTTTTTATAGATGTTGTTAAGCATGACCAAAATATATATCCAACAGAGATGGGTTAATTTTTCTTCCTTCAAATATTACTATTTTTAAAAAAAGCACAAGCTAAGTTAACATTATTGCCTATTTATTAATATGTCATCATCATCATCATAATTTTCAATCATTATGAATCTATTACAAGATGAAGATCTCTCCGAGTTTAGTTTAGCTTTTTCTAAGCCTTATCCTCTCTTCCTAACTCACACCAATGAATGTCCTTATTTCATTCATCCATCTAATATATACCCTCATTTTAGTTCTTTTACAGTCTCTTGGAATTCAGTTTAATATTTCAATTGTGCATCTACAATCATCTCTTTTAATAATAAGATCAGTCCAGTTCCATTTCAGTCTTTTAATTTTTTGAATGCTGTCAATGATACCCATTTATTCACCTATTCAAGTATCTCTCTTTAAATCTCATATTGCTACTACACAACTTCCATAATTCATTGAGAGGGATTTGAAATCTCTACAATGCTCTTCTATTAAGTGTTCAAATCTTGATTCTTATGTAAAAATGGTAGTTGGGGAGGCGGTGTACTCCCGCTATTAGATGGCGCTGCGACATCATCAACAACCGGCCTGAAACCTGCAAGTGATAAATTTATTTATGAAAGTGGCTCAAAATTAAAAAAATATATAAAAAAGTTACAGAAGTAGCTAAAAATTCACAAATAAAAAAAAAGGGTACGAACTACTAGAAGCACTCTATCCAACCTTAATTATCACTAGTTTCATTCATTATGTTTTTGTTTAGATTATAATTTGACAAAGGTATTTCAAGCTATTCATTTGTAATTCAAGATTACCAATCTTTTTTCCCTGAGAAAATCCATTGAACATCAGTTTTTTTAGTATTTTTTTTTTCTGTTCTAATTTTTTTTCATTTGATTATTCTAACAATATTTCCTAAAACTCTGGAAGCATTAGTTTTTTAAAAAAATCACATCACCATCTGCAAAATCTAAATGTCTTAAATAATACATATGCATTTTTATTCTATTAGCTTCTCATTTTAATCCACAAAATATTTCTTGTAAAACTGTTATAAAAAGTTTTGGAGATATAAAAACATCTTGTTTTATGCCCTTAACAATATTATTTTTCTTCTTAGTTTCACCAAGTAATCTAATCACAATAGTTACATTTTGATTCAAGTTTCCCAGATTGTGACAACATCCTGGGCTATATCTTGATGGTTCAAAGTTTTAATAATCATGAAAATGCATACAGAATGAAATGTCCTTTTGTAATCTATAAATTCAAATCACAATAGCAACTCAAATTATTTGTTTTTTTTATCTCTCAATACATGGATGTGATCTACTGTGCTAAACTCACTTTTAAGTCCAGTTTGTTATTTGGGTTTGTTTGAGTCCAAAAATCACTAGAGATGATAGAAGATTGATAGGTGTGTAATTTTTTTATCATTTTTCTTAACTACCAATATTACTATTGCATTCTTCCAATTATCTGGTAATCTTTACCACTCAGACATTTGATATATATTGCACTTTGCCAATAATTTTTTTATTTCTTCATCTGTTCTTTTTAAAATATCAATAATCCACCATTTCTTTGGGCTTTTTTCTTCTTTATAGATTTAATTGCATGTTTCATTTCTTCATTTAAAATGATTGATAATTTGGAAAGTATAGTATTTGTAGTGGTGTTTTGTTGTCTTGTATATTACTATATAATTCCTTGTAGATTTCTTCCACATATTTTTTGTTGCTGCTCTTTTTTTCATTTATAATTCAATCTTTTCTTTTTATTGCTAAACTATTTTTCTTCTAATATCAAAATGTTATTTTATACCTTTGAGACTTTTATTCTCTTCTATAACTTCTCTTGCCAATTCAAAATTATATGTTTTATATCACTATTAACTCTCTTTCATACTATTTTGCAGAACTCCAAATATTTAATTCATCTTAATGGACCATTTTTAATCATTTTCACATTCCCTTTTTTTTTCACTTTATCTTGTTTTATCTGGAAATTTACTGGTATATTGCTTCTTTTTTTTTGCACCGAATATCTTCATCACAGTATTTAATAGAATATTCATTATTTTCTTATTGATTTAAGTTAAGTCTAAACCATCTTGAAATCTGTTTACATTTTAAAACAATTTGCAGGTTCTAATGTAAATTCATTGGAATGTTTCTGTAGGTCAAGCATATCAACTATTATAAGATGTGATATGTTGGACTACCATCATTAAAAACCTTCAGACAAATATCAACTAATGCTCACATCCTATATAGAATTAAATAAGAACATTACAGTCTTGAAATACGAATAATTTTGCACTAACATACTTGTCAGAGAAGTTAAATTTTGTTTATAAGTTTATATATGCTAAGTGCTTTCGAAGTTCATAGACTTCTTATTCATAGCTGAATGCAGTCAATGATAATGATGAGGAGTATTGTAATTTATGCAAATTAGTTTGCTGTTCATTTTTCCATATGTCATAGCATTTTCTTTGTTATGATTAATTTGTCCATTTTTTAAAAATGGTGAAATAGGTGTCCTCTTTTCCATTTAACTTTTTTTTTTTTCAAATAAAGAATTCATAATATAGTTTTTCTTTTTTCCACACTCCACAAGCCTGTGCCCTATCTCAGTTCTATCAGCATATTTACTTTTTAATTGTTTACCAAATCTATTAAAATCTCTCATGACTATTTAAAAATATTATTTGATATGATCAAAAATACTTTGTACGTCTATATAAAAGCTCTCTACTTCCTCATCACAATGAAAATTTCTTGGACAAAAGCTTGAATTGCCTGCATTTGGTATTTTTTATTATTAAGTTAAATAACTAATTTTGCTACTTTGTCTGATATAGCATCAATTTTTATAATGTTGTTCTTCAACTTTTTATTTATAATAAATTTCAATCCAATTACGTTCCAATAATTATGCCTTTATAGTAAAGTATTTGTCCACTTTTCAAATCATAGGTCTCTTCACATTTTATTCTTATTTCACAAAGTTCAACAATGTTTCATTTAATATTAGATGGATTTCCTTCAAATTCACGCAATAATCTTCACTTGAGAATCATCTGCAGATATAGGTAGTTCAATAAAAAATTGTCATCAAATGGCATACTGAGTCCACAATCAGGGAATTCTTAGTATCCTTCACCTTCAGCTTCCAACTATTTTCTTGATAGATGACTTAACAGCTTCCTAAAAATAAAGGACAAATTTTGATTTTGACTATCATGACTGTAAATATCCAAAAAGTCATTCACCCACACCATACTATCCTGTCTTCAAAAAAATCAACTAATGTTTCAATTAAAATTTTTGATATTAAACTCAGTGGTAAAAAGCTAACTAATTCACCATACTCAGTTGTATAATAAGAATATCTGCAATTACAAAGATGTGCAGAGTGGTCATTAGGAATTTGCCATGTTTGATTCTTTTAAGGCCTCAAAGAGGAAGCAAATGGTCCATTTCAGTTAAAAGAAAATTCTTTTCTGAATCCACAATACTTTAATAAAAGATGAGAAAGTTTATCATCCATAGAATAGAGTTTATTCTGTAGTCAACTTTTGTAATTGATGATAATGATGATATACACAATTAGAATTGTAGAAAAAAAAATGAAATTATAAGTTTTGTAAAACATTAAAGGGGAATATGGTTACAGTTGATTTCTATTTCATCTCAGCTTCTCACCACTTTTTATATAATATGATTTCAGAGCATTAAACTCAATTCATAAAGATATAAAATAAACACTTAATAGTTGTAATAAAATATAGTTTCATGTAAGAGGCAATCAGCTCAATAGATGTCTCATTCTATATTATTATTAACATAGTGCCCTGTGGAGTTTGGTGCTGTTGGTAAGGTCCAATTTGGGATTGGGAGATCTTAGGATTGATTCTGGCACTCAAACTTCTTATGAGGTGCTGTTGATAAGGTCCAACTTAAGATTGGAAGATCCTAGGATTGATTCTGGCACTCAAAGATATGGCACTCAAACTTCTTATGAACTATTGAACAATAAATCCATATGCATTTTTTCATCAACACAATAATACAACTATTATTCAATAAAAATAAATAATAGATGGAAATCAAAATTAATACAAAATAATCTAACCATATCCGTTATGCATCATTACCAATATTATCATCAATTGGCATTGTTGGGAATCAAATATCAAATAAATATAATTAACAAATTTGCAATAATATAGAGTCAAATAATAATAATAATAAGAAGAAGAATAATAAAAAGAAGAAAAAGAAAAGAAAAGAAGAAGAAGAAGAAAAAGAAGGAGGAGTAGAAGAAGAAGAAGAAGAAATTAAAAGAATATAAAATAAAAGTTGAAGAAGTCATGGAAGAGTTGGTTGGGGTGAATATAAGGACTGGTGTGGTAAAGTAGAAAAAGTGGCAAATAAGGTTTTAGGTGAAAATATTCAGCAGAAAAAAGTAATAGGAAAGTGAGAGTTAGTAAAAGGTAAAAGAGAGGGGAAAACCATGCAGAGAATATGTGTGTTATTAAGAACAAAAAAAGTGAAAAAGATGTTGATGTTAAATGGGAAAAGCATTTTAAAAAAAGAAGTTGGCTAAAATAGATAATTATAGAGAGAGAATGAAATTGAAAAGTAAATTGTTGGAGGATATTAATAAAAGTGAAAGAGATGGGAGTAAAAAAAAAATGGAAATACATTAAAAGAAGGAATGTAGGGGAGAGAGAAATAGTATTATTAGATGAGAGGAGAGAGAAATACTATTACTGGACAATGAGTGAATAGAGTGTAGCTCTAGGAAAGAATTAGAGACAATCTTAAATAAGTATATAATGGATATAGAAAAGATGTTAGATGTGAAGAACAGAGTGATATCAAATATGAAAGCATATAGTAATGGAAATATTAGGTTTACAGAAAATGAACTAAATGAGGCAGGGAAAAAATTGAAAAGTGGAAAGATGTTTGAATGGATGGGCAGCAGAAATGGTAATGAATTTAGGGCATAGGGCAAAATTAAAACTATTATTGTATTTTAATAAGATGGCACAAAAGAGAGATTTTTTGGGTAGTTGGAGTAATACAAGGCTAATGCTACTATTTAAAGGAAAGGGTAAACGTCATAAAAAGTTAAGCAATTATAGACTGATAATGGTAACATTAGTGTTACATAAAGTTTTCACATATATGGTGGCTAGAAGGTTTGCAAAATGAATGAAAGAAAATAATATAGTGGGAGAAATGCAGGGAGGGTTTCAATCAGATAGGTGTATAGGAGATAGTTTATTTGTAATTACACAACTTAAAGATATTAGTAGATAGACAGTTATATAATATGATAGAGTAAATGAAAATAGATTATGGGTAAGTATAGTAAATTTAGGAATGGATCGAGTTTTAGTGAATATTATTAAGAGATTATATGAAAATAATTACTATATATCAATTAGGGAATATAGAATCAGTTAAAGTTAAAAATGGGGTGGGCCTAAGGCAAGAATTTCCTCTGTCACCTATTTTGTTTTTGTTGTATTTGAGAGAAATGGAGAGAGCAGTAGAAAGACTAGAAAGAGGTATAGAGATACCATTAATCAGTGGCAAGGGAGTATATACATTATCAGGTCTTTTATTTGCAAATGATATCTTCTTGTGTACAAAAAAAGGGAAGAAATGAAAGCTATGCTGAGAACATGCACAAGAGTTAGTAAAGAGATGGGGATTAAATTTAGTGTGGAAAAAAATCAAAAGTAATGATGATTACTACTGGGAAAAGAGAAAACAAAGAATTTGTATTGAGGGATATAAAGTTGTGTGGTGAATAGGTATAATTATTTGGAGCTCATCTTTAGTAATCAGAGAAATTGTTTGGATGTGGGAGAAAAAATTGATAAATAAAGAAAAGAAAGGGATTGATAAAGAAATTAACAGTGTTTTCATATAATAAGTATGATGTAGCTAGAATTGTATGGAAGGGAGTGGCAGTAACAGAGTTAACTTATGGTAACAGTGCACTATGTGTTAGTAAAGGTGTATTAGATAACTTATAAAAGGTACAAAGACAAGTAGGAAGACATGCATTAGATGTAGGCATGTGGATGGAAAATGATGCAATTCAAGAAGAAATGGGATGGTCAAGTTTTTTATGAGAGATGCAAAAAGCAAAATGAAAATGTTAGGTAGATTGCAGTTTATGGATAATAAGAGAATAGCCAAAATAGTATTTAATTGGGTTATGAGTAAAGGGCAAGCAACAGGATGGGTGACAAAGATAGTACAGAATGTAGAAGATTTGGATAAAGAATTTATGTTAGTATACTTATACAAAAGGCAGGATGATTGTGTTAGGAGAATTGTTGAGTGCTATAGTGTTAAGGAATGAGATAGAAGAATAGATGCATTAATAAAGAATAAGGAGTTGAAAAGATGAAAATCTAAAATGGAGAGTAAAAAGAGTTTAAATATATATAGAAGTAAATGGAATATTGGGAGTGAACTAATTTATAATAATAGCAAGAAAAGTAGTTTATTGTTTAAGGCTTGAATGGGATCTTTAGCAACAAGGGAATATACACCTAAATGGAAAAATGTGAATGATTTAATCTGTAAGTTGTGTAAGGAAGGCATAGAAAATATTAGGCATCAGTTAACTGAATGTAAATGCCTGAAAGCAGAAAGGCTACAAATAATAAAGTTGTGGAAGAATAAATATAAACACAGTTATTATACAGAAAGACGGTTATTGGTTTTTATTGCTGGGTTTGGGAAAGGATAAGTGGGATTTAAATATAAAGGCTATGGAGTTGACAAATATTATGTTGTGGAAATGGGATGGAGAAGGATAGAGAAAAATATGGGAAAACTTAGAGAGGGGAATGGAAAAGAAAGGTAAACTGGCTAATAGGTTTCTTTGGGCATAGTGGCTGAGATATTCCTGACTCCATATAAGGAGAAGTCACAGTGCGTCACATTACATCAAGTGATTTTGTAAAAAGAAATATCTTGGTAAGATTCCAATAAGGAATGAAAGTTGGGTTCATATATTAATTTTTATAGAGAGTTGTCTGTTTCAATTTTGTTTTAAACTAATTATTTTAAAGCATTTTGAAACATCTATTTTTTTTGTTTAGACTTCCATTATTTAAATAAAGCTAAATAAAGTGGCTAAAAATTAAATTAGGTATTTAAAAATACTATGATTAATATTATCATAAAGCTGTGCAGAGCTTGAAAATCTGAGTTTAAGTTCTTCTAATTATAAAAAAAAGGTATATGACTTTATTGCTGAGTAATTCATAAGAAATTCCAGCATAAGACATGTGAACACCAGTATCAATCCTGAAACATCATCCCAATTCAGACATTCTACCTATTGTACTAAATTGCCTAGGAATAAAGAGGCTAATGGCTTTATTGCTCAGAAGTTCATAAGAAGTTTGAGAACCAGAGAGGTGAACACCAGAATTGAACCTGGGACCTTCCAATCCCTAGTTGAACATGCTATCATTGTGTTAAACTATACAAAACTCTGTATTTAAATGATCCAATTGATGAGAATTATGAGAAGTTCCACAGAGATTTTAGAAATAGGTAATTATTTGCACAGATTAAGTAATTATTCTTTCAAATCAATTTCTTTCATTGATGATGATCAATTGTTAAAAAATAGGTCATGGAAAATAAGAGCAGATATTCAACTAAGTAATACTGATTATATAACTTGCAATTCTCTTTCTTTTTTTGCTTAATAAATTATATCCACATGGACAATTTCTAAAATAAGAATCTATCAAACTTTCTAAACTCTTTTATTTGTCAGTTTATTTTATTAAGCAATTACTTATTTTAAAGTATTTTTCCAATTCTAAGCATTTAAACTGTACATTTTCCATACGATTTATGGTCTATTTATTTTATTCTGACCAGATACTATTTTTTATATTTTATTTAGGATTTGTTGGAATTGATAAGATTATAACTAATATCCAACAGCTTGAAGCAATGATATAAATTTAGGTTTAAGTCTGAAATAACTGTAAAAAAAAAAAAAATAGATAGAAGGTATAATAAATAAACAAGAAAAATAACAAATAAAAAAAATTCCGACATCAACAAGTTGCAATATATTCTGAGATAGGTTTCTTTTTCCTGTCACAGATTTTTTAATTACTTGAGTAGTACAATGTTTTAAGCATCATAAATGGCAGTTAGCTTGGGGAATCTAGTAGCTTATTTATCTCTGTATGTTGTACTTTGAAATAATTTTAAACAGTTGACAAATAAAGTAATTATAATAATAATTTCAGTGAAATAGTCTTTATATAACTTTTGGTTAGAGTCATATGACTTGAAATATCATATGATACAACAAGAAATCATTTTTAGTGGTTTTTATATATGTATATACAATGTGTCCCAGAGAAAAGGTGACTGGTTTTTTTTTCCTCGAGCTATCTACAATGCCATTTCTGACCCAATGCATATATTATAGAGTGATATTATTGTACTATAAAAATTTTAAGACCGTAGCAGGGTTCAATCACAAATTATGACATGGAATGTAGCAGTATATATTTTCCTTTTCCTTATCAATAGTGTGTAAGGAGAAATCATACTAAGCAATAAATCATTAATTAGATATCCATTTTCAGTGCAATTCACATCAATTAACTATTAATTTAAATAACTTTTTTATGCTGTATACATATATAACATTTTCTTGCCCACTACACAGAATTGAAAAGTAATAAATCATAAGCTGAAAGAGAAAAAGAAAAGAAAAAAATCAATCATTTCTCATTTACTAATTCTATTATAAAAATTAGTCTTTTAAATACTTAAATGGATTCTGTTCTTTTTGTGGGCAATTTTTTTTCCTTCACATACTACTAAGTTTATAATATTTTCATCTGTGGGTTTTAATATCCTTGTCATTGTTATTGGTTTTATTGTTGTCTGTTAAGGTTGTGTTGCTTTGTTTTTTTTTCCCCATGTACTTTGGATTCACTTTTATTACTTATAGTAGGAGATTGCTGATTATTATTGTTTCCACCGGAACCCCACAAATCTCATTATTAGAACTAGAACTTCTGTGATGTATAAGATTAATGTGCCTTGGTGTGAAGGTAAATCTGTAATTTCTCTTTTAGTCCACTTTTTGTATAGGTTGTACACAAACCAAATTTCATCTCCGTTTTTAAATTTTTTATGTTCTAGAGTGAGATTTGTATAACTATTGTTTCAGAGCAATAAGATTAATTCAGTTCTTAATCTTCTTTGCATCAGTAGTACAACAGATGACTTGCCACAAGAATAGTATGTAAACATAATATTTCAAAAATTGTTTCTTTATTCATAGGAGGATTTCCTTTTTTAAAGATTTAGTCAGCTAAAGAGCATTTTCAGCAAACCCATTACATTCAGATTGGCATGGTGGTGAACATACTATGCTTAATGATTCAGATTTCCAAAGAATCAACCAATTTTTTTAAGGTAAAACCAGCACTGTTATTTGTAATAAGCATCTCTGGATAGCCATATTTAATCAATCTTGTCAATATTTTTTTCTATACTGGTGTTTTGATGGTATAGTATACTCTCAAACTGGAAATATGCATAGAAAAGCACTAGTAATATATAAACTATAATGGGTCCAGTATAGATGACATAAATACATTGCCACAAATTTGTAGCTGGAGGCCATGAAATGAATTATTTCTTAGATGATTTGACAAGCTAGATATTTTCTTGTAAATTATTCAATATCATTAGCATTTAACAGCCATTAAATATATCTCCTTATGAGCGATTTTGTGTATACTATGCTGAATGGCAGTTGATAACAGTTTAATATTTTTGTACAACTTTGAAGAGGAATAACAACTCTGTTTAGAGTATATCATTTGCATATAGATAAATTTTCTCAGATATTCTAGAATAATGATAGAAAATTTTCTGATCATTTCACAGGCCAACTTTTGCTGATCCAATTCTTAAGTAATTGATAGCCTTAGCCATTATTTGTCCACATTGATACAATCTTACTATTTAATGTCATGGAATTCTAGATATCATTACAACTTACATCAATATATTTGTTGTTAATTTTAACATTATCAGATATTTTTGACAACACAGTTACATGTTACATTAATATGCTCTTTGTTCAAATAAACTCATAGTCACAAAAAAGTTAAAAGGGCAGTTCAATGGAGCATTCATGAACTAAGATGATCTGGAGTGTATTTTGTGTTTTCTACAGTTCATAACAAAAGCTTATGATCTGTGATGATAGTGAAGTGATAACTGAATAAATATTGGTGGAACTTATGTATGCTGAATATTATATTAAGAGCTTCCTTATTGTTGGGTGTAATTTTTGCTTTTGTTAGTGTCCACGATGCATAAATAATCATTTCTTTCTCTGTTTATCATACAGTGTGTTACAGCAGTTCCAGGTTCAAAATCAAAAGTATTAATTATCAAAGTTTTCTCTAAATTACTATCATAGTACATTAAAATTTTATTAAATATCAGAAGAGCCTTTGTTTTTTTTATTTGTTTTTTTTTTTATTAAAAGGTGTTTTCTGGATAGTTGTTCATTCTCATTTTTTGATTTTTCTTAAGCAAGTTGTATATAATGGTTTAGCAATATTTGGTTTGCTCATAA
The DNA here is from genome assembly GCA_028023455.1 of Epiperipatus broadwayi. Classification (NCBI taxonomy): domain Eukaryota; kingdom Metazoa; phylum Onychophora; class Udeonychophora; order Euonychophora; family Peripatidae; genus Epiperipatus; species Epiperipatus broadwayi. The sequence continues at coordinate 14,592,765 of JAQFVV010012394.1, read as the reverse complement.
AATTTCAAAGTAGTTTATCAATTCCAATGCCTATATTTATTTCCTTTACATTTTTAGGTCTGGGACAAATTTTGACTACTCTATTTTTTTCAGTATAGAAGCTTTTCCTTAGTTGGAGATCATGTGACCTTGAAATATTAGACTTTTGTGATCTCAAATGTACTTATCTACATTTAATAATGCCCCAAATTTTTCCAAGTCTTTTACAGATATCAAATACTCTATTTTTAATGTATTTTCTGTATTTACCATAATTAATATGTTATCAAAATAGGGAATTACATCTTCAAGTCCAGTTAGTAGCTTGTATGAACCTTGTACAAAGTTAATTCTAAATGGAGGGTGATAATAGTTAAACAACCCCATGTACATTATTATTGATAACTTTTCAGATGTTTTTTGTATGTAGATATTTGGTAGAACATGGTATGGAGATCTATTTTTGTGTTCTTATTAATAGTCTGTCAGTAGTCACAACAAATTTGTATTTACTGTTGGTGTGGCCGTAGGATTAAATGAACAGTTTAGTTAGTTTATTCAGTGTTTCTTTGATCTTTTTTCTTTGTGCAAAATGTATTTTTCATGCCTTGAAAAATTAGAGTGGCATTTTCCAAGAGACCTATGTGGACAGGTGATATTTTAATTTCCCACAATTTTGATTTAAATGGGCTCAAAAACTTACTATAAATTTCCTTTTTGAAACTGATCTTAATAATATGAATTGCTGATTCCAAGTGGTTTGACGAGCTTTGACCTATTAAGTCAATTTATTTAGGCAAAAAGTAAATTATACATTTTATTATTTAGATTTATTTGTAATTTGCAATTCCCTTAATCTTCAGTTCAGTGCCACTTACATCTTTTGCCCAAAGGTTGTTTTTTTTTTTTTTTAAAAAAAAAAGATGTTATTCCAGTCTTTAAGAAATATTAGATTGATACTTAGACTGCTATTGATCTCGAAGCTCAAAGTTTGCTTTCATTAAACAGTGATAAAGTGAATAGTTTTTCTTCGCTGCATCTTAGTTTTTAATTTTAGTGTTATTTTTACTATTTTATTTCCCTTGGGTCTGTGGTAAACTGCAACTATATGGCTCTTAAACCTACAATTTTTTGCGTCTTTCTTTTATTTGCAATTATGTGCTCAGTGTTCAGATTTTCCACAGCAATAAGAGTTAATTTGACTATCACATTCATCTTGTTGTGAATTTGATTTATGTGTCAGCTTTGTTGTCATTTAAATTGTTATGTTCTGGCCATCATCAGAACTAGCATTAATATAGTCTCTGGCCTGATCCAAAATTAGTGCATGGGTATTACCTTTTTAATAGCTTGGTTAGTAAGGTAAGTCAGAATCTGCTAAGAGTTGTTCTCTGATCTTAGCATCTGATATTCCCCCAAGAGATCTTTTCCTCAAATCAACCGTAGATACAATTCTTTGCTAATTCATAAAGAGTTATATCATACTCCCTAAAACTTTTGACTTTGCCTGATAACAATTTCTAAAATGGAGTCTCACAATGATGTTTTGAAGAGGATGGAGAAAAATATGAAGATAATTTCTTCATTGTAAGAAAGATTTTCTGCTTCTGCCAATTCAAATAGATGATTAGCTATTTCTATAACCATCAAGCATGTGAAGCCTGATAACATAGTTATCTTTATATTGTCATTTTGGATTTTATTAATAAGAAGATACTTTTCAGAGTTTTATGTAAAGAATCCAGATGGCAGCATTAACAGTATCAAATTGGCAATGAGTATTTGCGTCATCTTAATCTAATAGGTATAACAGACTTTATGATTTGACAATGTCAGTTGGGCTTTAGAATTATACCCTATTAATGATGCTGGATAGTTTGTCCAATCTGGATTGACTATTAATGCATATCAGGTAAATACTATTAATTTGACACAACAAATCAGTTTCATTTAAAATAACAAATTTAATATATATAAATAAATAGAATTTGAACTCAGGGTTTTTCAGTCTATTCATCCTCCATTCTACCCACGCAACTGATACATATGTCGATGCATGTGAAAAGGATACATGATCCCCAAAAAACAGCACCCATCAGTTGAGCCAGATCATAATCTCCCACACATATATACAATCAGTGCATTATTATATGTTATTTACAAATATTTATACGAAGTTACATTAATTTAATCAGCTAAGATTAGCAACATTTAACCAAAATATGTCCGTGTATTCCAGATGTTCTCCTTTTGAGTCTGTACCGTGCTCCTCTCTTATATGCAGGTTTTTTTTTTTATATTAATGTGTGAGGAGAAGTCGCGCAAAGCAATAAATCATTAATTACATATTTATTTTTAATTGCATGTTAATTAAATAGAAATGGGTATCAATTAAATAATATTTTCTGTAATATTTCCATACGTAATATATTCATACATGACAACTGATAATTTGATAAAATTGAAAAATTAAAACTAGTTTATAAGTAACTCATCAGAATTTTTTTTTTTTTCAAAAAAAAAATAATTATATATTATTGAAAATATAAAAATAAATAATACAAAAAATATTAGCATTTATTTAAATCGAATCAACCTTAACAAAAAATGTATGCAAATAAAATTGTATTCGAATATAAAATATAAAATGATGCAATGCAAAATATGTTAACAAACTAATTCCAATACTTGCAAAAGCTTTCCAATGAAGCAAGGCAAAAATCTTGAATTATATATATAATTAAATATTTTTTATTTATCAATTTTTTTAAAAAAAATAAGCATGCAAAAACATAATTTGTCAAAACTTTGGTCTCATAATTGCGATCTAAGTTTTGGACAAAATCCAGCCATGAAGAAAATTCGCCCAGATTTTTTATTTGTTGGTCTAAAAGTCATTGGAAATCATATGTTATCTTATATATAAAAACCGTAGATGTTTGTCCATAATGTTGTCATGTGATATTAAAGTTAAACATTTATTTATTAGAGGGTATTATTTTCAAGGAATAAAAATAATTGTTTATTCCACCAATAATAAACTTTATTATTATTATTTTTTTATGAAGAATTTTATGCAAAGGAAGTAATTCTTTCCTTATATTTAAGAGGCTTAAATTGATTATGAGCATTTTATTCAAAACAAGTAATACTGTAAAGCAAAAAGTAACCAATTAAAAATAACTATTACAAAAACGACGGTCTTCCTATACACTGGGTACATTTGCCAGCAAGTAATTCCACAAAGCAAAAAAAATTTAAAGCAATCAATTAAAAAAACACTGTCAAATTCACCAAATATAATAGGTGTATTTAAAATTTTAATTTTAATTTAGTTTTATTAATATCTTGTGGATACATTTTGAAGTATATCAAATAGGCTGGGTTATTACAAACATTTTTTTTTTCAATTTTTCAATTGTGAATTTTTCACATTTATTTATAATTTACATTAATTCTTTAAAAAAATTGTTAAAGCAACCAATTAAAAAAAATGCTTTTAAAACGTCAGGTACATCTTGTTTGAGTATATTTACCTATTGTTTTTTTTTTCAAGTTGAAAACATGTCAAATATCTTTTGTGGCTTGACTGGATTTTTAATTTTCTTTTGAATAAGAGATAGCTCTTTAAGGAATATTTCAGTTTTTTACTTTATTAATAATTTTCTTTCATTGATAAAATATTAGTGATAGATGTCAATGGAATTACGTTTGCAGAACTTTTAGAATCAGGATCACTTGCTATTTTTGACAATTCAGTAGTATCTATTTTGTTTTCTTTATATATGACTTCAATTAATTCCACAATTTTCTTCATGCTCATCAATTTTATTGGTTTTATTTAAAATTCTGTAATTTTCATCATTTGAATTTTTGTGATCAGAATTGAAAAAGATTAAACCACTAAACATCACATGACCACCTAAGATTTAGGTGCAGCACTCTCAGATCCAAGGCTCCTCACTGACGAAGGCCACAAGCCAGAAACTAGTCTGGGGATATTGGATGAGTAGGCACTAGATAGGGATTTTATGCACAAGCCTTCTGGCATCCATTGATTACTCTGACTTGCACTGAGTGGCACTACTGTATGGAGAGTTTGCCTGTTTTAATTGAAAAAGAAATATGGAAAAAATCAGGATAAGAAATTCAACTTTCTTTTATAAAATATATTAAAACATTCTTAAGTTCATTACATAAAATGTCAGCTGTAGATAAATTAACATTTTCACAACAAAATGTTTCAGCTACCAAGTTTATCAGCTGTAAAAATAATATTGATTCAGACAACAATATGAACACATTGTTAGTGAAATTGACATCTGATTTTAAATCTATGAGACTCTTTATCTTTGAGAAACTTTCCAACAATCAATAAACTCTAGTGCTTTTAGAGTCTAGTATCAATGACAGTTCTTTGTCAATTTCTTTGTTTACATGTTTTTATAATATACCATTTTCTGTTGATGACGTGTAGAATATTTTGACTACTTTTTGTATTTTTGTTATCAGAAAACTCTGGTATGTTTTAAAAATAATTTAAATGAGAATCAACAAACACATCTTGTACTTTTTCTAAAACTTCATCATTATTTTCAACATTTTTATTACGGTATATTTATTACCAGAATTGTCAGGATTATATGTACCAGATACTTCAATGGATTCTTGATTTTCACCTTCAATTTCATTTAAATTATTTGTATTGTAAAAAATTTTAATTAAGCCAACTCTATACTATTTGTGAGTCATAATTAATGATTTGCATAAATTTATTTCATTGTTTTTTTTATTACTGGAGCTCAGTCTATAATTACTGATACAGTATTCACTAAAGAAATATTAAGTTGTTTCATTCTATTTTCAGTAAGAATTACATATTTTTCAGCAAACATAGTGATATTTTGTTGTCTACTTCTTGTCCAATTTTATCCATATATTGCAATACAATTTTTTGGACTGTCTTAGAAGTTTTAAAAATTTCTCTATAGGCTTTTATGATTAATAACATTTGGAAATCTTAAGATGTGCAAAATTTTACAAATGGAATTATTTTTCTTGCTGATGTTTATGCTTTTACAGCAGAAAAGGATTCAGCAATTATTTGCTTGAAACGTGAACTAATTTTTGACCAAAAATCAACAATTTCAATTGAAATAGGTGTGTTATAAGTTTTTACTACTTTCATTTTAATAGATTAATTTTGTGTTAGTTGCTAAAGTAGTTATGCAAATCATTGGTACTTCCATCTCTGCCATATTTTTTATGAACATTGTTAACATCCAAGTAAATCTTTTGCTGCTAGATGATTAAAATTATAATTTACCTTCAATTAATGAACTTTTCCAGACTCCATCTTATTTTGTAAATATTGAACATTTGTTACTACCAATTAAGGATATATAAATAGATGATATATCCAATAGCAGAAACAAGCCAATAGATGATGATGCTCCATAAATCCAATTTCTCTCATCATGGAAGGGGATCTGATTATAAATACACAATCCATTTGGAGTTAAAATCAGACAACAAATTACTGTCAGAGCTGGTTGTACATGTCTACTAAATGTCTAAGGCGATGAAGCAGCTGCTAGACATAGACCTGATGACAGACAATGTGCCACAGTACAACTGGAAGTGTCTCCATATTATACACAAAACAAGCTGGTAGCATTAGATAAATTTAGAAGGGCATCTGAGTCCCTTCCTTTAATAGCTACATGGTAATTAGATGCTACATCTCATCAATGGTATCAGGCAAAGGTATGTTCTGAATATATTTGTATATTTCTTTTAATAAATAATATTAAATCATATTTATATGAGTCTGTGTATATTACATTAATATGTAAATAAAACAAGTAACATAATAAATTTTTATCCATGATACAAAAATTACAAATATTTTAAATCACAATAATATTTTACAAGCCTATAACAGATAGTCTCCCAGACTTAGGAACACTGACACGACAGATATTTTAAAAATGCTAAAAATTTTATCGTTTATTATTTAATTTAATGATAAAATGTCAATTAAGCTTATTCAGTGCTACTCAACGCAAGCCAGAGTAATCAAAGGATGTAGGAAGGTTTTGTACACAAAATCCCTATTTAGTGCATACTCATCACTGATGAAAGTCACAAGCTAGAAACTAATTTGGGGATATTGCACAAGTCGGCACTAGATAGGGATTTTATGCACAAACCTTCCTGCATCCATTGATTATTCTGGCTTGCACTGAATGGCATAACTGTATTGCCTCTGTGAAGAAGAGTTTTCAATATTCATTTTTTTAACAATTCAATTTCTTACTTTCTGAAAGCATATGCAAGAAAAGATATATACTTGAGATGCATATTTAGAATAGATTAAATTTGCTTTAGAGGATGGGCATTTATAAAATTAAAACATATCAATTTAAAAAAAAATTATTCCAATAAATAAAATATATTTGATTATAATTTACTGATGGGATGCCAATGAAATAATATATTTTATTCATTTGTAAACAATAACCAAATTTAAATAATGGTGATTCAAATATAAATTAATAAACCTAAGAAATAAAGAAAAAAAAAGAAATGCGTAATTTAAACTATTTTCAAACTATATATTGTAATGATGAATATTACGAATCATTTGAAAGGGCGTGGTAAGGTTGATGAGTCAGGATGATTGTCTTTCTTATTAGTATATCCAATTTATGTAATGGTAAATGCTAAGAATTATTTGTAAAATTAAAGAATATTTAAATCCTCAGAGCTTAATCACCTCCAGGCTTAGAGATCTATTAAATAAGAGACTAAGTAAAAATCACTTTTATTTATTTCCAGGGATAACAATAATTATGCCTGGAGGGCCTCACAGTTTAATCACTTAGATTAACTTGTCCCATTTTGAAAAATAATATTCCAAATCCAAGTCTGTCTGGCTCCAATTACAATATCTTGTTCACTAGTCTAATCATCACAACTATTAATAATATATATAAATCACATACGGATGGAAAACGTTTCTAGGTAGAATAAAGAATTCAATATATTAATAATGACTTTAATAATTAAGAAGATTAATAAAACAATAACATACAATCATTGCTGTTTTAGCAGTATATATATTTTTATCTCTATACCACTTACTGCAAAAAAAAAAAAAAATGTACGTGTTTTCATGTATATTATTTCTCGCTTCCATTTATTTAAAAACATAGTGGGTTTGAACTCAGACATTCACATGACCCTCAACTATATACGTTATCTCATATTGCTGACACACCTGATCCCACACATGGTTAGGATAAGACGGTTAGCACCAATGTGGGCTTTGAGGGTTCCATCGTCAGATTTTCAATGAAATGGACAGCTGAAGAGATGTGGGTTGGAGTGGATTGAAGCCTGTTCATTAAAGTATGAAGATTGGCTATCTTAATATAAGCTGAACATTGTTTGTAAATATGTGTGGAGATGATAATCTGGATCAACTGATGAGTGCTGGTTTGACACGAAATATGTATATTGGTGATTATTTGTTTTTCCAACATGTGTGTGATCAGGTGTGTCAGCAGAATGAGGTAGTGTGTATAGTTGAGGGTCATGTGAAAGTCTGAGTTCAAACTCCCTATATATTACATATTTGAGTGCAGGTATGAAAAAGCCAAACTGTAGAAAAAATTTATATATTATATTTATCTAACAAATTACATATTGTAACAGGACAAAGTAAGATGTGATGGAACTCATCATCATCAACCCCAGTTACTACAAAATTTAAATATTAAATACATAAGGAATGAGTATGAATCAACAAGAGATCACAGAACTGACTACAAATTCACAGAAACATCATCAGCGTTATAAAGTAATAATTTAAAAAATCCAACAGTCAAATCATGTGACTGGTTTGGAAATGGTCCCCTATAGACCAGGCTAATTATTTAGTCACTGCTAAATTTAGGGCAGCAATACAATACAATAATTTGGATGCACAGACTTAAGTGCTAATCCATCCGAATACATCAATAAAAAATTACTGTGATATAGGTGACAAGATTATTTATGATTAAGTTATAAAATAGTGGTTAATGTATATTTGTGAAGTTCATATCAAAAGTTAAATAGAATATCTATGATTTTGGAGATTGGATTGAGATTTTGACTGTTGAAGTCTGTTTGGTTGTACTTTCAGTTTTGATGATGGAGGGAGAGTTTGTCATTGGCTTGAGAATGGAGTGTTCTATCTCAGGCACTGATCTAACTCATTTTTTTATATTTCTTATTGCTTATCATGGTTCAGTTAACATAGTCCTGCCATGACTCTCAGCCTCTAAATCTCCAAGAAAAGGAGCAAGTCATAGGTCTATATTTTCCAGCCCCTATGATTCAAATGAGCAGGACATAGTTTTGTTTTTTGTCACATCCATATAATTAACCATTATGCTCTAATCTAGTTCATGAAGCAAGAACTCTGGGAAATAAGGAGCAGGACAGTTTTGTATTTTCCAGCCCCTAAGATTCAAAGGGTTTGCAAAGATTTTTGTATTGTTATTTTGGGTTGTAGTAGATTATAGTATCTAAATTGAGGTAACCCCCTTGGCATTCATGCTGCATTGTGTATTTATAATCCAGTGGTTGAATTCTTTCTCTATCTCAAGATTCATTCTGCTAACTATCAGATGCTTGTCAAATCTTTGGAAAAAATTATGAGTATATAATCTGAAATATGATCTTTGTAATTAAGTATATTATATAAAATATTGTTAGGGTAGTGTTTCATTTCTCTTTTTCTTTTCACTAGACAAATGAATTGAGACAGTTATGTGTCTCATAGCATACAACAGCATAGTAGTGTGTGCATATATATGTAAAGTAGAAAGGAAAAGTAAAAATGAACACAAACAATTTTTTTTGGATATTCATTTAAAAAAATATACACTGCAATAATAGTTGAGGGTTAAATAATAATATTTCAATGTAAAATTATTATAAATTAGTTTAAATCATTTAAAAAGATCTATTAATTCTGATTTTGGTGGTTAAAACAAGCTTGTTTTTATGTTATATTAAATAATACATGTTTTTATAAAATCCACTATCTATTTATAATTTGATTAAAATGTTTTTATTAAAGTTTTTGATAACATCAATACAATCTGATGTTTTTCAGGAAATTAAAAATACTTGTAGAGAAATGTTTGATTTAATTAAGGTTAACTGAAAAGAATGACTAATTTTTTTGATAAGGTGAATTTAATTTTAATTATTGTGCTTTTCAAAATCCACCCTGGCTATTACATTAGATTACAATTTTCAATAGTAGAGATACTATGACAATATAACTGAAGGCACAAAAAACAAGTTAGCAGTTGCTGCTACTCCAATGATGAAATTTTGATTTGCATGGAGTCAGAGCCATATTTTATGTGGTTCATTAACCTGTATATAGTGTACTAAATGGCATGCCTGAAGCCTATCAAATACAGAGATGGACTGGAGCTAAGTGCATGCCAAGAGTTACTGGATTATACCTTTCCTGAAGATGACAATAAGCCAGTCTAATGTTTTAGAGAGGACCAGCTTACCAAGAGATTCCATCAGCTTCAAAATTAGTTTATACATTTACTGTTTTATTTATATGCAGAGATGCACAGATAAAGGTACTGCATTATATATATAAACTACATCTGGTGAATAGAATGTGTTATATATTGAAAATGATATTTTAAATAATTTTTAAAAAAATGACAGTTAAAGTCTTTAAATTACAAGTCTTTAAAAGTAAATAACTTTGTCAACCAAAAATAAAAGCAAGATAAGAAAAATAATAAATGACATGTGTCTCTAGAAGATTATTTATTTCCATTACTGTTTATAAAAAGAGAGAGAGATGAAAATTCTGAGGGCCTGAATTTTAAATGAACTTTCCAAATGATAATACTTTTATTTTTTAAAAAAACCTTTTACTTACTATAAAAAAAATAAGAGGCTAATTAATAGCTTTAATTTGAATTATCTATATTTTTATATATACACAAACATGCACATGATTTAATTGTCTTGTAAAAAAATATTTTTAATAAGTTTATTTTTGACAAATAAAATATCATAGGATTTAAACATTAGTGTGTGTACACATTTGAGTGTAGACCCACATATATGTTAAATTAATCATGTTTTATACAGTATATCTGTGCTTATTTATATAGATATGTGTCATGTAAAAATTTAGAAAACTCTGTAAATTGTTAAATTAATTATTGTTTTATAAAAATGAATTTTATTTATAGGTTTATGACAATTCAGCTATGTTCATTTCATATTTTGTAGACATGTCTATGAGCAGATATATAGATAATGTTTTATGTAAACCTATTGAGATATATGTAAATTACAATATAATAGTGGATATTTTCTTTTATATTTTAATCAAAATCAGAATGCTAAATTTATATTTATAGGCATATTCTACAAATCTTAATTTCATTTTAATTTAATTGTTATTAATCAATTGATATTTCATTGTTAATTTATTCAATCCTAAAATAGTTTTAGAATATTATATGTTTATATTAAATCTATTGCTTACTGTGATTCATGCATAATGATCTGTTATATAAAAGAGGTTTTTATTTAGTGTTTTTAGACATCCAGATGATCTGTGCAAAGGTATATCCTTTAAAGTCCAAGAACTACATTAAATTTTATTATTAATTAAAAATTAAGTTTATAGTTCACCAATACCTTAATGGTACTAAATGACCGGAGTAATCATGATAGCCAGGATGTTTTAGTAGTTCAGCATTATTTTTTAATAGTTATATTCTTATGGATTAACACTTAGTTTCTGCATCAAAATTACTATGTTGTAATGCTGCCCTAGATTTGGCAATGGCTAAATAATTAGTCTGGTCTATAAGGGACTACTTTCAAATCCAGTCACAAGATTGACTATTGATTTGTTTATTAATATTATTTTGTAGTGCTGATGATGTTTATGTGAAGTTGTAGTTAGTTCTGTGCTGATATCTCATTGATTTATGCTCATTCCTTTTATAATTAATATTTAAATTTTGTAGTAACTGGGGTTGATGATGACGATGAGTGCCATCATTTGTGGCTCACTCCTGAGTTTGTACATTACAATATGTAAAATAAGTTTGTGTTAAAATGTGACTATTATTAGATTTTGTGTATTAATTTAAATATAACATTGGTAATGAAAACCTCGAATGAGTTACTCTGATGGTTATATTTTTATAGACTTATTTGCATATATAATTTGTTAGATAAATATATACACTAATAATATTAGCAGGTAAACATAAAAGATTAGAAATTTAAATATAATACTAATGACATTTTATCCTGAGTTAGTTACAGAATGAATAGGTTAAGAGCACCAAATCTATAAAGAAAAATGTTGTTCTAAGCTTACCTGGGATTTTCATAATAAAATATTTATGTAATGTATTTAGAAATACAATTTTTCTCAATCATCATACAATAATACCATGCTAAGTCTTGCAGTAATAAATAATAATCAAATGATTTATTGCTTAGGAATTCATAACAAACTCAAACACAGGAAGTGACACATGTGGGATATGGCACATAAGTCTTTAGTTCCAGAGTGCCATTCTATCCCTGTATCTAAATCAGATATGATAATCTCACAGTGTTATCATCCAAACTGCTACATAATATGATATTTATTATCATATAACTACATCTTCCTTTAAGTGTCCATACATATTTCCTTGAAAAATTCTTGCAATCATATTGGTATTTTACAGGGTCAATATTCAGTAGAAAACATATTTTTTTTTTCTCAATTACAGATTTTATTGGTATTACAGCTGGTATGAATTTCCTGGTGAATTATATATATATTGTACTGGTTGAAAATGTATGTTCATCCAACAAGATTTAGAATCTAAGCAAAAGTATCCCAAATCCAATCATGCCTGAGATACACAGGTCAGGAGCAATCATGAATTCTATCCTGTTTGCCCATTCCCTAAATCTATAACATTATTAACAACACATATGGTGATACCATATAAATTCATTATATCCCAGCCCGATGCTACAACATTTTACATGAGAACTCAACTGGTGATGATGATGATGAGAGATTGAGTGAACACAAGATATAAGTAAAAAAAACATAAGATAAATATATTAAGGAGATTCGAACAACTGGATTAAAATTTAAAATATAAAATATTTATTGGACAAAATTCAAGATGAGTTTTATATATATATTCAACACCATGCCTTTAAAATTTTATTTTCATTATAAACATTTAACAAACTTGATACAATTATTTTTATTTTAACAAATATTAATTTAGTGTGGCGGTTACAATACTGAACGTATATTTAAAAATAGGCTTTTATTGAATGTTACAAAAAAAATGGATTTATCAGAGTGGTTTGGTGGACGTTTATTACATTTAAAAAAATATATATTTAAAGATACAATAGAGTTTTGCTGATTATACGATTTCAATATGATGCCTTTAGCATTTGATACATAAGTTTATTTTCATTTAGAGACTTTATTTATAACAATTAAAATAAGGATACATTTTGATCAGTAGACCTTAACATTATTCATTTTACATTTTCAGCATTTAACAATAGAATATAGCAAAACTCTATAATTGTAGGAACAGCTTATTTCAATAAAGGGGAGGGCAGCTTCATGAGAAGTTGGATTTAAACTCCAATGAATAAAGAGAAAAACGTTTTATTAGCACATATCATTATGATTTATTTTACTAAACAGGCTAGAAAACTAACTATAAGAAATGGCAGTGCTAGCATAATATCAGCGAGAGGAAATGGCACATTTGGCCATGACACAGTCATTCTCCAAATTTTTTAAAGGTGGTACATACCAGCTTCATGCTAGAGCGGTACAAAAACAAAAGGTAGACAGGAAGTTTCTATGGGCCGGACCACAGCATATCCATACAGAGCTTCATCTACTCTAACCTGCATGTTCTAGAAGTAGACATACACTTCTATCATGAACGAGGACATTAAAAACAGAAGGCTTTGAATCCCTGGAATGAGGTACTGGCAATCAAAGCAGTATATAAATATATATACTTGGAGGTCAGGCTAATGCACATGCACTTTACAGATAACTATACGTACATAATATTAACATTCTCAAGCACAAGTAAATAAATACTTAATTATATACTTGGAGGAGAAGAATGACTAACAAAGAGGATCATGACTCCCTGGAATGAGGTACAGGTGAATCAGATCAAAGCCTTATGCAGCTTATTAATAATTTGACATATGCCAGCAACACTATCATAATAATATAAAGTCACTGAATTTAAATATTAAAGTAAAGCCTTAAATGGTTTAACAAATATGTAATGATATGCTAAAATAATGACCTACATAAGCTAAAGTCATTTATCATAAGTTAAACTATAATTAATGAAGCATGCATTGCTCCCCCTTCTTGAATCAATATTTTAACATATAAAAAATTAAAATTCACACACTTAAAAGTGCAAATAACAAAATAGATTTAAGTCGCCAGCCTTTTTGGTGATGATGATCAATAAATAAATTCATAAAATTAACGGACACCAATATTCATCCCAGATTGCAAAGTATTTATACATTTTGTATAAATTTATGATAAAACATTCATTTAAAAGCATGTACTCATTTAAAATACAAACCCAATCTTATGAGATCTTTATAAATAAATAACAAGAACCCATTAATCCCCACCCCCTTTTCTATTCCACAGCAGGACATAGAAGTTCATAAGGCTAAGTTTGATTGGCATTTACAAATAAAATTACATGAAAAATATAAAAATATCATTAAAATTAAATTATAACCGCACTAAATTATAAAAATAATAAGAAGCATGAGTTGGATGAAAGGTTTGGTAGTAATATTAGATTGGATACAAAAGGTTAACATACTTGCCGATTAGTGAGTTTTTGAAAAAAAATTAAACAAAGAAAACATTAGTTTACAAATTAAATTACAAATTAGAATTGGCTAATGCGATTATACTGTCTTTGGACTGGTTACCTCAGGATTCTATGAAGTATTGATGAATCTTCTATGGAAGGTGGCATTCCTTAATGGCACAGTCACTCTTAGGTGGTAGGAGCCACATCTCAGCATGAATCAGATTAAAGATAGAGGGGAAAATAGCTTAGGCCTCTCAAAAATTGAACAGACATAAAGTCGGCTAACAACAATTGACCAAACTCTGACACAATAGATTTTTAGCCCTATTTATGTCAGTTTTTAGCCACTCAAAGAATGTTTGTTTTAATTAAACGTCCTGACTCTAATGGATCTTTAATTTACAAGAATCTTTTCTCTATTGTTAGTAGAGATGCAGTCGTGAGATAACTGTCCAAAATAAATTCAAACCAATTTCTAGATTGGAAATAAATTTGATAAAAATGTTAATAGTTAACTAAAATCAATTAGCTTTGTTTTAGATTTTACTTTCCTTAACTTTAATTTACAAATTCCTTTTTAAAATCATGAAACAAACTTTCCACCCTTTTAATTATTTTTAGACAGCCAACGACTGCACCTCCCATCTTGAATTTTTATGTAGTTTTATGACAAAAAAGTAATTAATTATAAAGTATTAAAATAAAAATGAAAAACAAATACAATTTTAAAAGACAATTATTTTTAATTTTATATATGCTCCTGTAATATATGTATATATCTGAGTCGCATCTATAAAAGTTAATGTTTAAAATACTTAAAGAAAATTTTTATTTCATATTTATATTTATAAATCTCATAGATGCTTCTCAGAAATACATGTATAGTCTATATACATTTTACAAAAAAAAAAAAAGGAACAGGATGACACGTGGGCTGTGGTAGAACAGTGAAACTCAATCTTGAACTAAGGTCGACTGTTTCAATATAAAACCATTAGAAACCAATTAACACTTAGACAATCCCAATATAGATAACAATCAAGAATTTCAAATGCTGTCAAGGCAGCCTCCTTTTAGTAATAGAGATGGAATCTCTTATAATATATATTATAATGAATATTTTCATGGTTATTTAATGAAAATAAAATTACTTTTGATTTGCACCATGTATTAGTTTTTTGCATAGATGGCGAACAATTTTGCATTCACCTTGATGACCTTTGTCAAGGTCAAGGTTGTAATGAAGAACCATTTTGTTTCAAATAATATTGAGATCATGATTGTACATGAATTAAAGAACATTCATTTATATGTATACTAGATGGTTGTCCAATGAATGGAAGGGGAATTAATAAAAAAATTGTATTTTTTTTCATTTTAGAATTATATGATTTATTAAAATTGATTTTAGAAGAAGAAAGTGATAAAATAAAGGGCTTCCATACAACTGATATATGCGATCTTTCATTACATTTACTTAGACTGTTTGATCTTTTAAAAATTTCAATTTTCAAATTTCCAAAGTATGTTAGTATTTTAGTATTATCAAAGTTGGGGGTGGTGATTAAGTATTAAAAACATAATGTAAAGGTTATGTAATCAAGTTTTTCTTGAAGAAAGATAGACTGCATAGAATATGTACTTAAAGACTTTCAAATCATATAACCTCAGGCTAAAAGTTTGCAGTTAAACCAATGCTAGCTTCTTGATACACAGACATAACCAATGCAACATGAAGATGTTAGCATAAAATCATAGTGACAGGAATTTGCATCTGTAGCATAATATTATCAAAGAAGTAATTCTTGTCCAGTACAGGAATGAGCATCTGTCTGACGAAGGAATCATATATAAAAATATTGAGAAAATGGAAATGCTCCATATGGAGGGAGAGTGGTCCTTGCTGACTTATAGTCCCAGTCCATAGAGCATAAGGAATCAAATGATGTAGGGAATACCTCTATCACCAATAACAATATGATGGCTACACTTTTGGGTCATGCATTCAGTTGGGTCTTAATCCCTGAATGCTAAAGGACTTCAGATTACATTGATATAAAACACTGTCCACCCCCCACCACCAGCATCGATTCAACTACAAAACAAATAATCCAATATTAACCCCACATAATCTAATCTAAACTTAATGAATCTATGCAGCCATCTACACCCAATTTTAAATTTAATAATTTAGTTTAAAATAATAAAAATTATTAATAGCAAAAGTTATACATAAAAGAGAAATATTAATGATTAATTTAGAGTTCATTTGCTCATCAGATAAGGGCTTAGATTACTATTTGAAAGTTTGTTTAAGATATCTAAAAGTTTATATTGAATATTAAAGTTTATGCTTCCCATAGTAAAGTCTTTATGAATGCTCAGGATTGTGGCAGATTTATGGAAGTCCATCCTAGTTATTACATTTTGTAGATTGTTTTTATTGGAGAAGAAACTACTGCTTGCCATTCATTCAGGAACTGTCATTCGAGAGGCCGCATCAGTCGGTGCAAATAAGGGAAACAAAATCTATTGTGAGACCCCTGCATCATGGAGTCCATAATACAGATGTGAAATATTTTAGACCAGTCACTATCACTCATTCAATAATGAATCAATAGTTATTTATTTTTCTTTTTATACTATTACGCCTCCCTTATCACCAAATTTTGAGATCGATTGCTCCTGATGTTGCTCCGATCTTATTGGCCATGACGGTTTTTCTTTCTGGATTGTGTTTGATGGTAACTGCACTGGCCAGTTCACCTCAGGATGGCAAAGACCGTAATCTGACTTTTGATCATTTAAGTGTCCCAAGGGCCTGTTTGCTTTACATTTATAACATTTTAATAGAACAATCATTTCCATTCTACTTAAGATTTAAACATACTTTTTTGAATAAAAACTAATTAACATTTTTATTATTTTCTTTTATATTACTTTAAAAAAAATACTAATTTTTTATCTTTAGATTTTTACTTTTTTTACTTTAACATACTTTTAAGTAATTATTAAATAGTTTTCCATCTGTGTAATTTATATATATTGGTTTAATCAACTTTATTAATTTTCTTTTTTAAATTTGTATTTGGTTTTATTATCGATATTTCATTTATTATTTGACAGTGATGTAATGGCATAAATGTATACCATTATGAAGTTTATTAATAACAATAAAAAATGACATTAAGGTTAATATGGCTATACACATACAAGCCTTCTGATTTTGACTAATATACAAAATTCAGTTATTACATTGTGGTTTACGTATATGTTCCAATAAGTTTACTTAAAACCCAGTCATCTCACAGATATGTGGCATAATAATTTCTGAACATATTTGAAGTGTCATAAAATAACAAAAATGTAAGTAATCATATTCAATGATACCAGCATTTCATAATGGGTTTACACACAACATATATATATATATATCAGCACACAGATGTGTGGTATGGTATAAAATGAACATATGTGAGTTGACATTTAATAAAAATTTTAAGTTATCACTTTTTAATGATAGAAATACTTCTACTAGGTTGACTTAAACATATATATATATATTGTAACAAAAACCAAGTTTGAACCCTCTTACAGGTTAAAGGGAATTTAGATAACCATATACACCTGTAGATGCAGTAACAATATATAAATTTATTTGAGGGAAAACAACTAAATAGTTAACCAAGGTAGGGTTAAGGAAGGTTTTGTGCTTGTTTGTTTTGATGGAGTGTGTGTATATATATTATGTAACCAAGTGTAAAAAAAATAACTTTCTGGAAAATTGTATAATTTATATTTTTATGTATAATTTTGTTTTATTTTAATTAAAAGAAAATATGTTGATGTTGAAAATGAAACAGGTGTTATCTACAAAATGTTATTTACAGTATTTATTGTATAAAGTTATTTTTAAAAGTTTCAGACTCTTAAGATAAAAACTTGCTAAAAGGTTTTTTTTTTTGTAAAAAAAAAAAAGAGAAGACAAAAGAAGCCAGATCTAAAACAGTGGTATGCAGGACTAAGTAGATCAAATAGGATAAGAGTAAAAATATCAAACATTTTGGGGAGTTATGGGAAGAATTACATCAGAAAAAAAAAATATATAGAACTTTCGAGAATAAGAGAAAAAAAAGATATAAATAGAAAAAAGTCAAGAGATCGGATTATTGACTGATTATTATTGCCGTGTGATAATTGAATTATGCTATTGGAAGAAAATTATATGCATACCAGCATGATGATGTGGGTGTAAAGACCAAAACATGCTGGACTTTATCGCACAGCCCCATGGAGGCAAAAATATGCTATGGTATTCTGTCATCAATCGAAGTTGAAGTCTGCATCCAAACCTGTTCATCATAAGATATTATAGCCCACCATTGTTTCATAGAAAGTTTAGAAGTATACATTTTAGGACTATCTCTATGGCCATAGCTTCACCAATTAAGCTTACTTTTTGTGTGTATATGAATAATCTCAGTTTCCTGGGGACTAAAGGTAATCTGTGTTATTTTTAGTTTATAATCATACAAATTATGAATCATATATCTACAATTCATAGTTTCTTTATATTTGAAGTCATGTAAACAATATTAAAACAAAATCATTAATCTTTATATTAGATATAATATAAAATAACAATTCGTGTCAATTGTTAATACAGAGTTTAATATAAATAAATAAAATAATAACAAATAATATTTCCAAGCACTTTCAACTCTTACGAGTCCTTATCAAGACAGTGTAAAAAAATCTATTTTTTCCTAGGTGATGAATTTAATATTTCATTGTATTGGCCAGGAACAACTAATCGGAAAGGTGGTTAATTTTGAATTCATAGCACAAGATAAATTTTGTATAAGATATGATTCTTTAATGTTGCATTTTTTTATCATGTGTTTCATGCATTAATATTGTAAAATACTTTAGACTACATATATGGCCTGTATTATTTTGATGAACATAAAAAGCTGAATAAACTGTATCATCTTCTCTTGCTCTATTATACGTATATTTATGTTGTTGAAGGCGATATTTAATATTTGTTTTGGTTTCTCCAACATATATTGCACTACAATTTATTTGTGGACATCTAATAGAGTATACAACACTGCTTTTATCCTCCTTATTTATTATTTCCTTAGAATTATATATTAACCTATTAAGGTTAGGTGGAGTTCTCCATGCTAATCGAAAATCTTGACTTAAAACTTTGATTATATTTTTATTAATATTGGGAATAAAAGCTAATGACACCCGTGGTTTATTATTCATATTTATATGGTCACTATTATGACATTGTTTATAATGCTTCAATACAATAGATAATAGCATTTGTTTATTATAACCCACTTGTATTAAATCTTGCATATAACATTTTATATTTCATTTGAACACAGTCGTTGATTACGTGTTAAAAAAAGCTCTGAAACCAGCTAATTTGTGTATTAAAAGAACATTAGATGTTGGATGAATGTAACCTCTAACATCTAATGTTCCTTTAGTGCACAAATTAGCTGGTTTTAGAGATTTTTTAACATGTAATCAACGACTGTGTTCAACTGAAATATTTATGAAAGATAATATAAAATGTTATATGCAAGATTTAATACAAGTGAGTTATAATGAACAAATGCTATTATCTATTGTATTGAAGCATTATAAACAATGTCATAATAGTGACCATATAAATATGAATAATAAACCACGGATGTCATTAGCTTTTATTCCCAATATTAATAAAAATATAATAAAAGTTTTTAGTCAAGATTTTCGATTAGCACGGAGAACTTCACCTAACCTTAATAGGTTGATAAATAATTCTAAGGAAATAATAAATAAGAAGGATAAAAGCAGTGTTGTATACTCTATTAGATTCCCACAAATAAATTGTAGTGCAATATATGTTGAAGAAACCAAAACAAATATTAAATATCACCTTCAACAACATAAATATACATATAATAGAGCAAGAGAAGATGATACAGTTTATTCAGATTTTTATGTTCATCAAAATAATACAGGCCATATATGTAGTCCAAAGGATTTTACAATATTAATGCATGAAACACATGATAAAAAATGCAAGATTAAAGAATCATATCTTATACAAAATTCATCTTGTGCTATGAATTCGAAATTAACCAGCTTTTCGATTAGTTGTTCCTGGCCAATACAATGAAATGTTAAATTCATCACCTAGGAAAAAATAGAATTTTTTACATTGCCTTGATAAGGACTCATAAGAGTTGAAAGCGCTTGGAAATATTATTTGTTATTATTTTATTTATTTATATTAAACTCTGTATTAACAATTGACACAAATTGTTATTTTATATTATATTTATATTATATACAGAAATATTATTTATTTCTTTATATTAGATAATAATTTCTAACAATGAAATATATATATTGAACTGTATTCGAATATGTAGATTCGAAACACCGGCCTCTTAGGCAGAGAAGAACAAACTCGGAGAGTATGTATGCCCAAACGATAGCTATAAAGTATATAACTAACGTTACATTTCCAGGACATAACTTCTTCTTGACTGTTGAGTTCAACACCAAGTTCAAAGCACTTTTTTTGTTTGTGTATAAACACGGGCACCAGCTATCTATTCAAGGATGAATAAATAACGCACTTTAAGCAATGGCCACTAACTCAACACCTAAATCCACAACTAGCTCAGTTGTTTGTAATCACTAATAGATTATACTTAATTAGTGATTAAAAGAATTAATAAAAGAATTTGTTAAAAAGAATTGATAAAAAGAATTGACCGACAAATATAGTTTAATTTTAAAGATAATTTATTAACTAACATTTATTTACTAAATTTAAACATTTTATAATTCTAATAAAACACACGCATATTTTAAATTAACATTTCTAAATAGTTTAAACATTCCTATAGATTTAATAACAAAACACTCTAATTTAACTAATAAATATTGATATAATGACCATGCACATATTAACTCATGCACACACATAGTAATGATAATAAAGGACTACGTAGCATTTGAAATTTAATCACACACATCAATAGTTCATTTATGTATGATATTGAGTTCATATAATTAGACTCTTGAAAGATTCGTACGAATTAATGCAATGCAATGGCTATTACAGTATAAACGAAAATAAGCAAATGTTTTACCTAGGATTTTGAACGTAGATTTAACACTTTGTTTTCTTCTTGTTTGTTGCTTCTTCCAGTATGAATGTTTCCAGTATGAATGCTTCCAGCCGGCTGGGACATTTCCTTGCTGAGTTTCCTGATTTTCACGATTATTACTATCAGAGACAAATAGATACTGACGGAGATTTTCTAAGATGTTAAGCTGACATTATTTCACGGGAAGATCTGCTGTTTTCTCGGACATCTGGGCTGGAGGTGAACGTGTGTTCCAAAATATTCTCAGCACTGAATTTTGTTTCTTAACTGACTCAATTAATTTCCGAACTGCACTCTCTCAATAACTTTGTGAACTGATTGTCTCAACTCAATTAATTTGTGGAATGAATTACTGTCCGATAAAATAGGTCTATTTATACCTGCGCCTTGTTGTCTTTCTGATATCTCCGGCAAAGATCTGTTGTCAAATTCTTTATCAATTAATCCTTTGATAAATGTGTTTTGGAAGATTGCTTAATTAGTAATAGCCATGCAGAGATGTTGTTTTATATTTTAATTAATAACCATTGCCGTGTTTTTTAATAATAATCTTCTTTAACTTTATAATAACATTTATTCTATTGTTGACAATCGCACATATATACGGTCATATATTAGTTTTAACATTATTTTTTCTTTAATTAAACTTGAATGAAAAGAGATTTGTATGTTTTAACTTTTTAAATTATATTTTTACGAATACTAAAAAAAAACTCTTTACTTCCTTTTACAACCCTTAGTTTCAGTTCTCAAACCAAGACTCCCCCTCCCCCCTTTTGACTAATTAATTGTAGCTTTTATTTCAAAAATTAACGATAGAAAACTATTTGATTCCTTTTTCGAAAACAAGCTGCAATAAACTCAACATTTAATTTTATGTTTTTCTTTTATGAAAGATTACTTTAATAATAATTTTAGATAAAAATTATATGTGCCTATATCAATATAGGTACAATATATATATATATATATGCTTGCATTTTATTAAACAATTGAGCAACATTATGTTTTTTATTTCTATAATTGTTTATTTACTCAAAATGTATTTATGCATTTTCAAATAGTTCAGTGCAATCCACTATGCTATTAACACATCACCATCAGTATAAATACTACCTGTCCTGAGTGAGCTAGGTAGTGGTCAGGTTTCCCAGTAGTGCACTACTATCAATCTTATTAATTCATCAGTATAATTCTTATGTAAACCATTGGGACCAGATAATACTGATGTCCATAAATATTCTGATCATTGAATATTGATTAGAGATTTGTAAAGATTAATGCCAAGTATATATACATCATTATGTTTATTTTGTTTTTGGAGATGGGTTTTAGAATAACTTACCTCCAGGTCCATGGCCACTATAAGTCCATCTCGATAGATTAAAAATAATAGGTTTTGTTCATGAATAAATTTCATTAATTTATAAATGATAGGCTTAATACAAATAACATATGATCAACCATGAGAGTTAACCAAATATAGTTGGATAAATTAGAAAAAGGGTCACACACATTACAATATGTCATCACACAGATGTGCATTATAATAATTTATTAACATATTTGAATTGCCATATATGAATAAAATAAATGAATAAAATTTTAAGTTTCCATGTTTTAATGATATAAATACCTTATACTGGGTTTACATGAAATACATATTGTAACAGGAATTAACATATATAAAAACTTTTAGAATTATTCTAAATCTAATTCTAATTAGACTGTATTTAAAACATATTAATTTTTAATATGACCTTTTAAGAGACCCCATTACTCAAGCAGAGAATTAAATATGATTAATATTTACATACCAATCATACCCTTGGTCAGACCAAAATTTAATAAAAATAATAAATCAATGGTCACCTTTCCAGACCGAGGTAACTCACAGCTGCATGAAACATGAAATACCTCATGGGAATTATTTATAAGGGTTTAAACCCAGGGCACCATCCAATACTTATACGGAACCCATGAAATGTCACTAACATGTTTCAAGCGCTTGACCCATGTCTAGTTTTTAAACATGAGATCGGCAACACATTTTCTTAGATAAATGGAGAGAGAGAGAGATGTAAACAATAATAATAAATTGCATAAATTTATTAAAAGACAGTAATATCAAACAAAAAGGAAATAATACAAATATAAAAACACATAAGAGATATTCAACATTTAAAAATATGCATGCTTATGAGTTATATTCAGGGCAAGATTTTAACTTTTAATACTAGTATTTAAATTTTTAAGTTTTAATAATGATGTCCTGGATAATAATTACTTAGGTATAAGTACAGCACAGTTTCTGGTTTATATCTGCAGTTTGAACACAGTTTCTGGTTTCCATGAGCAGTTTAAATACAGTCTCTGGTTTCCATAAGCAGTTTGAATACAGTCTCTGTTTTCCATAAGTGGTTTAAGCACAAACTTTTGGTTTTTTGTATGTGGGTGATCACCTTTTCTTCAGATCCAGTCAGATTCTTGGTAAGTGTATGTATAACATAAATGCAGCTTCTTGATTACTTGTCCTATGACAGGTCTGGTTCTCTTAATTTGGTGGAATGAGTTTAAACATTGGCAAAAGGTGAATTAGGGTAAACTATTACAGCATTTGGCTAATGGCACACAGGAGTTGAGCAGAGGAAAACAGCTGAACACAGCATTCAGATCTAGCCACTCATTTGTCTTTTAAACAATAATAACATTAACATACCAATCCAATAATAATAATCTAATAATCTTTGACAATAGAGAATGTCAGCTTTTTATACTATCCTGCCCCCACCTTTGCTTGAGTGTTAACCATGCTTTTAATATATTCGATCTTTTATTTAAAATTTACATTCCTTTATTTTCTTATTTTAATTAATCTGAAATTAGCTATATTGTTCAACTAATCAGTCTGGAAACTTAATCTCCAGAGCTGGATTAGTTTTGTATGACTTATTTTAATTAATCATAAGAATTTTTCTTTTAATTAAAAGTACTTTTTTTTTACAAAGATTATTTTTGACAGAATTATAAAAAATAAAAAAAAGTACATAAAAGAAAGATAAGTTATAATTAATAACTAATTTCTAACTTATATCTACAGTTTCTTTCTATTTTAACTTCTACTTTTTCAACTATTAATTCTTGATATTATTTTTCTATTTCAAAATCTTAAATTTTTATTATTTTTAAACAAATAATAAGTACATCATGTAACCCTATATATACACACACAACATGTGTATATATGAACCATTACTATATATATATATATATATATATATATATATATATATATATATATATATATATATATATATCTGCACAAATATGTCCAGTATAATAATTTATTAACATACTTGAATTCATCAGAATAATAAAATTATTAACATTTTTTATAATTAATTCCATGTTGAATATACATAAAATTCACATATATGTCTGTATATAAAAATAATAATATGAATCATTTATCAAATTCTCTTATAACAGTTTACTCTTTTTTTTCTAAAAAAAATAATAATATCAATTCCTTGACTGTTGATAAAAGTTAAATCCTTTAGCAGGTATATTTCTTTTTTCAAATCTAAAAAGATTTTTTTCTTTTCCTTTTCAAAATAAAATCATCTATGAATCAATCATTTCACTCAAGCAAAATTTTACTTGTTTTTTTTTTAAAATATATAGATTTTAAATGTCATTTTTACTAAATAAATTATTTAAAATATCATTCTCAATTATTAAAGTATATATTTCACAGTTAATCCACATTAAAATTATATAAATTTCATCTATTCTCTTTAATGATTAAAGTTTTTTTTAACAGGTTACTCTTAATTAATCAAAATGTCTTTAAATCTAAAATATAGATTTTAAATGCCACTTTTCTTTTTCAATAAATGATGTAAAATAATATCATTCTCTATATATCTATGACTTTTAAAATGTCATTTAAAATAAATTATTCAAAATAACTCACCAGCTGTGTTTAAATAAATATGATGTGGTACATTTATCTGGTTGCATATAGACACAGTAGCATATATATACCAATTGTTCATTAGGCTGATGAAGCCTGGGTAAGCTGGTTCCTTCTAACAATAGACTGCTTAGTGATCATCCTTGGGATAGGTATAATCTAGGCAACTGGTGATCTGCATTAATCTTTCTGTCTAGGATTGCATAGACTTTAGGCAAGCTATCTATTTGGTCCACATTTGTGCAGGCTAATGAACACAGAAAGTTGGGGCTGGATTTCATGTGAATCAAAACTCCTGCATTTGGTAGCTATTTGCATAGCTCTGGCAATGTGTGACTTTTTTTATGAATGGAAGCATACTTTCTTTTTTATAATGTTTTTATTTCACTTGCCACAACAATTTTTATATAACAGTGCCTAATATATATATTACACAATCTAGAAAAATCTGAAACTCTCTTATCTGTAAATCAGAGAATATATTATCAATATATTTTTATCTTCCAAATCCATTCTTAAAAGTTTTAACTGTAAATTAGATTTTAGCATTGTTTGGATTTCTTATAATCAATGAGAATGTGAGAGTGAGTTAGTCAAATTTATTCCCAATCCCACATATATAAAAACAATTCAACTATTGGTAAAAAAAATTGAAAGTCAAGTGATTCCACTCAAAAATAATGAATTTGAATTGTTGATTCTAATCAGATTGTGATTAGTTTAAATATACATTATCAATATATTTTTATCTTCCAAATCCTTTTAAGATTCTTAAATGTTTTAACTGTAAGTTAGATTTTAGCATTGTTGGAACTTCTTATAATCAACAAGAATGAGTTAGTCAAGCTCATTCTTAATCCCTACATTTATAAAAATAATTTGATTGTTTGCAAAAAAAATTGAACGTTAATTTTAATTAAAGCTTTTGAAAGTTTTAGTGAATTTTTCTACGGAAGCACTCATTCCATTCAGTACATGGATGCTTTGTCTTTGAACTCTGGAAATCAACTACTACAGAGACCAAATGCTACAACCCTCAACTACTCTAATCTTTTTATCAATTTCTTTTATTTTAGGGAGGAGTGAAAAAATTCATTAATTAAAAAAAAAAAATTATCTTTTCAAAAAATTACTTTAATTCTTTCAAAAGTGACTTGGAATTTTATCATTATAATCTACAAGCTTTACATACAACAAAAAAAGATTTCTAAAATAGATAATAGAAATTTTACAAAATGTTATATAAGTTTTCATTTTTTAAAAAAAGATTTCTAAAATAGATAGTGGATTTTTATACTTATCAGTAGATCTATTTTTAACATAAAGCATGCACAATCTATGGGACAATGTCCTACGCTTAGCTGATCATCCCAATCAAAGATACCTCATCATAGAATTTCATGATCCAAACCAAAAAAATAGATTTAAAACAAAGATCAAAACACTAGGTCAATTTGCTCTAATTGCTGTAGATGAAAACAAACAGAAATACATAACTGGCATGTTGAAAAATGCATACCTAGGCTACTCCATACAGGATTTTAAAAAATTAATGGAGCCATTTGGAAAGGTGATCTCATTGCAACCAGTTTACCTAAAAGACACTCCAGTTCCAATATATAGCAATAGCTATGAATTTAAAGTCAAGCTAAATAAATACATTGATCCAACCACTATACCTACTCAGATTACAGACCAAGAAGCAACACTTTGGCTATATATAAGGGAGTTGAAGCCACAATGTTTCTCTTGTTGCCAGCATGGACATCTAGCAATAAACTGCACAACAACACAATGCTTAATCGGGTGGGTAAACATACACCTAAATGCATTCATAATAAAACCAAGACAATAGTGATAAAACATCTAATCCACATATAATCTCTCCCACAAATGAAGATGTTTCACCAATTGAACTCTCCATTGAGCAGACTAATCAAGTCCTCAGCACAACCATTAGCATCAGCAGAAAAACTTCTCAGGCCGATAATAATGAAAATCTCACCTCATCAGCCAAACCATGTAAAGAGTTAGATCCAACTCATATAGCTAAGGTACCACACTCAATTTTTCACAATGACAATATCAGCCAATTTCCACCTATAATAAATAAGACCAGCATAGATGTTATGGATACACTGACACCATTACCAACAATTGAAAGCTGTGATGCAGACTACACTGCCAAAAGAAAACCTGGGCGAGCACGAAAAGATCAAGGTAATAAAAAAATAAAAACACTTGATACCGAAATTAACCAAACATGTTCCACTAATAACAGCATCATAACCCAGAATTCTGTAACCCCCACTTAACAGACACTCAACAAACACAGGAAGCTCTAACTGAGCCAAACATTTTCATCTTTCACTTACCAAAGTCTCAAATTCAAGCAACGAATCAAAAACAAACCCTGAAGATAAACATATATACACTAGTATACCAACAAATATTATACAATCTCTGAAAAAAAAGTAATTCAAACAAAGCATCTCTTAAATATTTTGATGCCCTAGATGCCAACCCTGAAAATTTTATTTTCGAGTTGTAGCTGAATTTTTTTTTTCTGCATACAATACTTTTTCTAAATCTTATAAACAAAGCAACAAATGAAATCACAATCCAGTCAATTTAAACATATATTTTAAATATTTTTTTTCTACATTTACTTTCAACATGAAAATAAAGATAAGAGCTTTCAATGTTCAAGGTCTAAACTCGATTAAAAAAAACTTCCAGCTAAGTAAATGGATTCAATTTACACAGCCACACATCCTGGAGCTGCTGGAAACGAAAATATATAGTGGTTCTCAGATTGACCCTACAACCTTTTTAAGGACCCAAGGTTTTTCCACTTGTTCACGAGATTCATCATCACCTTCAGGAGGCACTGGCCTGGTCATCACAAGAAGTTGCCATTTTTCATCCTTTAAAATTTTATATATCGACTCAAACCTACTTATAGTCATTTTTCATCACCATACTGTTGCACTCAACATAATTTTTGTTTACATACCTCCTGGACCAGCTGTTATCTCAAGATTACTGCTTACCATCAACTCACTACTATCATCAACTTCTTATCCAGTTATCTTAATGGGTGATTTTAACATGAGTTATCACACTTTGTTTCAAAGTGGCTACATCAACTTGCAATACCATTAATGAGTGCTGAAGGTTTCTTACCACCCAACTCCATCTCTTTCTACAACAGTCGTTACACCTCACTTATCGACCTGTGTTTTTATTCACCCATGCTTCATCACTTAATTAAGTTAACTCTTAATCCCTCACCTTTCTCTGATCATTCTAGCCAAATGCTTGAACTCAATCTAAGTACAATGCAAACATCAACAATTCAACTTCATAAAACAATAAGAATAATTCTTCCTGCACACACTTCTGAATTTTTGTACTCTGAAACATATATTATGTTATTTAAACTTAGCACTATGCAACTTGATCCTGTTCAATGGTACATTTCTTTTATCAACATTCTGTCATTTAATATAAATCATATTACCCAAACCACACCACCACCCTCAAGACTCCTGACTCTCACCGATAAGCTACATAAAAAAATCACCATGTGTAAATCTGCTCCAGATTCCTATGCACATATAAAAAGACTTACACAAATTTACAATGACACCTGCAATGCTTTAAAAGAGTACCTTGCCATAAAAAGAAAAAAAATCTGTCTAACAAAACAACACACCTGGACATGAGGGTATATTAGATGGGCTCTGGAATATCCTTCGACTGTCAGAGTTCCACAAGCATGGTGTTACCAAAGCCGGACACAATATGATAGAGCCAATATACAAATACTTCAAACAAAAGCTGCAGTCACATTGTGCCTACACACCACCTGAAGATCTATTTGGCCAATCAGAGTTAGATAAACCTTTCCATGCTACTGATTTCTTGCAGAAGCTAAATGCAATTCCAAACTCTTGTCATCCAGGGCCACATGGAATCCCCAAATTTGTATTTTCACATCTCAGTCAGTTTACCACCACATATCTATGTGATTTAGCAAATTATCTATCACAAAGGCTGTTTAACATAAAAGATCTATATCCAATCTCCTTAGTTCCATTCATCAAAAATCAAGCTTTGATATCCAATCTATCTAATCTGCGACCAATCTCCATGAGCCCCCTTGGTATTAAAATTCTGGAAAAGGTGCTAAAAGATAAAATTGAACCATATCTCCTCCCTCTATTATCACCAATGCAACATGCAAAAAAGGCTTCTCAACAGGCCAAGCTGCCCTCATTTTCAAAACCATTGTAAACTCAGTTAGAGAGAAAAAAAGTATGCTCCCATGGCTGTTCAAATTGACATTGAGGCTGCTTTTGACTCAGTCCCTATTGAAATTTTAATTCAAACACTTGCAGACACCAAAATACCATGCAATCTCTTATATCTACTAACCAATCTACTCCTTAGTCGTGAAATCCATATTACAATTAATGGTAAAACATCACCTTCTTTCTCTCCCCACCAATCCATACCTCAAGGATCTCCACTCAGTTCATTATTATTTATGTTCTACATTAACCCTCTCATAAACAAAATACAACAAAAATTACAAGGAATCCAAATTCCACACACTGGACAATATGTACCGTGTATTGCATACATGGATGATTTTACCATTTTTCTTATATCCAAAAAACAACTACCTACTCTGGAAAAAAATACTTAATGAATACACCATCAAATATAAACTCAAAATCAATATTAACAAAACATCAGCTTGGTCTCTTTACACTGGCAAGATAAATACACAAGTTTATCATGGGAAACCAACTAATTTCCTTGGTTTTCGTTTCTACCTAGGGCCCTCTGCAATGAGACAAAATATACAAAAAAAACTGAAAGATGATGCTGAACGTACAACCACTTTTCTCTCCAAAACCTACCTTTCACTATATGCAAAAGTATGCCTATTCAATCAGTTTGTAACTACAAAAATAATCTATTACTCACCAATCATAAATTTCACTAAATCTTTCACGTCATCCATTTACTCACTCTGCAGCAAGCTATTAGGGCGCAGAAAAGTAGTCTCCATCTCTGTAAAACAACTTAGTCTTCCAACAACTAGAACTGGATTAGGTCTTCACTCCATACAAATTTTTCACAAACAAAAAATTATTAATCTCCTAGCTGCACTGATAAGTTTTCCAGCCCTTGAATGCATTCTTCAAATAACACCCACAGACCGACCACCACCTTCACATGGATATTTGTCTTTGCTCGTAAACCAACTTCAAAGCATTTATGATCGGGTGTCTTTTTTGGGTGTTGGTAGATACACCTATTGGACTATTTATAATATGCTATACCCATACATAACAACATAGTCCTCACTCACCCATGCTAAATATGAACAATAGTCTTTTGATGCAGCGATATAAAAAGTGATCAATGGAACCCAAATTTTTTGACTTTCTTTTAAAGGTAAATATTTATGCTCTACCTACCTTCTACTTCCTTAAATACCACAGCTTTTACAACAAAATTGATGCTGTTTGTTTCCTGTGCCACAGGGAAGAAGAAACACAACAGCACCTATTTCACACCTGCATAGGCCTAACAAATACCCAAGAAATTATGATTAACACATATAGACAAAATAACATCACACTTGATAACCTATTAGAGATACTCAGTAAAGGCTCAATACCGGCAGCTCGTGCAGCAATTTTTTGTTTATATAGTTTCTGGTGCACCAGATGTACTTTCTGCCTTGGAGACAATACCTCAAAGCACCCAGCCACATTCTCAAAGAAGCTTGAACAAGTAAAGGCCAGAGATGGCAAAATTGCTCACCCAGATATATTTGCTGCTACATGGTCACTATTAAAAACTTGAAACAAAACATAACCTAAAAAAACAAATTATGACTTTTCTGTAACAAGAACAACTATTTTGTTGTTTGCTTGTTTAACATATCCCTTTCTTTAATTATTCTTTCTGTTTGCTCTAAAGCTATATAGTTTTAAACCATGTATTTTCAACAATATAACTTTGGTTAACAACAAATTCATGCAATCTAATTCGTACAATAAAGTATATTATTGAAACACAAAAATATTGCTTAGACCTTTTTAAATATTTATTTCATAGTAAAATTTTATTTTAAATTCAAAATTATTTACTCCTTTATGTTATTCCAGTGTACTTATAGAAAATATCTAAAAAAAAAAATTGACTGTGTTTATTTCTACATTTCCATATTTTTTTCAAATTTTTGTATTTCTACTTTTCCTTTCAACTTTATATATATATTTGTGCACCCACACTATGTTGTTGTTGCCATAAAACTCATATGGTTACAATATATATATATTGTACTGGTCGAAAAACGTCCACCACCTAAACTGCAAGTCGGATCCAAACTCAGCCGAACCAAACTGAATTCAAACCCAACTCACCAGCTCAGATCAATGGATGATCTAAATCGACTGCACAGTGCTATGCACCAAGGAACTAGCTCAATGGTTGGTGATGATTAGAGACCCCTGAACTGACATTAATATTGGATAATAAACTGACTAAAGATAATTTTAAATCGAGTCATATGTATATGTTCGGGTTGCCAACACAGACAGCGAGCATTAACATTAAAATAAATATTGAATAAAAAACTTAAGAAATCAAGTGTGTTAATAAAATATTTAATAATACTAGTAATAGTTTTGTTCAATTTTAAATGATGATTATATTGATTACTTCTAGCCCTTAAACAGAGTGTATAATTATAATAAGAATGGCAGTTCCTATTATATGCCAACGAGTATTATGCAATATTATGAAATTCTATCTGTCTATGCCCCCAACAAGAAAATAAAGGCAGATAAATGTATTCAGTGTTGATGGAAATTATGATTCTTATTTTATATAGAAGAATGTGAGATTTATTTTCACATTCGCAAATCCATTCATGAAGAGCGAGATACGTATTTAGGGCATAACTTTAACCTTTATTAGAAAACTTATTTAATTTGAGATAACTGAGAATTTGTTCGATTTTAATTGAAATCACTTCATCATGAATTACGAGCATAAGAGTGGGCTTTACTGGAACAGAGAGGTAATGGTGCTGATGAATTATGAGCTATAAATGAAAAGGAAAGATAATCGCTGGTCGGTGGTTTAAGTAGTATGGCAGCTTGCATTTGACAAGTCTTACTTCCCTTTAAGGAGATGTAGAACATGGGGGAAAACAGGCTGAGTAATAACTACGAACCTTTGGTGTTCTGAATATAATATAAGTGGGGGAGGAAGTGCTTTTTTCCTCTATAATTTAAAATATCAGTAATATCACCACCGACAAGGCTACAGAGCAGAAGATTGCCCTACGTCAGCAACGTTCGAAGATGATGACTTGATAATCACTGTTTGAATAATAAAACCCAATTTATTATAGAATGCTCTATGTGACAACTTGATCAAATTAATTAAAAGTCAAACGAGCTTTTAGCTAAAACTATTTTAAAGCATTTATGAAATTATACTACTTATGCCCCAAACATCATGCCCTCCCTGAATCATAATAGAAAGTAACAGAAATTTGAATTAGAATGGGCATAACTTTAACCTTTATTAGAAAACTTATTTAATTTGAGATAACTGAGAATTTGTCATGATTTTGGCAGCATGATAAGTCCGGCAAAGGTTTAACAGCTTCATTGAAGATTTTCAGGGGACTTCAGGAACAGTAGTCAGATTCATGAAGTTTAGCCCCTCACCATGATAAAAACACTATTTAAATTCATAATTTTAAAATTCACAGAGTTCAATGGTACTTCTCTAAACAAAGATGGCTTCTCCTTTTCTCCAAACTTTTCCAGGATATTTATACTGTCCTCTGATGCCTTCAGGCTGGCGCTTCTTTCATTATCAATGTTACAAAATTTACTAGTTGTTTTTAGATTCATTCCTTCAATAAGGCTTTCAAACTCATTAACTTGAATTCATTTTCTAATTAGAAAATGAATTTTTAAAATCAGAAAAATGATTTTAATTAGGAAATCCTTAAATTTTAAATACTTATCTTTTTTCTAATTAATAAAACTTTACCCATTGTTTTGGAAAGGAAAAATCTGAAAGCTTATCGAAAGAATGTAGCTTTTACTCACTAAAATTCGAACAGATTATTTAAAAGTAAAATCAAACATTCCCGATGCAATGAAACTTTTGAACAATTATGTATATTTAAATATTTATAAATATATACGCACAGTCCACGCAGTTATAATATATATAAATTCATGAATAATTTTATCATGAATTTATTAATAGCATTGATTAATTTAATCTTTAAACTAATTAATTTTAATACACATTTATAAAATAGTTTGTCTTTAAGAAAACTAGCGTGGATTGACCGTATAAAGCCCCATTGCATTGGAAATTTAAGGTTAGTACTAGGGTTTGAAGTGGGCTTATGGCTAGATGTCATGAAGCTAGGATCGAACTCAGATCCGACTGCTTCAATATATATATATTGTAATGGAATATATGTAATCTAAATGATCTCAAACAAAAATACACATATAAAGAAAGAAGAATGCCCAAAACGTTGAACGACAAGTATAATAGATTGGAATATACATATAAAAAAAGATCTTAACAATCTAAATGAATCCAATTGTTGAAAAAGCCAAATATAATAGATTGTATAATTTAAATGAAGAAAGATAAAATTATCCCAATTATATTTCAATAAATTGTTCATATGCCCTTCCAACTAGCTATACATGAAATAAATCCAAAATCATACAGAGCAATAATAAGACCTATCCTTATAATTTAATCTCAGGGTTAATTTGACTAACTAACAAAATATATATACCAGAAACAAAGGGAATTTTATGGAATCCAATATACACATTACATAAATAAACTTATGCATATCTAAACATATTAATGAAAATTGGCTTGATAAATGACCTAAAAACTCAATAATAATTGAAATCTGAGATTATTCTCCATTAGATTGTGAATTTAATAAACTTCATAATGACTCTGGCACTAAAAAAAGACTCTGGCACTAAAAAAAAAAAGAATAAAATATTAATACTCTTCCAAATAAAATACAAAGGCATTACTTATAAAACAAATAGTACATTCTTTATTTCTATATCATGGTTTGATTTTTAAGTAGTATCAGTGTTTTAAATAGTTTTTAAATACAAACCAAAAAAAAAAAATACATATATACTTGCAATAAGTATATATTTTAAATAGACAAGGACATATTTGTGTTCAACAAGTATACATTAATATAAACACAAATCAATATTTATATTTTCCAAATATTCCAATTTAAAAAATAAAATAAAATAAAATAAATAAAAGTATATTATATACAGCAAATATATGTGTGATGTCTTACGATCCATGATGATTTTTCTATCATGACATCATTTAAGGAATGACTGCGGAACTAGACTATTATTGTCTGCGGTATGAATGGTAACCGTAACTAGTAAACAAATACTTTTGGATAGCGCTAATTCGTTCTTAAAATCATAACAAGTTTTTAGCTGGTTTGTTATTCTACAGACTAAACACTACACCAGTTTTGGCGACGAGGATGGGATACGCGAGATACAAAAAAAATATATATTATATTTTAATTCAACAGTGTTCTTTATAATATTATTCTGAATCGTACGTAGGACGCCGAATATTTTTTTTTGTTACCCAAACTTTGTTTTCTATTGGATTTATAATGGCAACTATTGGGTCTTTAGCACCTTTCGACGTTGACTCACCGCAAATGTGGGATACATACGCGTCACAGGTAAATTTCTTTTGTGAAGCTAATAATATTATTGCTGACGAAAAGAAACGTGCAACACTCCTCGCTGTCTGCGGACTACGAACATTAAGTATTCTTCGATCTCTTATATCACCTGCGTTGCCTCATGACAGGTCATATCAAGAAATAGTAAATATATTAAAACAGTATTTTAATCCACAACCTTCCGTTATTTACCAACGTTTTCAATTTCACCGTCGTTGGCAACGAGAAGAAGAAAATGTGAGTGCATTTTTAGCCGACCTTCGACGTTTGGCAGAGAGCTGCGATTTTGGTCTTTCATTAACAGAGCGTCTTCGAGATCAATTTGTCTGTGGACTTCGTGATGAAACTATACAGCGCAAATTATTGACAGAAGAATCTTTAACATTAGAGATAGCTATACAGCGTAGCTTAGCTGCTGAATCTGCATTGGTACAGGTGCGTGAAATCCGTGCCACAAACACTCCCATGTCGACTGTTGATCTTATTCAGCGAAACAGATCAACCTTACCTCGCAAAAATGTTTCTAGGTTTTCACTGTCTTCACAAACATCCCCTACACACAAAAGGAACATTGGTGCATCTCAATCGGGATTTCCACTTTGCTATGGTTGTGGCAGTCAACACAATCGAGTGGAATGCCCTTTCAAGAAAACCAAATGCCATTTCTGCCAGAAAATAGGTCATCTACAGCGTGTATGCCGAGCAAAACAACGCACTATTCCTGGATCTGCAAACCAATGCATGGCAGTAATGGAGACAGATGATGATGTAAGTCATATCCATGAAATACGCCATGATGCTTCAACACCTAAATCCTCCGCACATGTGTACATTAATGGCAAGGAATGTAAAATGGAAATTGACTCAGGATCAGAATATTCTATTTTATCTTCTGACACACTATCTGAATTGTGCAACGGAAAAATACCTGAACTACATCCAGTAACAATTACATTACGAGATTTCCAGCACCACTCAATATCATTCAAGGGATATTGTGTTGTACATGTTCAATATGGTGTATATTCATGCCATCTACGCTTATTAATAACAGAGAGTCCCTGTACAAACCTGTTAGGACGTGAATGGTTCACACCTCTAGGTATTTCATTAACTGGAGTCCATCTAATTACCGAACCATCTATTCAAGATATCATTAATGAATTTCCACAAGTTTTCAGCTCATCTATAGGAACTTACAAGGGTCCAGCTGTATCATTGCCAGTTGATCCTAAATTTCCCCCAATCAGGCTACGAGCCCGGCCACTACCACTTGCTATGAAACCTAAGGTGGATGTTGCTTTAGATACTCTGCTCCGTGATGGGATCATTGAACCAGTGGAAAACCCTGTATGGACAACACCAGTAGTACCGATTCTTAAACCAACAGGAGAGGTGAGATTATGCGGTGACTACAAAGTGACAGTCAACAGAGCTCTTCAGAATCACCCATATCCTATACCTGCGGTACATCATCTTCTGACATCTCTTCCTCCTAGTTCTATCTTTGCAAAAATTGATTTAGCTAAGGCCTACCTACAACTTCCAGTTGATGATATGTCTGCAAACATACAGACAATCATCACTCATCGAGGAGCCTTCCGCGTAAAACGTCTACAGTTCGGAATCTGTGTTGCACCCGGAATGTTTCAATGCATTATAGACAATTTACTTGGAAACATTTCTGGAGTTTTTCCATATTTCGATGACATATTAATTTGTGCATCTTCAACAATTGATCTATGTTCAAAATTACGTACTGTGTTTAAAAGGTTAGCAGACAGTGGATTGCGGGCCAATAAAGAAAAATGTGTATTTGGAGTAGATTCTGTGGAATTTCTGGGTTATACAATTGACTGTAAAGGCCTGCATCCATCTCCAAGTAAAACAACTGCAATTCAAAATGCTTGCTCTCCTAGGAACAAAATAGAACTGAAAGCATTTTTAGGTCTTATAAATTTTTATAACAATTTCCTTCCAGATCGTGCAACAGTAGCTGAACCTTTACATCGTTTATTACAGACAAATGCTACATGGACTTGGACACCACAACATGAAAAAGCCTTTCTTAAACTTAAAGAGGCATTGATGTCCAATAATGTTCTAGTTCCATTTGACCCTCACCAAAGCATTCTACTTACATGTGATGCTTCGCCTTATGGAGTAGGTGCAGTACTAAGTATGCAATATCCTGATGGATCATCCGCTCCAGTTGCTTTTGCTTCACGGACATTGTCTAAGGCTGAACGAAACTATGCACAAATTGATAAAGAAGCTTTGGCAATAATATTTGGCGTGAAACGTTTTCATCATTTCCTATTCGGAATTAAATTTAACATTTGTACTGATCATCGTCCGCTGCTTGGCATTTTTACCTCGGATAAACCAACACCAATAATTTTATCACCACGAATGCAAAGATGGACACACATCCTCAATGCATATTCTTTCAAACTGGAATATAAACCAGGAAAAAAAGTTGCAAATGCAGACGCGTTGAGCAGATTTCCACTTCCATCAACCGAATGCGACAATCCAAACATGAATGGTGTCTTTTTCTTGGAGGAATTGGAAGATCCTCCTGTAACTGCTGAACAAGTCGCACATGCAACACGAAAAGACTTTTTGTTATCAAGAGTAAAGAACTATATTTTCACTGCCTGGCCAAGCAGAACCACAGACACTAAACTTCAACCTTTTCTTATAAGACGCAATGAGTTATCAACACACAAAAACTGTTTGCTTTGGGGGTCACGCGTAATTATTCCTTATTCTCTACAGAGAATTGTTCTTAACGAACTTCATTTGGGTCATTCTGGCATCGTGAGAACCAAAGCATTAGCAAGGTCATACGTATGGTGGCCATCAATGGATAGGGATATTGAGAATCTTGTGGGCAAATGCAAAAATTGTCAAGTCATAAGACATGCTTGCCCCCGTGCTCCAATTCACCCTTGGGAACCACCATCCACACCATGGTCACGACTGCACGTAGATTTTTCAGGCCCAATCGATGGGCAAATGCTTTTTGTTATTGTTGATGCCTATTCAAAATGGGTGGAAGTGCGCAGAATGCCTAAAACAACCTCAGCTGCAACAGTCACAGTACTACGAGAACTATTTTCTACCCATGGAATACCAGAGTGTGTAGTTTCGGACAATGGACCCCAGTTTGTATCTACAGAGTTTTCTACTTTTCTTGCTAGTAATGGAATTCGCCATGCACGAATCGCACCTTACCACCCATCAAGTAATGGTCTTGCGGAGAGGGCTGTCCAGTCTGTGAAGGAGAGCCTAAAGCGTATTACTCATGGAAATTGGGAGCAACGTATTGCCCGATACCTTTTGGCTCAGCACATAACTCCATCTACAACTACAGGTTTGAGTCCAGCCGAAATGCTTTTTCATCGACGCCTTCGTACATGCCTAGACTTCCTTCATCCGGATAGAGCCCCAAAGTCAGCACCATACAAACATCATCGGTTACGTGAATTCCAACCAGATGACACAGTATTTACACGAGCAGCAGGAAGGGGTTCTCCATGGATTCCTGCCATGGTAGAACAGCGTACAGGCCCTCTGTCATATGAAGTACGAACTGATCTGGGTTTACAACATAAGCACATTGATCAGTTGCGCTCAAGAACAGTGGACACTCTTCCAACTGTCTCATCTCCTGCTGAGGAAACACCACTTGCCCATAATTCTCTACCCAGTGTGACATTGGAAAACACAAATAACCCGAGCTCAACACATTTCCATCCTACATCTCCAATTCAAACTCCAAAGGCTTACAGAGAACACTCTCAACGTCAACGCCGTCCACCAGTGCATTTCAAGGATTATGTTACATACTAAGGGGGAAGGAGTGTGATGTCTTACGATCCATGATGATTTTTCTATCATGACATCATTTAAGGAATGACTGCGGAACTAGACTATTATTGTCTGCGGTATGAATGGTAACCGTAACTAGTAAACAAATACTTTTGGATAGCGCTAATTCGTTCTTAAAATCATAACAAGTTTTTAGCTGGTTTGTTATTCTACAGACTAAAACACTACAATATGAATTGTTGTTTATGTTTGCATAAGAATTACTATATGAAGTGAAAATGAAAATAGATAAATAAATAAGTGAATAATTGACTGGTAAAATATTGTAAATTAATAAAATAGATAATGGATATGCTCTCAAGGCTAGGCTAATCGATTAAGTATCATTAAATCAAAAGAAATCATCAAAATTTACTCCACTACATTATAAAAGGTTTATATATTATATCCACTTTTGGACTATACTTATTTCTACAAACATTGAATATTTTTTTTATTATTTACAATGAGGCTCACTCAGGCCTATAAATAATGTAACATATTTTTGACTACTTAGTCAATTAGTGCTAACTTATAACTTAATATGAATATGGAACTTATTTTACCTCATTTTGTTATTTGTTATCTTATATACGTACACACACACAAAAAATATAATGATGATCTCTAATTGATAAATAACCCTCAATAAACTAAGTCAGTCTATGATCCATCCCTAAGAACATATCCAATTATCTAATAAATAAATAAATAATATTAAAGGGAAAAAAAAAATTAAGTTATATAAAATTTGCAAGTATAAATTTCACTTATTAAAAAAAAAAAAAATAACCCATATGCAATCCAAACTTAGAGCTTTACTTACAAATTTCTAATACTTAAGTGTTAATTTTGACATTTATTAAACATTTTTTTTTTTAAAAAAAAAACCAAGACACTTAAATCGAATAGAATTATACTTATAAAAATGTTTCATTTTTCTAATTAAAAATAAAAGTAAAAAAAATGAATAACGATCTCAAAAA
This sequence comes from Epiperipatus broadwayi, assembly GCA_028023455.1. Lineage (NCBI taxonomy): Eukaryota > Metazoa > Onychophora > Udeonychophora > Euonychophora > Peripatidae > Epiperipatus > Epiperipatus broadwayi. The sequence goes on along the minus strand of JAQFVV010012394.1, from coordinate 14,552,971 downwards.
TATATATAAACATATCATTTACATTAATAAAGTTATTTACTACCTTTTCAAAGTTCAACTTGTTCCGTTGTTTTATTCCTTTATATTTCTTTAATATTCGAATGCATTCTAGCCAAGGTTAAATTTTGAAGAAAATATCATTTTAGAGAAAATTATCAGTTTCCAAATGCATATATATATATTCCATTTTTCTAAAGATTTCTCTCCTTGAAAATAAATAAATAAATAATTGACATGTTGAATCCAATATATTAACCAATTTTAGTTGCATCCAGATTGTTATTGAATTTACTGTTATAGATTTTTTTTATATAGCTATCTTACATTTCAACACGATGGAATTTATATGTTGAGCCATTGCTTAATTTCCTTTTAATTGCTAGGATAAAGTCAAGAAGATCACAGCTCTTGAACTGTGATAATATTATTATTCACTCTTCCATTATTAAGGTGTTTACATCCAATAGATTATTCAATTATTCTCAAGAATGGCGATCCCAAAGAAACAAAGTACAACTAATTTTATCCTTCAGTTTTTTTAATAACTATCTTAATAATGGCTTCTTTTTCTGTTGTTGTTGTTGTTGTTTTCCACATGCCACAGAATGTGCAGTTTTGAAAACCATTGTTGCATGTTTTTTTTAAAAACAATTAACATTCAAAAAATAAAAATATCAATCATATAAAAAATATTAAAGCAAAAATCTATTTGATAGCTTTAAAAATATATGTATATACATAAATAATAACATTGTATTTTTTTAATAATCACTACCAATAAAATAATCTTTTTTATAATCAACAATTTATATGTCTCTATTTATTTATAATAATTAAAACATGTCACTATTACTATTAAAAATCTCACCATTAAGAATAATAATAATAATAATAATAATAATAATAATAATAATAATAATAATAATAATAATAATAATAATAATAATAATAATAATAATAATAATAATAATAATAATAATAATAATAATAATAATAACAACAATTAAATATTCACAGTGATGTACCATCAACAAATAAATAAAATAATAAATCCAAACAACAATAACTATAACTAATAACCATAAAAAATAATAATACTCCATATATAAACATCAAATCAAAGAGATTTTTTTTATAACAAATGATTTTTTAAAATAAAGGTAGATTTATCGATTTTTTACAATATATATATATATATGGTATAGACTGAGAAGGGGTAAACATAGGGAGGATATGGAGAAAGGGGAAATCCATTATCATCTCTATTTTATAAATCACAATCATCAATAATTATCATGAGAGACTAAATCATCAAATATAAAAGGAATGAGCATGAGAGACTAAATCATTAAATATAAAAGGAATGAGCATGAGATCAGTATAAACAAAACATAATTTACATCACCAGCATTCCAGAGAATAATAATAATCATTAAATCAAAAAACTCATCTGAAGTCAAAAAATCAATAGCCAGCTTTGTGACTGGATTTGAAAGGGATCCACTATTTATAGACTAATTATCTAGCCACTACCAAACTTGTCAGAAATTTAGCACACTTATCTGGGTGTGCATATTTAAGTGCTAATCCATATAAAAATCAAATAATGAATTGATACTAAAACATGCTGATTATCATCAATATAGTATTATTAATGTACTGGCAAACTATAAATTTAATTTCTAATAAAATAAAATAAAATGTAAAATGTAGTGCATGGACTTTAAAGGTGATAAATTTTGCACTATTCAGGATTATCATCTGGATTTCCAAATGCCAACATAAATTATGTTCTAATCTAGCTCAAGAAATAATAACTCTATGAACTGTTACTGTGAACAAAAAATAAATAAATATAACAGCTTAACCTAAATAATTTTAAATAATTCATAGGTTTACTCTACTATAATTAAATAGCTTTACTGGGATAATTAAAAAATCCCTAAAACACTAACCTGTATTGAAATCAAGTCACATTATCAATTCATAAAATAGATAGCTGGAGAAATAATGGCATTACATTAAAATATTTTTAAACAATTATTTAATAAACTAATTTATTAACAATAAACAAATATTAAAAATTACATAATAATATGAACATTTAAATTTATTCATTTTATAAAAAAAAATATAATTTCATAAAAATTATATTTAATGAGTTGATTTCTATTCATTAAATTAATTAACTTTTGATTTCATTGATTTATGTCTTTAAATAACAAAAGTTGGAAAAACATTTTAAAAATCAGAGATAATAATCTTTAAATTAGCTTAATTAATCCTTTATTTAATTTTGTAGGAAAAATCAAGTAAAAAAATGTAATTTAATAAAAATTAAATTACTTTAAAAAAAAATAAAACTTTTTTATAATTTTGATGATAAAAATCAAATGGATTAAAAAATGTTTTAATAACATTATTCAAAATTATCAATTATTACTTCTATAAAATTATTACTTTCATAAAAAATATTTTTTAACTATAAATGAAAATACTATGTGCACATAAAAATATCTTTAACCATAGTTTTATTCTTCTTTGGAGACTTTCTTGCTAGTTATAACATCCAGTTTTTCCAGTTAAGTTTTCTTCTTGAAGACTTCTACACAATATACATATCTCTTTTTAGTATGCAGTATTTTAGATTAACAAACAGCAAAATATTATCCATTTTACTTCCAATAAAAATTCCTAGTAAGGTTAATATCAAAGGCACTCATGTTCTTGGCTAGAAACAAGATTGCAGATTACTTCAGGGATAACTTTTTCTTTACATTTTTCTAGAAAGTCAGATTACATGGAAAAAGATAATGTTGGCTTTTAGCTAAGTTTGGAACATTGTTTAGATTGTAGAAAACATGTATAAGTAAAACATCATATTGTGTTAATAGTTTGTTTAAAACTTCAACAGCTTAAATAAAATGTCTACTTCTTCCTTTTTTACAGCTATGTCAGGAATTCTTTTTTCCTAGCATCTTCAGCAACTGGTTTAAGACTGAATGCTTTTCACAAGACACTTAGGTCTAATGATTTACCCACACCCCTTTAATTTTAAAACAATCATGTCTCTGATAAATCACAATCTTCAACATGACAAAATTTAGTAATAACCAACTAGGTCAATTTTTACAAACACAATTGTTCAGCTATTTTTATTCTTCAATAATAACATTGGAAACAAGTCATGAACTTAAATTAGAATCATAAAATTTTTAACATTCCTTTTCAATTAAAATTTTTTTGCAAAAAGGAAAATAAATTAATCAGTTAATTACACTGATCTGATACCATTGCTTGTTGTATTGAAGAGAGATAAAGAGATAAAAAAAATAAAACAACTCTGATTACTTAAAGGAAACTTTAACAAAAATGTTAAAATCTTATTATTATTTTTCAAAACATTCCTAAATACCCAACTTTATCTCTGTTAAAAGGTTAAAACTAAAAGTTATTAAATAATTTACTAAAGAGAAACTTATTTTGTTTAGTACATTTAAAACCAAAATTACATGAATATTGATAAATAAACAAAATTATTGAAGAGAGAACAAAAGAAATTATTTATCTGATTTTATAGTTCTCTCTCTCTCTTTCTTTTATCAACATTTATAATTTATATTACATATTAAAATATTCATATTATGTTTTTTAAAAAATGTTTGACAATTATTCAAAGAAAATTGTCTAGAATCTTCATGTTATTAATTGATATATAAAATATTTAAATTTAATAAAGACCCATTATTATTATTAATGTTTAATAGAGCAATGTAGCCAAATCACTACAATATATTATTAAATACAGATATTTATAACTTTACTTCTCAATATGATTTTTCTGCAGACAAATGATTGAAGACATCAGAAAAAGATTAAGGATTATCAAGATGCATTTCTGCTAATCTAGCTTTATCAGTTTGTCTCAGTTATCAAATTCTCCCTATAAATTCTTTATTATCATTCATTATTCATCCATGTCCTGTACATGTAGGGTTCAGATTGACCTTAGGTCAACATGGGTGTGACAAGAATCTCGACCTCAGGATGGCCTTTGAGCATTCCATCATCAGATTTTCAATTGGATGGACAGTTGAAGATTTGAGGGTGGAGTAGATTGAAGCCTGTCCATTAAAGTATGAGGATTGTCTATCTTAATATATATCTGAGCACTTATAGTATATATGTGTAGAGATGATAATCTGGACCAACTGATGATTGCTGGTTTAGCATGAAATATGTATATTGGTAATTATTTATCTTTTCAGCGTATAGGTGTTTAAGTGTATCAGGGTTATTAGATAGAATGGAGAGTGGTGGGTCATGTGAAAGTCTGTGCTCATATACCCTATAAATTACATATAATATAATGTATAAAACATACAATTCTTGTGTAACTGAATGATGATTTACTATTTTTTGAATAAATTAATAGCAGCAGCACAATTCCTTGAAAATGAATATGGTATAATGGTCGGGATTTGTAGAGTCTTACCTATCTGCCATACAGGGCACCACTAGGCTATTCGAACCTAGAAAATTTACAATATAGACAGATACTTCTTGTTAAGATCTAATTTTATATTATTATTGACCATTAACCCATGCCACTAGCTCAAGGAGAAGCAGAGATTTATAATCAAATTCTTAAAAATATATTTTTAATAAAGAAAAAGATTTAAAAAAAAAAAAAACCACTTCCAGTAATTGTCACAAAACATTTATTTATGCACATATAACTTTGAGAAATAAATTTAGATTTTATTATTGATTTTAAATTTAAATTATTATTTTAGTAGGTTCGCACATATGGACAGTTTATATAATATTTTTATTGTAGAAGGTTGAGTATAGATAGGCTACATAGACTACGCTATTAAATTTTTTTAAAAAAAAAACATTCAACCTCAGGCTAAAAGTTTGTAGCCAAACTAACACTTGCTTCCTCATATACAAACACAACCAATGCAATATGAAGATATTAGCATAAAACCACACTGACAAGAATGTGCATTTGCATCATGATATTATTTAAAGGAAAAGATTCTCATCCAGTACAGGAATGTGCATCTGTCTGGTGAAGGAATCACATATATAAAGTATTTAAGAGAAGTGCTATGTATGGAGGAAGAGCAGAACTTTTGTTGACTTATAGTCCCTATTCATGGAGCTAAAGGAAATCACTGTTGCAGGAAATATGTCTGTGTCTATTGCATTACAATGACTACACCTTTGGGGTCATGCATTCATTTGGGCATGGTTACCCTGTATGCTAACCTGCTTCACATTACATTGATATAAACACCCATATATCCCTCCACCAGCATCCACTCAACTACAAAACAAATAGTTTGAAATTAAACCCCCTTAAAACCATCAAACTTAAATGAATCTATGCAGCTATCTACACCCAACTTTAAATTTAATAATTTAGTTAACAGATAAAAATAAATAAAAGAAAAATTGAAATAATTAGCAAACATATACCTAAAAAAAATTAATAAGGGATTTAGAATTCTTTAAGTCAGATAAGAGTTCATGCTTGAGGTTATTAATTGAAAGTTTGTTTAAGAGATCAATCTATAAGTTCATATTAAAAAAGTTTATACTTCACAGAGTAAGTTTTTACAAATCCTCAGGCACATTTATGGAAGTCCATTCTAAGTCTTGCATTTTGTGTAGACCAGGGGTCGCCAACTTTTTTGATCATAGACTCCTATATAATTTTTCGAAATCTCCATCGACCCCCAAAAAAGTAATTTTCAGTTAATTAAAATAAAACTATCTATTAGGTACTGTGTTTGTACATTTATTCTATGATTTTAAACATTTATTAAAGTAATTTTACATTGTGTAACAATAGTTTTATGAAAAATATGTGTGATTTGCATATTAAGAATTGTTTTTCCTTCAACCCTCTGGCTCAGATTGACCCCTACTTTGATTAAATAGACCCCTGGGGGTCTATATAGACCACTTTGGCGACCTCTGGTGTAGATTATTCTCTGGAGATGAAACCACTGCTTGCCAATACTTGAGTCAGGAATTATCATAGGGAGGCCTCAGCTGATTCAGGAAATTAAATCTATTGCAAGACTCCTACATCATGGAGTCTGCAATACAGCTACAGTTCATAAAACATCAATAGTCAGCAGTCCATACAACAATCAATTGTTTTCTTTTTATAGCATTAGACCTTCTTATCAGCATTTTTATGGATCCATAGAGCATGACGTCGCTGATCCTAAGGTTCGGATGTTTTCCATTCTGGCCTGTGCTGTGGCTTGGTGCTTGCATTGGTCAATCTTTAATTTTTTATATCTCTTATCTGACTTACAATTATTTAAGTGCCCCAAGGGCTAGTTTGCTTTGCATTTAATTATCTAATTAACATTTTTCTTTTCATTGCTTTTAAACAAAAAATATTAATCTTTATCTTAAGATCTTTACTTTTTTTACATTGACTTACTTTTAAATACTTTTTTTTTTAAAAAAAAAAAAGTTTTCTCTCTGTGCGATATATATAAGTTAAACATAACTCTTTTAATTTTATTTTAGTTTTTAATAAATCAATTTTATTTACGATCTTGTTTTAATTTTAATTTTTAAAATAATGTAAGGGTATATGTATGCCATTACAATGGATATTCCAATTCCAATAAAAAAAGCTACTCTACAAATCAATTTTGGGATGAAATGCTGCTACACTTATATGTTTTTCTGAGATTTTGTGATTGCTGTTTTATTTTTTAATTTCTTCTGCAGAAAACTTTTTCTGAATTTTTAAATCCATGTCTAATTGTAGCTGCTTCATACATTCATTTCTCTGCCATATCTTTCCAATAAAAAAGATCAACATTGAACTTTATAACATTTTTGAGATAATTCTTGCACCTCCCCCACAAAAATCCTGTTCAAATTCTTTATAATCATCTATTCAATGTCTTATACACTCATTTATTTTTACATATCCAATCCAATGAAGATGTGATTTTACAATAAAAGACTCTATATTATCAAATCCAGAAAGTTGAAGAACATATTAATAGCATCCTTAAATGAAACCTTTTTGATGCCTTTACATTCTGTCAATAGAGTATCAAAACTGCATTTCTGTACAATGAAGTGATAATAGCTCTATATGCAGTGAAATATCCTACCTTTTAACTTATTAACACTGAAAAAAACTCTCCATACATTAGTGCCATTCAGTGCCAACCAAAGTAATCAATAGATGCCAGAAGGTTTGTGCATAAAATCCCCATCTAGTGCCCCCAGACTAGTTTCTGGCTTGTGGCCTTCGTCAGTGAGGAGCTTTGGATCTGAGAGCACTGCATCTAGATCTTAGGAGCTAATGCAACCCTCCAGCAGCTCTACTCAACTACAAAACTATGAGAATAAAATTGAAAACACAATTAATATTTTCAATATAAGCTCAATAGCTTATATAGTCATACCCATTGATTACTCTGGTTGGCACTGAGTAGCACTACTGTATGGAGAGTTTTGCCTGTTTTAATAATAGTTATGTGATAGCATAAAAATAGTGATCATGTGATGTTTAGTGGTTTAACACCAATCATGCTTAATAGGAAAGTGGTGGCTATGGTTGTTAAAGAGCCAAAGACACCAAAATGTATGGGTATTGAACTGAGTTCAGACCCATGTGACTATATAAGCTATTGAGCTTAGATTGAAAATATTATTGTGTTTTCAATTTTATTCTCATAAATTTTGTAGTTAAGTAGAGTTGCTGGAGGATTGCATTAGATCCTAAGATCTAGGTGCAGTGCTCTCAGATCTAAAGCTCCTTACTGATGAAGGCCACAAGCCAGAAACTAGTCTGGGAATATTGGATGAGTGGGCACTAGATGGGGATTTTATGCACAAACCTTCTGGCATCCATTGATTACTCTAGTCGGCACTGAGTGGCACTACTGTATGGAGAGTTTTCCCTGTTTTAATAACAGTTATGTGCTAGCATAAGAATAGTGATCATGTGATGTTTTAACTTATTATAAGCATCAGCAGCATATGGAGTGTATGTTGTACTTCATATCCAAGTCTACCTTTCTAATTATAAAACTACCAAGATAATTAAATTGATTTATATTCTCAAGTTGATAACCATTCAAGCTGAAAGTTTCTCTGAATTTATCTTTCAGTAACTTCCATTACTGGCTGGTAAAGAATTTGGATTTATTAGAAAATTAATTATTAAGCCAAAATCTGTTCTTATAGAATTCAAAATAGTGAGTATATTTTGAAGATTATTTCTTGAACTGGCAAAAGTAGTATAGTCATCAGCATCTCTTGATGCTTTCATTAAGTCACCTATAAAGAATTCCAAAGATCACAGTCATAAAAATAGAAAACAATGTTGGAACAATCACATACCAGTGTTTAACACTATTTTTTACTTCAAAATCCCCAGATTTTCTACTTGTAGCTATAAAACCTCCTCTCATTCCATTATAAGGTATAAATAAAAATAAATTTTAAAGACAGTAAACTAATTTCAAGCAATGTTATAGATTTGATTGATTAATTGAATCAAATACTTTGATACTTCATTAAAAATAATACATAAATTATTCTTTCATTTGCCTAGTAACAAAATCCATGCTCTAAAAACACATTAAGCCTGTGGTAATTATTCATCTATGACTGGACTCAACACATGGAGAAAATCCTTGCAATTATCTATGCTATGCAAAAATTACATCACATGATCAATCACATGACAATACGTATAGAGAGTTTTGCCTGTTTTTTCTATGTAAAAATTAATATTTCATGATAATTACTGCAATCATCTTATTCAACTTATTTTTAAAAATTGGAACCATAGAAGCATCCTTAAGATCAAGCAGCATAACTTGAGTCCTAAATATATTCTTAAAAAATTCCAGTATCTTTGAAGTTAACATATCTCTACCATATTTAAATTTTCTCTAGATATTTTATCAGAACTTGCAGATTTCCTATTTTTAAGATTATAAAGAATTGTTTTAACTTCACTAAACTGGACATCTTTGTGCAAATCTAAGTGAGTAGATAAAATGAATATATCATTAAAAGTCATCTTGGTATTATTATTCAAAATTTGATCAAAATACTTCTTCCACCTGATCAAACTGCCAATGTCATCATTTAAGAAAAGGTCATTGCTGTTTTTAATAGGATTGTGGTAATGTTTCTCAGATGCATATGTTATTTTCATCGCATCAAAAAAACAAATCTAGAATGATCACAATCAGTCAATTGTATTTATATATTGGACTATTTCCATCATTGAAAATAGTCCAATATATAAATACAACTAATATACCATCATCACAAATCTTCAGGAAAACAGTCAGTGAATGTCTATATCTTCTTTGCAGTTTTAATCCACCAATCATTTTTAAGTCTTCTTATCAGTCATTGAACTTCTGCTTTCAGATCTTTATATTTATTACAAAGTTCCACATTTAATTACTATTCTGCCAAAGAAAAAGTGCCACATTTTCTTTTAATCAAATCATCAATAATAAAATTATTATGAGGAAAAAATCCATTCTGTCATCATTAAGATTGTACAAGAATTGTAGATTAAGATATATTAAAATATTATTGATGAAGGCCACAGCCAGAAACTAGTCTGGAGATATTGGATGAGTAGGAATTAGATAGGGATTTTATGCACAAGCCTTCTGGCATCCATTGATTACTCTGGTTGGCACAGGGTGGCACTACTGCATGGAGAGTTTTGCCTTGTTTATATAATAAATGATAAAAAAAAATTTTTGAAAAAATTTATTGATTTAGAATAAGTGATAAAGCCAGTTCAGTAGAAATACATTTCGGCAATAATGAGCCTTTTTCTGTTAATCTGAGTGATTTATCTAAAAATTAATAATATTGAGCAATAAATTTATGATTATACTTAACCATGAGTATGCATTGAAAATTTACTAGGTTGTTAAAATAAATATCAAAGAGTAAACTTCATCATAGTGTTTTTATATTAAATATATACAAAATATGTATGAAAGTAATAACACATCTCAAAGCTACATTTAATCAACATTCTTATGTCAATAAATCCAAAGAATAGAACAAACCACATATTCTTTAACTTTTGATGATTCTAAGTATTCATTCATTGATGTATGAATAAAATTTGTATATCAGTCTGATTTAAATGTGGGATAACATATTCTGAAATTACAATTGCATATTTAGAAAATAAAAAAAAAGTCTCATTTTTAACAATATCATAATGTTAATGAGAAGTCAGTTTGTGCATGCAAATATTAAAAATGCATAACTTAACATACATGAAATTTAAATGAAAGCAACAATAGTTTCTGGAGGTATCATTACTGTCTAAATTTCACACACATATATATATTGTACCACTCTATCATAGCTAACATGCATAAATAACTTTTTAAAATGAATACAAAAAGGTTATTATGTGTTTTAAAAATTTATAAAAGTTTATTTATTTACTTACTTATTAAAACAAATAATTTGTAAGAAATGAAATGTTTATCTCTTTGTTTACTTTTAAGATAATAATTCAAAATTAAAATTAATTATTTTCAAAATATTAAGTACCAATTTAAAAAAACCTAATAGATAGGACTAGACAAAGAAAAAAAAGTTATGTCTGCTAAAAAAATTTGTTTATATCAGGGTTTTTTTGCTGTAAAAATGAATAATATTCTTATATATTAGTATTTATTTACTATGATGGGATAAATCAATTAAAGGGCTAACTTCATCTTTCTGAAAATGTAGCTCTCTTCATGGAACACTGATTTTATCCTAATAATAAATAATGTCTAATTATATCTGCTAATGTTGAATCTTATTTATAGACAGTGTAACAAAACTTAATAATTAGATAAATAAATAAAATTAAAAGTCAATTATGGATTTTAAAAGAAATCAGTGAGAAAGAGGAATATGTACACATATTAGACATATCTGATTTGCTTTATTATAAAGCACAACTACTAAATAAAGAATTTAAAAGTCAACAATGGATTTCAAGAAAAATTCATCAAGGAAAAGGAGTGTATGCACCTATTACATATATTTGATTTCCATTATTATAAAGTATTACTACCAAAAAAGAACGTATTGTTTCTGGAAAAATCTTCAAGTTGAATTATTTATACATTTAACCATGAAACTATAATGATACATTAGTTATAGCCAGAGATCTTTGTTAAATTGACATTAATGTCTAAAATATGTTGAGCTTAATAGAAAAACAAAATAAAAGAAATTTGAAAAAGACTTTTAAATGACTTTTATTCAATAAATAGAATTTATATTAGAAAGTACTCATTTTCTTTTTAAGTGATATTCTGATATTTTCCCTCTCTTAGTTGTATATTTAAATTTAAATAAGATATAAAAGAATAAAAATGTTAATTTTAAAATATTATAGGAATTATAATTTTCTGGTTACTTAAACACTAAAAATTGATCAAATTTGGGATATATATATATTGTAAATATGTTTGATTGCTCTCTCAAGTCAATTTTAGATGTAAAAGTTCTGTCGTGTAAATTCCATATTTAATTTTATTGATTATGAAAATATAAAAGATATTATTTTGTTTATAATCTATTATTGTTGTATTAAATGAATTTATTATTATAGTTAAACATAATTGTTCATTAAGTTTCTCATTTGACATATAAGTACAATATTTATTAACCATGTAATATGGTTACTTAGATACCATATAGTTATAACAAATTCTCCATTGGACTTACAACTAATTTATTAAAAATACATTTAATTCTATTCGAAAAAAAGATAAGCTTCTTGCACCCAAAGAAATCTACCTATCCACATGGTTCTTAGTACAAGAAATTCAGGAAGTTATTAGTAAAAATGTAAATTTATACTAGTTTTTTTTTGTTGTCTAGAGAAATTCATTTGTAACACTTTATATAAAATAAAGTCTATATTCTTTAAAAAATTAAAAAAAAAAAAAATTTAATACATTAAAAAAAAAAAAGTATAATATTTAATATTTATATTAGAATAATATAAATGTGTAATGGATAATGATCAGGAAATGTGTCTAGATATGAAGACTCATACTTGGTACAAACTTCAGTTTGGTCATTATCCATGGCTATTAACAAATAGGATAAAATTTTGGTTATAGTCATTCCATTTTGTACATGGTAACCATTGGTCATTGATGAAGAGATAATCATTTCACTTAGATTAAAATTGTTCATAATACTAACCAAGTCGTTATAATACTTGTGGGTGATTTTGTTACAGTACATATTTATTTTATGTATTTCTATTAAGTTAAATATATCTTCTAATTTTTTTAATATTTACAGATTTTTGTGCAATCAGTAAAGAATGGAATATTCTTGTAAATAATTATTCTAAAAAAAACTTTATTTAAAAATACAGTAGGATATCTTATGAGCAATAAAATCAAATGCAAATAAAGCATTTCACATAAAAACTAATATTGCCTATCAAATGACAATGAAATAAGAACAGAAGTCGATGTCAATTTTTCAATGATGTAAAATTAAGTGATTTTTTTATATATATAGTTTAGGTTTTAATAATAAAATAAAAATATTTATTAAGTGTGAATTTTTATTAGAAATTCGTATGGCAACTTCCATAAATATTGTATATATATAAAAAAAATTGAAACTCTTATACTTTTAAATTGTTTCCAATTTTTCATGCCAATTATTTTTAGTATTCTTGTTGGTCGAGTCTAGACGAAGACTAGGGGGAAATGTTTTTCTTTAGTTGCAGATTAGAGCGTACACGAGTTTGCTAAAAGTGCAAAGGGGGTAGGGGTGGGGGTGGGACGGTTATAAAGCGTAGGTAGCTATCTTGAATAACAGGATTTTATGTAGAAGTTGCGCATGATCCCTTTCATATAGTAATTTTAGCTTTTAGAAAGAAAATAATTTTATTTAATCGTTGCATAGACATTTTCTTAATGAAATTTAAATAATTAAACAAAATTGTTTTAATTACTTTTTTTTAGGAAAGTATAAATATTTCTATTACATAGGAAGAGAGCCTCAAGAGCTTCGACGAAAATACGGTAGACGTCATTTTAGTCGAAAAGCAACAATATGGTGGATGAATCTACACGCAAAACTTTAAGTAATATTCCTTTATTAAAAACAAAAGCAGGACCAAGAGACAAGGAATTGTGGGTACAAAGATTAAAAGAAGAATATCAATCTCTCATTAAGGTAACCAAAAAATCAAGTGCTTTTTAATAGTGAAATAATTAAATGTTCTATAACTTCTAAAAAAATCGCAATACTGAATTGTGATATTTACAAATAACAAAAGTTATATCTTTATGCACTGCTACGTAGTTAAAGGTGAAGCTAAAATGAGAATTATAATATTAAGATGGCTTAGCACTTTCGAGGAATTTCTATATCTTCATAAATCATAGCCATAAAGATATATTGCTGTTTGAATAAGGGCAGTTTACGTATCTTATTATTACATGAGATTACAAAAGTTAAGAAAATTCTGATATTACACAAAAACAAGCAATACTTTTAATATAATTTGGAAAAAAAAACAACAATCTATTCATACATATATCGGAAAAAGTGTGGGATTGAATATTTTAAACGTACAGAATGTTTTAGAAATAATTTTATCTTCGGGATTTAACTAGTAGTAAATTATGACTATCTATGCATAAGTATTACATACTTATCATTCCAAAACGATGTTTTAAATTTTGATTCTGCGTGATGTAACTATATGGTTTAAGTAAATGAAATCCGTTTTTCGTCACTTCTACCAATGAAGCTATTTGCCTGAAAGTTTGTGGTGATGGTTTAGGAGATGTGATAACATGTTGGCCTATTTCCATCATCTGTCATTAAATGTCGAATGTATAGAAATTTTAAATTTTGTTTAAACTTTTCAAATACAAATAACTTGTTAGTAATAATACACATAAATAGACAACACAGGTTGTGGGTCATTACCAACAAGTTGTTTGTATTTGAAAAGTTTAAAATTTTCTGTACATTCGACATTTAATGAAAGATGTTGGAAATTGTCCAACATATTATCACAACGAAACTCTATTTTTAAATAAATAACTGATTAATAATAATATGTAGAGTTCAAAAAAATGATTTTTGTATTATTATTGCAATATTCTTAATGTCCCCTGCCCCAGCTATTATCTTTCGAGCATTATCTAGGGTTTAATCATAAAATGATTGTGCTTTTGCATTTTATATTATTTTTAATATCTATCTTATTTCTATGTTTCAAGGCGGTCTACAGTTATGTTATGGGAAATTAAAAAGTGGTATTTTACAATAATAGTTGATATCATTAGAAAATATTACTACCAACTAATCACAAATTGTTGGAATAGTGTTAAGAGGAATTGATGATCACTCAACCAATAAATTAAAATCGCAGTTATTTTCAAGCTAACCATAAAATATATTTATAAAATTTATAATTATTAATTTTTTTTTATTTAATTAATTATTGTAGTATGTTCAGAACAACAAAGATGCTGATAATGATTGGTTCCGATTAGAATCCAACAAAGATGGAACTAGATGGTTTGGCAAATGTTGGCACATTCAAGAACTTCTAAAATATGAATTTGAAATAGAATTTGATGTAAGTAAATTGCCTTTTTATTAAATAAAAAAATACTCTTTCAATAATTTTAAGAAAATTGTATATATACACACACAAATATCTATACAGCAGCTCATACATTGTACATATTAAATTTGAAGTGAAGATGGAATAAATAACTACTCATTAATAACCCCTCCTATCCCAGTATTCATTGAGGAATTTTTTAGTTAATAACATTATTTTTATTATAATTTTATAATATTAAAAATAGACAAGTTTTACTTACTTTTTTTTAATTTGTGAACTTTTTTAAATTTCGATTAACTATTTAAAAGAATTTTTTGAGGAATTTTAGTTCTTGTTTTTTGGTGACTTGTAACTTCTTTTATCAAAATAGTCCCCCCCCCCCCAAGGACTTTTTTAAAAATATTAAATGATCATTGATTCACTACAGGATGAAGATTTTTCTGATTCATAGCCTTTTTTCTCCACATCACATCAGCAACTTCTTTATCTATTGATCTTACATGTGGTTTTTAAATGCATATCATTATTTTTCAATAATTATCAATTCATTTCAGGATATGATCTCTTCAAGTGTAATCAAATTTTCTCAATTCATAGCCTCTCTTCTCTATATCAGACAAACACTTTTTTATTTCATCCATCCATCTTACATGTGGTCTCTTTTCTATGTCTTTTTACACTTTCTGGAATCCAATTTACAACTTCAACTATCATTTCTTCTAACCATGTTTCCAGCCCAGCTCCATTTTAGCTCCTTAATTTTTTCAATGTATCAATGATACTTGTTTGTTTTCTCATTTATACATATATTTATGCAGTCATATAATTGAATTTTTTTACATAAATTATTGATATGTAATTATTAAACCAAATGTACTAACACCAAAACTGATGATAATATATAAGCAAATTACTCTTAGCAAAGTTTAAATCCCATTAAACATTAAATTCACTCATAATAAAGTCATAATAATTTTGATATTACATCAATATAACTATCCAAACAGCTTCTATGGTATGATCATTTCATTACTTATAGTATCACTTTTTAACTGATTGCAAAAACTCTGGTAGCCTCCTAATGTAATATACAAAACCCATTTACTTATAAAAGCATACTATAAGAATATTAGATGACATGTTTTTAAATATTGAATACTTCAACTTCATAGGGAATTTTAGCCTAAAACAATTACAAACTATCACCATAAATATTAATTAATAATTATTATATGATGAATCAAATATAATAATGCTAAACTAATAACAATATATACTATTCAGATTTATTCAATATTAAATCATCTGTGCTCTTTATTACTGTTTTACAATGCTTTTATTAAAGTTTGGATATGTGAGTAGAAGTTCTGAAGAAGCAGTCGTAACTATGATAGTGGGTTGTAATAAAAGCATTGGGAAAAAGTCCGTCCGCACGCATGAAACTTCTCTACTCAAGTCAGTCTCTTTTTGCATTTGGCTGGCATAGATTAATTGTCCAATTTCTTCTCTTCTGATTGGTTCCTATTTCTGATCCCCCCCCCCGCCCCGATAAGATAATTAATTTATTTATTCATGATACATCCTTGATTATGGAATTTTACATCCAATTAGTTGTATTGACTTATTTTTAGATTCTTGAGTGGTTATTAATAACCGAATCGAGAACTCACAATCATTTAGTTATTTTAGGTCTATATTTATTGAAGGAATTTTATTACTTATCTCTAGAGATTTAACTAATTACTATTTCACTCTACTTAGAAATTAATCTTTTCTGATCTCATTTTAGTATTTATGATTTTTTAAGTTTTACTAATCTTTGAAATAGTATTAATGATTATATCTATTTATATATATATATATATACTTATATACCTATATGACATACACTCCCCCCAAAGTTCAGGGATTTATCTTTTCTCTGGACTTAATATGAAGTCGCAAAGGTACTTTGGAATCTTTCTTTTCCTTTTAATTCGTTGAGGTAGATTTATCTCAACTTCACTTGTTATTTTTTTCTCTGCTATGCTTAATTGGTTTTTGCAAATGTGGGTAAAATCCATTCCCGTTTTAATATCAACATTTAGTATCTTATCGTTGGTATCAGTTTTCTTGAACAAATGGGGTATTTCATCCACAATTTTTAGCTTTATGCAGATGATTGACATGTTTGTGTAATATCTTTCTCTTGTTAGTATGCAAAGTCAACACATGCTTTTTTAGATGGTGTATAACTACAGCCTTTGAGCAGAATTTATTTAGATTGTTTTTCACCTACACTCGATCATCAGCTGCAAACTTATAAGTATTCTCAGTCTGTTCATTAAGTTCCTCTGTAATTACAATGTTTGTTAATTTAATACGCAGCTTTTGATCTAAATATACCTCAGTAGGTGATTTAACTGATTTGGTCACCATAGTTGAATGCAGATAAAGCAGTGCAGTAAAAACTGCTTCCTGTATTGTTGTTTACCTTGTTTTGTTAATGGATGACTTGAGGTTTTGATTTGAATAGTTTTGTCAGCCAATCTGTCACATTAAGGGTGGTAAGAGGACATGAGTGTTTTATTTCCTATTCGTGCATAGTTTCCTCGAACTTCTCTGATGCAAAGCCAGTTCCATTATCGGAAACTAAATTTTCAGGAAGACAATGGTATGAAAAATTTCACATAATTTATCAAGGGTCTCATCAGAACTAGTATTTTTAACTAATTTATATTTAGCCCACCCTGAATATGCATCAACCACTACAAAGAATAAATAAATATCCATCAATTGGCTACAGTGATTGATGTGAATGCACTGCCATGGCCTCTGCTTTTGGCCTTGTTTCAAAGTTTGACGGCGCTTTCACTCATGATTGACTATTACCACATTTTTTAATATAACTTTCAATATCGTCATTAATGTTTGGGTGACCAAACATAACTACGGTTGCTGTGACAATGTCTGGATGACCTTTATGCAATAACTTCAATATTTGATTTCTATCTCTTTCTGGGATTAACACTCGATTATCTATTAGAATGCAGCATATGCAAATATAATTTCTCAAGAGCATTCAGTAACACTGTATGAAGAAAAGTTGGACAATGATTTGGCCAATCAGTACAAATTTGGTTTATAATCCATTGATAGCTGCAGATGTCATCTGTCCATGCAACTACGGTTTTGCTATTAAAGGTGGGTTTGGCTCTTTAGCACATCAATATAATTAATTTCCAGTTCCTTTTGATAGGGTTCATTCTGTTCATTCTTTTTTTTCTGCATATTTATGCATTCTGAATTGGAAGTGTATAATATATAAATGTTTGAAATGTTTTAGCTAATTTATTACAAACAAAAACAAAAAGAATAACGAATTTTACATTATAATATATAAATTTGTATATACAGAAAAAAAAGCAGGTATAATTTTGTTTATAAAGTATTCTAAAAGCTGTAGTAATAAAATAATACTTCAAACTTAAAAATAATATTTTTTAATAAGCTAAAGTGTATAAAATGTATTCCTATTTTTTTTTTGCTCCATATTTTCATTACTATAGAAATATATTGAAATTTTATGAAATTATAATAAAAACAAATGTAACGAATTATGATAAAATAAATTATAAAAATAAAATGTATATTTATTTATACAATATTAGTTAGTCCTTGAAATATTTTTTTTAATAAGATTGTTATATTAAACATGTTTATTAAATGTTCTTACTACTTTCTTGACTATTTTATATATAAGAAATTTAATATCAGGCTTTCTGACCTTTGGATCATAATTAGAGCTGCCCCTAGGGTAGCAGAAAACTCGTATTTCACGTCTAAGCATACTGGTTATCACATGCATATGTTTTAAAAAAATAAAATGGTTGCTAATTTCTATTAAGAAAAAAAAATGGATGTCTTCATTGCTTGGGTGTTGTAAAAATTTCGAACTCTGGAAATGCCAAAACTGAAATCAGTCTGATATTTTACTGCTGCACAAAACAGCACAGGGCAATTCATTTATTTAAAAGGAAACATAAATCAAAGCTATTGTAATATTAATTATTTCCAGTATATATTTTTTGTTTTATTTCTCAGCATTGTTAAATCCAATTACCAAAATCAAATTTTCTCATTCTGGTGATTTTAGTATTTCCTCTTACTCAAAATTATTTAATAATATTGTTGATAGATTTCTGTTTATAGAGGCTTAATGCATATGTAGAGACTTAGTAGTTAGTCAATATTCTAAGCAACTGTATATAAAAAGTAATTTTCAGTTTTATTCATGCTTACACATAAATGTGAATTAGCCTTTAAATAATATACCATAAGACCTTTTTAAAAGCACCTCATAGAGAAATAATGAAGTAGATGGCTGTATTTACCAAGCTTGCCAAATACTGAGAGTCGTTTTTCCGTTCTTGTTTTGTCCTTTAGCTAAGACTAACTAGATTCCCATTTACTGACCAATATCAAATAGTTAGCTGGTTTGGTTAATTGATGGTTACTTTACATGGAAGAAAAATCTTAAGTTTATTTAGTCCAGAATTGAACCCAGTTCATAGGCATGGAAAATGGCTATGATACCATTGTGTCATGAGACTCTCCCATTGATGCCTATATGATTTAATGTAGTGGTAGATTCAAGAGTTAAAGTTCCACGGCTCACAGCTTAGTTATCACTTCTAGTGCTTGAATGTCAGATGATCTCCCAAGCAACAGATATTTTATTATTAATAATTGATGCCTATAATTAATTGTTAATATTTTTTTTATTACTATTATTAATTTTCTTTTAATTATAGGCAAGTATTCATGGTTAAAATACAGGTACATTTTATAAATGCAACAGTTGAATAAAATTATTTAATTGCATCCTAATTTTGCAAACAGAATACAAATCAAAAGAAAGCTGATTCTCTAAATTGATTCTTTGTGATTGTTGTTGGACTTGAGTTCTTTCATGGAAAATATTACTTTTAGTAAGATTTAGTGTTAATTCTATATATTTTTTAAAATAAGGTATTTATATTGTGTCAAATCCACAATTGTAATTTGTATTATGTATATAATTGCTTGTATTTTTATTTTTAACATTAAAAATTTCAAATTTTAAACAATTTTTCTAAAGTTTTATAAATATAAAACATATCTGACTTTCTGGTGTTAGGATATAAGTCTATCCCACAATTTGTACTAATTTCAGATCCCGGTAACATATCCTACAACAGCTCCAGAGATCGCCATTCCTTTCTTAGATGGAAAAACAGCAAAAATGTATAGGTGAGGGTTTTTTTAAACTTAAATACATACTTATTAAAACTTATTTTGCAAAGTAATGCATAAGTAAAAGTTAGCATAAAATTCAAATTCCCCTTTGACGACAAAATAGTTTAAATTATTTGTACAATGTAATGACAAGAATACCCGGACATTTACTGTATATATGAAACATGAATTTTAGAAATTTTAAGAATTAGTAGTATGATGATAATTTTAATGTGGGTTAATGTTATGCTGTTATAAACATTGAGTATTTGTGAATTCATATCATTTGGACAAGAAATACTTAGTTTCTTTATATAATTTTATAATCTGAAATTGGTTTTTTAAATGGTGTTAAATGATTTAATAAGAATTATTAATGGCACAGCTTTTAGAAAAAGTTAATTTCTATTTTATTTCATTGATGATTTTTCTGAATGAAAAATATCAGTTACGTTTGCTACATTTTGAAAAAATAGATTTACATTGCATTATTTAAGTTTTTATAAACCCTGGTTAATTTAGGGTGATGGTAGAATTATAGATATAAGAGCTAAAGGTCACTGGATCAAAGCTTCACTCTATCACTTTTGATATATTAACATCACAATTTTCTGAGTGATGAACTACACCTGGGTCTCTTTTTACGCGGACTTATTTAACACGATTTTGAAGTTACGTGATTTGTGTTTCACCGGAAGTCAAACTCCGATAATGCACTATTACTTTAAATAATAAATTTCAAGCGCTTACGTTATATTGAAAGTAATAGTACATTCTTGGAATTCGACTTTCATCTTAGTAATTTCAATATTTTCAGTACTTTATAATAGTAAGATTTTATGCAATAATGAAATTAAAATCATGATTTTCACATTTTATGTATACACACATTAAATTTTACAAGATTATAATGTAAATTTGTTCAAACATTGTGCGTATTAATTTTGCGTTTTAAATCACATTCTGTTTTTGCTTTTTAAAAACGAACGTAATCAATTATTAATCATTTAGTGTCCGCAAGTTTATTTTTAAAAGGTGAGTAATAACAGTGGCACAATTAAAATTGAAAATTAAAGACAAAAATAAGAATTTAATTTTTAGTTGTTAGATTAATTACTAATTACGTTGTCACCAGAAAACCATTAACACAACATGATATAAAGGCTGTAGACAAAGATTATGTTATGGAAATGGAATGGAGCAGAATATGGGAAAAATTAGACTGGGGAATGTAAAATTAAGTAGCTAACAAGTTTTTCTTGGTATAATTGCTGAGAGATTCTTGACTTCGTTTAAGGAGTAGCTACAGTACATCACATCAGAAGAATCTGTTTTTTTATCAGTTTGCAAATGAACCTGTTTAATGGCAAATAGCGATAATAATTAAAATGTGTATAAAAAAATGTAAATTACTGTAAATTATGCATAAAAATATATTGTTTTGAATAAAATTAAATATTATAGTTAAAAAAAGTTTGTCTTGTATCAATTTTTTTCAAATTTGAACTTTTTTATTAGTCATATTTTATTTCCTTATTTTTTTTTTTGCGCGAATTTTAAAGTAATTTTACGTTGGTGCTTTGCTTTTACGCGAATTTTGAAAAATCACAGACCGCATCCCCCCCCCTTTTCAATATAAGTTACATCTATTTTTGCGTGATTTTGCGCGTGTTTTCTGAGGAACCTATCTATTGCGTAAAACGAGACCCAGGTGTATTCCATTATTATTTTAATTTCTATTAAATTATAAAATATCATTGATCTAATTTTATTTGTACTAAATGAATGTAATTGTATATTTTATCAGATAGAATATTCATTCCATTTTGTGATACAAAAATAACGGGGATTCAGAAATATTATAGTCTGGTAAATTTGTCATTCTAGATTCGTTATATTGTGTGCAAAAAATTATTTAATCAAATATACAATGTGGCCCACTGAAAAGGTGATTGATTTTTTTCTTAAAGCTGCCTGCTGCAGTCCCATCTTTAAAATCATAATACGTGTTTCATAGCGATATAATAAATTTAAAAAATATAAAAAATTTAAAGTGCTAGCATGTTTGGATTACAAATTATGGAATGAAATGGGAGTAGTGTGTTTCATATTTTAGCCCATGATAGAACAATGTGTTAACATTAAATTTTTGTTTAAATTGTGAAAAACTGCTATTGGAATGGTTGAAATGATTCATATTTTATGTCTAACAGTGAAACGATAATCGCAAGAATGTTTCAAGGGATGTGCAAGGTTTCATGATGAGCAAGCACATTGACGAAAGTATGAAACACACAGTCTAATGTTTTATTATAATTCGTGATCCAGACATGTTAGCACCTTAAAATTTTTATGATGAATAATCAAGCTACTACTACATAATACATATATTAATTCAGAGCTATTGCTGTCAGCATTTTGGAAAGAGAATCAATTTTTCATTGGGACATAATGTATATGTACATAATCTTGATAGATGAATTCAACATTCCATCTCTCCAAAACTTTTATATACTAAATCATTTAATCCTTGTTTTTTATTGTCCAATCATTTTTCCAGCTTTAGATCATTTTTTCCCCATATCCCATTTTTAAAAAAAATTTTTGGTTACTTTCACTGTTCTGTCCTCATATTCCTCAATATCATTTTGAAGATTAAAACAAATATTTATAAAATCTCTATCTCTTTTATTCTTCATACAATTTATCCTAATCCTTTTTAAAATAACAATAAGCTCTTTTTAATCTTATCCTACATCACATGTCTAATATCATTTTTATTCTTATGTAACTCCAAACTCTACTTCTTTTTTGCTAAAATTTGTCTATTTTTTTTCCCCATATTTTTTCTCTACACATGTATACCGTTTCATATATAAATACTGGGAAATAAATTGCCTATTTATTAACTTTGCCTATTATAAAACTTTTCTTAGCCAACATGTTTATTGTTTTCTTCACACATTAATTTTACTAATTTTTAATTTCTTTTCATTAAAAAAAAGCTTGCCCTATTTTATATTGATTAGTCTTATTTGTTGTCCACAATTCATTTCTTAATGTTATAGCTATCTACCTTTTTTTTGTATTCTATCTAAAAATTTTGGAGTGATTTAATCAATACATTATTTCAACATCATGGGAAATGATGATCATGTGATATTTATTGGCTTAATATATTAATATATCATTTCCTAATCTCAATGACTTCTTTTCAAATAAATCTATATACTTCATTTTATGTGACAAACATGCCATATTTTTAATCAATCTCATTCTATTTTTTGCTTTTTGATTCAATTCTAATTCCCAGTTATCTGTGTAATTTTTCTTCTATTTAACCAAGTTCCTAAATTCATACATTCTTTTATTTTTTTAAGACAACTGTCTTTCATTTTGAATCCTTTAGTTTTACTTTTCTTTTTAATATTGAGATTTTAGATTTTTCTTCATTGAATTTAATTTTGATAATTTTTTTCTGCCTCTTCACACTTTTCTAATAACGATGTCAAATTTTCCACAGCATTTATAAAAAAAAAAAAGAAGAAGCCATATCTGCATAAACAGAATCCCCAAATTATATATTCTTCTGGTTCCAAATGTGGGAATTCATCCTGTCTCTAATCTATTTATCTCAACCTCCCCAATTCTTTTAAAAATAAAATAAGTGATACCAGTAATAATTGAGATTATTGTTTCAGTCCAATTTTACATTTGGCTTCCACTGATATACTTATAAAAATTGTTCTTGTAAAAACATAATCATTTTTAATAACCTTAAATTTATTTTAATATTTTCAACAGTTCGCATTTATTTCTCTCCGTTCCTTTTACATCTAAAAATGCAATACATAATGTTTATTTTTGTTATACGATATTCCATTCAATGAAGATAATAAATAAAATCAGTTTCTATCTTTCTGTCTGAATGAATTCCTTTCTGAATCTCCATTGAAATTTGATAACAACAGCTTAAAGTCTTTTTTTATATAATTTCTCACATTTTTTTATTCATCTTAATTATATTATTAATAAATTTTATTAAAACTTTTTCTTAAATCAGTTGCATATCTTTTCATACCTATGCAATCTAATCCTTGTGTTTTTTTCATTTTATGCATTGCTTTATTTAATTCTATATCAATCACTCTATCCATCTTATCATTAATTACATTCTCTTATGAATTATGTTTATTTGCCATCTCATTATTTGTCTGCCATTGAGTTAATATCAATTGTTGGCATTATATGAATTTGGATTTCATGATCTTTTTTGACATATTCATTATTGTGATTACAGAGTCTGTCTATGTTATTTGTTGGTTGCCTATTTTTCATCTGCAAACTTATTTTAAAATATAATCAAAATAAGATGAAAGTTCAGATCTAATCTGATTGAATATCCATTTGTTCATTTTCCTGCAGCCACAGCATTGGTTTGTCAAAACGACAGTTCAGAAGCATTAATATTTCTGTATTTTTCAATGTCTAACTTTACATCCATAGAGAATTACAGAAAGTACTGTAGCTTGGATAATTCAAATCTTCTTTTTTAAAGCTGTGTCCGGTCATCCTTTAATATTGAATGATATAAGAAAATATATCAATAGCTTCTTTGTCTTTATTATCAATTTTAAAGTTAACTGCTGTCATTTTTATCATAAACTGTGTCTTCTTTAAGTTTTAGCTATAATCCTACCTTTTCACTTTATTCTTTAATTTTCTTAGAAAATGTTTTTATGTCTTTTTCCAATTTTAATGGTAAGTTGTGTGTCATCAACTTATGAAAGTCTAATTCCTTTGCTGTCGTAAAAACAGTTCTGTTTCAACTGCAGTTTGTAATTCCATATAAGTTTCTCTGTGAACTGTGAAACAGTTCAGGAATATTATATATTAAGGAGTTTGTAGTAAAGTATATTTTGATTTTCTATATTCTCTGATCTTTTTAATTGTTTAGTATAATTTTGTTCTACTACGATTCTTGAAACCAGTATATATATCTATTTATTCTTTTTATTGTAAATCCAATCTGTTTTGAAAACTTTCGACATAATATAGCCACCATCTTTAACTTTTTTATATTACCAAACTAATAACTTGAAAGTCAAAACACCCCAAAGTTTTGAACCCAAACCAAATTGCTTGTAAAGTTGTATATATATATATTTGAAACCTCAGTTTTATTAATTGTTTCATTCTTTGGCTAGAATGGTATCTATTAATTAAATATCACATCTTTCTCCACTCACATTTAATATTTGCATTTAGAGATCATAATTCATTCTATTTACTCTTCTCATAGCGATTTATTGTAAACTCATGTAATTAATAGACCTTAGATAAAAATACTAACCTCTATATTAACAGTTCAAACTTGGGATCATTTTTTTTAGTTGTGGCTTATTAGCTTGTATAGTATAAAAGATTTAAAATGTGATTAGATTGTAAATTCATTCCTGAAGACAATTAATAATCGGAAACATATTGCAATGTGATACACTGTGACTTCTTTTTCAGAGTTAGGACTCTCTCAGTTACTATGCCCAGAGAAACCTATTAGCCACTTTATCTTCCCTTTCCATTCCCCACCCTAAGTTTTACCCATATTTTTTTCTATCTTGCTCCATCCCATTTCCACATCATAATCTTTGTCAACTCCATGGCCTTTATATCTAAATCCCCTTTATCTTTTTCCAAATCCAGCATAAAAACTAAGAACCCATTTTCTGTATAATCACTTTGTTTATATTTATTCTTCCACAACTTCATTATTTTGTACCCTTTCTGCTGGTAGGCATTTACATTCAATTAACAGATGCCTAATATTTTCTATGCCTTTCTTAAATAACTTGCAAACTAAATCACCCATTTATATGTATATTCCCTTGTTGCTAAAGATCCTGTTCGAGCCTTAAACAGTAAACTACTTTCCTTGCTATTATCATAAATTAAACTCGCACCCAATATTCTGTTTACTTCTATATATATTTAAACTCTTTTTCCTCTCCATGCTAATTCTTCAACTCCCTGTTCTTTATTAATGCATCTATTCTTTTATTCCATTCCTTGCCACTATAACATTCAACAATTCTCCTAACACAATCATCCCACCTTTTGTATAAGTATATTGACATAAATTCTTTATCCAAATCTTCTGCATACCATACTACTTTTCTCACCCATTTTGTTGCCTGTCCTTTACTCATAACCCAATTAAATACTATTTTGGCTTTTCTCTTATTATCCATAAATTGCAATCTACTGAACATTTTTCTTTTTGCATCTCTCATATAAAAACTTGACCATCCCATTTCTCCTTGAATTGCCTCCTTTGCCATCCACACATATGCATCCATTGAATGTCTTCCTACTTCTCTTTGTACTTTTTCTAAGTAATCTAACACCCCATACAAATTCTAGCTACATCATATTTATTTTGTGAAAAAACACTTAATTTCTTTATCAGTCCCTTTCTTTTCTTTGCTTTATTTAATCAATTTTTTCCCCCATTCATCCAAGCAATTCCCAAATAGTTAAACCTATTCACCACTCTTAATTCTATGTCCCCCAATAAAAATTCTTTGTCTTATCTTTTCTCAGTATTAATCATTATTACTTTTGATTTTTCTTCATTAAATTTAAACTCTATTTCTTTACTGAACCTTGCGCATGTTTTCAGCATACTTTTCATATCTTCCCTACTTTCTGTGCACAAGAAGACATCATCCGCAAATAAAAGACCTGATAATGTATATACTCCCTTGCCACCTATTAATGATATATCTACCCCTCTTCCTAGTCTTTCTATTTCTTTCTCCATTTCTTTCAAATACAACAAAAACAAAATAAGTGACACAGGGCATCCTTCCATTTTTAATCTTAACTGATTCTATATTCCCTAATTGATACGTATAGTAATTATTTTCATACAACCTCTTAATAAGATCCACTAAAGCTCCATCCATTACCAAATTTACTAAACTTACCCATAATCTATTTCTATTTATTCTATCATATGCCACTTTATATCTATATAAACCAGTGGTCTTCAACCTTTTCACACCTGCGGACCGGTAAAAATAAGGATAAGGTTTCGCGGACCGGCAAAAATAAGGATAAGGTTTCATGGACCAGCAGAAGTCTATAGATAAATTTTCTTAAAGATGTAAACAGCTTAGCCTTAGATGAAGTTATATATATATGGAGTTTGTATAATAAAAAACTTTTTTTTTTTTAATTTTGAATTTTTTTAGAAAAGTAATAAAAAATTTAATTCTATCCCCCCCCCCCCCATAAACATCTGTGATAACTAGAAAAACAAATTAATTTATGTATGACTGATTAGATTTTGTTCTGTTTCTTTTTTTTTAATCAGGTAAAAGTGCGATGAAAAAAATAAATAAAAATTGTTTATATTAATTAAAAGTTTAAAATCTTATTATTTTGTTATTAAAAACTTTCTTGCCAGTCTAGCGCGGACCAGCAAAAAACTTCTACGGCCCAGCACCGGGCCGCAGACCGGTGGTTGAAGACCACTGATATAAAACATATATAACTGTCTATAAGTTGTTTGACTACAAATAAATTATTTTCTATATGCCTATCTGATTGAAAATCTCCTTGCATTTCTTCCACTATATTATTTTCTTCCATCTATTTTGCAATCCTTCCAGCTACCCTATGCGAAAACTTTATATAACATTGACATTACTGCTATTGGTCTATAGTTGCTTAACTTTCTGTGATCCTTACCCTTTCTTTTAAATAGTAGCCTTAGTCTTGTATTACTCCAACTATCCAGAAAATCTCTCTCCTGTGCCATCCTATTAAAACATGATAATAGGTTTAATTTTGCCCTATGTCCTCCATCTCTGCTGCCCATCCATCTAAACCTCTTGCCTTTCCACTTTTCAATTTCTTCGCTGCCTCATTCAATTCATATTCTATAAATCTAATATTTCTATTAATATATGCTTTTATGTTTGTTATTACTCTGTCTTTCATATCTAACATTTTTTCTAAATCTATTACATACTTATCAAAATTGTCTCTAATTCTTCTTCATCATCTAATAATACTATTTTGCTCTCCCCTATATTTCTTCTTTTAATGTATTTCCAAATTATTTTTTACTCACATCTCTTTCACTTTTATTGATATCTTTCAACAATTTACTATTTAATTTCATTCTCTCTATAATTGTCTATTTTAGCCAACTTCTTTTTTTTAAAAGTAGTTTTCCCATTTAACATCTTTTTCACTCTTTTGTTTTTAATAGCTCCCTTATATTCTCTGCATGCTTTTTATCTCTCTTTTACGCTTTTACTAACTTTCATTTTTATATTACATTTATTCTTCTGAATATTCTCACCTAAAACCCTATTTGCCACTTTTTCTATTTCATCACACTAGTCTTTATATTCATCTCCAACCAACTCTCCCGTGCTTTCTTCAACTTTTATATTCTTCTAACTTATTCTTATCATTCATTCTCCATTATCCTTTCTACTCTTATTACTATTTTCCATCACATTACTAATCATTTCTATTATAAAGAAATTATGATCTCTATTACATATTCTCGCTTCATTATCAAGCCCTTTAATTTTCCGTACTTTACTTATTCCTTTTTTTTTCTACTAATACATAATCTATTGTGTGAACTATATTATTTCTAGACCATGAGTTATTATCTCTCATAAATATTTGATAAATTTTCAATGCTCAAATTCACTCTCTTGACAGGAATGTGAATTTAGTGCTGGCATCTAGTGTTCATTCAAGTGAATAGATTGAGTCGTTGCTTTTAAGTCAAAATTAAAGATTCTTGTAAGTTTGTCTTAGAATAGCAGGGTTCAAGGATGCATATTAAATTGTAAGTTATAATTCAGAATCTTCATTATATATTTATTGCTCATTAAATATAATACACCCATTCTCTTTTATGTATGTTTTAAATATATATATATATTTGGTAACTATTTTATCTTAACCTGCAGTCTTCATCAGAGATCTAAATCTATTATTATATTAAGTTGTTTAATAATATATTAAATATTAGATTCAATATATTTTACTTTATCATTCAAATGATTATAATTATACATAAAAATATTCTATAATAAACAAAATTTACAATGACAACCCTTATATATATATATATAAATAAATATCTTTACATTCAATTTTACATACTTATGTGTGTTTTTAATTAAATTATGTCATGTATCTATTTAGATATAAAACACCATTTTAAAACTGTGTAATTTATTTTTGTTATATAATAATATATATATTTTATCAAGTCAATGCAACCATTTTTAAATAAACCAACAGAATATCAATTTGTTGCCAAGACAACTCATGTCTAAAATTCAGATTGTTGATCTTTTATCAGTTGATTTAAACATTCGTAATAATGATGAGATTTACATATGATAACCAGTTTGCTGCTACTATTTATGGTTTATATGTTATACATATATATTAATCATAATTTTGATCATATCTGTAAATAAAATTACATTTAATTTAAAATCATTATTATAAGATTTATAGAAATTATTAAAATTCTAATAGGGATAAAATATATAAAATCTTCAATATATAGGCATATTATTGTAACAAAAATTGTGATAAAACCTTATAACAATGTTCTTAAACTAAATATAATTTTATTTTCAGATACAATTAAGATTATAATAAAAAAGAAATATATAAAATATTTATTTTAGTTGTATTTATATATTAGATGATGTAAAATATGTAGTATGTAACATGTATAACAAAAATATATTAAATTATTTGATTGCAAAACAGTATCTATATCTAAAATGCATATATAAGAAATATATAGGTATGTAATACTGAATGTAAGGATATTAGTTTATTATATATATATGATTTTTTATAAATTTTGTTTAATACAGAATATGCTTTAAAATAATTAAGATGATTAAAAATGAAAAAGTGAAATGTATTGAAGATGATATTTGTCATCTTATTATACAATGCAATATAAAATATTTACTGATCTTTGATAAAGACAACAAGTTCAGCTATAATAGTTACAAGGAAATAAAATAAAATTGCTTTAAACAGATAAAAAGGAAAGAGATGGTATTATAAATTGAAAAATAACTAATCTTTTTATTCTCTATTCCCAGCTTTGTTTCATGTATAATTGTAAAATATTTAAATGTGATAAGTATTACTTGACAATAAATAGTTGGTTTTTATAAGTATTTTATTATAATGAAGTATATAGTGGATATTCGAACATAATCTTAAACAGACTTCTCCCTCATCTCCCTTTATTTTTTAGTAAATTTATTAGTCAAGTATAGATTGATTTTAAATGTAATTTAAATTTTGTTTTTATTTCAGAGGAGGTAAAATTTGCTTAACTGATCATTTCAAGCCTCTGTGGTCACGAAATGTTCCAAAATTTGGCATAGCTCATGCAATGGCATTGGGAGTAAGTTGTCTGCTTACTTTGTAGTTAAAAATATATTAAAGTATATTTTTTTATAATTATGAGAATTTTTTAATATGCACTTTCTTTTCAAAGACTGCATACATAGTTTAACAGAGATTGTAGTGAAAGAAATGAATATTTTATATATCATTTGTAGAAAGAGGAAAAACATTACAATAAAAACAAGAAACAGTTGCATTGCTTGGGAGTTTGTAAGAAATTTAAACACCAGAAGTTATAAAACTGGAATCAATCCAAGAACCTTGTACTCAGAATCTGGCCCTCTATCGCTGCACTAAATTGTGCAAAGTATTACAATGAAAAAAAAAAAAACAATAATAAAACAATCAAATGCCATTATTGCTCGGATGTTCATAAGAAGTTTGAGACCAGAAATGCTACTACTGGAATCAATCTGAGGACCTTGTACTTTAGGGTCTGATGTGCTACTGTTGCATTAAACTATGCAGGGCAAAGTAATCAAATGGCTTTATTTCTCAGGAGGTCATGTGAAGTTTGAGAGGCAGAAGCGCCTGAACTGAAATTGAATCGAGAACTTTGCACACCAGTCTGATACTCTATCATTGCACCAAAACCTGCAAAGTGTTACAATGAAGAATATTAAAATAAATAAATAAAATCTTTTATTAATTAATAATTTTTTATTTCCGTAATCGAGTCTGATTTCAGAACTTCTAGCATAGTCTGATAATTCTTCATCTAAAGCTTAATGTGCTCAATAATTAAAGTATTCTGGATCACTTCCAAATGAGTCTTAAAAAAAAAAAGTTTGGTTAACCGAATGAAAGTTATTGTGATAAGCTTGTTACGTGATAATAGTGATCTATAAGTTCAACAGACTATACATTAAAAAAAAAAAAGATAATTTTTAATTATATGTTTACATCATTCACTTAACTTGGAACCAGTACTTGAATTTTGTAGATTAAATGCAAAAAAAAAAAATTCTCATCTTCTTAAGCGATAAAGGTTCTATTTCATCACAATTTTATTGTTTTTCTTATTATGAACACAACAACATAAGTACCCATCTGATTAAATAACTTAATACCCATTTATTGACTATTGCTGATAACTGATTGGGTTAGCTGTTGATAAATAAAGTATTTTTGACTAAACAAGAACATTTCTAAGAATAAATGTATTTAATGTTAAAATTCATTTTAAATGTGAAATTAATTTATTGAAAATCGAATATTTTTTACATGTACATCATCATTTTAAATTGTCTTTCTAAGATATACTTAAAACCCATTTCACTGCACATTCTTGAAAAACATATGAATAAAATCACTTACTTGTAGGATTTATTCTTCTGGAAATAGAGAGTTGATGCTTAGTAATAGAATTTTGACTGCACAAGTTTTATTTTGTCTATTTTTTATTATTAGAAATGTTTTTTCTCTTCATTTTGAATTTCAAATACTTTTTTTTTGGTGTACACATATTATGATTTAGTGAGTTTACTAATTAATTAATTTGATGAAATTTTTTTAAAAAATAAAAGAATGAAAAATTGTATTTTATTGTTAATTAGAGAATGTTTTGATGTTATACAAAGAAGTAATGTTCCTAGCCAATTTATAGTTTACGAGTGAAGAATGTTTGATATAACTCTAATGATATACTGATATAAAAGGAGAAGAATCCAGTTTCAGATAAACTGAAGAAGTTTAATTAATGTGCTAAGCATTTTCTGATAATAATTTATATTTTAATGAAATATTTTCGAAGGTAATGTGATGGAAATGATTTACCATTGGCCTGTATTTCTCTGGAATGTAAAGAATAAAAAAAAATATTCTAATTTTACTCCATCTTTTTTCTTATTACCAATCAAAGTTTGATTAGGTATTAGTTACTCCATGGAAATATGGTTAATTATGCATAAAGAAAGTAAATTATAACATTTATCATGCAAAGAAAAAAATCACCTATATAACATCAACAGATAAAAACTATAAATAAATAGAAGGAAACACAAATATATGTATATAAATAACATATAGATGAAAAAAGAAATTAAATAAACGTAATGATAAAGAAGATTTAACAATGAAATAAAAATACGAAAAATTAAAAAAACTAGATAAATGCACTTTCAAAAATTGCTATCATTGAACTTATTGCTAAATAATTTTTGTCACTTAGTTTTCTAAATGTAAATATAGACTATAAATAAATTTGATGATGAAAAAGTTTATATCTGTGCTAGAGATAATCTCTAGTTTCGAAAATGATTAGTAATAATCATTAGTGTATTTATCTGAAATGGATGGCATTAAAGTTGTGAGTGGAGGGAGTTTGACAATGGTAAATGAAAATGTAACAATTTACTCTAGATAAATACTTTGCATATAATAAAGTTATATATGAGAGATAGTAACCTGGGCCAACTGATGAGTGCTGGTTCAGCACGAAATGCATCTTGGGGGTCATTTGTCTTTTATTATATCTTTATTTATATGAATTTAAAAAAAATGGGGAAGTATGGAGGTGTTTATTGTATCTATATGGAAATTTTAATCTTAAACTGGATTGTGAAAGATAGAGAAAAAGACTACATATGAAATACATGAAACAACTGAAGTCTTAAACTGGATTGTAAAATATTTAGAAAGAGACTGCATGTGAAATGGGTGAATGAGATAAAGGAAGTTTGTCGAAGTTATTTGGAGACTAAATAATAATATTCCAGCACAGTAGTTGGTCAATTGAATTCTTAAACTGGATTGCAAAAGATCTAGAAAGAGACCACATATGAAATGGATCAATGTAATGGGAAAGTTTGCTGGAGTGGTTTAAAGATGCTACAGATTGGAAAAACTGGATTAAACTTAGAAAGTTCTTCATCCTGAAGGACTGACAATGGTTGAAAATAATACAAAAATGTAAGAAAATATTTTTATAATTATAATAGGTTCAATTTTTAGACTACTGTTGAATATCACAAAATTTGTTCTAAACAATTTTAGCAACTTATACCAAAATATAATCCAAATTTTAATAATTACCTTAAGTGAAATTCAATAATGGAGATCACCCAATTCTCTCACATAAGTCAAACTTCATTTTTAGAGGCAATTTCCTAAGATTCTTTTAATTTAATCTATTTTCACTTTTGTAGCAAATACTATATTAATTAAAGTACAGTTTCAACTCCATCAGTCTTTGTTTATAATTTCAAATAAAGTATTAACAATATCAAAACAAAATTCTTTAAACTTATTTTATCTTAATGAACTTTCATAAGCTATTAATAATAAAGTAATCTCCAAGTTTGTTTTGTGAGATTGCTTTTAATATAAATTTTTAAAATATAAACACACTCCAATAATTTTCTCTCAGCAAGACTAATTTCGTACATAGAGCTGCTTATAATATTTATATTAAAACACATCACTCGAGTTTCTTTTAATTCGACCGATATCACAAAGAGGGATATACAATGTTAAAACTAAAAAATAGTCATTATTTCTGCAGCAAACGCTTCAAATAACAAAAGTTATTAACTCATTTGTCTTCATTATAATTAGAAATTTATTCCAAACGTGAGATAAGCATTATTCCCCAATGAAATTATTCCTCAGCATCTGCTATTTGCTTAATTGAAATAATTAATTACTTACTCCATTTGGACAGTTAGTTTCATTTATTTTAAAGAACTTCATGGCAAAGTGAAATTTGAATCGGGGCTAAATAAATGTAAATTTTTTTCATATTCTAACAAGCTTAAGATAGAGTTTTTTTACTTCAGATATCTCATGTAGATAATCCAGTTAGTTATCCCAAATTGGTTGGTAAATAGGTATTAATTACTTATAACATGAGCATTAGATAAGGGGAAAATCATTAAAACTCTCATTGTTTGATATTTAGCAAATTTAATTCTATTCCTTTGGGTAAATCTTTGACTTGCAGTACTCTATTTAAAGACAGTTTATCTTTTAGTTATATCAATTTATTGGGAAAAGTTTATATATCCATATATTCACTTCATAACTCAAAGTCATATTTACTCAATTTTTATATTTATTTTGAAGGTTAAAAAAATAAAATTAAAGTTATAATGTCGAATTCTTTAAGTTATTAATTTATTCCAAATGTGCAGATCATTTTTCTTCATCACTGTCCGATTTTCAATTGGATGGACAGTTGAAGAGTTGGAGTGTGGAGTGGATTGGCTATCTTAATATATATATCTGAGCACTTATTGCATATATGTGTAGAGATGATAATCTGGACCAACTGATGATTGCTGGTTTAGCATGAAATACATATTGGTGATTATTTATCTTGTCGACATATATGTGTTCAAGTGTATCAGTGTTATAAGATGGAGTGGAGAGTGATGGGTCGTGTGAAAGTCTGTGCTCATATATACCCTATATATTTCATCACTGTAAATGTTTTTTTGCCATGCAAACATTTTTCCTGACTTCATTTACTTGACAAAATGAGTAAATTACTTTGTAAGATACTCAATTGCAGTTGTTAAGTGTTACTTACCACTTAATTTAACGTTTCCATTTCACATTCTTTTTTTTTTTGATGGATTTGATAGTTTTTATATCTACCTACCCCCCACTCCCACCCCTCTCCCACAATCAATCAGTAGCCTGCAGAAGAATTGCAGTATTCAGTAAAGTATATCTAGAGTTTCCCAATGATTTGGAGATAAAAAATGAAAAATATTGTGGATGAGAGAAAGGGAGATTATCATTTTCTAACAAATTATCAGTGTAATTTCAAAATTATTTAGGAATTTATTTACATTAATGAAATACAAATTGATTAAGTTTTCAAGTGATATAAATATTATATGAGATTTTTAAGCTTATAGTGTTACCGGATCATAGAATTCTGTTACGGACTGAGTTGTAATTATAAATAAGTTTGTTCTCAAGTTCACTCAAACAAATAGTGATTAAATATATTAGTAATAGAATGGTTTCTTGCTTGAGAGTGCATATAAAGTTGAGTCCATAAGTGTGACAGAGCTGAGCAACAGTCTGTGAAACTTTAGCTCTAGAGTCTGTTATTTTTTCACTGTGTTAAACCAAGTGGGGAAAAAATTGTTATTTTTGACAACTTGATTAAAAGAAGCATGGGACTTTTGTTTGATTGAAAAACAAAATGAATGTGGAGCTTCGTAAGCAGTATATGGATTTAAAGCAAGAAGCTTAGCAATTGATAAGAAGGCTTAAAAATGGTAATTGCTAAGGAGGTGATCATTTACTAATTGGGATAATTTAAAATCTTTTTTTTTTTATGTCATCGAAAAACATGTACTCCTAAAAAATATAATCCAATAAACAAATAATTAAATGGTTTATTATGTAGGAATTTGAGACAAATTGAAGTTCCGGAAATATTTTATTAAATCAATGGGTATAAAATTGTAATGATATTTTGGATATGTTGTTGGAGTGTTTAGATCACTTTTTGAATAGCGATTCGAGAATTCATATAATAGCTTTCAGTAAAAACAAATCAGTAATCTATTTGCTTGAGAATTAATCAGAAGTTCAAATGCTGGAAGTACCAGAACTAGATTTATTCTGAGGATCTTTCATTCCAGAATCTGACACTTTATCACTGCACTTAACCATTCAGGTCTGTGCCATTTTAATTTGGTCAAAGATGTCCAGCTTGTTGAAATGTAAACAACTCTTTGCAATCTCCAAAAACAAAAAAACTACTCATATTGTTGGAATATCTGGAGAAGTTTTAATATATGGTGGTGATATGTTAGCTTCTACTTTTTTTTTTGAGGAATATACAAATTTTGTAATTGTGGTCCTTGATCTTAAGAATGTTTCTGCATTGCATAGTTTAATGCATTGGCAGTGTGTTTATTACAACAAGAGAGCTTCCAAGGATTTTATTGAATAGATTAACATTCCGTTGTATATGAGTAATTATCAGTGGTTTTAGAGAATCAAGAAGCAGTGTAAATATGGTTTATGTGCAAGAAAAGTGTTGTCAGCAAAAATGAGCTTTGTATAAAGTTTTTGAAGAATTGATCAAAATTTGACTCATTTGAATGAGGTTTGTGGCAGCGCTTGCATAATTGCTGAGATGTTCTTG
Organism: Epiperipatus broadwayi; assembly: GCA_028023455.1. Lineage (NCBI taxonomy): Eukaryota > Metazoa > Onychophora > Udeonychophora > Euonychophora > Peripatidae > Epiperipatus > Epiperipatus broadwayi. Next base: position 14,516,459 of record JAQFVV010012394.1, on the reverse strand, counting down.
ACTTCGTTTAAGGAGAAGCCATAATACATCACCACTGAAGTCCATTTATATTATATGATTTTTACATGATAGAATGTGAAAACATGTTATTACTATTTGCGGAAAATGTAATGCATTTGAAATGAAAATTGGTATTGAGCAAGGATAAGAACTACTATGTTTCCCTTAAAACAATGAAAAAAATTAAGCCCTAGCATGATTTTTGAGGCTGATTATGATTTAAGGCCTACTCCAAATATAAGCCTTAGTTAAGATTGGCAGCCGAGTAGACAGCTTTTGTTTACCCATTGAAACATATGACGGATGTATTGAATTATAAAGTAATGAATGTATAAATAAACAATATTATCGACATTAATGCTTTAAATAAAGGGGAATATAAATTATATGATTCATTTGTATTTTCCCGTCGGCAATTTTCAACAAATGTAATTTTACCTGTAAAGAGAAAAAGTTTATCTACACATGAATCAGTATATTGGACAATTTATAATTTCATTTATATATATTTAAGTACTTATTTTATTTATATTTAATACTTAGATTTAAAATGCTTGATTTAATTTTAGAGTTTCAGCATATAGCTTTAAAATATTTAAAATAAAAGAATAATTAAACATTTTTTTTTTCTCCTGAAAGACTTTATTAAAATAATGGAAATGATTTTAAAGATCAAAATTTAGCTTATGTTAAATCAGATTCTTTTTCTTCTAAAGAAAAGTTTTTAAAAAGAATATCCAAGAAGTACTATTATAAGTCATTTGAAAAGTGTTTACAATTTGCGTACTTGATAACGGATGGACATGGTTGTGTCATATATGAATTGTAATTCAATACACCTTATGTTGTAATGGACGATTTAATGTGCATTTGCGAAATAAAGAAACATTTTCTGAATTTTTATGCTTGCATTTATTTATTGCTTTTGTGTGAATAAATTATTCTTAACTGTAATCATTTTTGTTATCATTCCTGTCTAACAAGTCTTCAATTAACATTTGATTTAAAGGTAAATTTAAACAGAATAGTATTCTGTCACCAGATAAGATGAATGCTAAAAGAAAGTTATTCTGGCGAGTACAAAAACGAAATTGTGGGGGCAGGATAAGAGTCTTACAGCTTTCATATTTAGGAATCATTACTTATGTAAGTTTGAAGCTGACAAAAAAATTAGAGACTTAATAAAAGTCGAATACAACCACGGAGCTATAGCCAACAGGATCAAGTTTTTTTTTATAAAAAGTTAACCCAGGAGCAAACCAATGAAGACAAACCGCATTTAAGTTTACCTTATATTCCCAAAGTGGCCAAACATTTAGTCAAAAACTTATCTAATAAATACAAAATAGGCTTCAGAACTCCACTAAACACAAATAGAATGATCAACAACACAAAGGACAAAATAGAGTCAGACCAAGCTCCCCAAGTTGTATATAAGATTTACCTGCCCTCAAACTGGTTGTAAGGCAACATTATGGTGAAACTCAGGTCACAGTAAATAATAGAGTAGCACTACACTCGTACGTGTTCAATAATAGAGTGGTAAACAAAAATAAAGGCAATTCAATATTTGCAGAACACCAAAAAACATTTAATCATAAATTTGAACCTTAAGCATCAAAGTTGTTTGCAAAGAAAGAAATGACACCAAAAGAAAAATAAAAGCATATTTTATTGCGACCAATCCAAAGGCCATCAATCGAAGGGATGCATGCTTTACAATATCGAAAAAATGGACAGGATAATGATTTGCATTCATTAAGTTTACACATAATAATGGCTATGAAATGATAAAAAATCCAAGTCAGATGTCACATAACTTAATTTAATAAAGCTTGTATTTACAAATGTTATATATAGAGCTTGCAAAATAAGCTCTTTTCAAGCTTTGAGAATATCCTCAACCCCAGACCGGTTTCTGCTTCTGGCGTTGTCAATGAGGTGCCAGGATATTCAGCATTCTCAAAGCTTGTTAAGAGCTTATTTTGCGAGCTCTATATATAACATTTGTAAATACAAGCTTTATTAAATTAAGTCATGTGACATCTGACTTGATTTTTTTTTTTTGCTATTAAGGCTTTGGCAATTTTATATTGCTAAAGCTATTAATATATGGTGTATCTGAACTTAGTTCAGACCCATATGGCTATTTGAATTAGATAGCTGGATTGGAAGACATGGATGTCTGACAATTTCAGATTTTCTACTCAAAAGTCGTACATTAGATAAAGTGCTGGGCTTGTATAACCATTGAGTATAAAATCTGAAATTGTCAGACAACCACTATCTAACTCAGATAGCCACATGGGACTGAACTAAGTTCAGATATACCATGTATTAATTGCTTTAGCAATATAAAATCACCAAAGCCTTAATAGCAAAAAATAAAATGATAAAAAAATCAAGTCAGATGTCACATGACTTAATTTAATAAAGCTTGTATTTACAAATGTTATATATAGAGCTCGCAAAATAAGCTTTTAACAAACTTTGAGAATGCTGAATATCCTGGCACATCGTCCCTTGTTGTCTAATTAACACAAGGTGGTCCAGAGAGAGAATTTAATAAATACAGATACATGTACAAATATGTTGGATTGATTACCAGCTAATTTTAATAGATAATTTGCAGGGGCAAAAAAAATATTAACAATTTCCTTTTTAATATAAATGATTTCAGAATAATTTTAATAAATGAAAATATCACATCTTTTTTTTTTTTCAGCATTATTTCTGTTTTACATTAGTAATTAACCTTATTAATTATATATATTTATATGTTGTTGTTTTTTTGTTTGTTTGCTTCCAGTTAGGGCCATGGTTAGCTGTTGAAATTCCTGATTTGATAGAAAGAGGTGTTGTGCTATATAAGGACAATCAAGATTTAAATAAAGGCTAATATTATTGTTTTCTATTAAGATAATAAATTTTACAATTATTTATGATAAAGTTGGGCATTTTTTATTCTTTTTTGATTATGTTAAACATTTTTGTGTGTGTGCGTGCATGATAGTTGTCAGCTGATAGATTCCTTTTATAAATCTTTCACTTCATCTTATTTTATTCGTCAAAATTACAAATTTCTTTTTTTTTAAGGAATTGTTTTTCCTCAATAATTTTATTCCTTTTTTAAAACTATGTAATAATGTATTTCTGGCTGCTTTTCTCTCCATGTTTCTTCTTTATGTCTGCTGCACAACAGTGTATTATTACTGTTATACAGTATTATGAATGCAACTTCAGAACATGGCTTCAATCACATTTTTGTCAAAAACACTACACCAATGGATATATCATCACTCATTACAATATAGTATTAATTAATGTAACTAAAATATATGTGTGAGCTATTTTATTGGAGATAGTCTTGCAGATAAACTTTTGATTTATTTATGAGATGATCATCTGTATAATGGCTTGCTAAGACCCACACACAAATATTATCAGATAAGACTGATCTATCAAACAGTGCTTGAAAAATATCCTAAATTTGAGCCCCAACCTCCTGCTGTCACAATACTTCAATACCAGTTAGATAAAAAAATAAATAAAGTGATGATAAAAGTCAAGGCAGCAGTCAGAATTTATTTTTGTAGCCAACAAGCCTCATTGCAGCCACGTGTTCCTAGTCAATTGAAATGTAAAGGCACATCGAAGAATCAAAGGATGAAGTCAGACAGCATAACCATTCCCGAGCAGAAGATCAGGCAGTGGATCTTTGACAGAAGTTCTCATAAGGTAGATGGCAGTGGTTTGGTCATCTCCATAGTAGTAAGAAAGATACAGAATCACATTCTAGATAATAATAAAAATTCCAAAATTGAGAAAATGGTGTTGAAAGCATAAGATATCAATGACAACACTCTTTTGATTTATGGGTCATTTAAAGTATCTGATAGATTGGAAATTGATTTGCCACACAAGTATGATTTATTATCCAATATTCTTTGCTCTGAAGAGTAACATGTCTAAATACTGCTTTAAAGGTAACAGTCGTTACTGCAAATATGGCTTCCAAAGGTGTTTGGACCAAATTCAAATATGGTATTGCCAATTTCTTTAAATTAAACTTTGAAGATGCATTATCCATTAATCAATTTCATTTTAAGAACCAACTTATTCTCTTATTAAGAACGTGATCATTATATTTTCCATTTTTAAGCAATACTATAACAATTTAAACTAATAATTAATATTAAAAGTAAATTGAAACTACTTCAGACAATGTTCATGACTTGATCCTGTTTTTTAAAACTATTTACATAACACTAGTATTTCTAAGATCATTTTCTGTGGAAAGTAAATTTATTTTAATGTATTTGAAGATAAAAATCATTCTTTAAATAGTTACTGCAAAGAGGAATAGAGAAGAAAAAGGCAATGTCAGATATGCAAGTATCAAATGGTACTTTGAGATACATCATTAGTTTATAACTAACAAACTGAAAGAGGATTGCGATATATAATTGTCACAAATAACAAAGAACATGGCTTTATTGTTTTTAATTATGCTGTAGATCTTTGTTCTTCCTCTTATATGACATTTAGAAACTAAAACTGATTAGATGTATTTTTAATACATGTGTATACTGTATTGAATAACTAATTTCTTGAAGCTAAACAAAAATGATAAACTACCATCTATATAGAAATGATTCATTATTGTATGTATTTTTGTTTTTTAAAAAATAAAATTTTAATATTACACGTAACCCTGTGTGTCTTCAGCACCTCCTTGAGGGATCACACTAGGCATCACTGTTCTAGATGAAATTTTTGACTTTTGTTAATTTCATATTAAAAATTGCATCTCTTATTTTTCATCCTCATGCTTACTTTATGAAGTTATCTATGAACTCTACGTTTGACTTAATACTAGTTTTCATTTTAAATGCCTCAAATTTTCTGCAGCAGTAATAACACTGCTCACTCCATTATGCAGAAACTATTTAATGTGGATAAATTTCAAACACTGCAACAATCCATTTGTTTAAATGAATCAAGTGCATAGATCAAATCAGTAAAATCAATATGCAAATCATTTTCTTGAACTGGTAAAAAAATTATATCTTTAATGCTTCTTAATTCTCTAAAATTACATTGCATCTATATCTAATCAAAATGATTAGAAGAAACCTATTCAATAAAATCCTTGAAATTATTTTGCGTTGTAATATTCCAATGATAATTATTAGTCTTATCTATTGCTTTTATAAATTATAGCAATAGCATTCTTAAGGTTAGGTAGTACCGAATGATATTATTGAAACTTAATATAACTTCTCATGATATCAAAATTTATAATTTTTCATTTTTAAGATTACCAAAAACTACTTTAAATAATCTGGTCGTGGTCACCTAAATGTAAATCAGGACAGATATATTATTAAAATACTTTATTATCTCAATTAATGTATCATTATTTAAAACATTATCAAAATATTTCATCTATTCGAATAAAAAGTATCAAGAATTTAAAATGATTGTTTTTCTAGTCCAAAAGTAACCATGATCAAAGAATGATTATCTTCCTTGCAGTTACAATTCTTTATCAGCTGAATTTCTATCTTGAATTATAAACCTTCACATTCAATTTATTGTTTTGCCAAACATGAAATGCTACATTTCCTTTTAATCAAATCATTGCTAACAGGATCGCAACTCTTGTTCTCCAAATAATTTTTTTCATTGGTAACACGATAATTTTGAAAAATCTAAATTAGCGATTGCTACGCTGAACAGTGATTGAAATTTAGTGTGAATAGAAAGAATAAGCATTAAATTGCCTAATAAATTTGCGATAGATTCTTTTTTAATGTAACTCATTTTAATCATGGTTTGCTCAACAATTTGCACTTGAAGTATTCAAGTAATATGAATTTATTTTGCATTCTGACTCATCTACATGATTGATAAAATTAGCTTAGTTGTATTCAATTTCTTTTATAATTCTAGGGAGCTATGTAATTTACGTATACTAAATGTTTCTTATATATGTAATTAGATGGATTTGAACTCGGAATTTTTCAGTCAATTAATCCTCCACTCCATCCCAAGAAATCAATACACATGACCACAAAGATGTGAAAAAGATACATGATCCCCAATATACGTATTTCATGCAGGACCAGCACTCATCAGTTGGACCAGATCATAATCTCCCATACATATATACAATCAGTTTATATAAAGATAGCATTTTGTCGGTTTTTCGTAAAATAGATGTTTGAATAATTGGAAGGGTGAGAAGTCGATGTCTGTCCATTAAAGTTTGAGAAATTATTATCTTAATATAAACTGAGCACTGATTGTATATATGTGTGGCCCAACCAATGAGTGATGGTTCTGCATAAAATGCGTATATTGCGGGATCTGTTGCTTAAGATGAAGTGGATAAACAGACTGAAAAATCTTTGAATTCAAATTCCTCTAATTTCATTAAGTAAATTTTCTGATTAGTTTTCACGATAATTATCTTTGCACTGTGTAAAAATTCAACAAATTGCATTCACAAAACCAAGGTTATTGCTTCCAGTAACTTCGGACCAAAATTTACCATGCCTACCAAAAAATCTCCAAGAAAAAAATTTGATAACACATAAAAGCTTTTTTTGAACTTTATGATGTTAGAGCTGATGCAAAAGTAGGTAAATTGAACCCAAATATATTGCACAAACAAAGTTTAGTATCAGTAGTCTTTTATAGATGTATCAGTGAATTCCGAGGAATATACCACATGAGATCTCACACCAAATCCAACATAATGCTGTCTTCTCTCATTTAATGATCTGCCCCTCCATAAAAATGTTAAACTTCTTATGGAAGATGAATTTCATTAAGAACAGTAATTTTAAATCTTGTAGATCTATAACTACAATAAATCTTCCATTAAAATTAAGATTCTTTTATTACTATTTTTCTTTTATCACCATGGACAGTTCTATTTTTGAAATAATTTCTATCACTTTGATGAATGATCAGCCAGACATGGTAACCTAGTCAAATTGTGTAAGATAGTCATTTTTAGATCATCTATGACTTTCTGCTTTCATGATGGGTTTGGGAGTATCTAAATAAGGGGTGAGTAACCTTTTTTCTCCCAAGGGCCATTTGAATATTTATATCATTCGTGGGACATACAAAAATATCAACTTAAAATTCTGCTATATTTGATTAAACAGTTAATTTACATCTGGACAGATTAATTCTACAGCAGCTAGGATACAGTAATTTATAAACTCCCCTTCAGAAAATGGTTTTGAAGTTTCTGCTTTTTTTTAAAAAAAAAGAGAGATGTAATTTGCCTTTAAAGAAATTCCTGATTTATTTGAACAAATCCCACCCACTTGATGAAATTCCTTTTCAAGTTTGCTATTGTAATATTTCTTTTCCAACAATTTTGTTGTAATTAAAATGTTTTGATGAATAATGCTCTTTATTAACAAATACTTTCCTGACATATCAGATATATTGATTTATTATTTCTTTCTATTAAAAAAAAACATGTATTGATCCATTCAGTCAATTTTTTATATCTTATTCAGTGTAGCCATCTTAATGAAGCAAAGTAAAATTCTAATTTTATTTTTGCGTTTATACAGTTAGTCTGCGAAAATCAAAATGTCTTCAGCATCATAAATTAAATCTAACTAGTTAGACCACACAATATAGATAAAATTTATTGGAATATTGCACCATTGATGTAAAGGTTGGATGTAATAAGAATACCAAATTCTCCATACAGTAGTGAAACCAAGTGCAAACCTTCATAATCAATGGATGCAGGAAGGTTTGTGCATAAAATCTTTATCTAGTGCCTACTCATCCAACATCCTTTGCGGCTTTCATCAGTGAGAAGCCTTGAATTTGAGAGCACTGCACTTAGATCTTAGGATCTAATGCAACCCTCCAGCAGCCATCTTTTACCTATTTGGTTAACTATAAATCTAGGAGCCCAAGATGAAAACACCGTAATGTTTCCTACCTAAGCTCATTGGCTTGTATGATCATATAGCTTTGAACTCTGCAGGATATTAAAAAAAAAAACATCACCATGTTGTTAATAAGAGTATCAAACTCTCCATACAGTAGTTTTGATGATTTTATACCTATCCTGCTCATAGGATAATGGTAACTGTGGTTTTTGAAAAACCAAAGACACCAAAATGTATAGATGCTGAACTGAGTTCAGATCTATATGACTATACAAGCAAATGCGCTTGGGTTGGAAACATGGTGTTTTCATCTTGGGCTCCTAGATTTATAGTTAACCAAATAGGTAAAAGGTGGCTGCTGGAGGGTTGCATTAGATCCTAATATCTAAGTGCAGTGCTCTCAAATTCAAGGCTTCTCACTGATGAAAGTCACAAGCTAGAAACTAATCTGGGGATGTTGGATGAGCAGGCACTAGATAAAGATTTTATGCACAAACCTTCCGGCATCCATTGATTATGAAGGCTTGCACTTGGTGGCACTACTGTATGGAGAGTTTGCTACTCTTATTAACAGCATGTGTAAGCATATGAAATGGTGTAGTTGAGAAAATAATGATTTCCTTATTTAGTTAACTCTTAATTCAATATTATATTTAAAGAGAAGTTTTATGCAGGACCATTTTATATATATTTGTTTTTGAAAAATGTCCAGGGGCCGTATTGGGAGCTTTCTCATAGAGAGGACCCTGATCTAAATAGAGATGCCCAAATGTACAATCATTTGCCAAATTGAAAAATATCTTAAAATTCAATTCCAAAATGACACGCCCAATTAGTGATTTTATTGTGACATACAAAAATTATAATTAGGAATTCCCAGACTTTACCCCTTCCCTCCATATTGTTTTTTTCCGGCATTGATAGTTTGTGTATGAAAAGAAAAAATTAGTTTGAATTGTTGTGGCTCAAGCTGAAATGTATTTGTACAAAACACAATTCCAATTTTGCAGTTTTATTGGGAGATATGAGATATAAAAAAAAAGAAAGCTGAAAAGATGGTTTGTATTGGAAAAGAAAGCAACCTCTTATCTTACATAGCAACAGAAGATTCTCTTATCCAGCTACTGATTATTAGTAATTTGCATATCTGAAAGTTATTTCCTTTCTTATCTGCCTGTGGATTCTAATGTAGCTTCAGTGCAGTATCCGTAACTTCAAAAGGAAACAACATGAACAACTGTGATGCAGTGCAAATGCATTAAGGATGCAAGCAATACATTTTCTTAATACAGTAATATTAAAATCGTTATCAATAGATAGGATAAAACTCTTACAACGTTTTTATTTACAAATCATCCAAGTTAAATATGATACTATAGTTTACAAGTCAAATTCTTAAAGAATCAATTTAATAAACTTGTAAACAATGTCCATATTCTCATATTACTGTCATTTCATTGGTATTCTGAGACATTATGAATGAAATGACATTAATGTGAAAAATGGGCATGTTTTCAAATTTGTTAATTGATTTAGGATTTTGACTTGTAAATTATAAAAGTATATCAAATTTAGTTGATTCATGAATAAGATATTCTCATTGTTGCACTTTCAATCAATGATGGGACATTAACGTGAGAAAGTGGGCATTACTTGTTTGTTAAATGATTCTTTAGAAATCTGACTTATATTTGAACTTACTTGGTCCATATAGTTTACATATCCAACCAATCCACTTGATGATATGAGATGGTTGAGCGTTATTTGCAAGTTTGTTATGATTTGTCTCGTATGTGTTCTCGCGCAAAGCTGAGTTTTCGCGCGAGTTCTCTGCAATGGTGCTTGTCCCTACCCTTTTCCGATTGTTAAAAACCTTGAAAATTGTATATGGAAGTGAGGTAACATGTTTAAAATTATTACTATGTAATACTACATCAGCTAGGTTGTAAGATCATTCTTGGAATGTGCATTTCAAGAGTTATGGTCAGTTGATTTTTAGACACCCTCACATGATACGGTAGCGATCTGTGCGCATTTGCAGAGTTTCGTGAAGCATATCAGCGGGCTGTAAGATCGGTGTGCAATGACATCTAGGCCTGCTAATGCTAATATGAACAGAACTGTTCTAGAGGCTGCAAGTTTGTCTGCGTAAATGATATTAGGCGGCTTGTATGGTCTAAAAAATAAGTACCAATGATTCTTTAGAAATCTGATTTGTGAATTCTAATAACACATTCAAATTTAATTAATCCCTATAATTATATTCTCATCATATATCTGACAAATAAAATGATGTTAATATAAGCAAGTGAGATTACTTGTAAGTCTGCTAAATGATTTTTTTAGAAATCGAACTGGCGGACTATAGCAATGTATTCAGATTTAGTTCATGAATAAGTTTATATATTCATATTTAATAGCCACAATTCATTTATGCTCTTATTAAAATAATATAATAACATTTCTCACAAGCTGGAAAACATATTATAGTTATAAAAGATGATTTATAAGAAATAATTTTAAATTAAAATATAGGTGACTCCTTGAAATAATTACTAAAAGACATAAAACTGTTAAGCTTATCTATTTTAAGTCTTCAGAAATTTTTTTTACTAATACACTATGTGATTATGATATTTGCCAGTGATTACAAATATTGTTTTGATAATAATAAAGATAATGTAGATTATGTTGTTCAAAGTAAAAAGTTTTATTACAAGCAATTATTAATTATCAACATTTTTTTTTTTTTCTATCTTCCACACAGATTTTTTTTTTTTAAATTCTAACTCAATCTTGCACATTTTTAGTGATTTTGTGTCCATTTTTGTATAATATTTGCATCTAAGATGTAATTCATTTAATTTTTTTAATAAATACCATATTATTTTGAATCTAAAATGCACTTTTTTCCCCAAATTTTGGACCCGTAAAAAAGGAATGGGTCTTAAATAATTCGAAACAAAAATTTTTAACATCTTATTTCTGCGGTTCTTTGTTTTAAGCTATATATGAACACAGTATTATGACTGATATCTCTGTGTAGAATAGCATGTTAAATCTTTTCTAGATTAATTTCCTAAATGGCTTTAACTCTCTCTTAAATTGCTATTTTTAACATTTTGCCATTATTTATCGAGAAAGCTGTAGTAAATAACCTTGAGAATATTTTTACAACTAATAAATCATTTTGATAATTCATGATGTTTTTGTTTTGAATTTCAAAGTGAAAACAAATGTTTTAATATCTTTTAATGTTATTTTGCTGCTTTTACTGTTATATTAGCTTGAAAACTGTACTGAATAACTGTTTGAATTTTTTTACAACTAATAAATCAATAAGATTTAAAGTTATAACAATGTAATAAAAATTTCCTTTCCAATGTGCTGATTGGTTGTTTCTTGTTGCCTATACAAAAGAGTGTCTGGCAATGATTTTCACAGTTCCTGATGTTTTTGTTTTGAATTTCAAAGTAAAAACAAATGTTTTAGAATATTTTTTTACACATTTTTAATATTTTCCAGAAAATTTGTGAAAATATTCATTATTTTAGAAGAATGATTCAGATTTTAATAGAAAAATTTATTTTTACACAAAAGCAAATTGACAAAGAAGTTATAATTGTTCGGCTGCAATTTATTGTATAATTAGATGACATTAAGCTTAAAGTAAAAACAAAAAAACTGTGATCTGGTAATAATAATACCATAAGGTATGACTAGTAAACTCAGACCACTTGATGTGTCTATTAACAAACCCTTAACAGAAAGAATAAAAACCCATTATGAAGCATGGTTAAATCAAGATCTTCCTTTGACACCAACTAGTAAAATAAAACTAGTCTTCTACAATAGTTTAGTGGGTTTTGCAGTCTTGGAAAGATATCCCTTAAAAAATTGATCAAAAAATCTTTCTAAAAATATTGCATTGCTAACTATTTAAATGACATTGAAAATGATGTACTCCGGTGGAATAGTGAAGATGGAAATTCAAGTTCTGAAAATGAAAATGTAAGTGAAAATATATCTGAGGAACATTCACAATAAATTAGATAAGCCTATTGTATTTATATCAGTTTTTATTTAAGTAAATGTTTCTTATTTTTCAATAATTATCCTCCCCCCCCAATTTTCTGGGCTTAAAATCCTACTACATAGATGCGAAGTAATATGGTCAACTATTCATCCACTTTCTCTAGTTCTTAACTCCACTGCTGCCATCTATTATACGTTTGAGCAATCAAAAGATACAAACAAATAATGCATAGAGTAACTGGGATCATGTTATAAATTATTGTCTTTACTTTTTTTTGAAGTATTACTTCCTGTAGAATCATTTGTAGGCTATTAGGTCTTGGAATATACCCAATGTATTCATTCTACTACAATATTTTTTTTCTGTTTAACCATTTTCAAAAAGTGCGTTTCATAGAATTCTTAACTTTTTTTTTATAATGCACACACACAATTATCACTAAAGAAAATTATTTTTGACTTGATTCTGTACATCTAAATCTTATCTCATTGAAATAGTACAAATTTAAGATTAAACGGTTTTTTTTAAATACTATAAGATTATTATCTTTTCAAGTTAATAAAAAATATAAAAAAGAAATTTAAATTTTATTCACATAAGTACAGTAAAAAGTAAAAAATATATTTTCTTCAACTTTCAGAAATAAAAGCACGGGGGGAGGGGGGCACTCATGTTTAGAAATAATCTTAGTTCCATTTTCTATCAATTTTTACGGGACTCCTGCTTTTATTTGTGAAAGGGAAGAAAATTTTTTTTTTTTACTTTTTAGTTCCATATATATAACACGATTATAAAAATGAAGTGAAATCATTTATATTTGAAACTGTTGAATGAAATTACATATGTTTAAAATGAATCCATATAAAATTAAAAATTTTAATTTTTTTTCTAAAATTATTTACAAGCTCTAAAAATATGGATTGCCATCAGGAATATATATGTTTTCAAAGTTTCAATAAGATCGAAAATTGGAAAGAGGATAACTATTGAATTCTAAGATTTTATATAGATCGAAAAAGTAAAAAACAGAATTAAGTTAGATAAAAATGTATAATATAATATATGCAGTGATCTTTCCATATAATAGTGTATCCAGACTAATCTTATTTCCAATGATTCTTTTTTTCTTCTCTAAAGTAGCGAATCATGGGGCCAGTTTTATCAATCACGTTTATGTTTTTTTTTTCTAATGTCAGTTTTATTTTGAATACGATTTTAGCATAATGATTTCATTAAATTTTAGTGCAAATGTCAATTAACATGTATAAATAATAAATATAATAATTTTATCCAAATATAATTACTTTATAAAACGGTAACAATTTACATGGTAGTTGTAATACTTACTCATTTATAAGAAAGAACAAAATTTTTATTTCCATAAAATTCAATAAAAATACATATAATTGAATAAAATATAAACAACTGGAACATATTTTCCGATATAAAAACGAAAGCTCTGTCTTAGTAATACTACAATTGTTATTTGGAACCAAAGTCCCCTCTCCCATCAGTCCTTAAATTCTCTAAATAATCTTTATTAAGTATATAACATTATTTACATACTGGATCATTTTTAAAAAGTAGAAAGAGATGGCATATCTAATCCAAAAAAGAATATACATATATATATATAAACAAAGATGAAAAACAAAACAGTTAAAGTTGTCGAGTGAACAAAGAAACCAGCCTTGTTTGCCAATATTCATTAAATTCCTTTATATATACATATATATAAAACAGTGCTCAAAAGAATCCCAGAAGAAAAGAAAATTAAAATGTACAACTTGAGACAAAAAATGTGAGCAATACAAAGGTGCAATCTCTTTATAGTCTATCACAATGAGATTAATGATCCATCACCACGAGATCCTTCAAACAGAAGATTATCTCCTCCCTTAAGCCACTACAAGGGGTTCATCATCAGAGAAACCACGAATCATCGGAGAATCTTCTTCTTCATCTGAAAAATATACACACAATTCAAATATCTACATATACAATATTTTACTTTTTCAATGCTTATTTTATTAAATTAAAATTAATCCATCTGACAGTTTCGAGTGCCCAGCAATCTTCCTCAGAACCACAAAACATAAGTTTTGTAGTTCTGAGGAAGATTGCTGGACAATCGAAACTGTTGGATCAATTTTAATTTAATAAAATAAGCATTGAAAAAAAAAAGGTGGATTTGCTTGATTTTTTATAATTTTATTAATGCATAAAGATATATGGATAATACAATTCAAATAAATTTTAAAACAAAGGCAAAACTCTCCAAACAGTAGTGCCACCCTGTGCCAGATGTAAATTTTAAAAATTATAAAATAGCAATGCATTTCAACAACAGAATGGTAAAAGTTTATTACATAACTTAATTTTAGGATTTCATATTGGCCTAAAGTGAATGCTTTAAAATAAAATGCAGTTACACCTTTTAAAAATCCCTATCATATTTTTAAAACAATGAAAGATGTTCTGCTTACTAGCTTAGCACTAAGTAGATTGTCATTTTTATATTTAAAAAAACACAAAAAAACCTAATATTATTGCCTATTTTAAATTTGTCACTTTTTAAAATAATTATTTAATAAATAAATAGTAACATAAATCTTTATGTAATTCGCCTGATAGTCACGACTGCCTAACAATCTTCTCAACTCTAGAGAAGTCGAATAGTTAAATTGTCAAATATTTTGCCTTTAAACATCACATGACCACCACCTCTTATGCTTGTGTATAACTGTTGTTAAAACAGGCCTTCTGGCTTCCATTGATTACCCTAGCTTGCTGTGTGTGGCAATACATATAGTGAGTTTTGCCTGTTTTATTTTACCTTTAAATGATACATGAAGATATCTCACACTAACACATATAAATTTAAAACATAAGTGTTCAATATCTGATACTGGCATATAGTATTTCTGTAGAAAATTTAACCCTGCAGGAATCAAAGCTGATTACTAGATTGTAAATGAAAATAAATAAAAAATCATGTTTTATTATTTAAATATAGTAAAGGCAAATTGTTAGTTTCCTTTTTTTACATTTCAGAACATAATATATCTCTCGAATGCACATGGTTTCTGTTGCGATTTGACTGACACCTTTAAATTTTTACATTTCTTTATTTAATAGTTTCTAAAGATTGTAACTGAAATTAAATTTAAAAACTGTGTATTATATAAATATAATAAAAGCAATTTTTCAGTGTTTTTAAATTTTTTTTATACTTCAGCAAATATTACAGATGCGATCAGTAATTTTTGTTGGCTGTGACTTCTGTAGCACTTAATTTTAATCATAAATGTTATTTTTCTTTATAAAACATTTGCAATTTTAATGCTATTGATAGTAATTAAATAAACCAATTGGCTTGAATACATTAAATGGTTGTGCTAAAAGCACTTAAAAAAAGCAATGATGAAATGAATTGTTTCGAATTTTTTTTAGTATAAGAAGAACAAAAGAAATAGAAGAGTATCAAACATCTTCGAATGGCAATATGAATCTAAACATCAATTTGTAAATATCATTCTGATGAATGGCTTCAGTAAAAAATATCTTGGCTTAACCCAAAGGATTGCTATATTAAAGCAATTATCTACAATATATTCAGTAAGAAAAAAAACTCTATAAAGGCTATTCATGTGAAATAAATAATAATTAAGAATAAAAATAATATAAAATTAAAGTTTATATCGAACAAATTTAAAAAATTATAAAATAAACCAAAAGTTGGGAGTAACATAATTTACTTTAGAAACATTAAGGTGAAAATAAAGATTCAAAATGATGTTAAGAGATATGAAAAAAAAAAGTTATATAAAAGCAAAATTCTTAATTAAAATATGCTCAAATTACAATAGTTCCTTAAAATTCATTTTCTTTTGTCATTATTTAAATAATTTAACATGACTTAAAAATATTCAAATTTCAACTTAACCACAACTGTGTCTAATTTTTCACATATCCTGTGGATGTATACATATAAAATTAGTATAGACTAATGTATATCTAACTAAGGGCAGAAAAACACTCCCTCTCAATCTATAAATAAATAATACTCTATATATTTTAGCATATTCATGATCCTGCCTAAATATATAGTGCTATTTATTCATAGCCAGAGGGAGAATGATTTGTTCTTAATTATATATACAATAGTATTATTAAAAGCTAAACTAGTCAATAAAGAAGTTCACAACTCAACCAGACTGGCCTAAAACACTACCGATGGTTTTACTGCTACAAGTGTAAAGAACTATAAAATAATAACATATAAAACTAAACATTACCCACAATTCCATTTACTTCCCATACACCTTAATATTAAAAGAACTTTTAAATAAGTTAATTGCTTCAGAATCATACATTTTTAATAGTAAATGTTCTTTAATTCTTTTTATTTCATTTCTCTCGAAGAAGACATCTTTAGCTTCATCGAAATTAATAGTGCTGCCTGTATTTTTTTTCATGAATATACAAAGCAGAACTAAGATTACTTATTTCTAACCCTACTTTTATGTACCTTTATTCTTTCTTTTAAGCTCAAACTACTCTGCCCTATATATACCTTCTTACAAAAATAAGGGATAATGTATACTACTCCAGGTATAGTCTTGCTATCAAAAATTTTCTTTGTATTATTTAATAAATTATTCAAAGTAAGACCCCTTTTCCAAACAATTTTCTTATTTCCAATCAAATTACTATTTTACACATATACTTTTATAAGAAGACAATTTAAATGGCAAAGAAATAAAATCGTACTTTTCTTTATTCTTTATATCATTACAAATATTACTATTAAATAAAAATTTAACAAATTTATCAGAGTAGCCAAAATTATTATCTTTATAAAATTGATCTTTCTGAAACAAAGCTACCTCACTAGAATTATTTAATCTCTTATTTCTATAACAACAATTTCTTAAAACAGCTACTTTATAAGATACAGATTGATAACTATAGGTTTAATTATAGACCTTAACTCTCTACTCTTAACATATTATAGTAGCATTATAATATATATTGATAAAAAAAATAGAAGAATTTTAAGGCATTCTATTGCATATATAAATTTTGAGATTACTGATTAAAATCTAATGTAAAATAACAGACCAGCCATCACAGGATATGTGTATTTAGGCTAAAGTCTTGTAGGAGTGCTCGATATTTGACATCTGATGACCCTCAATACAATAACAGTTTGAGCTTTATACAGCTACCTTAAATATGACTGTTTTTAAATTATGAATATATTAACAGAAAAACATACATGTATGTTTTTGTAAGCTTTAAAATTATTTAAGAATTCTTTTGTTATCAAGCATTATGTAATAGACTACTTAAATACATATGAAAACAAAATTATTTATTAACTAGTAATAAAAATACTAGATGTAGTATTGAAAGCAAGCTATGTTCACATAAAAATGCAACAGGAAGTGAATCATTTAATAATGCAACTTACCTAAATCTTCACCAGTACTAAAAGTCGTGGCTCCTGATCTGGTATCATAATGACTGTTAGCAAATGAAAGAAAGCTGCGCTGTAAACGGCGATGTCGGAAAACAAAGAAAATTAGCACAGTGATTAAAACAATAATACAAATCACTACACTAACCATGATGCCAACAAAACTAGATGTGGTCAAACCAATGGCAGAAGAATGAGCTAAATATATATATATTAAAAAAAATGAATGTATGCCTATTTTTAATATTAAAATATATTTACTATCATCGTTTATTTTTTTTATATTAAGATCTAAATGTACTTTAATTAATTCTTAATTTGAAAAAGTTAACTATAAGCAATACTTACATATGGGTCGGAATTCAACTATTGTGGAATTATCTCCATAAAAGCTATTTTCATCAACGCAGCAAACTTTAACATAGTAAAGCCGGGGTTCAATATCATTAATAAGAAGAGTAAGTTGTTTTGTGATATCTTGGGGAACAGACCACGACTTATTTTCCTTAGCAATCCAGATAGCAAAACTGAGATTAAATTTCTTCATCTTAAAGAAATTATCAGGCTCTCTCCAGGATATTATTAATGAGCCATTAATCTGTTGGCTTACAAAGAGACCAATTGGGGCAGGATACATTGGGGCATAATAAGTAGCATCAACATATTTTTTGGAACCAAGAACATTGACTCTGATAGAGTAAATGGTACTGGGAAAAATTGTCAATTCCATAAACATTGTTTTATTAGAGAATGGTCCCAACTGCTTAACATCAGGTTTAAAATTAGTATGTAGAAGATCTTTAGTTGTGATTTCATAAGACAAGCGATCATTAGGAGGCATGCTGTCACATGGAGCAGACCATGATATATTAATTGAATCAAATTGTGATCCATGACTTACTGTTAATAGTTTGGGACTTCCAAATTTATCATAAGGTGTCCAACATTCTGCAATCATATCTTTATCTTCAACAATGCCTAAAGGTCCAATAATTCGAACTGTAAAGAGATAATTTTCACATGACAATAGATTGCTCACATAAGCAGAAGTCTCTGTGGTTTTTGTCACAACTTTCATTTTCTTGCGAAGAAGACCATATGAAATTTCATACAACCATTTTGCACGTTTATCATTAGGGGGGTCCCAATGTACTTTGATGGTAGAAGAGTTGAATAATAATGCTGTAATATTTTTTGGTGGTTTCAAAGGAGAACCTATTAGAAAAAATAAAAAGTGCAACATAAAATATTGGTTTTTAGTTGATAATATTATGTATATTTATGCAAATGTGAGAATTTATTTTTCTTGGGCAATCAAATGCAAAGAAATTTAAATATATTAAAATTATATGTTTGTTTATAAAATTTATATTTAAAATTTTACAGAGATTCTAATTTATGATTAACATTCATTAAAAAATGATATATTTATAATTCTAAAATAAGAAGAAATTTGATTAATTTTCTCGTAGAATCCATTCCTAAATTTTATAGCAAAATGCTAATCAGTAATTTTCTAACACTATTTGCTGAGTATTTATTTTTATAAAGTCAGAAGGCAATAATAATAATTATATTCCACCTTTTTATACAAGTATTATATAACTTTTGCATTCATAACAGATAATCAATTAAATCAGTGTTTCTCAAACTTCTTTCTTGACCGTAATCTATTTTGAAAATACTTTCTGCTATGTATCGATTATTAATCTAGCACAATGAAAAATGAGGCACATGAGAACGTTTAGTTATTTCATATTTAATAACGTTAAACATCAAATTATAAAATTGGAATTAATAAAATATTTATAAACTTATTTACATATAGCAATTTGGTATATATAAGTGTAATACATTAGATTACAAATGAAACAGTATAATATTAACTAGTTACAAGTAGTGCCATGGCATAAGGCATACAAAAAATAATAATGTGGACTGGGGCGGCCTCTTTAATACCTCCATCCCCTTTCTTCATCTTCAGCGGAGATTCTACTGAGTAATGACTGCAGGGTTGAAGTCCACTAAGATGCTGGATGCATGTTGATGGTAAAAGAAGACACAGACTAATTTGCTAACAGGTATTTATAGAACACAGTCCTTAGAGAAAACTTCTACTCTTCTATTATTGGTTAGTTCATAATTACCAGCTCAATCTGTTTTCTATTTGTTTGTTTACTTGTTTTCTTTAACGTTTCCGGCTTCAATACGCACACATACTCACAACACCTTCTCAGAACAATTATTAATGAAAAACATATTTTACTATTTTATAGCATGTTTGGTTATTATATATAAAGGACGAATTATGAAAATTGGCAGTGAAAAATAAAATTGATTCAATCAATAACAAAGATTAGTTAATATATAAAAAGGAATGAAAAGTTTCTTAATAGCCTTTCGTTTTTACCCCTAAGTTAATTTATTTTAATTAAAATTAAAAAAATTGTGAAAGTTTTATTATTAAAGATATTTTTTAAATATATAAAAACTGATTATATTAATTTAGTGCATACAATTAAAGATAATCACTTTTTTGTATATAAAAGTCTATCAAAAATTCAAACTTAATAAAGTTACTTTTATATGAAAAAAAATTTTTTGAAAATTAAAATATATAACACTAAAAATAGTTTTGACTGACGTCAGTAGCAAGTGAAGATTCTCTCTCTCTCTTCCTAACATCAAAGTATCAGTAACAAATAAAGCCACTTTGATAAGATGAAAAAAAGCAATACATTTTTATAATCTCTCAGAGCCATGATTTCTTATACTATGATGTTTCCATGCTAAATTTGATATTAATATTGATACACTTATCCAAAAGAATCCACCAACCAACTTAAAATGTTAATCTCTAACAGATTTCTGAATTGACTGTTTGAATTACTGTACAAATTTTAAATATCACCCAACAGTAAAATGTAATAAATGTTTAAATTGCTTCCATCATCCCCTAGTATTCTTTTTTTTTTTCATATGCTCTTAGAAAGGTGATATAGCCTATTAGGGGACCATATGTCCACAAGTTAAAAATCACAGAACTAAATTGGGTTAACATTCATATCTGTACTTTTGCTTTCAGTCAAAGTTAACCAATACAAACTGCACTAAAATATGATTAGTATCAGATAATATGTAAATAATATATATTTTACACACTTTCTTTATAAACACTTATTAGCAAAGAAAGAACAATTCATTCAAACTGATATTATTCACAATAAATATGGAAAGTTCAAATCAGAAGCAGGAAATCCGAGAAACAGATACAAATAAAGCCAACATTGCTTTTTGAAAACTATTAAAATAATTATTAAAAATAAGATATTATTTTCCAAATACCTTTTATTGACATCTTAATATATATTTCCAATGTTTACCACTCAATTAAATATGATTTTTTTAAAAAAAAAATCTAATATATATATTGTAACAGGATAATAATTGATCTTCTACTCCATTATATCTCCAGTGGTTTGGTCAGCCATTTGTAATAAAATAAAAGAAATTGCCCTACAGATTTTAGACAACCATTTATTACTGACACAAAATAAAAATCAAAGATAATGAAGCAATGCCCTTATGGTTTAAATATTAATAATAGAGCAAAACCTGTTCCAAATAATAGCTTGGTCATTGGTCGCACAATGCAAAAACAATATTTCCAATAAATAATTATTTAGATTGTCCACTACACTAAAATAAAATACTGATGACAATCTTTACGAAAACCTAATTTATTCAGTTAGCATTTAAAACAAAAGAAAACAAACAAGATCATGACCTCAAATATCACCAAATCTATTCATTACCCCAAAATAAACTATAATAAATTGTGAATGAAATCGTAAATCAATGTCCTAAACAATGATACATGCCTAAGATATCCATTTAATTTGTAATTGGATAAAACCAAAATCAAATCAATAAACAACTAAGTTCTGATATACTTTACTAATCAAATATTACATATAGTAATGTAAATTTATGATAAAATTTAATAATATTCTCTAACTAAATAAACTAGTTTATAAATGGATATGATAACATTTAGAGAATGTTTTATAAACCTATAATATCTATAATGTTTAAATAAAATAAACTATTAACCAGTTTTATATCTAGTTTAATAAAATGTTAAAAATAATAACTTACCTCCACTATTCTTTACATCAATATATTATTATTGCTTAAATTATACATTAAAATGAAATGCTTAACAAAAATACATTATCAATGGATCTAATAGTCAATCTTGCATTTTTAATATATATAAAGTAGGTTTCTCTTGAATGTTTACCAAATCACAATTAATGAATCCTATCCATCTATTTAAATTCCCTCTAAATCAATTATTAAAATGGATTTTATAACAATAAAACAACATAAAACAATTATTGGCATTTATTTTAATCAAAGCTAGATATTAAAATTTAATAGTTAATTAAGTTTACAATCCACCTCAAAGAAGTTTGAAGATAATTATGGCAGATCATTCTGACTAATGACAGAATAAAATCTATCAAGATCTTTGTAACTGGACAAGATAAGCTCTTAATAATTAACCATGAATTAATTACATTATTTATACAATTGAGATTAATCCAGATAAAGCAAACAAATATTTCAATATAATGACCATATATAGCTTATCTCTAAGGAGACTTAACAATAATCATAATAATAATAATAATATATATATATGATCATATTTCACTTAATGATATTGATTTAATTTTAGATTTTGATTTAATTATCATAAATAACTTTGCATATTTATAAAATAATTAAACAGGTTTATTAAATTTCAATTTATTAATTTATAATAAGTAATTAATAATATAATATATATAAAAAAACAATGTGTGCAATTGACTAAAATTGTAGCCAGTTAAATCTCTCCAACTAAATTGAAGTACATTAATAAAGATTTACATCACAGGGATGAGTCTTCTTGAATTCTAATCACTTCAATAGTAATATTCATTTTCTGAAATTTCAGAATGAATAGCTTTAAACAATATGCACATACTTTTAAGATACAAAATAACATGAAAGCATTCCATTCAATCAATCCCTGACTGATCTATTTTAACAGCAACAAAAAGGTTCCCTGTTGCCTGCTGATCACATACCCATAATTGAATGTCACTCAACTTTGAGATAGAATTTTTAAAAAAGATGTCTGTTTTAAATATACTGATTATCTTCAAAACATTATTAACATAGCTAGATAGATAAGTCAATTTTACATATGTAGTAATTGTTTGACGAAAACCCAAATAATCAAATTCATGTTTAAACATAATTATTTGCTGAAAACTTACAACTTCTATCATTATCTCAAAGGCAGATAAAATTGTAATGTAGATTGTGGTGACTTGTTTAAGTTCTAGGCCTACTGTTTAATGCTACAATGATGTGAGAATTCTGAGATGGAGCCTTTCTCTTCAGTTAACTAATATTGATTGTTTACTTCTTTCTTTGTGTTTTTTTTTCTAGCATCAGCAATTCATCCACCTTAAGCATACTTGTAGTATCTATTAATTACTATATATATATAAAGGCAAAAGACCTAGAAAGAGACCACATGTGAAATGAATGGATGAAATAACTGGGGTGACATGGAGAAGAAAAGCTAGAGATTGGAGAAGATAGATTGAACTTGAATCTGTAGTAGATTGATAATGGTTGAAAATGATAATGATGATAATATATATTTCACAGATGATTGTTCTTTAATCTTTTATATTCCCAGTTCAAGTCTCTGGCTTCCAGGACTTAAACTGAGATCTACCTGCCTGAATCCTATTTTAACTTATTTAATTACTCTTTTGAGCAATTAATTCTACTGCTTTTTTATTCTTTTTTCTATACTTGACTTAATTATAGTCTAAATATTTTAATTAACTAGGTTATTTAGTTTTTCCATATTAAGTATTATATATAAGCACACATATTATGCGGCATAAATTTCTATTTCCCACATATATATTAGTATATATATATATTTGCATGTTTATAAAATAATACAGTAAACAAAGTTCGGTCAACAAAGGGTGAAATTATCATCTGTTAATTCATGCTGTTTTCTAAGGGACTTTGGAACAAAATACAAAGGATGTCATGGTTCCACTGTATTTACAAGCATGTAAATTATCCCAATATTTTTGGTTATGTTTAAAATATTTTCATTACCTAGAAATAAAAATTCTTCAGCTATTTCAGATGTCTGTTAAAAAATTAAAAAATCTAATCCATTATAAATTGTTACCTGACTAACAACTTAAACTGATTCAAATGTAATTTTTGGAGGGGGGGGGGTAATTAATTTTCTTCCCTCACCTACAATTAGGAAAGCAAAAATACACGTGAAATTTATTCTTTAAACAAAAATTCAATAAAAACAAACACCTGTCTTCTATAAAAGTTCCACAAACCAAACTTGAGTAGATTTTTATTACTCCATAAAAATGTCATATATTCATATTTGTGTATTACCTTTTCCAATTTAGGAAAATCTTGTGAATGTGTGTGTATATATGTACATAATAGTAACAAAAGTATGATTTGTGTGTGTGTGTGTGTGCGTATATGTGTATAATGGCAACAAGGGTTAGGTTTTGCATAATTTTATTTAAAAGAAGTCGAAGAAAGTTAAAAAAAAACGAGTGATGAAGGAAGAGGCAAAGAGTTTGTTATTAATATGAATCAAATGATGTTCACCTTACCTTTAGTTTTATATGAAAAAGTACCCGGATGACTTTCACTCATATTATTATAAGCAACAACAATGAAGTAATACTCCGTGCCTGCACTCAAGCCAGTAACTAAAACAGAAAATACCACATTCACATTCATGTGAGTACATGCATGAAGTTGTTAAAATGAAACAAAGCAAAAATTTAGTTCATTACTTGTTGCATATTTTTCTTTAGTATCAATAATAGAATATTTTCTACTGTTCACTGTGCAAGTAACTTTATAACCAATAATATTTATTTTAACTGGAGGCATCTGCCAACGCAGGGTTATTACTGTTTCGTTACCATCGGCCTAAACAAAATAAACAAGATTTGACAAATTTGTAATTTTAATAAAGAAAAAAATATTTACACAAAAATGTAAATCACTTAAGTAAAAAATGAAAAGCTTTTCATTTTTTAAAAATTTCTTCAAATGTATGTCATAAATCTTTTTTACGTATCTACTATGCTACCACTCAGTTTCTAGATATGTATGCACTGACACATACATAGGCATATACACCTAATTCTGTTTTTACACAAACTTTTTTTAAACAATTTTGATTTAGCATGATTTTTAAAAAAAATTCTCTCTTTATACGAGTTGTTTTAAAATAACACGATCAATCAAAAAAGTAAGAAAAATAATCACATTTGGATTTTAAAAAAATGTTTTCATCTCTTTATTTCCTATTATTTTTCCAAAAAATTCCCTTTCTAGGTAATATTTCTGCAAATGAGGAAATTTGCTTATCTGCATTTTAACTTTTTGATGTTTTGTTTTTGAAAGGAGAGATGTTTTGTTGATATTTTTATGTTTGGTTTTTTAAAAAAGTGTATTTTGTTGGTGTTGATGTTAAAAAAAATTTAGTAAAAATTAAAGCAAGATTTAATTTATTAATTTTGGCAAAATTTAATAGATGGCAAGTTATATACTGCATGCAAATTTTTGAATCTATGACTTGCTAATTAAATTTGAAATAATTTTTGGTAGGTTTCATACAATGTCAAATAATCCACTTACAAAAAGAAAGAAGAAAGCAACTGCTTTGGATATTAAAATTCAAACTTTAGATCATCTTGCAATTGGAGAAGTCTGTAGAAAAGCATTTTGGTCTACATCAAACTACTATAAGAAGTATTACAGGTAATGAAGCTGCTATTAGAAAGTCAATATTATCCGTACAATTTTCACAGCGCAAAACTATAAAAAATTACAACTGATGTTTATATAGAGAAAAGTTTGATAAATTCATGCAGTTTAACAAAAAACTGAACTGATTTTAAATTGATATTTAAAAATAAAAACTGCGCTATTATACAAACATGGAAAAAATATATATATAACATCGCCAGCATTTATATAAATAATGAAGTAATTTTTTCTTATGTAAGCCATTAAATGCCAAATAGCAAATCAAGAAAAATTGAATCTGTTATAAACAGCTGTGCAATGTATTCTGGCTAAATTAACATTGCCATAAGACTGGAGTGCTACTATCCAATCATAGAAGCGCAATGACAATCTACTTGCCTGTATAATGCCTAAAGAAACATCAAATGTCCTATACTACATGTCTAAATGGATGGAGAAGGAAAGCGACTGCAGAAAATGGAAACAACATCGTATCAAGCGCATTGCTGAGAAATTCTAGCGACTGATGAATGACTTGCGAAAAAAGAATAATCCGAAGAGAGATAGACTGTATCCATAAAAGACATTATTGCCAAACTCGTGGACATTAATCAACATGATTTAAAGAAAGTTTTGATTTTATCATTTATATATATATATTTGTACAATTCTAATTTTATTTATCTCCACACTTGAAAGCTTAATCTTGTCTATAACTTGGAAGAGTCCATTATGATTGAAAGCAACAAAATGAAGGGGGGGGGTTTATCGCATTAGATAAAAAAAAATTATGTTGAATCAAGTTTAAGTTAGCTTTCCCTCTGTAGTGTCTTGACATTTGATTATCAGCACTGACATGGAATAAGGTAAGATTTTTGGATATTATTCCATAGTAAGCACATACACTTACTACAAGACAGAGATTGTGTTATTTTTTTTATTATTGTTAACTAATGATAGTTTATATTTATTTATTCGATATAAATGACTAACCTTGTAAGGATGTTCTTTACTATCAACCATAGGAAACCATACATAGGTAAGGGGAGGGTCTCCAACAAAGATGGAAGATCAATAACTGGAACTGGATGACGAGGCTAATACAATACACTTGTATAATATTGTAAATTAGTTAGCTTCGCGGTCGATTTAATAATTTTTTTAAAATTTTTATTAAATTTTATCTGCTTTGTAAAATAATTAGTGCCTTGTTATGTATCTCTACTATGGGTAAGGGTTGGAATAGTGAACAGATTTAATCATTGATATGGTAGATATATATATCCTTGACATACACAATTATATCTATTTCATCATGTTAAAAAGTTTTGAATATTTGTTTTGCTATTAATAAATGTTGTCCATTTGATTTAAATTAAACTGGTCTCTGGTTTATCAAAATGATTTATACATTCATTCATCAACTTATAACTGGATATATATACACACACATTTCATTCTTATGTAGTAATACAATGATATGTTTGGATGCATTTTTAAATTAATTGGAACCTGGACAAAGATGCGGTAGTTGCTATCTAGTGCAAATTCACCCCTGAAGAGAGCCGAAAGCAGAATTCTCCCCCAAGTTCGAATACTGAGGCGTAACAGACCCTGAAAGAGGAATGAGGTATGGATGAACCAGCCCAAATTGTATCTAAATTTAATGTGCAAACTTAGAGCTAGCCCATTGGCGGTAGATAAGATTATAGGTTAGGTACTTCATCGCGTCAGTCACAGCGTCCTCCTAGAAGACCCTAGGTCTGACCATAGTGAGATGTGTGTTCCCCCTCTTCTGGTGGAAAACCCAGACCATTACATTCTAGCACCCAAACTCTATGGGCACAAAACAGAAGTTTGTAAGAGGTACAGCCATTGAATTGATGAATTTAAAAAAAAATTTTTTTTTCTTTTTTTGAAACATTATTTTGCCAAACTTTCCACGGTATACAACCTGATTAATTCACCTGAGTAGCAACCAGTTGATGCACCCAACTATAAAAGGATGAGACTTTCATTTCCAAGCAACCATTCAAAAAAAAAAAAAAATCTCAAGTGAAACATCGAATGTAAATTAACTGATGGGAATGAAATGAGAAACTGAGACCATAAATAAACATATAACTAATAAACTAAATTAAAATAGGTGAGTTAGAAGAATAAAAGGACAGGTTAAAAAAGTAGGCATTATTTTTCATTCTCTCATTTCAAACAAGTCTTTTCTGATGATTCTTTTATCTTATAGTAGCCAATTACAAATGATCCTTGTTCGTTCATCATCTATGTTTACAGGTTTCTAACTTACCTTCTTTCTATTTTTAAATCTTAACATAATATCAGTATTATAATTTCGTTTCTGTCACTTTTGTTATTCCCTGATAAGTATTTCCAATTTTCTCCGTAATATTTGAAAGTTTACATTCTATTTTTTGAAACTAATGAATGTTTAAACAATCATAAGAATAAATATAAAGTTTCTTTACATAAATTATTAGGCTTCATAAAGATATTCCTCATCACCTTATTTTTATTCAATTTCATTCACTTCAATTATTTTTGTTATATCACAGAACTGAAAATAAAATCCTATGCAGTTTAGTTCTTTGATACAATGATGAATCTGAGACTTAGCTATGGATAACAACTCGATCTACACTTTCTATATGCAAATATCAGGTGACCTTTTAAGTAATAAATCATTTGATTATGTAACTGATAAATAACTTGATATTTACTCTTTTGTATCGAAACTTCTACAACTATTCTGGATTTCGTTTGTGAAACTGGTCAAAAAGTAATAAAGTAAACCATCCAATTTCCTTGAAGATTAACAAGAGTATGCAAAAGATTAAAGATATCAAATTTTAATTAAGCCAATCAGATTTTTTTAATTCTGTAACCCAACAATATTTATAAATCCAATATCGTTTTGGAGCTACTCTAAATCAAGCCATAGGTACTGCATGAATTTTGTGCTCTCACAGACAATATTGGGACGCAGTCAAATCATGTTCCAAGTACCAGCTTCATTAAATAAAATTGAATACTAATATGTAAAATGCAGCCCTTCCATTTGTCCAAAAAGTGTTCTCAAATAAAAAGAGAGTTAAAAAAATTCCATCAACTATAATCCCATTGAATAAATCTCTTCAAAAATTCACTCCTTTTTTGCAACTTTCACAATGCTTTATTCAATTTAAACATCTGACAGTTTTAGATTGTCTAACAATTTTCTACAGAACTGTTATTTTTTCTTATTCATACTTTATATAAAAAATGAGAGAATGTTAAATACCTATGCCACTATAGTTTAAAGTAGTAAATAAGAAGGAACAATAATAT
Organism: Epiperipatus broadwayi; assembly: GCA_028023455.1. Taxonomy (NCBI): domain Eukaryota; kingdom Metazoa; phylum Onychophora; class Udeonychophora; order Euonychophora; family Peripatidae; genus Epiperipatus; species Epiperipatus broadwayi. The sequence continues at coordinate 14,487,781 of JAQFVV010012394.1, read as the reverse complement.
TAGCTCTAAATAAGACTGCTAAACAGATGAAATTGTCAGATAATGGAATTAAGCGTTATAAAGAAGTACAGAGGAGTGAACTTTTTAAGCCTTATCATAGGCAATTCAAGAAGAAAGAGAAATTATGAAACACCTTGGAAAATATAGTATTACAGTTTGAAGGAGTAAATAGAGAAAAAAACAAATAAGAGCTCGGAAGAAGACTGCTATACAGTTGAAATTAAGCATTGTGAAAAGAGATAATGAAATTTTTAAATTTGCTTTAAATAACCAATAAAAGAAGAATGAAAGAATGTTGAACATCTTACAAAAATAATCCCATCAGCTAAAAATTATCAACAAAATCCTTTACAAAATTGTGACAATCACCTCTTATATGCTAAATCAGAAATGTGATATAAATCTAGAAATTATGGAAATGATTATTGAATTTTGTTAACAGAGTAGCAATTGAGCCACTTATCTCCAAATTTCCATAAAATGTATTTGTTGAATTTATTTCTGATAGAAAGAAATAGATTCTGAGGTATTACCACTAAACATCACACGATCGCTACTACTATATAGAGAGTTTTGCCTGTTTTAGGTTCTGATGTCATTTGAATATAAATCAAACTGAAGATAAATTGGTGACTAGATCTTCATAAAAAATTTAAATTATTTAAACCCATTGAGAAAAACTCTGTGATGCTATTAAAAAATTCTAAAAAATAAAATTATCACAAGAAAAATAACCTTCAAAACATCATATGATCACTATTTCATATACTTACACATGCTGTTAATAAGAATAGTTTTATAGTTAACCAAATAGATAAAAGGTGGCTGGAGAAGATTTCCATTAAATCCTAAGATCTAGGTGCAATGCTCTCAACACAAGGCTCCACACTGATGAAAGCCACTAGCTTAAAACTAGTCTGGAAATATTGTATGAGTAGGTACTAGATAGAGATTCTAAGCACAAACCTTCCAGCATTAACTGATTTACAAAAGCTTGCATTTGATGGCACTACTGTATGGGGAGTTTGGTACTCTTAAAAATAATATTCTTACTAAAATTACTTCTTAAGAAATTGCTTCTGAACAACTTTATAAAATTCCTATTCATAATAGTGGTGAGATGTCCTAAGAATGCTAGATGCTACAATAAATCACATTCCATGTAAAGAAAGCTGCTAAAAGATGATTCTCAAAACTATAGATATTTTTTTAGTCAATGTAACAGCAAAACTTTTGCATAAGTTATTTTAAAAGTCATATATAAACTTGGACATTGCTGCAAGACGATTTCAAAGTTACTGACAAGTTTTTCATAATCTTCCATATTCTACCACAATAATTTTAAGAAGTGGTAGAAAGTTTGCAAATATCCACAAATAACTTCTCATATGGGTGATGTTCCATGAAATTATGAATCCCACTTTAACGGTTAAAATCAGATGTAGAGTTGAACAAGGCTTCATACACTCTCTCTGAAATCCTTTTTCATTTCTCTTTCATGTTATTTAAAAATAACAATAATGATAACTTTCATTTAGTCTGTGTATAATAACACAACTCAGGAGTTAAAACAAATGTATCACAAAGTCCTAATAAGAGAACGCCTTTAACAAAAGAAGCAGTTGTTTGGATCTCGATAAAACTATTCTACAAACTTTTCTAACTAATATAACAGTAACATTGCTAACTTATCAAGTCTCTGAATCTTACATTTGGCTGATTGAATCTTATTTTCTTTAATTAAATATGATGAAACTGGTTATATAAAGCAGATTAATTCTAATGGGCAGTAACTTGAATGGCCAAAAAATAGAAGCCCACATTACCATCTGACAAATATTTTTCTATTATTCAACAATGTCACTTAAAGAAATAAATATGGCTGATGAGTCAGGACTTAAATGTCATGGTGTATATAGAAAAATAATGTTTATACCATTATTTGTTCAATAAATCTTATAAATGTGATTTTTAACTATTAGAACACACTTTAACCTTTTGAAATATAAACTTAATAATTTTAATTATGAATTAAAATAATTACTTAAAACTTACTGAAAAGTTTTCTGGAGATCTGTTAATGGAATACTTGAGTTCAAAATAAACTTTCTTTGATGGTTTACTCTGATATTGGGGTTGACCTGGTCCATTACTGCTCCAAGCTGTTACCTGATAATATTAATAATAATACTATTCAAGCTTTACACTTACGAATTATCATTAATAATTTCAAAAACACACATTTCTTAGAGCACATGAAAATAGCACAAAATTTATTATCAAAATAACTTGAATTAACATCTTCAAATTCATGTTACAAATAAAGCCAGCATCAATTATAATATTAAGTGCTGCCAAATTAACATTGATATCTAGAAACCAGATGGACATCATTTTACATAGAATAATTAAATAATACTTAATTTATAAAATGAAAACAGTATTTGAAATTAAACTGAGAGACTGCAAACCTCTTGTGCTTATTAGCCAATCAGATGTTATCAATAGCGATCAAATTGTAAACACAAGACAGAGAATTTAACAGGGTGGACGCCCTCTTCTTGTTAAATTCTCTGTCTTGTGTTTACGATTTAATCACTATTGATAACATCTGATTGGCTAATAAGTGCGAGAGGTTTACAGTCTCTCAGTTTAATAGAATAATTAATGATTCCCTTCCCCTGCATAGTATGAAATATTGTTTTGTTATTGACATAATAAGTTTAATCATACAATAGAATATAACATAGCTTTTGAAAAGTGTTCTTACTGATTTAGATCTAAAGCAATTATGCAATAATTTACAAAATATGTTATCGATGTATTAGCTGCTCTATATGGGTTCATGTGATGGCAGACCCTGAACTCTAAGGTCCATTTATTCATCACAATTCGGTCATTACTGGTACTTGAACTCCTTAAGTAATAAAGCCATTTGATTGCTCCTCAAAACCACTCATACAGGATATAAACATTCTAGATATTATTAAAAGAACTTCATAACAATTTTTGTATGAACCATTACACCAGCTTCAATACTTCTGAATACTATAAATTAAAAATGAAAATCACTATAAACAAGCATATTATTTAATGTAATTTTTTTTAACGAAATACTAAAACTACTAATAGATCAAGATGTGTTAAGATACTATCTATTAATGTGTGTAAAACATTAATATAACGCAGCATAAATAGAATATTATATTTACAATATTTTGAATATTTGTCAATAATAAATTGTTGCAAATACGTGCATTGTTACAGTTTTGCATCTTGTATCTTACATATGCAAGGATAAGCACAATTGATAAAGATGTTTTCCGCTGAAATGTGAATGCTATAAACTACGATATTGCTTTCCCCTATTTGAATTGCAATGTTTATCTTGCATTAATGTCAGTTTTGATTTGTGATTCTTCGATCATCATAGCGAATTATATCACTTCAGGGGAAAAATATAAAAAGATACAAAATATTCTCACATGTTGCAATTTTAATTAACTGAATCATTTCGGTACCTGTTAAAGAATATAGATGACCAGAAGCACAAAATGAATAAACATGAATGGAAATTAACAATCACAATAAATAATGGTGTTCTCTGCTGGTATTCATTATCAACGGACATAAAAAATAAATCAATATCATCATTAATATCATCAATCATAAGAGGAATCTCAACGAAAACAATTACGTATAGTACTATGAAAAAAAAAGCAAACACTAATATTTCTTGCAGCGTGAACTTAAAAAAGTACCATAAAAGTAAGCACACATTGATTCTGAGATCTTGCCCATCTGGTATCCTGCATGCACAGGCCATAAATAAACTAATAATCATATCACAATAATAAAGCATGTGGATTTTAAAGATGATCATTAATCTCTTAGTAATACCTAGATAATCTGAAAAAAGAATTATATAAAATCCACATACATATATATCAAATTCAAATATTGACTGGTGTAAGACTCTGCTGAACATAGATGTACAAGAGTAAAGATATAAAATACTTAATTTAGTATTTAAATAAAATCACTGTAATAAATTTAAATGATTAATAACTTTATTAATTAGTTAGTAATAGTAATAAAAATTAATGACTTCATATACATATTCTCTAATAATATGAAGAAACAATAAATTATTTTGATTTTACACATATTTTAATACACAGATATTAATTAGTCAATATATTAAAAACAAAATATTTTTAAATTATGGTTTACAGATGTCTACACATGAGAAGTAATTACAAATACAACATATACATTATAACCACATAATTTCTAGTAATAGAAAAATATTTCAATTTAAATCTAGGCTAAACTATTTTAATGATTATAATTCTATTTGGTTTAATATAAAAACTAAGTTGACAAGATAAAGGCATTTAAGGTTATATGTACACACATATGCACTACAATATATATATAAAATTTCAATTCTTAATATTTAATTTGACTTTAAGATGTATAAAGTTCCATTATTCTTTTATATATAAATGATACATGAATCTACATATGTGTATTTACAAAAACATAAATGCATTTAATAACTGAAACACAGGCTTGTTATATACCTGTGGCTATATATATGTATATATATGTAATATAAATGCATTTAATAATGTAAAAATATTTTAATTATTAATTTTAATTTATCTTTAATAATAAACCAAATTATTTTCACTATATATAAATAATTCATTAAAAATGTGAATTTTATTTATTATTAACTGAAAAATACCATAAGGAATAAAAAAAAACAACTTTTTTGTCTAATTATGAAACCAATCAAATCTTTAAAAAAAAATTAAACCATAACATTTTAAAATCTCTACAGACAACACGACTTTTTGAGTTTTCTCCATGGAACTTCTCAGTTTTCTTGAAATTTGTTCCCATTAGTTGGCAGAGATTAATTAATTCAAAGTTGACTATCATTTTTACTTTTAAAATAAATTAATGCAGTGTAAATAAAATATTATTTTGGGCACAAACAGATTTGTCTTGCAGAATTAATATTTGAAATAATATGTCATAAATTTTTTTGTCTATACTCAGATTTCTTTTGTACCATGGCTCTTATACATATGAACTGCTGGTGAATTTACCATTAGCAGCTTTCTGATCAGCCTAGATTAACTAGGGACTTATACCATCAGCAAATATAGGTAGATATACTCAACTACCAACTAAGACAAAATGGAAGCTGGGTCGGCTGTAACCAGCAACATGAAAAATAAAGTATTAATCCTATTTCAAATATAAAGAGAAATAATGAACATCCTTTTAGTCCGAACTTATAAAAAACAATGCTGTTAAATGCAGTTTAAAAAAGTATAATCAGTAAGTAAAAGATATTTACAATAAATACTTATTAATTCCAAGTAATTTTCAACTATTAAATAAAAAAACTAAATCTCACTGTAACCAATTTAAATTTGCAATTGCCATGAACTATTTTTATTGTGAATTCAGCAGTTGAGACCCAAGTCAGCTCTTACAAAATATATATATATATATATTGTTATAAAAAATTCTAATACTTACCCAAAATGTATAATTTAACTGTGGGTTCAAATTAGTTAAATTTTTTTCTGCTATAGGTGCTACTACTGGTTCAGAATTTGAAGTCAAATGTGGGTCACTGTAAACCTATATAAATAAGCAAAAATTTTACTTGACAGATAATATATTAGAGTATATGTATATAAAAATGTAAGTGTATAAATACAGTTTCAAGGTTTTTCCTTGTGAGTGATTGCTTATTAGTTTAGAACTGGTAGTAGTTTATTATTTTGAGATATATAAATAATAACAGCTATGCACATTAATATGCCTTAACCTAACATAATGAATGTCAAATAAGTCATGGACCTTTTGCCTGTTGATTACTATATGTCATCTTTTTTGTGAATTTTACTAGAATAGAAAATAGTTTTTATGTAGTATTTTAACTTGCTTGATGCAATAATAATGATTTTGCTATCATAAAGGCACATCTTCATTGAATTAGGGAAATGAAGAGAATTTCTACAAAATGTTTTATGTTGAATTTGATAACAGTTTTTATGGAAATGGTAGACCCTATTTAACCTATAGGAATTATCAAAAACACATTGATTAATGTTGTTTTTCTGTCCCACACATATTAAGTATTTGTATAATAAATATAGACAAACGGTTTAAAACCCAGAAGTTGAAATGATATTCATATCTGGCTTAATAATTTAAATCAAGGCTTTTTAATGGATGATTTAAATAATCAATAATGAGGTCAGTGAAATCAGTTATCACAATAATAAATGCACTTTTGAAGACCTGACAAATTATATAGATAATAGTTATTCCACAGGAACTTAAGTCACATGCTTGTTTGCAGTTTGATTAACTGACTTTATATATATATTGTAACAGTCAGAAAACATGTGACTCATTAACATAGTGCAGAATTCGACCACCACATAGAACTGCAGCACCATCTAGGTAGCGAAGCCACCCGTAGTACTAAGTTCGAACATAGTTTATCGGTTCCACAATACAATCTACGAAACAACACATCTGATGCGACATTAGTAAACATTTCATTAGGCACGGTGGTAAGGGATATGCAAGAGATTCATGATTTTATTTTCGAGTTAGCCAATAATCAAACTAATATTAATTAAACATTCATATTTACATAATCGAGGAAATATTATATAGAATGGGTATCGAATAAATAAAACGTAACTGCAGACGTATAGTTTAAAATTATTTATTGAAACATTTTAATAAAAAAATCATTTACCAATAATATTTTATAGATTTAAAGTTTCAGTAGCGGGATTTGCGATACTATTATATATTAAAGAATACATTTATTTATTTAGACATATTTTATATTTAAGACCTCAGTAGCGGTATTTCCGATACTGTAATGTTTACAAAATAAATACATTTATTTGAAGGCGTAATCTAGCTACCTAAAATTCTCGAGCAAGTATTTCTAAGGCATGCCTTGAGGGATTTATACCTTTGCAATGCAAGAGTCTAAAGTAAAATTTATAAGAGTAGCGGTGGACATATATTTATTTAATTAAAATATTTATTTATAAATAAGGGCAAACATTTATTTGAGAGTGAATTATGAAGATAATGCAGGGACGGAGTTACATAGAATAATAAAGTTAGTTAAAGAAAACACGTGGTACGCTAGAAAGGCGATATGGAATGGCAGTATATTGAAACTGCAAAGCCATGAATGAGTTTATAAGAATGACGGGCTGGTGTTTGCCATCGGCCCAAAGAAGTAAGGTGTCACATAAGCATAACCAGGGACAAGCAGTTCGTGCTGAAATTGCCTGCTGGCTGCATGACGGTCGTCAAGCCCTACGGGAGCATTTATTATGTCCGCTTATGTAAGACGACTGGGGTTAATTTCAACCCTATAGAATCCGGAATATTCACGGCTTGTAATGGGTCATCGCGTCTCTAAATGTAGCACATGTATAATGTACAGACAATCCTGTCAAGACTTAAATATATTTCTAACTCGGCCCTACATTATCAACATTTAATAAAGAACGTTGGCGACTCTCAAAGAAATGCAAATTTTATGGAATTATTAATTAAGATTTAATAAATATAAAACATATATAAACTAGGTGATTATTACAACTAATACGCCAGCCATTTGCGAAGTAGTAGACCCCTGCATTACAATAAATGAAGCATTGAATGCGTGTCGATTTATATGAAAATTAAGTTATTTATGAAAGTAAATATTAATGAAAATTTGACACGCATTCACTGTTTCAAGCGATCATAGATTTAAACTTAGAAAATTATGAGCATGCGATAATTATATGATAAAATGTAGATTTTAGAAATACGTACCCAAGAAAGATAGAGTGAGGTAAGCTAGATTATTAGAGAAATTTACACAATAAAAAAGTTTTACAAATGACAATTTTACATTTTATAAGTTATATAAGTAGTATGAAGAATGAGCTATAGCATATTAGTAGAGTACTCTAGAGATTTTGGACACAGGTACCTGTTTTATGAGAAGTTTTCCGATTCCATTGGTTAGTAGCAAATTGTTCATGATTAGCAGTTCTTTCCTGTGTTTAGGTGGTTCATTTAATTTAACAGCAGCAGCAGCTTTCTCATTATTTTAGGCAGCAGATCTTCGTGGTTGAATTTATGAAGGGCAATGGAAGGTTTGGCATCTGATAGGCCATCTCCCAGGCGGAGAATAGTCTGGGCGCTTTTACTCGGTCATACCGTGGCAGGAACAATTTATTTAATATTTTGGAGACTCTCAACTGATCGAGAGCAGAACTAAAGTTAAAAGTGCCTGTTTCTAATAATTCTAAAATGGCCTCTTCTCTTATATCTTATCTTTCACATTTTTGTTAGTGTATTTTTAGATTTCACCTAATTTGCCCTGAGGATAATCAATGCCTTTTTTTGGTTAAATCTAATTAGAGAAAACTGCCATTCTATTGTTTATGTTTAGATTTTACATTTAGTTTTTGCAATTAGAATTTAAGGAATTTTTCTTTTTAATTAATCTATTATCTCTCACCGACCGATGCTTTTAAAATTTCAAAGACAAAAGGGAAACATACGATTATTTTTACTTGTAATTAAATATTACATCAGATTTCTAAAATTATTATTAAATGAAATTTAAACAAAGCAATAAATAATGAACTTTATAATCCAAAATAAATGATTAAAATTATACAAAATTATATAACTAAAAGAAATCTAAATTATATTATCTTTATTTATTGCCTTAAATTTGAGATCGAAATGTGTGCATGTTTATGGTGAATTCTACATATATCTATACATTTTTAATATTGCCACACACACAATTCAATACCAAAAAGTTTAAATTTGGGTGGGATAGACCGGTGAGTGAGAGACGATAGAAAAAGGTGAAACTTAAGATTCGAATACGAATCTTACTGTTTCAATATATATATATGTATGTATGTATGTATATATATATATGAAAACATTGTTTCAAAAAGTAATAGCAATCTGTACTTTTATTTTTCAAAATATCTCTCAAAATAATCTACTTTGCTCTATCAAACACCTTTTCAAGATTACTAAATCAATGTATGCTCTCTGCCCAAGAGCCAAGCCAAGCTTTAGATAATAAAAACTATGATATAAGTCTATATCAACCGAGTCGAAAAAATTCTATTTAAATATTTAGCACATTTAGCATCGATATGCATATTGCTTTATTCAAGCTATACACATATCTTGTACAAATATTGAATTGTTGCTTTGATATAAAAATCAGATATTTAAACTTCTAACTCATGTGATGAGAATAGGTTTTCTGAAATATATGTATATTGAGTAAGAATAAGTCTAAATTTTAATGCTAGATGATAATTTATAATCTTTATGTGCTACAGATTCATGAATCTGATTGATATATAGACAAATCTGTAAATAAGTTTTAAAATCCCAGTACATATAAAAAATTAGCAACTTCAGATTTTTTTTTTCATATCTTCAGGTTATTCGCATATAGCAAAACTGATTCTAAAGCTACTACTTAATTTTGCCATCTATAATTCACATATATATATATAAAATCAAGTATAATTCACATATATATATATAAAATCAAGTCATGCATCATGTGATTAATTTAATAAGCTTGTACTACAAATGTTATATAATGAGCTTTATTTAATAGCTCTTAACAATCTTTTCCGAATATCCCTATCTTCAAACCGGTTTCTAGCTTTTGGCTAGCATCTCACTGAAAAAAGCCAAAAGCTAGAAACCGGTCTGGGAATAGGGATATTCAGAAAAGCTTGTTAAGAGTTATTAAAGCTCATTATGTAATATACATATAATACAAATTTAATCTAATGAATTTTCCAGAAGTCCTATTTGAACCATAAAGCTTTAATTAAGCAGCCTGATAAAAGACTTAACATTAGATGCCTTTATTTTCTATGCTTGATTTTCTGTATAGCATCATGCACTGGTTTAATGTAAATTTCTAAAATTTGGTTACACTCACGAACTGTCTTAACAACACTAATATCTGAAATTATCTGTGTCAATATTTATCTAATATTTACTTGTTAAATAAAATGCTTAAAATATAAGTTTTGTCTCTATTACTAATTAACGATAAGAATGTTGTTCAGACAATACATGTAGCAATTATTGTCTAAAAAGAGTAATCCAAGGGTTTACATATGCTTAAAATATACAACAATTTTGTTCCTATTAATAATTGATGATGATACTGTTTTTAGATAGTAGGCTGTGGCAATTCCTATTAACAATTTGATGATGACACTGTTTTTAGATAGTAGGCTGAGGTAAATACTGTATAAAAGCAGCAACCTAAGAATGTAATATAACTATATAGTAATGCAGTAGAATAACATATAATCGATTAGAGCCTTTGACAGTTTGCGAGTTCAACCGTGATTCATATAGGACCACTTAAAAATTAGATTCAGGGAGCCTGAGAAGTTATCTAGGAAATCCGGACCAGGCTCTAAAGAAATAATAATTGAATTAATGTTGGCATCACTGTTAAATATGTGTGGATTTGCAACTTAACATATCTTGCCTTTACAGCAGTACTAATTCACTATTCCAAACCAATATTTGATAAGGTCATAAAACTGCTAAACTTATATTTTAATCCAACACTTCCAACTATAAGACAAAGTTATAAAATATTATGTTTATACGTGAATCTATATATAAACCCAAACACATGTAAATATGTTTTAATTATATTTATTAATAAGACCTGAAAACAAACATAGATTTGCTTATTTACACTACATTTACAATAGCTATATTCCAACTGCTACCTTTGGTGAAATGTAGCTCCTAGTTCTAAGGTGAATTACAGAAAAAAGGACTGCATGTGCCTTATAGGTTTCCCACCATTTCCAGCTGTATTGTGATAGCCTGCCTTGTGAGTAGGTCTGGTGACACTTCCAACTGTACTTGACAGCTAGACCCTTGTCAACATTTGGTCCTAGCAACTTCCAGTCCTGAATGGAGATTTGCCCCACTGTGTCAACCATTTAGCTTAACCACCATTGTCTGGGAAATGTTAAGTCTGTCTTGAAGCTCTATGGCAGTAGTTCTCTGGAGAATGTCGACTCTGCCTTTCAGCTTTTTACAGTAGTTCTGAGATCTTACCTTCAAATGACTTGATTATTTATTGCCAGACTCCATCCTTAATGGAAACATTTGGATTCAATGAGCATCATTGCCTATTCGCACAACCTTGCCATTAGCTACAACTTATTTATCTGTTTAAGCATAGATTAGGTTCATGACAATAAATGCTCAATCCGATTTAAATAAGATGGAATCTGGACTAGTCCATTATCTGAAGGCAAAGTGAGATATAACAAAGTCAACCTTTATCAAAAGGATTTAATATGCATCTGAGTTCTGTAGGGTGGCTTTAATCTGAAATTTCATATTTCTCAATGATGTTATGACAGCCCACTTTATACATGGTGCAAAAGATCACATTCTTAAAGTAAAATACCCCAGTAACAGAAAACTGTCTAAACAGAAGCAATCTAAAGTCAAATAACATTAGTATTGGGCTAAAATAAACAATGAACTAGGGAACAAGGGCCAAATAAAGAAAAAAATTTTAACTTTATTATAAAGCTCATGCAGCTAACCAGTGTCCACATATAAACAAACACAAAACAGCATATTTGCCATTGTATCGGATATACAGATGCTGTCTATCTGCCAAAAAAAAAAAAAAGCAAATAAATAGCATTAAAAAAATCAAGTCAACAATTTTTCAGCAAAGAACTAGTTGTAAATGCCACTGTAAAACAATATTTCATGACTAACTTTGAATCTTGTCTATGATTGCCAGGACAAAACACATAAAGTTCTCTTGTTAGAAAAAAAAAAAAAGTTAAACAAATGATTAATACAACCAATTTAGAAATTAGCAAAGATGAATAAAAATAATAGTTATCAAACAAATGTAAGTGCACAAAGAGATCAATTAACAAACTATACAAAGCATTTTGTGAAGGTAGGCAAGAGTGATAGAACACAAAAGTTATTGTTCCTATCAGGGGCCACAAACAAATATTGAATTTATTACATTGTGATTACCCTGAGATTTTATATCTGGTTATCTAATATAGATTCCAATATAAAATTACAGGCCCATAAATGCCAGAAATGTCAAATAAATCAAAATATTCTCTTGTAAAGATTCCACGTAGACCATATTGTTACATAAAAAGCCAAACAATTCCTAACAGTTGTAGACAAATAATCCAAACAGTTAGAGAGGATCTACTTTCCTCCACCTCGGCCATTATCGCCACTCTGAGAAAATCACTGGCCATGCATGATCTGCCTATGCCATTTCTTTTGAATGGTAACAGTTTTTATATATAATCAATTTAGTCTTCTAAGTAAATAATGAAGTCAAACATATGTCAACACATGGATAGGAGGTCACGAAAAAACCTGAGCAAAAATATCAAATGATAGGATTGTGGTTATCTCATCTCAGATCTAAAATATATATTAAAGAAAATGAAGTGGCAGCAATATATTGAATAGCCTAACTAAATGAACATCCTCCAATATAAAAATAAACTTATCTTGCCTTAAAATATAGATTTGCTGAACATGAAAGTAATCAGAAATTGCTTTGTTGAGTAAATAAACAACCAATTGTAGTAGTTGGACAATTACTCTAAATTCGTTTTGCAGTCCATTACTACAAAATATAAAAATTGCATTTTCCCAAAGAATCTTATTCTGTTTATAACAGGTAGTTAAGTTAATATTTTCAATACATCACAATAGTGCTGATAGACAAATCCATGTTAACCAATATCTGACAACATACAATGATATCTACTGTATATCATAACACCCGGCAGTACAAACATCACATGTTCACTATTACTTATGCTTGCTTATAACTGTTATTAAAACAGGCAACACTCTCCATACAGTATTGCCACTCAGTGCAAGCCAGAGTAATCAATGGATGCCAGAAGGCTTTGTGCAACACTCTCTGTACAGTATTGCCACTCAGTGCAAACCAGAGTAATCAATGGATGCCAGAAGGCTTTGTGCATAAAATCCCCATCTAGTGCCTACTCATCCAATATCCCCAGATTAGTTTCTGGCTTGCACTAAATGGCAATAGTGTATGGAGAGTTTTACCTGTTTTAATAACAGTTATAATCAAGCATAAGAAATGGTGACCATGTGATATTTATTGGCTTAAAACCAATTCTACATAATAGGATGGTGGTGACTATGGTTATTGGAAAACCAAAGACATCAAAATATATAGGTCATAAACTGAGTTCAGACTTATATGACTAGATAAGCTAATGAGCTTGGATTGAAAATATTATTGTGTTTTCAATTTAAGATTCATAGTTTTGTAGTTAAGTAGAGATAAAAGATGGCTTCTAGAGGGTTGCATTAGATCCTGAGATCTAGGTGCGGTGCTCCCAGATCGAGAGCTTCTCACTGATGAAGGCCATAAGCCAGAAACTAGTCTGGGGATATTGGATGAATAAGCACTAGATGGGGATTTAATGCACAAGCCTTCTGGCATCCATTGATTATTCTAACTTGCACTGAGTGGCAATACTGTATGGAGAGTTTTGCCTGTTTTAATAACAGTACAAACATATATGTACCAAAAATTATGCACTTTTACGCTTGTTAAAGAAGCTATATTTATTAACGTTTATTTACACTTAACGCTTTCAAAAGCTCCATGGCTTCATATTCATAGCTGAATGCAGTTGATAGTAATGAGGGAGAGTATTCTAATTTATGCTAATTGGTTAGGTGCTTTGTATTTTACTATGTTTAAATTCTTGTTTGGATTAGTTTGTCCATCTTTTTTAAATGGCAAAACAGGTGTCTTTTCTGGTGATAGATTGAGTATGGCAAAACAGGTGTCCTGGTGATAGATTGAGAATCATTATTTATGAAGTATGCTTCCTTTATTTTACGCCTATGATCATTTCTCTCTCTGTACACCATTCTGGGGTTGGTAGGTTCGAATCTATGACTGGTGGTCTTTTCATGCTCCAAGAATGCTGATGTAGTCTTTTGTTATTCAGTGCCCTTTTATACATATATATGTGCTGGAATGCTGTGTTTGTGATGGTGTTTTTTGTTTCCCCATAATACGATGCTCTGAGGGCATAGTATTTGATATACCACTTGAGATGTTCATTTGGGATCTAGTTTGTCTTTTGAGTTGTTGATAAGACTAATTGGTGTTGGCTGAAGTGTGGAAGCCAACAGTAAATTCTTTTAATAGTGTTTTGATTAAATGTTTGGCAATATTAGGCATATATGGTATGGTTATTTGTGTTTTATTATCTCTGATTCTGATTTGCCAGTTTATCTTCGCTTGGAACCATGCTATTCTTTTGGTTATGTTTCTATATTTATAGCCAACAGATATTAGTTCTTTGATGTACTTTAATATGTTCTCTTTTCTATCTGTGTTACATTTGCGTAAGTAATTATTTATATGTAGAAATGTATTCAGTCCAGCATATTTATGTGCACTGGGTGCTATTGCACTCTGATGCATGTATCCTCTAATTCTTTAGAGATTTAATGATCATGCGGTACACTAAGCATGTATCTTCTTTTTGTATGTCTAAGTCCACGAGGTATTTTAGATGGTGTTGATCATTCTCCCATGTGATATTAAGTATGAGTTTAGACCTGTAATTCATTGGTGATGTTTATGATTGTGTTACTTTTAGCAGCAATATACACATCGTCTATGTATCTAAAATATATCATTGTGTGGTTATTTATTTGTATGTTAGGTATTATCTGTTTCTCATGGTAGTTTAGGAAGATGCTGGCCCTTATGCCATTGACAGGTAGTCCCATTAGCCATCCTTGCTTCATTTTACACCATTCAAAAATAGTGTAAATATTTTCATTCATCCATATGTAGTAAAGAGCAATTGCAAATACAATCAACAATGATATCTACATTGGCATAAAAAGTTGGACTTACAAGGGAGTTCACTATTGGCCTCCCCATTTAATATAGATATTGCCCCCATTTTAAGATAAACTCATACATGTTGAGAGAGATTTACTATTATTTATGTAATATCTATAAATAAAATGCATAAAATCTCTATTGTACACAACTCTGTGTACATTTAAGAATTTCATGATTCCTAGGAAGCACACATTCTATCATATTCTTGATCACATTTTGGTTTGTCCAACTCTATCAATTTAGATTCGCAAGAGATCACTTCTATTACTGCTCAATGTCAATTTGAGTTATATATACAATTATGTCATTTTATTAGATATTAGTACTAAAGTGGATACTGCTATAATGATTATTATTCATGTTATAATTACTGTTTTTTTTTTCATAATAATTTTACATTTAAATAACCTTAAATTTTAAAATAATATAACTGAATTAAATAAAGAAAATCATTACTAGACAGTTCAAAAAAATAATTCCATCGCAACAATTTCAAAGCCCTGAAATAAATTCGAAAAATACTTCATGATGGTCTCCCAAAACTCAGCAAATAGTAGGGCAAAAGCAAGACTCCAGACTACAAAATTTAAAACTATCTAGTATACAGTCAAATTTTTATTCATGATTAATGTTTTGAAAGTTTTTTTTTCGAAGTAAATTTAACCAATAGCTCATATTTAATTCATGAGGCTGCTTGCAAACAAACACACCGAGTTCTAATGTCAAATATTATAACCAATAACAATTAATATATATTTTTCCTAATTTATATTAGAAATACCTCACATCGGTTCTCAAACGTTGGTGGCCAAGTGGACAGCACGGTTGCCTTACAAGCAGTTGTCCCGGGTTCGCTTCCCGGCCGATGCATTGACACATAGAAAAAAATATCTCACATTGGTTGCTATTGCTACTTTAAAGAGTGACATATCTCCCAGTATTACAAATATTTTTCCACTTTCTATGAATATAATTTGCCATCATTTTAAATTGAAATCAATCATTAATACATATAATTTATTTGAATAACTATTATAAATAATGAAAAATATGAAAACTATCGTGATAGGAAGTCCACATCTAACAAAAAATATCCTTAGTGAGTTCAGATTAATATTTCCACAAATGAACTTGGAACTCATAAGTTCTAATAAATGGTAATCAGATTCTATTATTATTGGTAATAAAATATTAAATTAAAATTCAAATCTAAGGTATATCAACAGGATTTAAAAACCTGATTAAAAATTTGCCATAAAAATGACAATTATCATAATTTAAAATCAAGGATGTTTACTTTTTTTCATATGTCATAGCATCGGCCGGGATGCGAACCAACAACTGTCTGCAACCAACTACTTGCTTGCAAGGCAGCTGCGATGACCTCTCGGCTAACAATGCTTGACAAAGGATGTTTATTTTTATTTTTAAAAAACTCATTTTAACAAAGTGATTTATGTATAGTAATTTTTTTTTTTTTACCATTTTGTTTAAAACAATGATTAATATATGTGTGTGTATGATTTAAATAATACGTAACACTTTTGATTAATCTAAAAATGAGTGAATTTTTTCTTCCAATTCAATGTTTCAAAAATTTAGAATGCATTTTAAAGAAAACAAAGACTTACAGTGTAACTGGTGATTATTCCATTAGGAAATTCAGGTGATTTCCACCTTACAATAACATCATTGGTGGATTTAGGCAAGGCTCTTACAGTGACATTCAATGGTGGACTGGGATCTAAAATAGAATTATATTTTAGCTACTTTGTACAATAATATTTTCGGTAAAAATTTAAACTTTAAATATAACCAATATTCTATAATTTTTCCACATATGCATGATGAGTAAAAGCTTAGTTAATTTATATGTTATGCATTCAGTGATATAAGAACTCGGTAAAATTTTACAACATAGCTTTAAATACTGAATTGCTAGAATAAATTACATTATTAAAGTCATGACAAACAATAGTATACTACAACTAATGATTATCAAATAATATTGATTGATTATAGCACTTCAATATCTAGTTACTAGAACTACTTTTGAATAGATATATGCACACATTATTTTGAAATGAAAATTATACAATCCATTCAGTAAATTAATATTCAATTTATTGCAATGAACAGACATTTCATCTTTATCAAAACAGAATAAATATCTTTTTGCTGCTGCCATTCTTTATATCTATCATCTTCATCATCATCACTTTCAACAATTATCAATCCATTGCAAGATGGTATTTCCAAGTTCAATCCATCTTCTCAGATCTCTAGCTTTTCTTCTCCATATTCCAGCACACTTCCTTATTTCAGCTGTTCATCTCAAATGTGGTTTGCTTATAGGTCTTTTATAATCTCTTCGAATTCACTCCATTTCAACCGTCCATCTATTATCATCTCTTCTAGCAATATGACCAGCCCAACTCGTCTCTTAATTCTACTTCGTATCTATATATTCAAATTTCTATACTCTTAGCTTTCCCCAAGAAAAAAAATAATTACAAAAACTAAAATCTTACTTACTATTGAAAGTGTCATTAGGCATTTATACAACTTTTTATTATCCTTATTGATTGCAATTAAAATTTCGTATTTTTTTTTTTTGTATTTGTTTCTCTTCTTCAAAAAAGCTACACAAATAAATTATACAGCTGCCAATCATAAACTATTCAAAGGGTGCAAAGATAAAATCATTAGGTTTCTCTTTTTGTGGATCTATTTCATTAATTACATCATTATATGATATTTCACAGTAATTTACTCTTTAAATGCTCTATCTTTATATATATATACAAAAAAGACAGTATTTGTTTGAAAACTTATTAATACTTCTTCAAAAGACCACAGTCATTAATAAAAGAAAGATAAATATAAAATATTAATAAATGAAGAATGAATAAGAAAATAAAAGATATATGATTTAAAAATTAAAAAGAATATTCTTAATAAATGAATTAAGGGTTAAATTGAGAATTATATTAAAATAATAAATATTTTATTAATATGGGAATAACAAAATTAAAGTTTAAATTTAAAGGAATAAAAATAATTAGAGAATTATTAAAAATAATAAATATGAGAAATTAATATTGTTCATGAATATGTATATACACAGTCAGGAATACACATGTATAATTTATATTTATTTATATTTCATATGTTGATTTTTATTATTTGATTAACTTTATTGTTTACGTTTTTTATATTATTATTTACAGTTATGTATTTTATTTTGTTTCATATCATAGCTTTGAAGAAGACTACAGGACAGTCAAAATGTAAAATTGTGCATACATATATGTACAATAAAAAGGTTTTTTGCAACAAGTATTCAAAGTAGAGTAGATAAATTGCATTTAAATAGCAAATAGCAATCTGCTATTTAAAACTGGATATAGTTTAGTTTTAAATCTAATAGTTTTTAGATAGCAAATAGTATATATAAAAAAATAGGATCAATTTCACCCAGAAGTAATAAATGGAAGTTATTGAAAAGCTGCTATTCAAAATAATTTTATTAAAGTTTCAATATTGTATTTATTATTTTATACATCTTTTATCTAATTTCATTCCAATATCAGCTTTTCAAGCTAATTGAGCACGCGCCTTTTGAGTGTTAAATAAATGAATACTCTCTTCTTCAATCCTTGGTGAAGAAGAGAGTATTCATTTATTTAACACTCAAAAGGCGCATGTCAATTAGCTGGAAAGGCTGATATTGGAATGAAATATAATTGCAAGCATGGCGCTAGATAAAATATTTGCTTATTTACTCATAATTAAGTTTCAGTAAGAATGACGTTTAGTAAATTCTAAGTAATTACACTGACGTCATTCAGCCAAAAAACATCGTAAATAGTAATTTAAAGTGAGAATCTACTCAAGCTCTCTTTAACAGTTCTTCAGATTTGCTCATATAAAAGAATTTGAGTCGTAGGAATAAGAGGGATTCTTTTTATTCCTGCATAAATACTATATCTTGGATTGAAGAAGAGAGTATTCATTTATTTAACACTCAAAAGGCGCATGCTCAATTAGCTTGAAAGGCTGATATTGGAATGAAATATAATTGCAAGCATGGCGCTAGATAAAATATTTGCTTATCTTTTATCTAAGAAAAAAAAATTCTGACTTCATTGATTATGTTATTCACAATAATAATTATTTCCATATCTCTCATATTTTTTTATTTCAAAAAAGAATTCAGAGTCCATATTTAACAGTTTTATTTCAAACAAGTAAAACACATTAGAAACTTTTCTTTAAACATAAGATTATGTTAATTTGTTATTGTTTTTTTTTTAAAATATAATATAAACTCTATATATCATTTTCATTTTACATATTTCATCCATTTTTAAATGTTTTAATGGATATTAATTGACTTAAGTAAATATCATTATTCAATGGAGCTTTTTTTTTTTTGAAACATTAATTTATAGACAAATATTTAGTGTTTTTGAAGCGATAAGTAAAAATTTGTTAAGTATGTAGATAGTGTAAATTATTTGATAAAATTGCTTTTATACAATAAAAAAAATTGAGATTTCTTCCCACTAAGATAGATTTCCTGAGTTTCTCACCACATGTTTATTGATTAAGAAATCTATCTCAGCATTTCTCAAACTTTTTACTCTGTGACCCAACAAATTTATTTGTACTGATATCGCAACACAAATATAAAATTGTTATATTTCGCTATCCAATGAAATAGAACTAACTGTAATAAAAGTGCTGTTTCATCGGTGCTAATATTTGGTGAAATCAAAAAACTACATAATTAGGAAAAATTGATCATTTCAAAAAAGAGTCGCTAAAAATTTTTTGAATTATATTTATTTCCATCTCTTGTTAAAAAAAAATTAACAAAATAATCAATAAAATTAATGATATTTAATGACTCATGTGTCTGGTTTTGTCTTTTTTTAATATATTAATTCTATCCACTGTTAGTGTTTATGTAATGTTTCTATCATTTCATGACTCATAAAAATTTTGGCATAACCCAAGGATTGTGAAACGCTGATCTATCTAATGAAAAAGTAGTGTATAATGTAGAACAATGCAAAAGTTCAGGTAGCGTAAGCTTAATGTAAAAAATTGTCAAGTTACATTTATATCCTCAAGTTGGTAATTCTAATATTATGTTCCCATTGATTATTAAGTGTTAATAAACGGGACTCTACTATTAGACAAGAAGAAAAAATTACTCGAGGAAAAATAATATTTTATTTAGTTTATATTATACAAAAAATAGATAAAAACAATTTAATTTTTTTTATGGATGTACTTGTAAAAAATTGTTTAACAATCAAGAAATGTAATTCAATTTGCTAATCCAATGTGTGCAAAGATAAATGCCCATGACTATAGTGATAATGTTATGATTACAAATAAAAGTTATTATATATAAGGACAGATTTAAAGATATTAAAATTTAAGAAACCACATGTTGAAATTCATAACTTCCAATTTTAATTACGAGATTTTGTTACTTAAGGAATGCACCACAATTGAAAAATTAACTTTGATCTCTGATATCAACAATATTGATGAATCATGGTCTACTGAAATACTTTAACAGATGACATTATTAGTATATGGGAAACTACAAAAAGCATGGATTGGAGGGCAATATGCTGATAATAAAAGATTATTTACAGAATGATATGGATAAGTTTTACAGAGAGGAATATGTGTGAGAATATAGGAATGAATATGTTAGCTTGAAAGTATAGAGATATGAATGTAAAAGAGCACCCCCAGGAATTAAGAATTTAGATATTCTTTAGATGTTAGCAAAAACAAATAAAGATAATAATTTTGTAGCATTGATGGGAGCACAATATTGTAAGCAGAGGTACTGAAAAAACAATTAGACATTTTAAAAATATGATTAGAATAATTTTGAAAAAAAAAATGGACAGATAGGTTGGTGAATTTGTAATCAAGATTTGATACCAGAATAAATTTAAATAATGTTAAGTTAATTAAGACTGATATCTTTTTATCATGGTAGTGTTATTAATTTTTTAGATGCTTGGAATGTGTTCATTACAAACACAAATTTATTTAAAAGGTATGAATTACATTTACTAAAAAAAGAGATAAAATATTAAGCAAGTTAATTTATAATAAATTTTATTATCTCTTAAACTAAAGAACAAGTTGAAGGTAGATATGAAAAAGAATATGTTGTGTAAATAAGATAAAATGATGGAGAACATAAGGATAGAAAGGAATATTTGAAAAAAGAATCAAAAATGTTAATTTAATATAAATAAGCAAGAAGGTAGAGATATGAATAAGTAGACAAAAGTACAATATTATATAAGAAAAAATTGATAGGTTAGCAGTGGTAGACACATTTGAAGGATGAAGAACATCTTCACGAATGTTTGAATGAATGAGTTAAACAGATGTGATAAAGATGGGGGGGGGGGTAAGAGTTTCTTTGTTAAGAAGGACATCTATAAAAATAAAAAAAATTATAAAGAATATATGAAGTTAGATTGAAATTGGGTAAAGACAAATAAGTATATAATAAAATTTATTTAGCTATTGTAAATGGGGATATAAAAGAGGGGAATGCGAGTATTTTGGAAATATTTGAAAAGTTATAAAATATTGATTGTAGGTAATGTGAATAGTCATACTAATGAAATTGATGAAGTGAAGAATCTAAATGAAGCATTATTAAAATGTACTTGTGAAAAAGCTGAATTAAAAATTGGAAGTTTGTATAATGTAAATGAAGGGTCTATAAGATCGAAACAGGATCTGAAAAATGTTGTTGATAATGTATTAGTGGATAATAAAAATTAAAGCATTTTGAGAAGAAAAAAAAAGAATGTAATAATGATCATAATTTTATGTTGGTTGAATTAGAGGTATCTGAAACATTAAGTAATATTTACTTCGCCTTATATCATTCAGGTTTAATACAATAATAACTTTAATATAACAATGATGTAATACTTTATCACTATAAGTATTCATAAAAATTTTTTTAAAAAAGCAAGTCTCTAGTTAATAGCACAAATTTATTACAAGAAGTTAGTATTTTATCGTTCATACACTTTCTTTAATCACTTTTTACAAATCACATAAAATGTATTTCTTATGTTTTTAGCTGATAAGAAAATTTCAAGGAATACATTTTATTAGATTGCATTGGTATTATATAGATACGTATAAATCAATACATAAAAGGATCAACAATAAGGAGAAATTCAAACTCTTACTTTTAAGATTTTTATACAGACTGTTTATATTAATACTTTTTTGTGCTTTATCTAAGCAGTGTTCTCATTCTTAATAAATCATTTACATTATGAATTGCAACTGTTTATGTTTAAATAGTGAGGAGTTTTTGGGTACTTTTAATTACCGGTTTACACCAAAAATTCTAGTAAACAATATTTAAATGGCTACATAGGACTCATTTACAATCAAACAAACCTCATTTCATATAAATTGCTAGCTAAAATTCAGTCACTACCTTCTATTCAGAAGATTTATTAGTTTTTCTTTCTTTTAATTAATACAAATTTCTCTTGCCATAACATTTTTTTTTCTAATGTTTAATTATGTTAATTAAAGAAGGTAGAAAGAGAAAATCAGTTAAATGAAAAAAAAAGTCTTTATATATAGTCTTGCACAATTTATAAAGATTTTTTTTTAAAAATAAGCACCAAAAATTGTAGTATCATAGGAATTAACTATATTGCAGTTATCATATTTTATTATATATTACTTACAGTCACAAGAGGTACGAACTGTTATTCTTTTTGAAGCTAATGTTGTTACATTTTCTCCGAAATATTCCCCCAAAACATGAACTCCAATATGGTATTCAGTGAAAGGTGTTAAATCAGTAAAAGTATAAAAAAGATCTTTGGTAGTAAAATTTTTCTCAGTATTATTTAAAAATCTAAAAACAAAAGAGATACATAAGATATAAGAAATATATTAGTTTTAAATGCAATATATTTATAATAATAATCATTAAAACCAGTCAACACTTAGACAAAACCCAATATCAATAACAATAAACAACACATGATCCCCACATGATCATAGTTTTGTAGTTAGATGGCTGCTGGAGGGTTGCATTAGATCCTAAGATCTAGGTGTAGTGCTCTCAGATCCAAGGCTCCTCACTGACGAAGGCCACAAGCCAGAAACTAGTCTGGGAATGTTAGTGAGTAGGCACTAGATGGGGATTTTATGCAAAAGCCTTCTGGCATCCATTGATTACTCTAGCTTGCTGTGTATGGCAATACATATAGTGATTTTTGCCTGTTTTAATAAGTTATGAGAAAAGCATAAGAAATGGTGATCATGTGATGTTTATTGGTTTAAAACCAATCCTGCCTAATAGGATAGTGGTGGCCATGGTTATTAAAGAACCAAAGACACTAAAATGTATAGATACTGAACTGAGTTCAGACTTATATGACTATATAAGATAATGAGCTTGGATTGAAAATATTAAGGTATTTTCAATTTAAGATTCACAGTTTTGTAGTTAGGGGGCTGCTGGAGGGTTGCATTAGATCCTAAGATCTAAGTGCAGTGCTCTCGGATCCAAGACTCCTCACTGATGAAGGCCACAAGCCAGAAACTAATCTGGGGATGTTGGATGAGTAGGCAGTAGATGGGGATTTTATGCACAAGCCTTTGGCATCCATTGATTACTCTAGCTTGCAGTGAGTGGCAATACATATAGAGTTTTGCCTGTTTTAACAATAAACAACCTCAAACTATTGTCAAGGCAACCTCCTTTTAACAATAAAGGTGGAATCCTACCTTTATTTATGATCCAATATATTTATATAGACACTAAAGATTGCAACTTGAACACAGAGATTGAAATTATTGACACAAAGAATTTTGAATAAACCTCCTTAAGTAGATACTTCTGAATGCAGACAAATAAATAGTCAATTATAATATTACAAACTACAAATATAATTTTCAAATTGCACCCAAAGTATTACTTAAATAATAAATGTAATAATGCTCAAGGCTAAATGGAATTGTCTAGGTATTGACTAGTTTTAATGATTACTTATAAACCCATTTAGTCTTCAGCATTATTACACTTATATAATAATAAATACAAAATTATTTTAGAACATTTAATGTAATTTCTGGTCATGAATGAACCAAAAGTTACTAAATGTTTCAGCATTCCTTTTCTTACTAGCAGCCAAAGAAAAATGGCATATATAAATACTGAAACAATAAGATATGCCCTACCAATCTTAGTTTCACCTTGCCTTCCTGTTTCCTACCCTCATGCCTTATTTAAAACCCTAATTTTATCGTATTGGGTGTGTACTGGGTATATTTACCGAAATCCCGCCTAAATTTATATGTCTAATGGGGTGCCCGGGATTTTATAATAATTAAAATTGTTTTTAAACGGTTTTATTTTCAAACCGTTGAGTATATATTACATATATGCTTGTACAGTAAAGTAGATCACATATTCTCATCTACATACATACTGCGATAATATTTAAAATTTATGAAAATATTTTATTTAAAAGTTGTTGTTTGGAATCAATTTATTTTGTGATGTTATTTTACTATAATTATTTGCCTTTAATAAAATAATATTACTGATAAATATTTCTGGAAATTAAATTCAAAAAGAGAGTTTTATAAATGTAAAGTGTTATTTAGTTTTCAAAAACATACCACTTTCTTTTAAATCAGTGAGGGTAGGGAAAGAACAATAGTGGCTAATTTTAACCATATTGGCGCCAGTTTTGCTAGTAGATTTGATAAGTTTAAAACAGTGCTTATGAACAGATTTTAATTAAAAAATGCACTCCGTGTTTTCAAATGTATTAATAACTTAACGAATGGATTTTATCACCGCAGGGTTAGATTGTAATCAGGGAGAGCGTATAGATAGAGCTGATTGATTGTATTAGATTATTAGAGAGTTATTAATTAATCTGCCTGATTATGACAGCAGAAGTTATATTTTCTGTAATTTTGAAACTGATTTTGTGTTAGCTTTGATTTGCGTTATCGGACTAACCGGCTTGTTGGTTAGTTTAGAACCAGTTTTAAAATCGTTTAACCTCAGAATGATGGGGTAACAGGGCAGTAGGCTGTCTTTCCCTCGGGATCCAGTGCCTTGGCCTTCCGTCATTCTATCCAATGTCCTGTCACCGTATCATCAAGCCCAACTGAACCAGCCCAAAGAAATGCTGCTTCTGAAATCTACTAATGGCTGCTGCGGAAAAATGAACCAAGAAGAATCCTAAATTTTACTAAAGAACTTTGTTACCAATTTGGAAATGCTCACGGATGGATTTAAAGAACGAGATAATTAAATTCAACCTGAGATCTCGGAAAACTACAAGCTATAGCTAATAAATTTTGTATATTCCTTAATGTATTTATTTAAACGTTTTTCTAATGCATGCTGAATTTGTGCTTGGGTTGATTTTCTATATATATTGTAAATGTCTTATTTAAATGTGTTGAAATGAAATATTTAATTAATTTCTTTAGGCAAATGTGAGTTACATAGGGAAGTTAAATAATGCGTGGTTGCCATCTTAGTTTATTGAATCGCAAACACGCATTTTCCCCCTCCCATCATTTATATATATTTAAAAGTAGTTCTTATATATGTGTTAAAGTATTTTGCGTATAATAATTTTGTTAAATAAGTACTTACTTCTCTAAGTTTTGTTGAGAGTCTGCTGGCCATTAAATATGAAATTGGAGAGCAAGCTATTTCTGTTCTTTAATAAATTGCCCTTTGTTTTACTAAGTCTTTTAAAATTAAACTGTGTTGCTAGTAATTATGCTGGAATCTTACCTTTGGCAAAGGTCATCATCGGTTAAATCCGTTCCCCTTATTTTACTCCGCGGTTCCCAGTACAGTGCTATAATGGCACATGGGAATTATTTCGCGTATGTCCCCACAGTTACGAAGCTCCTGAGTGCAGGCCAGGCTTGAGCTGTGAGTGGGCTAGAGATGTCCCAAATAAAAGGCGAAATGCCTATCCATGCCAAGATCTTTCATCATATTTTAAAGTTGCATACTCATAAACTGCACCCCTCCTCGGCATATACTCGCTGGCACCACTGTACATTTCCCTTATTAATTATTTAACAGAATTCGATTAGTTAAATAAAATTCAAGTCCGTTCAGTATAGCTCGATCTTATAGTCTAGTTAATCACTTCGCGAGCGACTCTCGATCTCCATTTAAGTTTCCAATTATAAATGTTTTAGAATATTCAAACTCTGTTAGACTTTACGTGACTCGTATATGCCTACCATGCCACTATATTTTAGACACATTATCTAAACGAACCCAAGTACGATCTATCAGCCATCTTGTTGTTTATGTATATAGCTATCCAATTTGTATAACTAAACTATTTTCCATTGTCTAATTATTAAAATATTATTTGTAAATTTATTTCTTTTCGTTTTTATTCGGGGTGCAATTTAAATAACATACCATAGTGGGTTTATCTCAGGCACATCTATAAGTTATTGTTAAATGAACCTAGGGCAATTTAGATTTAGTCTTTTGTTTTCTCCCTGATCATCGGCACCAACATGAAATTATACTATTAGTAGCATCAAATGTGTTATCACATAGAGGGCGTTGTGGAGTTCAGACTTTGGATTTGAACTTGGGATTGCTGGGAGGTAACCCTCCTAGTGTTGAGTTCCATGTCCCGGGTTTAAATTCTGCAGTGTGTTAGCGAGATAAACATGTTTTGACCATTACATAGTATTTTTTTTTTCGGGTCCATGGCGCTTTACAACGTGAGGCTTCGATTTAAACACCCACAAACCCCTGATAGTATTTAGTTTGTTTAATTATCCATTTCCTGTAGTTCAATATTTTCAATATCGTGATTTATATTTTAAGATATTATTATATGTATTTTGTTTGGCTCGGGCATTTAGATAATCACTTGGAGATTTCAGTTTAATATAGTACGACATAAGCAACATATATGCAAACTTTTGTCAGCTCTGGTCGTGTTATAAAAATATATGTGTGCTAATTACTGTACTAAATATAATTCCAAAAAAAAATAGTGCAACATATATAGTTTTGTATCGAATAAGATTTGTAAAAATAAAAATATATGATTGTCTAATTGAAGGTCCGTAGTCAAACGAAATAAGTAAGTTAAATATCCCTGGGGGAGGTTAATGATATAGATGTTACCACAGATGATATTGCACCTTGAAATAATGATAATGAACCGATTAGTTCATGCATGTAAAGCTGTATAAAAAAATTTTGGATTTGGTCAATTTATGTATAGCTACTTATGTAAACAAGTTTCTGTAATAATAATAATAATAATTTTTTATAAATCTATCTATCTGATATCAATGAACAAGAGGAAATGACAGTGAGATACCCATTGAGATACGCGAGTCTAGCAAATAATTAAATAGTACACCGCCAAACAGTTGAGCAAGCAGCAGAAGAAATCTGAATAATAAAATAATAATATTTTGTTTCATATTTCCAAAATAACAAAGCAGCATAATGAAATCAGTACAGGACAAAACAAGGAAGCACGGAAAGGCCAGAGACCGAGTGAAAGACAGCCAGTCGCCATTGTTTGATAAAGAACAATAGTGGCTAATTTTAACCATATTGGCTCCAGTTTGGCTAGTAGATTTGATAAGATTAAAACAGTGTTTACGAACAGATTTTAATTAAAAAATGCAATCCGTGTTTTCAAATGTATTAATAACTTAACGAATGGATTTTATCACCGCAGAGTTAGATTGTAATTAGGGAGAGCGTATAAATAGGGCTGATTGATTGTATTAGATTATTAGAGAGTTATTAATTAATCTGCGTGATTGTGACAGCAGAATTTATATTTTCTGTAATTTTAAAACTGATTTTGTGTTAGCTTTGATTTCTGTTATCGGACTGACCGGCTTGTTGGTTAGTTTAGAACCAGTTTTAAAATCGTTTAACCTCAGAATGACGGGATAACGAGGCAGTAGGCTGTCTTTCCCTCGGAATCCAGTGCCTTGGCTGTCCGTCATTCTATCTGATGTCCTGTCACCGTATCATCAAGCCCAACTGAACCAGCCCAAAGAAATGCTGCTCCTGAAATCTACTAACTGCTGCTGCGGAAAAATGAACCAAGAAGAATCCTAAATTTTACTAAAGAACTTTGTTACCAATTTGGAAATGCAGACGGATTTAAAGAACGAGGTAATTAAAATCAACCTGAGATCTCGGAAAACTTCAAGCTATAGCTAATAAATTTTGTATATTCCTTAATGTATTTATTTAAACGTTTTTCTAATGCATGCTGAACTTGTGCTTGGGTTGATTTTCTATATATATTGTAAGTGTCTTATTTAAATGTGTTGAAATGAAATATTTAATTAATTTCTTTAGTAATATTTACTGAGGCTATAACCTCGATAATATGCGTATAAAATGCGATCCCTACTATCGCATTTTATATGCATATTATCAAGGTTATAGCCTCAGTAAATATTACTTATGTAATCAATGTGCGTTTAATAAATTTATAATTACAACTTTAATTTCTTTAGGCAAATGTGAGTTACATAGGGAAGTTAAATAATGCGTGTTTGCCATCTTAGTTTATTGAATCGCAAACACGCATTTTCCCCCTCCCATCATTTATATATATTTAAAAGTAGTTCTTATATATGTGTTAAAGTATTTTGCGTATAATAATTTTGTTAAATAAGTACTTACTTCTCTAAGTTTTGTTGAGAGTCTGCTGGCCATTAAATATGAAATTGGAGAGCGAGCTATTTCTGTTCCTTAATAAATTGCCCTTTGTTTTACTAAGTCTTTTAAAATTAAACTGTGTTGCTAGTAAATATGCTTGGGTGCTGGAGTCTTACCTTTGGCAAAGGACATCATCGGTTAAATCCATTCCACTTATTTTACTCTGTGGTTCCCAGTACAGTGCTATAATGGCACATGGGAATTATTTCGTGTACGTTCCCACAGTTACGAAGCTCCTGGGTGTGGGCCAGGCTTGAGCTGTGAGTGGGCTAGAGATGTCTCAAATAAAAGACGAAATGCCTATCCATGCCAAGACCTTTCATCATATTTTCAAGTTGCATACTCATAAACTGCACCCCTCCTCGGCATATACTCGCTGGCACCACCGTACATTTCCCTTATTAATTATTTAACAGAATTCGATTAGTTAAATAAAATTCAAGTCCGTTCAGTATAACTCGATCTTATAGTCTAGTCAATCACTTCGCGAGCGACTCTCGATCTCCATTTAAGTTTCCAATTATAAATGTTTTAGAATATTCAAACTCTGTTAGACTTTACGTGACTCGTATATGCACACATACTGCATAATATTTAAAATTTATGAAAATATTTTAAATAAAAGTAGTTGTTTTGAATCGATTTATTTTGTGATGTTATTTCGCTATAATTATTTGCATTTAATAAAATAATATCACTGATAAATATTTCTGGAAATTAAATTCAAAAAGAGAGTTTTAGAAATATAATATGTTAGTTAGTTTTCAAAAACATGTCATTTTCTTTTTACCAATCATTAGTATATATAGTGAACTATTCTATTCCTTTTTAAAAATATGTATACTTATAATAATTAATAATATAGCAATTTATACATATACAAAATTGTGGAAAAAACTACTCCTCACACATGCACTAGAAAATTGATGGGCACCCTGCCGTCAATAATTGTTTATTAGAAAATTAAAATTGAGAAATTTTCTCTTCCTTGTCATATATAAACTGAACTTGCACAAGTAATATGCAGATTTAAAAATCATATTTATAGTAAGTTTAAGCCTAATTAAAGGTACAGTCAATAATTGTTGATTTATTTAAAGAATAAGCTCTAACAATAGATAGACTACCTATGATTTTAAAACAATTATTAATGGGAGAGTACATGCCAATTTTCTAGTGCATGTGTGAACAATAGTTTCTTCAACAATATTACATATAAATATCAATGAAACCCTTGGTAGTGTTTTAGAGTTTATTTTTTGCTAGTCTGTTTGAGTTGTGAATTTGAGATAATTTTGATTATATATGTATATGTTGGTTTAAATAAATTCAGATATATTTAGTAAAACAAAAAATGTATATGAAATCGTTTAGAAAATACATACCTCATATTTATAATATAAGTGATAGACTTCACAAATGGTGAACTTGCCGCTTTCCAATGAAGTGTAAATTTCTTACTAGTGACAGATTTAGGATCTACCAACAAATCTGCTACGGAAAGGGGCTCATAATCTGTAAATAAAACACATTAACAATTCAACACATAGTGCTTGTCTGAAAATAAGTGATAATGGCATTTAACTTGTAATTATATCTCAGACAATTTCTAACATTTAGTTTCTTTCTTAGATAAATATATAAATTTTTTAATAATATTGCCATTGACAGAATAGCCCACTTGGCTAAAGCATTACTATAAATTCAATATTCATAAATCTAAAACTTATTGGTTCGATTCCCAAACTAGTACAGTCTCTAGTCAGGCCTGCAATAACTGAAGAAGGAAAGAGAATAACACCACTCAAAACATTGTGATATATATTAATTTGTATGCTATTATGAAAAATTTAAATAAAATTTAAATTTTTCTAAAAACATCTAACAATTAAAATTAAATGATGGAAATAAACCAACAACTGATAAAAAAAATTAGCAAAATAATAAAAGTAGAATTATAAAAAAAAAAAATCACATTATCGATTTATAAAAAATACTAATTAAGACAAAAAATTGAAATGCATCAAAATAATAAAACAAAAATTTATACTTGAATACACTAGTACATCTTAGATAACAAAGATCTTTATATTTAAATGCTATATCTTAAGTGATTAACAGAATAAAAAAATACCAAACTCAATACATAAAAGTGTTTTAATATTTTTGCATTCTATTAATCACCTAAGATATAACATTTAGAATTATTTTCCGATTTTCCTCCATGCCACCACTTGAAGGCACTTATTTCCAATAATCTGAGATAATTATACATTCGTGGGGAGACCGAGACTATTGGAAATAAATGGGGGGGGGGGATCAGAAAGTACCAAAAAAGAATTAAAAAAACTAAATAGTCCCTGCAAATGTATAATTATCTCAGACTATTGGAAATAAGTACCTTCAAGTGGTTACATGGAGCAAAATCGGAAAGTACCCATTTGGATTTAAATAATCATTTATTGCATAATTGTATTATTAATGTAAATAAAGAAACTATACAAAAATCATTTTAGAAAATGCTAACAATTAAAATATATACAGATAAATCTTTTATTTGTTAAAAGAGATTTATAATTCACAAATATGTATTTATTTATTCATCTATTTTAGGTATCTATATCATTTTTTAGTTGTTTTTTTTTTTTAAATGATTGTAAATTAATAAAAAAGTTTTTAAAAAATCGACAGACACATGAATAAATAATAGAATTTACATCAGAATTGCTCATGGAGATGTTAAGTTGAAAATGCCATGGTAATCAATGAGCAAAAAGGGAAAAGGAGACATGAGATCGTGCTTTTAATTATTTTCTTTTGGCTGATAACTTCTATATAGAAAAGAATAACAAACTTTGTTATTGTTAGATTTTTCTTGTTTCTACTTAAAAAAAATGTAAAGGCACATTTTATCTGAATTAAGTATGTACCAAAGAATGATTAGGTAGAGGAAATTTCGCTAACTGGGATTAATTCCTCTTTGCCTCCCTTTCCCTCTAGTTTCCATCTTAAAAAGGGGAAAAAATCACCAATGGACATGCACTTGAAGAAGAAATATTGCTTTAAATGACCAGTTACACCTATCCAGAGCATAGAAATAAATTTGCAATAGTAGAAGCATCTCAAATAATTCTCAGCATGATGTACAGAAAGGTTAATTCAAAAGGTCAACTTCAACTAGTCAGAAAATTTTATCCAGTTGTCAATAAAAGATTATCTGCCGTGTCAATAGAATTCAAGCAAGGCTAAACAAATTCTTCAAATAATTGTTGATTTAAAAAAAGAAAAATATTAAAAAGATCAATCAATCCGATTGTTTTACAAAAATTAAAGTGTATACATATTTGTTCTTTTGTTATTATTATTATTTTTTTTAATATGTCATGACAGATCAAAGCAGCACATTAGGTATTGCCTATATTTTTTTTTTTATAACACACATACCTATACTTAAAAAAATATAATATATATGCCTAGTGTGTAATAAATGTCTTATATGAATTTTTGTTAACATTTGTGCTGGTAAAGACCATTTTAAATATAAATGTTTTGATGTAATTGTCATTATTGAAGTTTATTTATTATTATTATTATTTTTGGAAAATAATTTGTAGTCATTCAATAATCATGAAATATGTTTAAGGGATAGATTTACTATAATAATGTTATATATATATGCGAGTATTTATATGTGTAAATGTAGAAATCCCTTTATATTATTTATAACAGTTTATTATAGGAAGAAACTTGTTAGAGTTACGATAACTTACTGGTAAAGCCTCTTGCTAGATTATTAATAATTATATGTGATACAGAGAAATGTATCAATTCTTTTACCATAATTGAGGATAACTTGTAACATAAAAGGGATTAATTGAAGAAGAGTACATTTGGACATCCCAAAAGAGGGAATTGTAGTTTAGAAAACTGATGTGTATTCACCATGAAGCTAAATGCCAAAAAAATAACAAAAATTATGGACTATAAGTTCTAAAGAACAACATCAACATAAAATGAGAGTTTTCAGTACTTCCACATTAATTTTAATACCATTCAATTCAGTGAGATACAATATAAGTACAATTTTATCTCTATTTCTGTAGCTGTTCAATAATCATGAGATGTTTAAAGAGCAGTTTTGCTATAATAATGTTATATGTGTGTGTGTGTGTGTGTGTGTAAATGTAGGAATCCCTTTTTATTAATTACAAAACTTTATTATAGAAAGATACTTGTTAAAGTTACTATAACTTAGTGATAAAGCTTCTTGCTAGATTACTAAGAATTACACAGGATACAGAGGTATGTATCAATTCTTTTGCCATAACTGAGGACCACTTGTAACAACAAAGAGATTAGTTTAAAAAGTATACATTTGAACATCCCAAAAGAGGAAAGTGTAGTTTATAAATTATATACTTATATTTAGTGTAACCTAAAGAGAACCTTGGATTTTTTTTTTAATATGGATTTGTAGAGTTAGCATAATCCTACCTTAAAGAAAGAATCTCTGATCTTGAACCATTTGACTTCAGCAAATGCTACTATTATTAGTATTATCATATCTTATGCATTCTTAGGAAGTAAATGGTCTTCATTCAGACATAAATGTAACTTAATAAATATATTATTAACAAATTTCACAAATGAAAAATCTATGAAATAAAATGGATATTATTCTTATTATTTTGTCATTATTGCCACTCTTGAAAGAAAAGAGAATATATATATATCATAAATAAAAGATAAATTACTTTTTTAACATAAAGCGACTTTAAATAAATTGTGAGACTGGAAATCTTTTTGCGCTCATTATAATGCTTATCTGACAGCCAATCAGATGTTGTGATGGCTGTCCGAATGAGGATCAAACCGTAAACACATGACAAAGAATTTACGAGAAAAGGGAGGCCACCCTTTTCTCTACTTTTCTTTCTATATATCTAAGCCAGTTAAAAGAATTTAGGTTTGAAAGTGTGAAGCTTTAAATATCTACACAATTAACTCACAGAGTCTAAATTATAAACGTACAGCGTGAAATCCTACGATTTACTATGCAGTAGTTTTTCAAATGATATAACTTGCATTTTAATTTGCGAAGTGCAGATAATTGAAACTGAAATAAATTGAAAGACGGGAAATGCTGTCCGAATGACAATCAAACCGTAAACGCACAACAAAGAATTTACAAGAAAAGGGAGGCCACCTTTTCTCTACTTTTCTTTCCATACATCTAAGCATCGAAAGTATTTAGGTTTGAAAATGTGAAGCTTTAAATATCTTCACAATTAACTCACTGAGTCTGAAATAAATTGAAAGACGGGAAATGCTGTCCGAATGACAATCAAACCGTAAACGCACAACAAAGAATTTACGAGAAAAGGGAGGCCACCTTTTCTCTACTTTTCTTTCCATACATCTAAGCATCGAAAGTATTTAGGTTTGAAAATGTGAAGCTTTAAATATCTTCACAATTAACTCACCGAGTCTAAATTATAAACGCACAGTGCAAAATTCTACGATTTACTACACAATAGTTTTTCAAATGATATAACTTGCAGTAAAGTATGTAAATAATATTTTAATTTGCAAAGCGCAGATAGTTGAAACTGAAATAAATTGAGAGACTGGAAATCTCTTTGCGCTCGTTATAATGCTTCGCAAATTAAAATATTATTTATATACTTTACTACAAGTTATATCATTTGAAAAACTACTGCGTAGTAAATCATAGGATTTCGCGCTGTACGTTTATAATTTAGACTCGGTGAGTTAATTATGAAGATACTTAAACCTTCACGCTTTCAAACCTAAATACTTTTGACTGGCTTAGATATATAGAAAGAAAAGTAGAGAAAAGGGTGGCCACCTTTTTCTCGTAAATTCTTTGTCATGTGTTTACGGTTTGATAGTCATTCGGACAGCCATCACAATATTTGATTGGCTGTCAGATAAGCATTATAATGAGCGCATCAATTTATTTCAGTTTCAACTATATGCACTTCACAAATTAAAATATTATTTACATACTTTACTGCAAGTTATATCATTTGAAAAACTACTGCGTAGTAAATCGTAGGATTTCGAGCTGTAAGTTTATAATTAGACTTGGTGAGTTAATTGTTAAGATATTTAAAGCTGCACGCTTTCAAATCTAAATACTTTCGACTGGCTTAGATATATAGAAAGAAAAGTAAAGAAAAGGGTATTGCCCTTTTCTCGTAAATTCTTTGTCATGTGTTTACAGTTTGATCGTCATTCGGACAGCCATCTCAACATTTGATTGGCTGTCAGATAAGCATTATAACGAGCGCAAAGAGATTTCCAGTCTCTCAATTTATTTCAGTTTCAACTATATGCGCTTCGCAAATTAAAATATTATTAACATACTTTATTGCAAGTTATATCATTTGAAAAACTACTGTGTAGTAAATCGTAGGATTTCGTGCCGTATGTTTATAATTAAACTTGGTGAGTTAATTGTGAAGATATTTAAAGCTTCACAACTTCAAACCTAAATACTTTCGACTGGCTTAAATATATAGAAAGAAAAGTAGAGAAAAGGGTGGCTGCCCTTTTCTCGTAAATTCTTTGTAGTGTTTACAGTTTAATCGTCATTCGGACAACCATCACAACATCTGATTGGCTGTCAGATAAGCATTATAACGAGCGCAAAGAGATTTCCAGTCTCAATTTATTTTAGTTTCAACTATCTGCACTTCGCAAATTAAAATATTATTTATAAAGCGACTTTCTGAATTTTTTTTAATTTCATCACTTGTCTGTATGCGTGGATCATGATGCAATACTTGATTTTAATAACTTAATTATTTTTACCCTGAGAATATTTAATAATGATCTCTTGTACAAACATCAATAAGAAGTTATATTAAATAACATTAATACTTTAGAAATATTAAATAAATTATATTTAACTGTTAGTAAGTATAAATTAGATTGGATAAAATATTCCCTTTGTTTCTACTATATATTTTGGCAAGTCTCATTAATTATTTTTAACATTAAACCATAAGAGGAGGAAAGTAAAGTATTGAGTGAGACAATAAAGTTGGATACATGCTTTTTATTTATGCTATGAGTCTGATTTATTTAGTTATAAGGTACCATTTCAAAAAGTAGCCCATTACCATATCAATGGCCAATAGAGACTGACATATAACTGAGACAGCTTCTTGTTTTCTGATTACTTACTATTTAATTTAAAGGCCAATCTTTTATGTGATTATGACCTAGGTGTGTAGAACTTAGAAGGTATTTGAATAAGGGAACTTTATACATATGATTTAAAGAACCAACTTATTATCCATTCCCTCTTATGTACTATTGCAGTCTGAAGTGTTGGCTTCCTCACTTTCATACCATTACAATTTGGGTGTTATCAAACTAGAACCTTTCACCTTTTTATATCACAACAATTTGGTTTGCTAATTCATAGGAATTAAAAAACATCTCGCCATCATACAAGATATACCGATATACCCTTGCAATTTTGGATGCTGCAATTTGTGGGGCATTCGAAGAATCAGCTTTCCAAAATATTTCATTACAATATATACACACACATATGCATAAACACATTTATAAGAATATATCTCTTAAATAATTTACCTGAACAAGATATCTCATCCTCACCATGCTGACAATCTTGAAATTTGTCACATCTCTTGTTTAAAGGAATACATAATGGTAAACCATACCCACATGAAAAGAAGCCTGGAGAACACTGGGCTGTTGTAATGCACAAAAACAAAATTAACATTAACTTTTGTTAAATACATCTGTATATTATAAAAAGGTATTTAAAATATATAAATACATAAGATATTAAATTATTCTTTAATATTCCCAATTTTATAAACCAAATTAAAATTTATACAAATTTTTTGGCCCCTATAACTATATTTAATAATGCATAAAATAGTAACAAAAGTTTAAACAAGAGCTTTTTTTACAATAATTTGAATAACCCAATTTTTCTGTGCTCTTAAAAAAATTCTACAAGAGTTTTTTAGAATTTCCTTTACTAATAAATAAGGATTTCCCTTCATTAAGTTTTTTTTGTAAATATAGTTAAATGGAGACAGAAAAAATATAAGATATAACTAGCATTGTCTATTTTCCTTACTTGGAAACTGAAAACAATCTTGCTCATCACTTTTATCTGCACAATCAGATTTATTATTGCAAACATATGAATTAGGAATGCATTCACCACTCATTCTGCAAAGGAATTTATCACATTTGGTACCTAAAAACAAAAAATTAAGGAAAAAGAAATAACTTCACAAAAAAATAACAATTCAGAAGAAATCTAAAAATATCACAATAATAAAATATATATATATAAATTAATATATTAGTGACCTTTATTATATTTGAAATTCTTCTAAATGATTGTTATAAACGCTATTATTATATTAAGAGTAATACCATCAAATATTGCAATGAGAGGGTGAACAATAAAAGAAATCAAAATTAACTACACTGAATATAATCATTTTAATTTTGAGTGTGACGGAAGGCGAATGTAATAATAGAAAGACTTTACTTTTCATCTTTAAAGATAAGTTATCTTATCTATGATAGACAAATGTGATATGCTGATTCTTTAGTCTGTTTATTTCACATGATGCTGCCCTGTAGCTTCTGTAGTGAATTTTATTTCTTGAAGGACTTGAATATTTTGGTAGGAAGATCAATTTTCTATTTTCAGACATATTTTCCTAATGAAAGCAATCAATAAAGCTTTTTTTAAGGATGTTATGGCACAACCGATGTAATGTAAATAGGATCCGTCTCTTCCGTGAAAACCAGGTTTAATTTTCATCATCAAATAATTTTAAGGAATATTACTTATTCTGAAGATCTGTAATGACAGCAATGGGCCATCTCCAGCATTTAATATTAAACATTGAATGTCTTTCAAAAATTCAAACTTTATTTAAACTTTCCAAATACATTCAACTATTAGTAATAGCACACAGGTTAGTATATAACACAGTGTTTCGGATGATATTATTTTCCTATTTATTTCAAGTGTATCCATAACAGTAGTATCATGGCAGTAGAACTTAAGACTTCTAGATTTTTGAATGTTGAATTTAAGGTAGTGCCCTAAC
Source organism: Epiperipatus broadwayi (assembly GCA_028023455.1). Lineage (NCBI taxonomy): Eukaryota > Metazoa > Onychophora > Udeonychophora > Euonychophora > Peripatidae > Epiperipatus > Epiperipatus broadwayi. Next base: position 14,449,764 of record JAQFVV010012394.1, on the reverse strand, counting down.
CGAGCTATTCTACCAATATTTCTGCATTTTCCCACCCAAACACATGTTCATTGGTACATACATGGTCTACTACTTTTGATACATTCATATTCTCTTTTCTTATTATCAGTTGTTGCTCTTTTAATTGCTTTTCAATGTGGTCATTGGAATCACTAATATACATCCTTCCACATTCACATGGCATTTTATTTTCAGCATTTCAAATTTAGTTTTTGAAAATGTTAGAAACAACATGACTGACTTGCTTGTGTCACTAATTGTTTGTTCCTATTTAATTGATTAGCTTTCTTGTTTCTTGAATCAGATTTTGAGGAATTTCTGTAACTTTCCTTCGTAATTTGTCCTTGAAGTATATAAAACTTGACATAAGCTGGTCATGACATATGGGTCATCTTCTTGCTTCATCATCCTCTGGGTGGTTTCATCATCATCATCTTACTTGGTGTGAATTTCACTGTTTGCAGGACATTTCCTATTCATAGCCATGCCATAATTTTCTTTGTGCCACTAGCATTGTGTCCAAGAATGAGTTTCATTAAGATTAGCAATATTAGCAGTTTCTCACATCTTGAAGAGTTCACATCAAGAAAAGATTATATGTTTCATATATCTACATTTAAAAAAAAAATACTTATCTTTATTGTTAAAACTATCTTATCAGTGTTGTCATCTTTACTGATTTAACAATTATTTCTGCTGATTTGGTGAGCAGTCTACTAGTATGGTCACCTAGTCAGGTTGGGCAGAACAAACCATTTTTAGACACCTTTCTTCGGTCCTTCTACATTTATAGAAGACAGGGGATTGAGTTTAAAAGGCTAATTTGACATACAATAATTTGTTGAATTGAAACTTTTATTCCAAATCCAGTTTCCAATGAGATTCAGTACTGATTACAGCACTTCAAGCAAAATCACAACTCAGATATCTGCTAAATTTATTCCCCATATTGCTTTAAAGTAATATATATTAAGAACTTTATCTTTAAAACTATGTGCCTGAAAAAATGACAGTAGGGAGCTCTGCAAATCTTTAACACAAGATTTATTTAAAAGACAAGAGCAGCCAGTGAGGAAACAGCGCATATAATTAAAGGTCAGAAAGTGATAGCAAGAAGATGAAATCATATTATCACAGTTAATGCAGAAAGATGACATAAAAGGTTTATGATGCTAGATTAATATGAATTTAATAAAGTTTGACAATAAAATAAAAAAAATGTAGAAAGATAGAAATAACTGTCGCTATTTGAAATGGAACCTCTAGATTTAGTTCAATAAGCTGTTATTAACTTACATGAATGAGAACAATAAAATTAAAGAACACAAACAGAAATAACTTATTATAAGAAACAATGCGTAGATTTATGATGACAGGTCATTACTAACTTACCGAATGAGTACAATAAAGTAAAAAATACAAAGAGAAGATAAAAACAATTATTGGCATTAAAAATAGTACCTAATTTTTGATGAATCATTACTTTAACCTACAAAGCATTAAGCAGAACACTGTTTAGTGTTTATTTTCACTAACTGCTATCAGTGGACCCTATTGGTAGCTTGAATACAATATTAGAATTATTCTAATACATATTTTTCATACTTTAATTGATATAATATTATACTAAAGAGCATACGTTAAATACTCCAAACTAGAATGACCAAGAAGAATGCTAAAAATAGAAAAATATTATTTCTATATGTACTAATAGAACACAATCACAGCCGCCTTGCAAGCAAGTAGTTGGTTGCAGACAGTTGTGGGTTCGTGTCCCGGCTGATGCTATGACATATGAAAAAAAAAAAAAAAAAGCAAAACATTTGAATTAGCTGCTGATTTTTTTAAATAAGAAGCAAATTTTTTTTCTTTTTTTATAATCTTAAATTCTTAACAAAATCTTTATGACTGATGAAATTATTATTATCTATTTTGAAAATTTCAAACTTATTATTGAAAAGGTTTTTTATATATGAAAATATATATATATAACTGTATTTTCAATAGTCAGTCACAATTATATTCACATTGTAGGGTCACTTTACAAATCTGTAATCTCTTTCAAAGCTTCAATAGGTATTTAAATAAAGAAATCACAAGTATTTTTAATAAAATCAATTTCTTCATATTACTGGAACAATTAGGCAAACAATGATTCAATGACTAAAGCCCAAATATTTTTACATGGCAATTTTCAATTCAGATTTTTTTTTTAAAAAAAAAACAGCATTAAAACTACTAATTGTTCATTCCAATGCTGGTGTGATACATTTGGAAACTACTACTAAACATTTCACATTAGGAACAAATGAACAATCATTAGAAAAAAAATCTAGTGAGATCCAAGATGCATTTTGGCTGAATCAGTATTCTTTAATAGGTCAAGGCCGCACTTCACTTCTTTAATATCTTCATTACTGTTCAATTAATTTATAAGCTCTATACTTCCTATATGTATTTAACAATGACTGCCACTTTTAGATAAATACATAAATGATTATTAGTAATCATTTACTAGGCCATACTGGTTATAAAAATTACCTCTAGATCTGAGATATGTGAGCTGGACCTACTGAAGAGAGCTAGTGTTGTGTTTAGTCTGGATTATACATATAAACACAAACGAGTATGTTTATAATACATTTATCAGTGATATATATAGATACAAATCATACACTCGATTTACAAATTATTTGATTATAGCGATACTCTGCCTGCTACTATTGGCGAAGTCTAGCTCTTAGTTCTAGGATGAACTGTTGAAGAAGAAATTGCATGTGCCCTTATAGATTCCCTACCCACTTCCAATTGTACTTGACAGCCTACCTCATAAATAGGTACAATGATACTTCTGGCTTTATTTACAGCTTGCCTCAAGTCAGCTTTTGATTCTGGTCCAGTCCTGAATGTGGACTCGCTGTATTAACTGTTAACTTTAATAGCTATAGTCTGGAAAACGAGCAACTGTTGTTCAGGTTAGAAGAAATTCCCTTCAACTGTATATGGAGAATCAGGCTACTGTTATTCTGATTTAAAAGTAGTTCTCTGAGAACATATATTCTGTGTTTAGATTTGACAGTTATTCTCTGACCTTATCTTCAAAAAGGCTGACTATTTATTACCATATCTCCAACCTTAATGGAAACATTTAGATTTAGTGAGCATCACTCTTGCTATTGGCTATGCGTTATCTTTATATATACACATTGGTTAGCAGCAATAAATGCTCAATCCGATTGCAATAAGAAAGGAATCTGGACGAGTCCGTTATTTGAAGGCAAATGAGATGACAACTAGTTTAGCTAATATGCATCTTGAATAATCATTTGCCCTTTTTTCAATGACTTTATCATTTTTTTGAAATGAGAGAAATTTTAAATATATTTGAAAGAGGCATGGATTTAATATTAATCTTTAACATAATTTAAAGTATAAGTCTGATCTAAAGGTAATATAATAACCTTTAATCTAATGCTTTAAATGAGATAGATGAGGATAATCATATTATCTACATAATATGCCTAACAGTGATAGTTATTTTATGAAAATAAGGAGTAATAAAGTAATTTTTAATTTAATAAATGACAGTAGCTAAATAATATTTACAGCAAATATTGCCGTTTAACAATGATAATAATTCAATTCATTTAAATCAATGCATTTTATATTATTATTATCATTAATAACAATAGCAAAAATAAAAACAAAAAAAGCAATCCCTCAAAAAAAAAAAAAAAGAGTACCAGGACAGTTAGTTTCATCCAGACCATTATCACAATCTTTAATTCCATCACAGACGGCTGACATCCATATGCAACGAATGGAAGAATGTGGCCCACAGTCATAATCAAATTCCATACATGAATTTGGAGGACTAATAGTACTTGAAGTTAGTGTGGTACAAAAACGTTCATCACTGCCATCGGAACAATCAAACTCTCCATCGCATTTTTTGTTCAGAGAGACACACTCACCATTGTCGCATAAATACTGATTGACACTGCAGGTCCCACCTAAATGCTGTTTTGAATCTAAAATAGTTTAAAATTTATGGTATTTTAATGCAAAAGTTGAAATGATTATGTTTTTTTTTTTATTTCTAAACAATACCAAAGTTTTAAATAAGAAAATTAATAATTACTATAAAAATTCATTATTTTCACTAAATTCTTCTTTTATGTGTCAAATCATTTTGATAAACATAAAATCTTATTAAGACATTAATTTTAAACTTAAATATATGTACCCATTTGAAATTGTTACCGAGAATAATATTTCACATATTTGTAAAACATTAATTATTTTGTTGTCTACGTTCAATAAAATTTTTTTAATGTACACATTTAAAGTAAATTAACACAAAGGTTGTAACATGATAAAAGACTGTCTAAATAGTTCTCTCATAAGTGACACCTCTCCCCTCACAACTATATAAATATAATTCGTACTTTTTCCTGCTTTATATATTGTAATGGAATATTTAAATCATACAATAATATTCCTTGGGTGATGATAAATATACTTCATATTGGATGATCATTTTACGTAGAGTATATTGATTGATTAATAATCAAAACAATATATCCAGGCCACATACTGGTAAATTAATTTTTGTGACAGAATTATATAAATTACAATATTAATTAAAACTTGATTAATTATAACAAAATCATATATCATAAACAATGATAGATTTTTAATAATCATGAACAGATAATAAACAAATTTATTATATATAAAGTAATTAATAATTTAATAAACTGATTAAATAAATACAAAATAGATATTAAATAATTAAAGGTATGGATAAGAAATAATTATAACAATGTGAATGAGAAGGGTATTTGTCTTCTTCACATCTATAAATTCTAATAAATGATCTAGATGCGTTGTGCAGATAAATATGTATGCTGGTAACAGTAACAGAAATAAAGCTTAACTAATTAATTAATTATTCAATTTACAATTACAAGCTTAAATTATTCTGGGTTGAAAATATTTATTTAAATCATTTGGTATTCATTAGCTTGATCTCTTGTTTTATTCTTATTATTTTTTTAATTAATTAAAATCCCAAAGATTTAAACCTTCTTTTTTAATTATTTGAATTTAACTATTTTGCCTGTGGATGGCTGGCATAATTACATATATAAGAAATGTAATGATACAAATTGACAACTGTGATAGTTTAGATATATAACTTCCATAAGGCATGAATATATGCTGTTTATAAACGCATACCAATTAGTTTTACTTTAAATTCTTTAGTAATATTTAATTTTTATTTATTTCTCTTAATAGCTTTTACAATAAAATGGCCTAAATATTTTCAAAGAGAGAAGTTTAGCCTTAATGCTTGTGTGCTGTTTTCCGATATTGTATTTTTAAATATAAATGAATAAGTGTATGATTTTGTTTTAAAATGTAAATAAATACAATACAACCACTAAACACCACATGATTACCATTCTTTATGCTTAAACTCTTGATACAGTAGCGCCACTCAGTGCAACCCAGAGTAATCAATGCATGCAAGAAGATTTGTGCATAAAATCCTTATCTATTACCTACTCATCCAATATCCCCAGAACAATTTCTAGCTTGTGGCTTTCATCAATATGGAGCCTTAAATCTGAGAGCAATGCACCTAGATCTTAGAGAATCTAAGATCTAGATGCAGTGCTCTCAGATCCAAGGCTTCTCACTGATGAAAATCAAAGCTAGAAACTAGTCTGGGAATATTGGATGAGTAGGCACTTGATAAGGATTTTATGCACACACTTTCTTGCACCCATTGATTATTCTGGCTTGTATTGAGTGGCACTACTGTATGGAGAGTTTAGCCTCTGTGTAAAATACAATTTATTGAAATTAATATAACATAACTGTCAATAACTTTAATTACATCAGGTAAATTCATTTTAAGAGTAACTAAAGTGAATCACATTTGGATTTAAGAATTTATTAAGAAAATATATGTGTATTAAAAATAAATTTTAAAAGAAAACTTTATTCCTAAATAATTTACTTTAACTTTCTACTTTTTCTCTTGGAACACAAGTAGCTGACTTAAACAGTAATTTCCTCCACACTTTATTTTCTTTGATAATTCTGTGGCCCTTTCTCAAAATTCCTGTAATTATTCTTTTTAGTTTTTACATGCATGTTCTTAAATTTGCATTCATCTATTGATAACATTTTAATTAGAAAATTCATTCCTTCAAGTTGCTTCTCTTTTTAAGATTTACTAGACAACAATTTTTGTTTTCTTATGACATTAAAGAAAGTCTTTTTCTTCAGCAATCTCTTCTATATAAATGTCCATGGCATTTTATTAGTGTTTAATATATATCACAGTTAAAATTTCTAAATGATATGTCATGTAATGACTTCACTAACAACTATAGATTTCTTTTATCTATGTGCACAATTTTTTTTTTTTACCAGAGACATTCAAGTAGATGACTTCCTGACTTACATAGCATGGATTTATGGTTTAAGTTTCAGGAAGGCAGTACTGTATATGATTGATTAAATGATAAGATGAGAATATCAATTAAAATGCCAGCCACATTAGCATTTATTTGGATTGCAGCATATCCATTAATCCTGTTAACAATAGAACAATTCTTCTACACTATAAATCTAGAAACTTAAACTGTTTTTTTGGTATTTATAGCTAGTTGGCAGATATGTCTCAAAAGATTTTTCTTTCTTTTAAAAGAAATCTAATAAAATAGCTATACATTAATACAATAGTTGTTTTTTACAACCATATATGAAGCAAAATTTGTGGCAGTTGAATTTAGCTTTCCTATCCCCTTTTGGTTTAGAAATACCAACATCTGCTAATTACCTTTTGAGATATCTTTTACCACTCATGTAAACAATTACTATTTCAAATATTTTCTAACTACTTTTAAAATAAAATTTTAACTACATATATTTAAAAAAAAAAAAGTTCATCTGCTTTCTTTCTTTACAAAATATAATCAGAAAATAATAAATTCTTACACCTATATAAATATCAAATTTTTTTATATACATAAAAAGCCTTTTTTCAGCACCTGATTTGACACCTTTTTCAAATGTTAATAATCTATTACATTAATGAACTATTACAGACATAAAACCATCTAGTGTTCAATAATGAAATTAAAACAACCAATATCAATATAAATCATTAAAATAAATCAAACCCTACATATAAATCCAGTAATGACAAAATAATTGACTATATCACAATAATATAATAAATAAAATAAATTACATGCATTTTTTCTTTTTTTCTTTTTTACAATTAAATATATGTCAATTTATATAATTTTCCATATATGAAACATATTATATTAAAAATAATTTAAATGATTGTATGAATATTTACAAGACATCTATAAATTTGGTTAATAATTGGTTAATTAAAAATAAATGAAAAATTATATAAATTGACATATTATATATATAATTGCAAAAAAAGAAGAAAAAAAAATGCATGTAATTTATTTTATTTATTATATTGTTATGATATGGTCAATTATTTTGTAATTATTGGATTTATATGTAGGTTTTGATTTATTTTAATGATTTATATATTGATATTGGTTATTTTAATTTCATTAATGAACACTAGATGGTTTTATGTCTGTAATAGTTCATTAACGTAATAGATTATTAACATTTTAAAAAGTCACCAAATCAAGTGCTGAAAAAGACTTTTTCTGTATGTAAAAAAATTTGTTATTTATATAGCTGTTGTAAGAATTTATTATTTTCTGATTATTATTTTATGGAAGGACAGCATATAGATATTTATTCTTTTCTAATTTGTTTCTTTTTACAAAATAACCTTTTTCTTTTATCACATCAACAACAACAAAATCTATTTACTAGAATAGACTTGTTTAGATTTGATTAATTTATTAATAACACTTCTGCTTTTTAATTCTTCTACTTGGTTATTCTGAACGTTAGTAATAATATTTATATAAATAATCTCTTTGGCAAATAATTATCTCTTTCTTTTAATATTTAAAATCTAAATCTGCCCCCATACTAGTCCCAATTGCCTCTCTGTTGTAGGCAGGTAATATTGTTGACTTAATATGTAAAAAATAAATCTTCAAAACAGAAATGATTTTTCCAATTTAATCATTTATTTTATTCAAGTCAATTTTCAATACTATAAATTATCATATTGATGATATTTGTTGCCATGTCAACTGTATCTATCTGATAACAAATAAAATATAATAGATCACAACAAAATATAACTGAGAATTAAATAAATTCAAATACCCAATATAATGAAAACTACTTATTTATTGAATAAATAGACAAAATATATAACACTACTAGGCAATCCACATTACTAAACCATTTAGAATTCAATCTCAATACTGTTCTGCACATCTACACATATAGATGTATTTCACTAGAGACCATTCTAATTTTCTCAGTCCACAATATTAATTAAAAGCCTGACTGACAAAATAAAATCATATTACCCTCTGATTCCTCTGTGAGCCTTCTTAGATGCATAAAAAATAATATCAGACCGATCTGTATGGAATCCTAACCAGCTCATTAACCTTCAAGTAACTGGTGCATGGGATAGAAAACTACTTGATAACTGTGGGTTAACACTCATGATAATTTTGTTCAGCTAACTGCTCGAAAGACAATGAAAACGCAGAACTCTTGTAGCCAAAATTTCTCCCTATTTATATCACTGCATATTTTATTATCTTATCTTTGCACTAATTAAATCTTGTCTTAACAGATTTAATTAGTGTATTTTAATTTAATCACATACAAAATCTTTCCTGTTTTAAATTCCAATTTTTTCTTACCATTATTATTTCATTAATTAAACAAACAAAACTTTAGCATTTCAAAATTCTGTAATTAATTATTTCTTATTAAACAAACGACTATACTTTTGTTTTGATTTCTTTAGGCAATCTTATTATTTCTTATCTTTTCTTCTGGAGTACTTTACCTTTTCTTTGAAAACAATGTGCTTTTATGATTTTTAAATTTTACGTTTCCAGTGATTACAATTTATATTGCATAATTCTTTTTCTAATTTCAACTACAACTTAACTTCTCTTCTTATATAAATATAACATTTGTATAATACTTTAGTATTGGAAACAGGCTCTGATAAAATGGATACATTAAACAGAAAAAGTAATTTTGCTTTCAAAATTTATTATTATAAATGTATTATGACAATATATTAAAATGAATATTTTCACAATGCATTATCCTATTCATCCATGCATGATTCATAATATAATCATACTGACATTGTGACTACATTTGACAACACCTTGAAAACGAATATTTTTATATATTCATTATCCAGGTCATGGCAGGAGAGACCTGCACCTTGGGCTATAACCATTGACATATTGTTTAAACCTTTAATATATTCAGGACCATGCAGTCAGTTGGCAGCTGAAAATATATATTGTTGAATAAAGAAAACTAAATACAAATTTAATAAAACTTCCAAGAGTTTATTTACTCTGAATACTAATGGTATTAGTAAGATAGTTAGTAGTTCAATTAACTAGTTTGCTGGTTGAATATAATAAGATCACTTAGATCTCCTTAAAGTTCATTATCTCTTTAGAGATTGAATGTATATAAAATTTCTTTATTTTGCAAGCACCTTACTGCTCACACACAATAATATTTGAGATAGTTCAAATAGATTCTTGGCTAGAACTCTATTTATATCCAGAACAATTTCACATTACTAATTTAACTTTTCACTAGTTTATTTTTGTTCTTCTTATTATTATTACTGACATTATTCTCACAGCTGACTCTTGTCACTGCTTAATTCTTCTGCAGACTCTTTTATCACTTAGACTAATTTGCATAAAGTAATTTTCATTAATATGTACATTAACCTGTTGCTATTTTCACTAAGTTTTATTTCTTTCTGCATACTTAATTAGCTGTTTTATTTCGGGAATATTTTAGCATATTAATATTTATTAAAGTTTGCACACACACACACACCTTTATTTATCTTTAATAAATACAGTATATATATATATATGTAATTAATAAAACAAGTCATAAATTTCGTAACTTGCTTTTAAGCTTGCATTTAAGTTAGTATTTTAGATCTAGTTTCTAGAGTCCCAGCGCTCCACTGATATGAGCCATAAGCTCGAAAACAATTCGTCTGGAGATAGGGACTTTCCGATAGAGATTTTGAATTCTTTCTCTTTTAGCGTTTATAAAATAAAGCTTGATTAGAGCTATTGGTAAGCTCCATCTAGTGATCATATATCTATGTGTATATACAACAACCTTTAACCTTATTATACATCAATGCCATTTATCAGCCAAGTGAGGGCAGGTGTGATCAGGGGTTGTGAGGGACACAAAGGCATTTCACTACTGGAGTGCTAAGATGCCAAGATAATAAAATTTATATGTAAAAAAAATTGTCTACATTTTCCAATCATTTCATCATTAAAAATACGTTCTGGGTGTAAATATTTTTAAAATACTTCTTTACTTAAACTTATTTGTGACAACTACATGGGCTTCAAATTTCTAGGCACAACCTTGAAATATACTATATATATACACTCTTATCATTATGCTAAATGGAACAGACCGACGCCATTTTGTAATGATAATTAATAAAACATATGTAAATGTTTAGATATCTGAATCACTTTATTCGTAGAAACACAATCTGATTGTAAATATTTATTATTTAAATATAAGAGAAATATTTCTTTATTTAAACTTATTGTGGCAGTTGCTCTAACTTTGAAATATATTTCATACATATTCTACCATTGTACAAAACAAAACACAGTCAATGCTCTTTCATCACTATAATTAATAAAATTTATATGTAAATAAAAATGTTTATATGTCTTACAAGTTTTAAATGTATTGTTTACTTGGCAGTATTGGTAAAGTGTCTGCCTCTGAAGAGTCAGGTCTGGGTTCGATGCTGTGTTGTGCTAACATTTTTTTAAGGGTATTATCTTTCTCTTTTTTGATATTATTACACTGTATTATCTTTTTATATGTTTTACTAAATACTTTTTCCTATTTTTAATAATGATATTTTCTGTTTTAGATGGTGTATTATCTTTTTACATGTTTTATTAAACATCCTTTTTTTTAGATGCATTCTTTAACTAAAAACTCTCAATTAATCCATAATTCACACTACAGTTCAAATCTAAGAAAAACAGAATGAGTAAAAAACATAATTTTTAAAAAGATATTATTGCATGCTAAATTATTTAATTCTTAAAAAATTTCATGGGAAATTTTTAGTATTAAATGAAGACACATGAATGTATTTTTACTGTAATAAATAGTCTATTTATATATACCTGGGTCTCATTTTACGTGATAGATAGATTCCTCAGAAAACATGCGCAAATGAAAGCGCACAAAAATAGACGTAACTTACCTTGAAAAAGGGGGGATACGGACTGTGATTTTTCAAAAAGCGCATAAAAGCAAAGCACCAACGTAAAATTACTTTAAAATTCGCACAAAAAAAAAAATAAGGAAATAAATTATGACTAATAAAAAATTTCAAATTTGAAAAAAATTGAAACAAGACAAACTTTTTTTAACTATAATATTTAATTTTATTCAAAACAATATATTTTTATGCATAATTTACAGTAATTTACATTTTTTTACACATTTTAATTATTATCATTATTTGCCGATAAACAGGTTCGTTTGCAAACTGGTAAAAAATCAGACTCTTCAAAAGAGAAAATACAACTAGTGCCAACTTCACTCTCATGTTGTGTTAATGGTTTTCTGGTGACAACATAATTAGTAATTAATCTAACAACTAAAAATTAAATTCTTATTTTTGTCTTTAATTTTCAATTCCGTTTAAAAATCAAATTTCGTTTCACATCACATTAATTTCAGGTCGCCTTAAGTAATTTTTAAATTGTTAATTACAATTAAAAATCAGATTTTAATTTTTAATTGTCAAATTTAATTGTGCCCTCTGCTATTACTCACCTTTTAAAATAAACTTGCGAACACTAAATGATTAATAATTGATTACATTCTTTTTTAAAAAGCAAAAACAGAATGTGATTTAAAATGCAAAATTAACATGCACAATGTTTGAACAAATTTACATTATAATCTTGTAAAATTTAATGTGGGTATACATAAAATGTGGAAATCATGATTTTAATTTCATTATTGCATAAAATCTTACTATTATAGAGCACTGAAAATATTGAAATTACTAAGATGAAAGTCGAATTCCAATAATGTGCTATTACTTTCAATATGACGTTAAGTGTGCGAAATTTATTATTTAAAGTAATAGCGCATTATCGGAGTTCGACTTCCCAAGAAACATGAATCGCGTAACTTCAAAATTGCGTTAAATAAATCCGCATAAAACGAGACCCAGGTATATTTATAAACCAGAGGTTTATTCCCTTCTTAATAAAAAGCATAAACAAATTTTGTAACAGAGAGATTCTGATTTAAAAATCACGAATGGATTTGGAAAATAAAGAACTTTCTTTTTAATAAGAAGCTGTTAATGAGGTATAAGAATTATATCAGTTGCGTTATTTAAAATAGACCTAGTTTGGTGGTCCTAATAAAATATAAACACTGTAAGTAAGAAAATTTAAAATATCAGATTAAATATATAATAAATTATAGTTTTGATAGTTGAATAACATCAGATAAAAAATTAAATGATAGTGTTAGTATAAATATATTATTATTGAACGAATATAATTTTGTTAATAGTAAATGTGAATAAATTTATGCACAAGAGATTTTCAATGAGTTTTCAAACAAACCACTACTTTTAATAATTACTGACCTGCTGGTTAAACTTGATCTAAATATTGATTAAGAAAAAATAATGGAGATAAGCCAGATGCCAAGCTCTCTTTACTCCTTGCTATGAAGAATGAAGCTTCCAAAGAATCATATTCTGGATGTCCATAATATTTTTAATAACCAGGTAAATAAATCAATTACTTTATATAGGGCAATGTTTGTAAACTGTAATATTTAAACAGCATTAAGCTGTTGTACATGCGCTTTGCAGATTTTAACTATAAATGACTGAATACTAACACTTCGAACACATGATAAAGTCTTTGGAAAAGATAGAGTGGCCATCTATCTTTTCGAACCCACACTTTCACTTTCAAACACTTAAGATTTGCCCATATAAAAGCGTTTGGGTTCAAAAAGATAGATGGCCACTCTATCTTTTCCAAAGATTTTATCATGTGTTTGAAGTGTTAGTATTCAGTCATTTATAGTTAAATAACCAGGTAAGTAACTTATATATTATATAATTTCTTATATAATATCAGAACCAGCCTGAAAAGAGGAGGGGACAAGTGCAATGTTTTTACAACTATTATTTTAATTTTACATATAAACTGATTTATTTAAAAAGATTTTAATGGAAAGATTTTTATCAAGATGTCATGGCAAGACTAATTAATATATTTTATAGAAATGAATGAAACAGGTATGTTATTTGCCAAATATGTTAAATGACTAAAGCTATTTTTTCAAGTTTTTCTTGTGAAAACACTGGAAAAAAATATTTCAATTTACAAATTTTATTTCCTAGAATTAAGGGGGGGGGGGTAGGGCTAAATTCATCTTGCACAGAGACTCTTCTTAGTCATATGGCAGGCCTGGGTGTGACACAGCTAAAAAGTTGATACGATTATATCATGAATCATATATGGGTAAATCCAGATGTCAACCAATATTGTAATATGTATATATATATTGTACCGATATCTTAGCTGTACATATAATAATTTTTGTCTAAAATTATCGAAATAACAATTTCATAAACAATGTAAAGTTTAAAATTGATAATGAATAATAAAGTCAATAAGTTGTCCGTCAATAATTGAATCATAAACAAAGAAAAACATTTCATTTGAAATAAATAAATTTATAAAAATCTAAAGAATTTTTTTATTATTGTTAGTTTAAACAAAATGCAGTTCGCTAAAAGAAAGTGATCTATAAAGGTTTAAAGAGTTATTATCAGTAAAAGTTACAATTAATTAATTGGAGGGAAGTAGAAAATAGATGGATTTCAAGTAATTAAAACTTTCTCTCTTCGTTTAAAATATTAAAGAAAAAAAAGGAAAGACAAGTTGAAACTAAAAGTTTAAAATATAAATCTTTTATATAAAATAAAAAATATATCTCTTTACATTTAATTAAAAAAAAAAGACTTTACCCGTAATTTTAAAAAAATGTAAATATATATATGTGTTAATAGCGAATGATTGTAAATTAAGGAATAGTAAAATAAATATGTGCATGTTAATTGTTAAAGAATAAATGAAAGTTATAAGTTAAAAGAAATTCCCTCAAGGAATGTATATACTAAAAGCTACAGAAAAGAAAGGAATTTAGAAATGACTACTAATTAAAAATCCACAAAACAACAAATTAGCAATGGCTACAAAAACTGACAGCAGGATTAACATCTTATCAAAGAAATGGCGGACATAAAAACCAATTAACAAAGTGACAACAGATCACCACATAAATAGTCCGGTTTTTCATCGATCAATCAGTTGAGTTCACAATCAGTTGAGTTCAATCTATCAGTTGAGATCACAATCAGATTAAATCAGTTCACTTAATCAATCAGTGTTTACCAGGATAATGCAGTGATAACAGCCACTGGAATCATACGACTTTGATCCAGCCTGAGTCTGATGGAAACAGTCAACCTGCCCGGATAAAGTGATGCTTGCCTAACAACTTGAAAAATCGCCAGGGATATCTAACTGTCTTAAAGAATAGTGCCACGAAATAGTAAGCATTAAAGCCCCACAAACACATCAAATCCAACCGATTGGAAAATTTATATGAAGCAACAAACAGCAAGAAGTCCACATTCAAAGCCTATAGGTACTGAATAACTTTTATTATTTCATTTCTGATAATAATGTAGTCATTGCTAACCTTGAAGCCTACCAGAATCAGTTAATAAATGAACTCTATAGCATGCATAAAGAGCTATTGATGTGCATGTTTTATAAATGTCATGTATTATTTAATGCTTTTGTTATATTGTATTCTAGTGTATGAATTCAGAGGGTGTGTGTGATCATTATATAAAAATACCATTGTTTATGTTAGACTAATTAATATTTTATAAAAGTAGTTAAAATTAGAATGATAAGTGTTTAGTTAAAATAAATTATCTTTAAACATAATGCTTGTCGATCAATTCTTTTAACACTAATTGAAGCAACAATTTGTTATTCTATTGCTTTTGATTGAGCTAGTCATGGGATATTTCGAGTGCTGGATTATGATGGGCCTACTGTCCCGGCATGTTAGTTGCTTTATGTAACTAGCTGGCGCCTAAGGTTTACCTCAAAACAAATAAAGTGCTTTGGATAGTAGTGGTTTGAATCTAGCAGTTGTGGTGGGCCAAGATCTGGAAATGTGATCATGTTATGCAATGCATAGTTCAGTCTGATCATGGAAATCATTGGGAGCTCTACTATCGATGAGAGCTATCAATGGTATTCTCCCCTCTACTCGAAGGGCCGGTCCATTCACATAATATTTATAATATGAAAACAAAAAATTATGTTGAATAAGGTTTAAACCCAGTTAAACCTATCAAATAAAGTGTTCCAGATCTTCTATGGAAAGAACTCGGTTCAATATATATATATAAACATTAAAAGCAAAAAGCTAAACTAGTTAATAAATAATCAAAATTATCCCAAATTCACAACTCAATTAGACTAGCCAAAAAAAAACCCTCTAAAGCACAACCAATAGTTTCACTGTTACAAGCAGACTTCTAAAGTGTAAAGAACTACAAAAATATAAAGATTTTTTGTACTAAATCTAATCTACGAATCAAAAATTACTTTGGTTTGAATAACATTGCTTAAATTTTTTGACTCACTTTGTAGATAGTTTAAATATTAAAATAATAACTAGATACCAGGAGTGAGCTGCTAGTACTTAAATTCCATTGTGATTTGTAACTTGAAATTTCTGATATATTCCAGTATTGTTTTGAAATTTCATTCTCATCATTGACATTTAAGTTAAAAAGAGATTCTGGTTCACAGTACCATTATTTCAAAAGCTTTCAACTACAGTCCTCAAATTAAAGTTTGTTCAATAATTAGAAGAAAACTTTTTGAAAATTATTGATTTTTTGGGGGTTTTTTGGCGTGTGAAAAAGATCATTTTTATCCAGAATTAATTAACATTAATAATCATTAATAAATTTATCTTTCTTAGCATATTTTATGTCTAAACGTAGAAGCTTAGGTCCGCAATTACAAAGTTTAAGAGACATTATAAGTTTAATAAAAACTTTTCAATGCTATTTGCACATGTTGAAATCAAATTTTAACAATCACAAATATAACAAGTTTCTAAATACCAGAAGGGTGGGAGGATTTGGTACAGTTGATTGTAGCTTAAAAAATTAATTGATGGTTTTAAAAAAACTTATTAGTTCTTTTATCAATGATCTATTTATAGATAATTTAACAAGTACAAAAAATGGACAATAAAATTTCATTTGTATTTCATCTGTTCAAATTCATATCGTAAAAGTAATTATATTACAAAATGATTCACACATCTAATTCTAACAAATATTGCTCAAAAAAAATTCTATCCTTGCTGTGATTCAATATACAGATATGAAATCTATACATATAGTTTGATATATTTATTAGAATATATGTATTCCAAATGCAAACTGTTGGCCAGATCATAGATTAGTATACTCCAAGATTAAATGATAGTTGCATTAAAAAATAGATATTATTTCAGTTATCACAATTAGACAAAACTGACGTTCATTCTTTAAAAGAATCTATTAAACAAAATTGTTAATCTGAACCGTCAGAATTATCATATTACTGAAGCATGGAATTCTCTTAACAAGTGTATGATGGGTACAAGTAAATCTATTCTTGAATTTATTAAAAAAAGAATCATGAAATTGTCTGCTTGGCCAATTAATAAATCAAATGTAGAATTTCATAATAAATAGAAAATCTGAAGGCAGAAATTCAATAATTGACAAGAAGATCTAAAAATGACTAGTAGATTAAAACTGCAAAAAGATAAAAGCCTTCGTTGATCATTGTCATTTAGGATCTTTTTTGATGCAATGAAAGCAACATATGGACCTGAAAAACATTATCACAATTTTATCAAATCCAGCAGACAGTCTCTTATATGATGACAATAATATTTTGAATAGAGAAGGAATATTTTGATCATCTTTTGAATAATATATTGTAACGGTGTACATATGCCGTTACATTATTTTAAAATTTAAAAATAGTGGGGAAAATAATCTTAAATAAAATCAGTTATTAAAAACTAAAAGTCAAAATTAAAAAGTTATGGTTAACACATATATATATCGCACAGATGGAAAACTGTAAAAGTATTTTTTTTTTAAAAATAGTATTTGAACATACTTTTTTATATAAAAAAGTAAAGGTTTAAAGATAAAATATTTTTATTAAAAAGTAACATAAATGAAAATAGAAAGAAATGTTCATTTCTATTTTAAGATTTCTATGTAATCTCAGTAAATGGAAATAATTGTTTTATTAATTAAATGAAAAAGCAAACTAGCCCTTGGGGCTCTGATATAATTAAAAAGTCAGATAAGAGAATAAAAAAATTAGATTGACCAATGCAAGCATGAAGCAATCAATGCTCAGACCCTAATGAAAATCATTGGAACAGGAAACCATGTTTAGTGAATCCGGAGGATTAGTATAAAAAGAAAACAATTCAAAGTAAGAGGAGTTCCAGCTTGATTTTTTGAGAAGGGTGAAAAGACGCACTGTCCACCCTCTTTCTTATTTCAAATGAAGTGACTGTTAAATTATGAATGGCACTATTGTAGACCCGAATTATAAAGGTCCTACAATAAAATAGTTCCAGGATTGAACCAGCTAAGACAGCCTCCGGATTAACTACAGTATGAACAACAGACTGGTCTTCCACGAAAGTATAACTAATAGTCTTTGCGGGAATTGTCCCAAAGAACCATGAGCTCCTTTACTGTAAAGTATGAACTATAAAATTTTAAAAAGTAATTAAAAACTTTCGTCAATATTTAACAAGCTTTTAATGACCAGCTAAACATAACTTTTAAAATGAACCTTTATCTGACTTAAGATTTCAAAATCAGTTGTTAATGTTTAATTTTATATATTTGAGTTTGCTAATTTAATTAAATCATTTCCATTTCTTTATTAATATTTATTGAATAAATTATTTAAATGTATTAAATTTGGTGTAGATAGCTGCATAGATTCATTAATAGTTTTTTTTTATTTTATTTTCATATGCTTAAAATATATAGATATCGGTAAATATGACACCTCATGCTGAGTGTCCAAATGTATTTATTCGTATATCTTTTAAGTTATTGGTGTCAATGCGGCACCTTATGATGAGTGCCATTGGGTTTATTGTAAATTTCCCTCTGCAATTCCATCAATAACTTTATATTTTAATCGTTTGTGTCTATTTTGAATGGCTTTAATTTCAGGCTATTTGTTTCATAGTTAGGTCAATGCTGGTGGAGGAATATATGAGTGTTTATATCAATATAAAGCATGTTTAGCATACAGGCAATGCCCAATTGAATGCATGACCCAAAGATGTAGTCATTGTGTTGCAATGGACACATACATATTTCCTGCGACATTGACCCCTTTTTAGCTCTATGGATAGTGACTATAATTCAGCAGATAGACTGTTCTCCCCCATACATAGCATTTCTCGTTAGATAGTTTATATACATAATTCCTTTGCCAGACAGACGCACATTCCTGTGTACTGGACGAGGGTCATGTTCTTCAAATAGTATCACGCTGTCAGATGCACATTCCTATCAGTGTGGTTTTATGCTAGCATCTTCATATTGCATTGGTTGCATCTATATATCTGGAAGCAGGTGTTGGGTTGGCTATGAACTTTTAGTCTGAGACTGAATGATTGATTTTGAAAAGTTTTTAACTGAGTAATCTATGTAGCCTATCTATACTCAACATTCTAAAGTAAAAATATTATTAAAATGTCCATCCGTGCTGACTGTTTAAAATAATAATTTAAATTTAAAAATTAATATTAAAATATAAACAAGATAAATTTTATTCATCAATTTTAAATATTTATGTATGCGTCAATAAATCTTTTTGGGTGAGTTATTTCTGGCAGTAGCTTATTTATTTATTTTATTGAAATGTCTTTATTAAAATATATTTTAAGAAGTTATATTAAATCTCTGCATCTCCGTAAGCTAGTGGCATGAGCTAATGTCATAATATAATATAAAATAAAGTTGGATCTCCCCAACCGTTATAATTGGATTCCCAACGTGGCATGATACATTAAAACCATGAGTACTCTGAATTTTAAAAAGGAAAAATCATGCCAGTAATTTATTTTTTTTGAAATGAAATATTTTGACTTGTAATTATATAAAAAGTTATAAATTTGGATTTTATGTAAAAAGTACTGCCAGTAAAAAAAAATTGTGCACGTATGAATAAATAAATGCGGGGAATAAAACATAATAATTATTTGGTTTAACTTGCCTAAGTAATAGTTAAAAGGAGAAAAGAAACTTGGAAGGAAGGAGGCAGAAATTTAGCTGGTAGTAAGGAAACAACAGTCAACAATTTTTTTTTTTATCATTATATTTGTGTGTAATTACTAACTAAAGGTTTTTTTTAAATTTTCATATATAATCAATTTGGGTAACGTAATTACTAATACTAAGTAAATTCTTTTTTTTTTTTTTTGAGGAAGTTCACTGATATGTAATGGTATACATATGCCGTAACATTATTTTAAAATTTTAAAATAATGGGGAAAATAATATTAAATAAAATCAGTTATTAAAAACTAAAAGCCAAAATTAAATAGTTATGTTTATCATATATATATTGCACAGATGGAAAACTGTAAAAGTATTTTTTAAAAAAAAAAAGTATTTGAATGTACTTTTTTATATAAAAAAGTAAAGATCTAAAGATAAAATATTTTTTGTTAAAAAGTAACATAAATGAAAATAAAAATAAATGTTAATTTCTATTCATATTTCTATTTTAAGATTCCTATGTAATCTCAGTAAATGGAAATAATTGTTTTATTAATTAAATGAAAAAGCAAACTAGCCCTTGGGGCTCTGATATAATTAAAAAGTCAGATAAGAGAATAAAAAAAATAGATTGACCAATGCAAGCACGAAGCAACCAACGCTCGGACTCTAATGAAAATCATTGGAACAGGAAACTTCATGTTTAGTAAATGCGGAGGATTAGTATATAAAAAAAAAAATTCAAATTAAGAGGAGTTCAAGCTTGATTTTTTGAGAAGGGTGAAAAGACGTACTTTTCACCTTCTGTCTTATTTCAAAGGAAGTGACTGTTAAATTATGAATGGCACTATTGTAGACCCGAATTATAAAGGTCCTACAATAAAATAGTTCCAGGAGTGAACCAGCTAAGACAGTCTCCGGATTAACTATGGTATAAACAACAGACCGGTCTTCCATGAAAGTATGACTAATAAAGTCTTCGCGGGAATTGGCCCAAAGAACAGTGAGCTCCTTTACTGTAAAGTATGAACTATAAAATTTTAAAAATTAATTAAGAACTTTCGTCAATATTTAACAAGCTTTTAATGACCAGGTAAACATAACTTTTAAAATGAACCTTTATCTGACTTAAGATTTCAAAATCAGTTGTTAATGTTTAATTTTATATATTTGAGTTTGCTAATTTAATTAAATCATTTCCATTTCTTTATTAATATTTATTGACTAAATTATTTAAATGTATTAAATTTAAATTGGGTGTAGATAGCTGCATAGATTCATTAATAGTTTTATTTTATTTTCATATGCTTAAAATATATAGATATCGGTAAATATGGCACCTCATGCTGAGTGTCCAAATGTATTTATTCGTATATCTTTTAAGTTATTGGCGTCAATGCAGCACCTTATGATGAGTGCCATTGGGTTTATTGTAAATTTCCCTCTGCAATTCCATCAATAACTTTATATTTTAATAGTTTGTGTCTATTTTGAATGGGTTTAATTTCAGGCTATTTGTTTTGTAGTTAGGTCGATGCTGGTGGAAGGAAATATGGGTGTTTATATCAATGTAATGTGAAGCATGTTTAGCATACAGGGCAAAGCCCAATTGAATGCATGACCCAAAGATGTAGTCATTGTGTTGCAATGGACGCAGACGTATTTCCTGCGACACTGATCCCTTTTTAGCTCTATGTATAAAGACTATAATTCGGCAGATAGACCACTCTCCCCCATACGTAGTATTTCTCGTTAGATAGTTTATATACATAATTCCTTCTCCAGACAGACGCACATTCCTGTACTAAATGAGGGTCATGTTCTTCAAATAATATCACGCTATCAGATGCACATTCCTATCAGCGTGTTTTATGCTAGCATCTTCATATTGTATTGGTTGCATCTATATATCTGGAAGCAGGTGTTGGGTTGGCTGATTGAATGATTGTTTTGAAAAGTTTTTAACTGAGTAATCTATGTAGCCTATCTACACACATTTGCTCAAGTAAAAATATTATTAAAATGTCCATCTGTGCGGATTTTCTAAATAGTAATTTAAATTTAAAATTAATAATATCTAAATTTATTCCTCAAATTTATATGTGCATCAATAAATGTTTTGTGTGTTAATTACTGGCAGTGGCTTATTTTATTTTTTTAAATATTAATATATTTTGAGAATATAAATCTTTATTAAAACTTATAAGAATTTATATTATAAATTGTCTCTGCTACTCCCTCAGCTAGTGGTATGGGCTGACGATCTTAATAAGATAAAGTTGGATCTTAACAGAACGTATCTGCCTATATATAAATTTTCCAAGTTCGAATGGCCTGTTGGCGCCCTTGTACAGCAGATACAGTAAGACTCTAACTATCAAATATTCCCCGATCGTTGTAATATATAAGAATAATTCATTCATTTAGATTTGGACAAAGATATCCAGCTTAATAAAATTGAAAGAGCTCTTTATAATCATAAAAATGGAAGGGCTGCAGGTTCTACTGAAATACCTGAAGAAGTTTTAAAAAATAATATTGATATGTTTGTTCATATGACCTCACAAAGTTGTGCCACCCAATCAATCTTAAGAATATTTTTACTGTTCTAATTTTTAAATACAAAGACAGTAGACAAGATTACAGTAATTATCATGGAATATTATTATTATCCATTATAGTAAAGATACTTAGCAGAGATTCAATGTGATTTTAGAAAATCAAAAAGCACTAAAGGCATGATTTTTGTTGCCAGACAATTGCAAAAAAAGTGTTAGGAACTATGGAGCGATTTATATATTGCTTTTATTGATTTAATTAAGACATTTAATTTAAATCACTAAACATCATATGATCACCATTTCTTATGCTTGCCCATAACTGTCATTAAAACAAGCAAAACTCTCTATACAGTAGTGCCGCTCAGTGCAAACCAGAATAATCAATGGATGCCAAAAGGCTTCACCAAAATACATGAGTACTGAACTGAGTTCAGACATATATGACTACATAAGCTAATGAGCTTGGACTGAAAATATTATGTTTTCAATTTTAGACTCATAGTTTTGTAGTTAAGTAGAGATTAAAGGTGGCCGCTGGAGGGTTGCATTAGATCCTAAGATCTAGGTGCAGTGCTCTCAGATCCAAATCTCCTCACTGAAGAAAGCCACAACCTAAAAACTAGTCTGGGGATATTGGATGAGTAGGCACTAGACAGGAATTTCATGCACAAGCCTTCTGGCATTCATTGATTACTCTGGCTTGCACTGAATGGTATTACTTGTATGGAGAGTTTTACCTGCTTTGATCACATTTAATTCAATTAATAGGGCAAGTCCATGGCAATGTTTGAAATTAGTTGTTTGTTCACCAAAATTTATTTATATTTTATCATTTTTACATGATGGAATAACAGTTTGCAGATGGAAAATCTAGTCATTTGGAATGAACATAGGTATTAGACAAGAATATGTTCTGCTCCAATATTATTTCACTTTTTATGTCAGCAGTCTTGGGAATTGTTTATAGGTGTCTTAATGAACAGAGATTAAGATATGATACAAGTTTGATGGTGGAATTTTTCATTTGAAAGGATTAAGGGTGAAAACTAGGATTTCTTCTTCTTGGATTTCAGATTTGCAGTAGGTTGATGATTGTGCTATTTTCGTCAGTTCAAAAGACAAATTATAGAATATTCTTAATGTTTTGAAATCAACATTTAAAGACTTTGATTTCATCATGTTTAAAAAACTCAAATTCTTTATCAGCGAATGATGAAAAAAATCTTCAACCTTTAGCTTAAATTATTGTGATTCTGAGAGTGTAAACCAGTTCTTTTACCTTGGTAGACGCAGGTGATAATCTTAAACTAGATTACTAATTAATTAATTTAGTCCCTAAATAGTATATTTGAAATACTAAATTTGAAAACTGGGTTGTATAGATATGCAAATAGACGCTATCTATTTTTAAGGCACTAAAATAATTTTACGTATTTGCGTTATATATATGTATAAGTTGCGGATGTGTCCTTACTAATATAAGTTGTTGAGATTATTTTTATTTTTTGTTTAGTTAATTTGTTACTACCAATAATTTTGCATTGATGTCTAAAAATGTCAACTTTCTTTTTGTCTATTTTTTTTTGTGGAACTAAACTGTGACATGTAATGTATTGTAACAGGAACTGGATTCAAACCCTGTTACAAAAGGAACAAGAATGTAGTTGTATATAATTTTTATTTATTTATTAGTATTAGATAATTATTTATAAAAGTCGCACATACCAAGCGCACGTGTATTTGCTGGAACGAGGGGTGTGGGTATATATTATGAGTGGCATACGTATATGTAGGTAGATATTATTGTTGAGAACAGGAAAGTAGAAATTTAGAAGACTTTAAAGCAGGTAAAAGAAAAGTTTTTTTGTGAGTATAAATTTCCTGAATGAATTGGCAAAATGGATCGCATTGTTCAATAAAAAGAAAGAAAAATAAAGAAAGCAAAATCCAACTGCTTGAATGGATATATATATATTGTGTGTGTTTGTTTTAATTAAATGGATTTTTCAGAAATAATTTTGATTAAGAAAAATGAACATGGAATGCCATTAGTTATTGAACTATTTTTCGATCTCTTTTGTTTAGTTAAAGTTGGCAAAAGGATTTGTAATTAAAAGTTCAGGAATTTAAAAGAAAAAAGAGAGATAAGTAAAAGTCAAGATCGCTAAGTGGTTTTCCTTTTGTTTGACATTTTTATAAGAAAATCTGTTTTTTGAAACAAAGGAATACCCAGCGATCAGGTGGGAGGCAACTGGGATTGATTAATTAATTTGAAAAAACCGACAGTTGAGCTCTGCTAGTCTTACGTGCAAGATATTCTAAATTTTTTTTTTTGAAGAAAATTTATTAGTTGAAAAGAAGAAAAGTGGAGAAGCAAATTGTGAGAACTAAACTACATATATGAGTGACCTCATGGATCGCATGGGGTAGAATCACCATCGTGCTTGGTCGGTGTTCGGACTCCAGCCATTTTAATATGCCACGTTAATATATTCTACTATCAACATCTCCAACTGCCCTACATAACTGAAGCTGTTTAAATCCAGTGTAGATCGTATGCCATTCCGGAATTAAGCCGAAAGAATAAAGAACAGAAGATTGAATATGCCACTTTAGAGGGACCAAAGGAATGAAATGTTAAGTGGAAGCGATGGACGCCATATTTGCCTAGGTAGGACTCCCGGAATCTTTTTGCGAGTGCACTCGGAAACACATAAGCTAGTTATTCAAATTATACTATACCGGTAAATACACCCTTATTATGCCATTTTCAAATTTTAAAATTAATCCAACCTAATTGCAAGAATATTTCATATTATACCTGTATTATTAAATATTTCTTTTTTATTGTCTTCTCCTGAATAATATTTCATAAAAATATTTATTATATGTATATGTGTGCCATTTATTGATTGTGTTTTTTAAATAAGTAATAGTAGATCTGTAGCTAAATTATTGATTTAGTGCGATACACGTTATAGAATTTATGAGTTCCAAAATCTTATACACGTGCGTGCTGGTGCGAATTTAACGATAATTTATAGCGAGACAGATTAGATAGCAAAGTATATGAGGATTGTAAAAGATTTAGTCTAAACTTTAATGGGATAATAGAAATAGAAAGATAGAGAACGAATTGATTTGAAATTGCATTCCCTTTCGTTTCTTCTCCGGCGCACGGCGCTACCACACCCTGAGCATTAAGACGGGCAACTAATTAAAAGGCTGAATCAAATAAATATTTAATGGACCCTATGATTCTTGTTGAATAACGAGTTTGGCGCTTGGCAATGAACAAAAAAAAAATACATTCGTTGTCCATAAACGTAAAGGTCTAGTTAAAGTTAAGTTAAAGCTGGGAGGGTTCGATTTCATTACCTGATGTGTATGTGTTTTGCTGTCGGTTGCTTCACTTACCCCTTTGAATGACCCACAGTTCGGGAAAACTTCACGTGAGGGGTGAATGACTCGATTTGTTTTTGGGAAAACTTCGTATGGGAAGGGCCGTTAGTTATATATATGCGTCACTGTAAAAATTCACCCTTGGAAAGAATAACTGTAGAAAATTGGTTTGATAAAAGTAAAGGTTTGAATTCAGCTAAATTATAATTTTAAAAACGTAAACAGTACTCAGAATAGGGGTAAATTGTTTCAATGGACGCTCAACGACGGGGCTTTTGAAGAACGGAGATCGATAGGGTGAATGCGGCTGAAGGATATAGAGGGCGCATAAATCAAAGGGAGAAAATTTATTAAAAAAAAAAAAAAGAAAGAGAGGAAATATAGTTTTTTTTTTTTAAGTGTAAAAATGAATGCTGTTTAGATAAATATTTTTTTTCTGGGAAGAGAAAAATAATAATGGAATTTAATGGTAAATAGACAAATAGGGCAAAAACAAAAAGGGGAAAAATAAATATGTGGAGAAATGGTTGGAGGCTGGGACATTGAACCCGGCACGTATTGTTAATTGCATTAAACAAAAATAATATAAAATTAAAATCGGATGAAAACTAGGTCACAAAGCAACATGGATTCAGAAACGTCGGACAAGGAAATGAACATGTTTAAACAGATCATGGTAATGTTACGAGAAATGGAAGAAAGGTTGCGAAAAGAAATAAGGGAGGTAAAGGTAAAAATGAACGAAAGGTTATCAGAGATGCAGATAGAAAATGAAGAGTTTGGCAGAATTGGAGAAAAAGTTGCGTGAAGAAATAGGAAGCAGTAAGGCAAAGGTGGGGGAGAGTGAAAAGCAAGCGACAGATAAATTAGAAGTAGAGGAAAATACAGAGGAAAATAAAATTAAGATGGGTTGAGTCATAATAGGAGAGAAGATAAGGGAAGAGCAGCAAATCATGGAGAAAGGGATAGGTAGCCAGACAAATGTTAACCAATTCCTTAAGATCCGTTCATTCTCCGGTCAAATAGAAGAGGCGCCAGTAGAGCACCTCAAGAGCCTACAGAGGTACTTTAACGTAAACGAAATGTCGGAAGGGAACAAGGTAATAATAGCGTGTAGCAACTTGGCGGGGAGTGCGTTGTCATGGTGGGAGTCTCTATTTTGCCAACCTCGAATGTTTAAAGAGTATACGGAAGCTGTGTGTGAAACATTTTGGTTGAAAGAGCGGCAAGAGGTCGTTAGATACCGTATAATGCAGGAAAAATATAGAATAAATGGGCAAGAGAACTACACGCAATTTTTTCGGCGACAAGTGGCTAAATTGCAAACCTTGGACGAATGCAATATGATGGAGCGACATATAATTAGAATCATCAGGCACAATTTGCCAACAAGGATGAACAGATGCTGATAGGAAATGGGAGGTCATCGATTGAAGAGGTGGCTGAGATGTTAGGCGCTATAGATATGAGTGAAACGGAACAGGATAAACCTATAGATCGAGGCAAATGGAGAAACGATGATCAAGGAAAGGATTCGAACCGCCAAAAACCATAGCAAATAATAAAATGAAGTTTATGGGGAACAGAAGAGAAGGGAAAAAATATGTACATATAGGAAAGGGTTAGAGTCAGAGTTTTTTTTCTTTGGTAGCCTTCAAAACAAAATAAACCTCGTTTTGAAGTCTTTCCAACAGGAGGGCATTGTAACAGAAACTGGGTTCAAACCCTGTTACAAAAGGAACGAGAATGTAGTTGTATATAATTTTTATTTATTTATTAGTATTAGATAATTATTTATAAAAGTCGCACATACCAAGCGCACGTGTATTTGCCGGAACGAGGGGTGTGGGTATATATTATGAGTGGCATACGTATATGTAGGTAGATATTATTGTTGAGAACAGGAAAGTAGAAATTTAGAAGACTTTAAAGCAGGTAAAAGAAAAGTTTTTTTGTGAGTATAAATTTCCTGAATGAATTGGCAAAATGGATCGCATTGTTCAATAAAAAGAAAGAAAAATAAAGAAAGCAAAATCCAACTGCTTGAATGGATATATATATTTTTGTGTGTGTTTGTTTTAATTAAATGGATTTTTCAGAAATAATTTTGATTAAGAAAAATGAACATGGAATGCCATTAGGTATTGAACTATTTTTCGATCTCTTTTGTTTGGTTAAAGTTGGCAAAAGGATTTGTAATTAAAAGTTCAGGAATTTAAAAGAAAAAAGAGAGATAAGTAAAAGTCAAGATCGCTACGTGGTTTTCCTTTTGTTTGACATTTTTATAAGAAAATTTGTTTTTTGAAACAAAGGAATACCAGCGATCAGGTGGGAGGCAACTGGGATTGATTAATTAATTTGAAAAAACCGACAGTTGAGCTCTGCTAGTCTTACGTGCAAGATATTCTAAATTTTTTTTTTTTTTGAAGAAAATTTATTAGTTGAAAAGAAGAAAGTTGGAGAAGCAAATTGTGAAAACTAAACTACATATATGAGTGACCTCATGGATCGCATGGGGTAGAATCACCATCGTGTTTGGTCGGTGTTCGGACTCCAGCCATTTTAATATGCCACGTTAATATATTCTACTATCAACATCTCCAACTGCCCTACATAACTGAAGCTGTTTGAATCCAGTGTAGATCGTATGCCATTCTGGAATTAAGCCGAAATAATAAAGAACAGAAGATTGAATACGCCACTTTAGAGGGACCAAAGGAATGAAATGTTAAGTGGAAGCGATGGACGCCATATTTGCCTAGGTAGGACTCCCGGAATCTTTTTGCGAGTGCCATTTTCAAATTTTAAAGCCAATTATTCAAAAAAAAACGGTAGGACTCCCGGAATCTTTTTGCGAGTGCCATTTTCAAATTTTAAAATTAATCCATCCTAATTGCAAGAATATTTCATATTATACCTGTATTATTAAATATTTCTTTTTTATTGTCTTCTCCTGAATAATATTTCATTAAAATATTTATTATATGTATATGTGTGCCATTTATTGATTGTGTTTTTTAAATAAGTAATAGTAGATCTGTAGCTAAATTATTGATTTAGTGTGATACACGTTATAGAATTTATGAGTTCCAAAATCTTATACACGTGCGTGCTGGTGCAAATTAACGATAATTTATAGCGAGACAGATTAGATAGCAAAGTATATGAGGATTGTAAAAGATTTAGTTTAAACTTTAATGGGATAATAGAAATAGAAAGATATAGAACGAATTGATTTGAAATTGCATTCCCTTTCGTTTCTTCTCCGGCGCACGGCGCTACCACACCCTGAGCATTAAGACGGGCAACTAATTAAAAGGCTGAATCAAATAAATATTTAATGGACCCTACGATTCTTGTTGAATAACGAGTTTGGCGCTTGGCAACGAACAAAAAAAAAATACATTCGTTGTCCATAAACGTAAAGGTCTAGTTAAAGTTAAGTTAAAGCTGGGAGGGTTCGATTTCATTACCTGATGTGTATGTGTTTTGCTGTCGGTTGCTTCACTTACCCCTTTGAATGACCCACAGTTCGGGAAAACTTCACGTAAGGGGTGAATGACTCGATTTGTTTTCGGGAAAACTTCGTATGGGAAGGGCTGTTAGTTATATATATGCGTCACTGTAAAAATTCACCCTCGGAAAGAATAACTGTAGAAAATTGGTTTGATAAAAGTAAAGGCTTGAATTCAGCTAAATTATAATTTTAAAATGTAAACAATACTCAGAATAGGGGTAAATTGTTTCAGTATAGAACTGCAAGTAGATTCTCTTTTTAAATCTTTAATTGATAAATGTGTACAGATTTAATTCTGTAAAAAAGCCTCTGTTAATTTGTACTATCTTTGTTTTATTTTTTTAAACCAAAGAAGGACCGTTACTAAATCTGTTGTTATTACTTAAGTGTGCTGAATGAAATCTGTTTGAAAAAAAGCTTCTCCATGAGGCGGGAAAATTTGAATGTTATTACTTACGTGCTGCAAGAAGACTGAAAAAACCTGCTATAAGTCAGCCTTGAAAAAAATTGGGTAAGAATTTTTCTTGAAGATTTCTTTAAATCTATTTTTAAAATATTTAAATGCTTTTCCATAATTTCAAAGCAGAATATAATTAATTTGATAAACATAAGTTCCCGTGTACATTTATTATTGCTTTTTAATATATATTAATTACTACTTTAGAACCTTTTTGAAAAGTACTTATTTTTGATGCGAAGATCTTCCATAATTTGAAAGCAGAGAAAAATTAATTTGATAAATTTTTGGGAGACAATTAGAATCTCTCTGGTATAATGTTCTTATTGCTTTTTAGCATACATAAATACTTGCTTTGAAATATGATGGCAAAATGCATATTTGAAAATATTGAAAGTCTTTTATTTCTTTAATTAAACAGTGATGAACTTTAGTATATTTTTGGAAAACGATGGCATCCGCCATTATCAGTTAATGAGGCATCATTACTTTTTTAGACATTTATGTTATAGTTTTACTGTTCCAGGTGTAATTCAAATTTCATAACCTTTTCTTGTTTTTTTAATTTGTATTTTAGAAGGATTTGTGTGATTTAGTCATTGTAGTTTGTCCATTTTAGCTACTTTTGGTTTAGGAATTCTTCATTTGGGGGGGGGGGGTCATTTTTACCTTATACTTATTTGAAAGCAGAATATAATTAATTTCATAAATAGAATCTGTTGTGTAATGTTCTTTTTAGTTTATGTAATCGATGCTTTGGAATCGCAGATGGATATTTTGAAAGCTAAATATTGATTAAATTCTGCTTTGCTAATTTGCGCACCTTTTTAATGAAGACCCATCCGCCATTATTCATTTTTTAGACATAGTTTTACTGTTCCTGTTGTAATTCAAATTTCATAATCTCTTCTTGTTTTTCTTTTTTTTTTTAAGTTGTATTTCAGAAGAAATTGTGTGATTTACTCATAGTAATTTGTACATTTTAGCTACTTTTAGGTAAGAAATTCTTCATTGGGGAGGGTGTTGTTTTTTGTTCAATGATTTCAGTGTTTTTATTTTTATTTTTTGTTCCTTCAATGATTTCAGCAATTTTTTTAAAAAATTTTTATCACTTGAGGCTTCTTACCGGTTGTTGATGGTACTGCAGCGTCACCCAGTGGCCACATGTGGCGTAAGTTACAACTACCAAAAATTAAAATTGCCATAAAAAAAAACTGGTGGTCAAATTGAAAATTTTGGTGTTTAGTAAACAGTCAGAAATGATTGAAAAAATAAATAAAATGTCTACATTTGGACAAACCTGTATTTCAGAATTTGATATATGGAATGTTACTGAATGGCCATTGTACATAACTCAAATTCAGAATTTTTTCAAATAATATGGAGTAGAGGATAATAAAGACAAGATAACATCATTCTTATGCTTTTCAGGTAGGAAGATCATAGAAATAGCTAATAGATTACGTGAATCTGCATTAACAGATGATATACCATATGAAGGAATGATAAAAAAGTTAAAATAACTATTTTAGTCCTGGACCGTTTCACCATATAGCTAATTTAAAATTAAGAAATAGGAAACAAGTGAAGGATAAAAAAATTAAAGATTATGAGATAGCTCTTAGAGAATTGGCAAAAAATTGTATGATTTTGTCAATGAAATTCTCATTGATCAGCTGCTTTGAGGAATGTCTGATGATAGACTCGGACAATAAATTTAAACAGAGCCAGACATAATATAGGATATGGTTATAAAAAAAAAGTATAGCTGACAAAAATGATATTAGAGCAAGCACATATTTTTAAAAGAAAACAGATGATAGCTAAATACAGCAGTCTATAAAACGAATGACAAATTATTAACATGAAAAAATCAGTATATACAAAGGAAGATAAAGCCACTTGTTTTTGCTGCGAATAATCGAGGCACAGAACAAAAGATTGTAAATGGAAAAAGAAAAAATGTTTTAAATGCAACTTAAAAGTCATTTGTTGTGGGTATACAGAAAAACAGATAATGGAGACAGCCATGAAAAACCTCAGTCGCAGAAAAATAGAGAAGGAAAAAGAGCCAGGTGGCAAAAATATAAAAGTTACAGAATCAAAGCAAATTATGATGAAAGTACAAATCTATGGAAGTTACAGGGTCGAAGCAAATTATGATGAAAGTAACAAATATTTAGTAAAAATATTAGTATGAAGATAGATAGTGGTCAGAGATATCTATAATGTCCAAAAAAAGATTGGAATGCACTATCAGCTAATTATTCCAATAGAGAAAGCAAAGATTAAGGTTAGAGATGTTAGCAGAAATATACTTAAATTACTAGGTAAAGTAAAAGCACTGATAAAACATCAGCCAAAAATAAACCTATCATTATATAAAGTAAAAGGAAACATTGGCCCTATAATCGGTAGAGAATGGTTCCACGCAATAGAAATTCACATCAATATTGTACAAAAAATTTTGCTGGAATATGAAATTCAAAAGAAATATCCAAATTTTTTAGTGACAAATTAGGTTCATTAATTAGCCTGGTAAAGACTGAACTACTTGAAAATGTGCATCTGATTGTTTGGAAACCATGCAAAATTCCATTTGCACAAAAAAGTAAAATTAGAGGAGAAAATTCAAGAATTAGTTAATAAAGGCGTATTGATACCAGTAGAAATGTCAGATTGATCCACATCTATAATAGTAACAACAAAACCTAATAGGCAAATCCAGATTTATGGTGATTATAGAGTAACGGTAAACAAATATTTAGACAAGAGGGAGTATCCAGCACCAAATGTGAGAGAAGTATTAGTCAGTCTTCAAAAAGTCATTCCTTTCACAAAACTACATCTTAACTCCATTTTCCATCAAATATCACTTATAAATAAATCAGCAGAAATATTAATCCTAACAACCCCTACTTGATTATTTAAATATAATCAGCTATGGTTCGTGAGAGTGATGAAATGTAGTTTATGTAAAATATTATATTAAAAGTAAAGATCATTACCAAATGGAAAATTTCTATTAACAAAAGAAATTTAATTAATGTGAATTATAAATGAATTTATTGAGTCAAAATGGAACTAATCGGAATGAGAATCCACCTGTAACCTTCCCATTGGTTCTAGAAATAACAAAAGAGGTGAAAATGATAAAACCTGTAGCAGAACAGAAATGCTCTCTTTTTTTTCTGTTTGAAAACGAGTTGAAGTAGCAGAAGAAAATCAGCAGGGGACATTTTTTACCCAGGACCTCAGCTCCTGTAGATCAACAAACCGACTAGAGACTTTGAAACAAGATTGCCCCGATCTTATTATGTTTCAGTACATCTCAAGTACTGAAAAGATTAAGGTAGTAGAAATCTACTTATTCTATGTTTATATAGTATGGTATATAATGATAAACAGTAAATCAATAAGTACCGTTTGTTTTATTAACTCAAATTGTGTATATATAATACTAGACATTAGTTCAATGAATACGATTCATATTAACTTGAATTGTATATATATAATACTAGACAGTAATTCAATGAGTACTGTTTGTTCATTAACTGAATTATGTAAATATTCTATAATTAAAATAGTGTAATTATAAGCATTTTGAGTTGCTTATTGTGTCCTCCATTATGCTATGAAAATTATTGCATTCTTACTCCTAAATAAAATAGGGTTTTTACTATAAGGGAATTAGGAACTAAGAACATTGCAATTCTAGAACAGTTTTTTCTTTCTCTCTTTTCTCATTTTTTTGCTTGGAGTTAGAATGGCCATACTTGTTTACAAGTGTTTATTTATTATTATTATTATGTATTCAGAAATATTAAATCTAAACTGAGATATTTGATCAGTTTGTGGGAATGTTTCCTAGTATTAGGAAAATATTGTCAGAGGTAAAGGATGTTAAATTTCATAATAAAAACTTTTGTAATTTATTGAATCTTTATTTTATAAATATTTAAAATATTTGGAAGATTCAATATATGAATGAAAAAATAACAAACAGATTGGGCAAGGAAGATTTTACAACCTATTTACATGTATTTACATAAGAAAAGGAACAAATGTGTAGAGAATATATAATAGGTATATAATTATAAGAGGTGGGAAAAGAGAATAGATAAATTGAGTAAAAACACTTTAAGAAGTAGGGTTATGAAAAAAGATTATGAATAAAAAATAGTTGGAGCCATATAAAAATAAAAATAATTTAACATATGAATTCTAAAGCTTCAATGATAGAAGCCAGAACAGTGGTCAGGGAATTGAGGGACTACCATTTGGCAAATGTTAACAAATGAAGCTTATAATAGATAGCTAATTACTATTTACTAATTAATAAGTATATATATAAGAAATAATTCTATCAAAGAACTCTACCTGAAATAAATATCAATTCACCTCAGACTATGCCCTCTGTGCAGATTTTTATATATTTATTCACAGAGGGCATAGCTGAAAATTTCTTAACATTTGAGATGATTGATTTACATATATAAATGTACTTATACACAAATAGCTGAGTGTATTTAGTCTTTGTGCAAATACGTATTTATATTTCAAAACATAAAAGACTAAAAAGTATTCTGCAAATTTGTATATCCATAAATACAATGAAATATTTATATTATTTAATATAAAATGTAGATACACTTTAATCTAAATATAGTTATATTAACTGATTACAATTAAATATTGTTGAATTGCCACATGCTTGAATTGATTTCAAGTATAATTACAACAATTGTTTTTTTAAATTTCACTCACCACAGTCTAATTCATCGCTTTTATCTCCACAGTCATCTATGCCATCGCATTTGAAATCATATGAAATACATCTATGATTATTACAAAAAAATTTATTTGGGCTGCAGCTGCTGGGAGGCTTAGTAATGGGGGTGGGACTTTCTGTACCTGAAATAAATGTAAAACTATTAATAAACTAGTATTATTATTTTTTTAAATATTTTTTTATATATAATTCTTGAATAAATAATGATTGATGCAATATCTTATTATTAAATATTAAACACGGTGCCAGGTAATGCGGTAGTCATAAGTGTTGCTAATAGGTTAGATAATTGAAGTAATTGTTCAGAGCTAATTTAAAGCTGGAATTTTAGCCCGAAAAAAAAAAAAGAAAGAGCCCATAAATTATGACAAGAACCATAACTATATCATGATATAGTGGATTCTTGGACCCCTAATGACCAAACATGGAATAGCTATTTTAATATGTCAACGGTTGAGGTTGTAGTTTAAACTGAAAGATGAACAATTATAATTTGATAAATCAATAAATAAATATCTGCTCTTTTTCTCTTTCAAAAATGGCCATTAATTCCAATATACTGTATTAATATTCATCTACACACTCATTTTTTTCATAAATCGTTTCATCGTATGAACCAAACTTATTTTCCTCCATATATAGCCATAATATATATTACTCCAATATATATTATATTTTATATTGATGTACATTTCTATCTATACTTAGAAACATTCATCCTGTGATCATTTTCAAGGTCGTCTTACAAATTTATCATCATCATTTCAACCATTATTGATTTACTGTAGAATGAAAATTTCTCCAAATTTAATCGACTTTCTCCGATTCATACTTCTCTGCATCACGCCAACAAATTTTATTTCATTCACCCATCTTACAAGTATCTTTTTCTATATCTTAAAAATCTCTTGGGATCCAATTTAAAGCTTCAACTGTCCATTTATTATCATCTCATATAGAAATATGTCCAGGCAAGTCCTTTTCCAAATCTTAATTCTTTAAATGATGTCAGTGGTAACTGTTTGTTCTCACACCCATGCATTTCATGTTCAATCTCTTCTTGTTACCCCTAATATACATTTGTAAATACATTGTTGAGTTGTCTGATATCTCTGTCATGTGTCCAAGTCTCAGATCTGTAAGTAGCAACTGGTAAAATACTATAAATATAATTCATTTTACTATTAAGTTATTTCTATCAGAAACACTCCACTTAAGTTTAATTTTATGAATAATTTCATCCATATAATATGTTTTCATCTATATTAACAATCTGACCAAGGTATTTATAGTTGGTAATTCTTCTAATTCATATTTATCAATATTTATTTTCTTTTTCTGTGAAAATCTATTTAATCTTACGTTACAATAATCTTTTTAGCATTTATTTTTAATCTTACTTTCATGCAATAACTCTTTCTTGAAGTCACATCATCTGCAAAATCTAGGTGACTTAAACAATCTCCATTTACTTTTATGCCCTTAGTTTCCCATTTAAATTCACAAAATACTTCTTGTAAAACTTTTGTAAAAAATTTTGAAGATATAAAATTACTCTGTCTTATATTCTTCTCAATATTAATTGAAGAAAAACCATGATGTATCTTGATCGTAAACTCAAAGATAGAAAGCCAATAATTTCACCATACTGTTTTATGCATGTATGTGGGTAGCCCATCTATATTTCTTTATCTTAAAAATAATCACATAACAATAACAACTGCAATAGCAAGAACGAACAAAGTAGATATTAAGAATTGTTCTGCTCAGTCCCTTTAAGATCTGAAAGAGAAATCAGAGTCTCCTTTCAGTTAACATTAAACTCCTTTCTGCATCTCTTACAAACTTATACAGATCAATAAAGTAGTTAAAAATTTACAATATTATAATTACATAATAATTTCTCAATCATTTGCAAATTTGCCTATATTTATAATTTATATTTATAAAAATCAATAACAATAATAACAAAATTTGATTCAAATAGATTTATATTTTCTAAAACCAAAATAAGGTATACTTAAAAAATAGAAAGCCAGTATAAGATAAATTAGAGTAAAGATGGCTGGGTAAACATAAGTTGAAGTAAAAATATATATATATTTGTTTTATTAAATATAAATTTATTTTAATAAATTTTTATTATTGTTTTGATTTTTGTAAATAAATTATGAATATATAAAGATTTAAAGTGTTTGGAAAATTGTTAATATTATGTGATTCTTTTTTTTTTCCTTGAAAAATATGCCCTCCAACAAAGAGATGTTTAACTTTAATATCACATAACAGCCTTATGGACAAACATTCACATCAGAATAACATTTATTCATTCACAAGGATTTCATATGTAGCAATTACATTGCATTAAGAAAAGTTACATATTACTTTGCAAATATAAGTAAAATGTAAATAAAGTTTATTAAATTTTTGAAATTATATAGAGAGTACATGTATAATTGTTACCCTTCATTAGTATAATAACTATAGAAAAATTTACATACAACTTGAATAATAATAAAATATATGCAAATAAGCTTACATTATGCAGCCAGGACTGATATAAACACCTGCAATAGTCTACTCATGCACTAATACATTGAATATATGAGTCCATTACGAGGGTTGGCTGAATAATAAATAATTATTATAAAATTATTGCATGTACACGATATACAATATCTGTGGTGCATGTAAGAAACTGTAGTTAATGGTAACACACAGTTATACGGACTATATTAAATGATTGTGCGTGTAAGAAATTATAACCACATACTTAAATGGACTTTAGAGATTAGAAGATAATTTCTAATTGCTTCTAATTATTTGTATAAATTTACTGGCAAGTGATTACACTTGTGTTTTTAAGTCAAAATTGTTTTATTTTTTACTTGCCTCCAGGGCACAGCAGCCGCATTCTATAACGTGCATGAACATGTTCATTATTTATATTAAAATTAATCAAAATGTTTACTCTTAATTTATACAAAGATTAAATGTATTAAGCTAATTTGTTATAAGTCTAATTGGTAAAAGCCTGAAATCCGGGCAAAACCACATGGAGCATTGATGCTACACAAAATCAATGAAATATAACGTTACCGGGCCGCCGCAACTTTTTCTTTTTTTAGACAACAAGGGTTTTTTTTTTTTGTCTAATATTGATTAAACGAATAATTTTTATTTCATTTAGAACATGATTTCTTTATTATTAAACAAATATTGATATTCATTTTCGTTACTTTTTGTGGGTTTTTTTGGAACCTGACTGACATTTTTTCAACAAATTTTGCTAATTGTATTTTTTTTCTTTTTATCATTTGAAAAATTCGGACCGTTTCACGACGTCAAAAAATTTGTTTGAATCCTACCGCCGAAAAAATAGAATACAATTATTTGTGACTTGTTTAGAACTTAATTCTACCTTTCTTTTTTTTTTGGCTTCATTAAATGGTTTTTCTTATTATTATTAATTTTTACTTTTTTTTAAAAAACACAACTTGTTTTCACTTTCATTTAGATTAGATTAGCCTTTGGGGGGGGGGGGAGCTATTACAAGAAACAGCTTTTTGAGTGGGGGGACGGGGGGGGGGGAATTCGTACTGTCATTATTAACAAAAAGGCAACAAAAATAGTAAATTATTTTAACAGCGCTGAAAAAAGAGAATCAACTTTGGGACTTGTTTCGAATTTTGATTTCTTTTTGGTTGACGTAATTGTTTTTCTTAATATTAAATCAAAATTTATTTTTGTGTTTTTGCCGATTAAAAAATTTTCAAACACCCCCCCCCCACACACACACATACTCGGAAAAAGAATTGTAACCAAAAAGTCAAGAATTTAACTTTTTTTCTTTTTTTTAAACAACTTTTTCTCACTTTTTACTTTAATTTCTATTTCGTTCGAATTACCTTTTTTTTTTTTAGCCTTCTACAATAAACTGCTTGTGTGGGTGGGGGGGGGGATATCGTAATTTGTTATTCTTAACAAAACGTCAACCAAAGTCGTCATTTATTTTAACCCCGCTGCAAAAAATTGAATCCAAATACTTGTCAATTTCTAATGAAATAAAAAACATCAACAAAGGACACAAACTTTGGACTTTTTACAATTATTTATTTGATTTTATTGCTGTAATAAAAAGTGGACATTATGTGTGCCTGACAAAAAAAAACAAAAACACAATCTCACATGCTTTCTGTACTAGGCAATTCTGAAGAAAAGTTTCAAAATTGCACATTCATCTCAGACCTTTTAGTGGTCTCGAATATTTTCCCCACGCTGAAACGTGACTTAGCGCGTGAGCTTTGTCGAAGCCTGTTCGAACATACACTTTGCCAATTTTTTACATATTAACCTTTTTTTCGGGAAGGGTGGGGACCATATGACAATTATTAATAATTAACAACATTTTTAAAATCGAAATGACATTACTCTATTACGGAGATTTGAAAAAGTCGTACCACCTTGAAATTTAAACACCCTCAAACGATACGGTAATCAGCTATGAATAGAACGAATACACATAAATAGCTTCGAAGCACAAAACAGGCCGTAATATTTTTGTGCAATGTCATGTAAAGCG
Source organism: Epiperipatus broadwayi (assembly GCA_028023455.1). Classification (NCBI taxonomy): domain Eukaryota; kingdom Metazoa; phylum Onychophora; class Udeonychophora; order Euonychophora; family Peripatidae; genus Epiperipatus; species Epiperipatus broadwayi. The sequence goes on along the minus strand of JAQFVV010012394.1, from coordinate 14,410,790 downwards.
GCCTAGCTCAATGGGTTAATACAATACGTAAATGTTGTATTAGCCTGTAAGGCCGTGGTCGCTGAAACAGCATTTTTATGTGTTTTGACATGTAAACAATGCCCCAAGCGGCCGTGCCCGGATTTCAGGCTTTTACCCTAATAGTTTCTAGCTTAAGGTTTTTGTTAATGAGGATGGAGTCGAACCTTCACCTGAATGGCAGCATTGGAATAGGATAAACAGAATTTGCCTTTAAAAAGCATTTTGTGCATAGGAGATTATATAGTGGTTTTTGGTTTTACATGAAACAACATGGAAATTATTTGGTGCAAACTTTTTACTTGTTAGTGAAATAATGAGCTGATTGTTTAGTTTTTGAAAGTTATTGCATTATTATAAGCTGACGACTTGTCATTATTTTAGTAGTTTATGAATTATGCCACATTAACATGTAAGATGTCTGATTTAATGAAGTTTCATTTTATTCATGATCGTCATTTTTTTAACCGCTACAGAATGGAGTCTCTCCAAGTTAATCCAGTTTCTTTGATATATAGCTTCCTTTTCTGCATCATACTAGCAAACTTTCTTATTTTATCCATCCATATCAAAGGTCTTCTCTTTCTAGATCTTCCACAATCTCTTTGAATTCAATTTCAAACATCACTAGTCTATCATATTATCACCATCATCATTTTTTCAACTAGTATCTATTTATTGTAGGATAATCTCTCCCAAGTTTAATCCAGTTTCTCTGATCTATAATCTCTATTCCCCAAATCACACCAGCAAACTTTCTTATTTTATTTATTTAGCTCATATGCCATCTATTTCTAGATCTTTTTACAATCTCTTTGGAAATCCAATTTAAAATTTTAATTGTCTATTATCATCTCTTCTAGCAATATGTCCAGTCCAACTTCATTTCAATCTCTTAATTCTTTTAATGATGTCAGTGATACTTGTTTGATTTTTTTTATCCCTGTATTTCATTTTGATCTTTTCTTGTTAATTCTAACATATATCTCTCCATAATTGAATGGTTTGAATTCAATTGAGCTTTAATAGGCTAACAATAAATCCATGTATCATATTAAGTGGTAAATATGTTATTTTCTGATTCATATGAGGTAAAGGTTAATATTCAAAATTAAGAAGAATCATTATCAACCATTATCAATCCACTGCAGGATGAAGGTCTCCCCAAGTTTAATCCATCTTCTCCAATCTTTAGCTTCTCTTCTCCACAACACCCCTGCACATTTTCTTATTTCATCCATCCATCTCACATGTGGTCTCTTTCTGGGTCTTTTACAATCTCTTGGAATCCTGTTTAAAATTTCAATTGCCCATCTATTATCATTTCTTCTAGCAATATGTCCAGCCCAACTCCATTTCAATCTTTTAATTTTTTCAATAAGGTCAGTAACACCTGTTTGTTGTCTTACCCATACATTGCGTTTTCGATCCCTTCTTGTTACTCCCAACATGCATCTCTCCATACTTCTTTGAGTGGTCTGAAGTATCTGTATTGCTCTTCTATTAAGTGTCCAAGTCTCAGATCCATAAGTAAGAACTGGCAAAACACATTTATTAAAAACCTTCCTTTTCAAACACATAGGCATATTTCCTTTTAGTATCAAGTTATTTCTACCAAAAGCACTCCAACCAAGTTTAATTCTATGATTAATTTCCTCCATTATGTTTCCATCTGTATTAATAATCTGACCAAGGTATTTGTAACTGTTAACTTCTTCTAATTCTTCATAATCAATCTTTATTTTCATATTTTGAGCAAATCGATTAAACATTACTTTAGTCTTTTTAACATTTATCTTTAGTCCTACTTTTCTACTTACATCTGCTAACTCCTGCAACATTTTCTGCAGCTCTGAAGCATTATTTGCAAAAACAACTACATCATCTGCAAAATCTAAATGACTTAAATACTCTCCATTTACTTTCACTCCTTTAGTTTCCCATTTTAATCCACAAAATACTTCTTGCAGCACTGCTGTAAAAAGTTTTGGAGATATGGAGTCACCTTGTCTTACACCTTTCTCAATGTTGATTTTTCCAGTATCATTATGTAATCTAATTGTTGCTGTTGAATTTTTATAAATATTCTTTAAAATATGACAATATCCTGGATCTATACCTTGATGATCCAATGCTTTAATCACTGAAGAAATGTGTATAGAATCGAATGCCTTTTCATAATCTACAAATCCAAAACATAATGACAACTCATATTCATTTGTCCTTTCTATGACTTCTCTCAATACCTGGATATGATCTATTGTACTAAAACCACTTTTAAATCCAGCTTGTTCTCTTGGTTGGTGGAAATGCAAAGTTCTCTGTAGACGAGTTGTAATTATCTTGGTAAAAATTTTATATAAAACTGACAAAAGGCTGATAGGTCTATAATTTCTAATATCTTCTTTATCACCTTTTTTAAATATTAATATTATTACTGCATTCTTCCAATCTTCCGGTACATCTTTATCATTTAGACATTTGGTATATAACTTTGCTAAAATTGTTTCTATTTCTTCACGTGCTTCTTTTAATATATCAATTATAATTATATCATTTCCTGGAGCCTTTCCTTTCTTCATATATTTAATTGCATGCCTCACTTCTTCATTTAAAATTCTGGGCAATTCAGAAGATGTAATAGATATAGGAGGTACTTGTTCTTTATTACTATATAATTCTTGATAAAAATCTTCTACCAATTTCATGATGTCATCTCTCTTTTTAGTAATAATTCCATTTAATATTTATTTTAGAATACCATTTAATATTTAAAGCAAATGAAATCTGTAGGCAGATTTTGTTTATTTATTGCAAATTTTAAAAGAAAATTACTTCGACCAATGGTAAGATGCAATTGAAATAGGGCACATTGCTATTGGAAGATGTTAGGAAAAAATTGTCTGCTGCTCACAAATAAAATTTTAAATTACTAATTCAGAGGCATTCTGATTTAACAATGCATCTCCATAAACCTTGATGATAATAATTTGATTTCAGTTTCTTGAATAATATAAATTATGAGATTAAACATTAAAATAGAAACACACTGGGTGAAATAAATGCAATTATAAATTTTTTATCAGTTAGATTAAATCAAGGATATTATATAATTTTATGATCATGAATAATCATATTTTTTTTACTGCAAAAAACAAATAAATTCTAACAACTTTAAAGAAATAAAGCCATTAAAACATTACATACCTATCCTGCTCTTAGGAAAATGGTAACTGTGGTTTTTGAAAAAGCAAAGACACCAAAATGTATGGGTGCTGAACTGAATTCAGGTCTATATGACTATACAAGCGAATGAACTTGGGTTGGAAACATTATGGTGTTTTTATTTTGGGTTAAAGATGGCTGCTGGAGGATTGCATTAGATTTTAAGGTCTAGGTGCAATACTCTCAAATCCAAGGCTCCTCACTGATGAAAGCCACATGCTAAAAACTAGTCTGAGAATGTTGGATGAGTAGGCACTAGATAGCGATTTTACGCACAAACCTTCCTGGATCCATAGATTACAAAGTCTTACACTTAGTGGCATTACTGTATGGAGAGTAGTTTGATACTTTTATTAACTTTAAAGAAAATTCGACTGTATGTTTTAAGAATGTTGCTTGAAATTTTTGTGTGCATTCATTCTTTAAAAGAAGCTACTGCCAGATAATAAACATCTTAGGTTAATTAATAAAGAAATCATGTTCTAAATGAAATAAAAATTATTCGTTTAATCAATATTAGACAAAAAAAAAAAAAACCTTGTTGTCTAAAAAAAGAAAAAGTTGCGGCGGCCCGGTAACATTATATTTCATTGATTTTGTGTAGCATCAACACTCCAAGCGGCTTTGCCCGGATTTCAGGCTTTTACCGGAAAATTCTGTTTATCCTATTCCAACGCTGCCATTCAGGTGAAGGTTCACCTCCATCTCATTAACAAAAACCTTAAGCTAGAAACTATTCTGAGGATTAGATAGAATACCGCTGAATATGAAATTAATAAAAACCACCACCAAATATTTTCATTACTGAAGCTTACAATACATAGCAGTTACTGCAATAGAATAAGCTAAGTTAACTCATGCAATAGCAAAAAGATAAAACAAGCTGCTATCAAAATTTTAACAGAGCATAAAATGCTCTAAAACAATAAAAAAAAATCAGAAGACAGAAAGTGCCATTAGTGTAAGGTATGTAAAATCAAAAATGCTTACATACATGTAAAATATGTATTTATGCAAGTAATATTAAATAATAACAATTAAAACTTGTTTTAAGTAGTAAACTTATCTGCAAAATCTAATATTAGATAAACATAATAATATTACTTACTAGTAGGACATTTGACTTCATCACTATTATCACCGCAATCATCCTCAAAATTACATACCAAATTCAGAAAAATACATTTATTATTATGACAATGAAACAGATAAGGGAGACAAGTTTTGTAAGAACAATCTATCTCGTCGCTGCCATCTCCACAATCATCATTTTGATTGCAATGTTGTGATGTAGGAATACAATCTCCGTTATCACAGGGAAACATAGTACTATTGCAGACTATAGGTGCTTCAGTTTTATCTGCAACATAAAAACAAAATTTTATTATTCATAGAACTATTTTTAAAAAATTATGCTACATAATATTCCATAAAATTATAAACTAAAGAAAAATTAAATGATTACATTCTAAATCAAAGATAAGAACACGTATTCAATATATAAAGTGACACCCCCCCCCCTTTCAAAACATTAAAAACCCTTTTTTTAAAAATACTTTTCCATCTTGAATTCACACCCATACACTATTTTAAACTTAATGCTATTCAATTATTATATTAAACATGGAGTCTAATTTGTTTTAACAACTAGGAATATATTTTTAACTAAATCTGACAAAGCTATCTATTTGTGATTACAAAAAAATAAACTACTTCATATATTATATATATCATTTAACTCTTATTAAAATAGTAGCCATTTTGTATAGTTTTAGGAGTAGTTATGCATTAAACCTGCCATATTGTTTGCATTACAAAGTCTTTTTTTTAAAAGTGAAAATAAGTTTTATTTTCAAAGAAAAAAAACCTTAAAATATTAACATTTAATGTTAAATCTTTTTTGATATTAATAATGGTTTCGATTGTTTCATGGTGAGAACTGCGGACAGAATGGTGCCAAAACAATAAATTGTTCATTTGATTATCAATTAAATTATTCTAGAAGTTACAATATGAAAAATAAATACTAAAAGTTTTTAATTTCTTTTGTATTCGGATTCTATGGAAGATAATTATTAAATTAAAATTTAAATCTTGTTAGATTATTTTATCTTTCATGTGTGATATTTCATGGCAGGTCTACAGAGATTACTTTATTTATATATTTTTTTGTAAAGATAAATCAAAAAAATTAACAAGATTCACATAATTCGATTTTACAATCAAACTAAGAATTTAAGGTTACTTAAGTTGTTGTTAAGAGCAATAATACCGCAACTAAAGTGAGAATTCAAGAATCTATTAATGTTAAATTTTGTGGAGGAAAAGAAGATATCCTCTCTCTAGTAAAAATCAACTTTTTTAATATGATACCTGCAGGCTTATTTACCCAAATGTGCATTCGAAAACAGCTGAAAAATTAATAATATAATTTAGTTTTACCTTTGCAATACTGAATCTTTCCATTTATTGTAGTTAACATGATTCCCTTATCTTACACATGAAATCTCAATTTAATTTGTACTTTTTTAATAAGAACAAGAGCTTATGCTTCAATAACTATTCAACTTTGATTTAAATTTAATTCATTTCCAGTTAGCCTTGTTAAAAAAAAAAAAACCTGGAATTAGCTGACATAATTAAGAACACTATAAAAACCTCATTTGCATTATAGGTAAATATTATCGATGACTTCTGAGGCAAAAAGAAAACTGTATTAGAGTAATGAAGAAGGTGGAAAATATTTTCTGGTAATGGAAAAAAAGCAGTTACCAGAAGCAATGTCAGTAATGTCCAGCGCCTATATGCAAAACTTTAGTTGGCGCCCTTATACTCCCCCCATTCCCGAATATAAAAATATATCAGTGAATAAGAAATCATCATCATCATCAACCATTATCAATCCACTGCAGGATGAAGGTCTCTCCAAGTCCAATCCATCTTCCCTGATCTTTAGCTTCTCTTCTCCACATCACCCTGCACACTTTCTTATTTCATCTATCCATCTCACATGTGGTCTCTTTCTGGATCTTTTACAATCTCTTGGAATCCGGTTTAAGATTTCAACTGTCCATCTATTATCTCTACTAGCAATATGTCCAGCCCAACTCCACTTCAATCTTTTAATTTTTCAATGAGGTCAGTAACACCTGTTTGTTCTCTTACCCATACATTGCGTTTTTGATCTCTTCTTGTTACTCCCAACATGCATCTCTCCATACTTCTTTGAGTGGTCTGGAGTCTCTGTATTGCTCTTCTATTAAGTGTCCAAGTCTCAGATCCATAAGTAAGAACTGGTAAAACACATTTGTTAAAAACCTTCCTTTTCAAACACATAGGCATATTTCCTTTTAGTATCAAGTTATTTCTACCAAAAGCACTCCAACCAAGTTTAATTCTATGATTAATTTCATCCATTATGTTTCCATCTGTATTAATAATCTGACCAAGGTATTTGTAACTGTTAACTTCTTCTAATTCATCATAATCAATCTTTATTTTCATATTTTGAGCAAATCGATTAAACATTACTTTAGTCTTTTTAACATTTATCTTTAGTCCTACTTTCCTACTTTCATCTGATAACTCCTGCACATTTCCTGCAGCTCTGAAGCATTATTTGCAAAAACAACTATATCATCTGCAAAATCTAAATGACTTAAATAATCTCCATTTACTTTCACTCCTTTAGTTTCCCATTTTAATCCACAAAATACTTCTTGCAACACTGCTGTAAAAAGTTTTGGAGATATGGAGTCACCTTGTCTTACACCTTTCTCAATGTTGACTTTCCCAGTATCATTATGTAATCTAATTGTTGCTGTTGCATTTTTATAAATATTCTTTAAAATATGACAATATCCTGGATCTATACCTTGATGATCCAATGCTTTAATCACTGAAGAAATGTTTATAGAATCAAATGCCTTTTCATAATCTACAAATCCAAAACATAATGGCAACTCATATTCATTTGTCCTTTCTATAACTTCTCTCAATACCTGGATATGATCTACTGTACTAAAACCACTTTTAAATCCAGCTTGTTCCCTTGGTTGGTGGAAATCCAATGTTCTTTGTAGACGAGTTGTAATTATCTTGGTAAAAATTTTGTATAAAACTGATAAAAGGCTGATAGGTCTGTAATTTCTAATATCTTCTTTATCACCTTTTTTAAATATTAATATTATTACTGCATTCTTCCAATCATCTGGTACATCTTTATCATTTAGACATTTGGTATATAACTTTGCTAAAAAAAATTCTATTTCTTCACCTGCTTCTTTTAATATATCAATTATAATTCCATCATTACCTGGAGCCTTTCCTTTCTTCATACATTTAATTGCATGTTTCACTTCTTCATTTAAAATTCTGGGCAATTCAGAAGATGTAATAGAAATAGGAGGTACTTGTTCTTTATTACTATATAATTCTTGATAAAAGTCTTCTACCCATTTCATAATGTCATCTCTCTTTTTAGTAATAATTCCATCTTTTTTTCTTATTGCAGATATAAATTTCCTACCAAAATGTTGTTTTACATTCTTGAGACTTTTATTTTCTTTTACAGCTTTCCTTGCTAGTTCACAGTTATACTTTCTTACATCATTTTCAACTCTTTTCCGTACCATTTTACAAAATTCGAGATATTCAATCCTTTTTAATGCATCATTTTTGTATATCTTCATATTCCTTCTTTTTCTTCATAAATTCTCTAGTCTCAGTAGAAATTTTATTGGTCAATTGCTGCTTTTTTCTACCAGCTATCTTTGTTGCAGTTTTTAAAAGTGTATCAGTTATTTTCATATTAATTTCATTCAAATCTGAATCATGTTCAAAATCTACTAATACTTGAAACCGATTTGTAAGTTCTAATTTAAATTCATCAGAATGTTTCTGAAGATTAGGAATATCAACTGTAAAAATTGTTTTTCTTAATAATTTTTGTCTCTCTAGTTTTGCATTAACACATATCTTACATCTTACTAATCGATGATCACTTCCTGTGTTAAATTTATTAAGAACATTACAATCTTGAAATATGTATTTTCTGTTAGTCAAAATATAATCCAATTCTGCTGTACCTTCATTGGGATGCTTCCATGTCCATTTCCTTTTAACATTTTTCTCAAAAAATGAATTCATAATATAAAGTTTTTCTTTTTCAGCAAACTCCACTAGTCTATGCCCTCTCTCATTTCTATTACCATAACCAAAATTACCTACAGCACTTTCATCTTTCATTTGTTTACCAATTCTAGCATTAAAGTCTCCCATAACAATTTTAAAATGTTGTTTACTCTGATCGAAAGCCTTTTGTACATCCATATAAAAATCTTCTACTACTTCATCACTATGAGAACTTGTTGGGGCATAAACCTGAATTATCTGCATTTGGTATCTGCTATTAAGTTGTATAACTAATCTTGCCACTCTGTCTGATACACCATCAATCTCCACAATGTTGTTCTTCCACTTTTTATTTATAATGAATCCTACTCCACTTGTATTTCCAATATTTGTGCCTTTATAATAGAGTACATGTCCACTTTTTAAATCAATTGTCTCTTCACCCTTTCTTCTAACTTCACAAAGTCCAATAATGTCCCATTTAATATAAGACAGTTCTTCTTCTAATTCTTGCAATCTTCCTTCACTTGAAAGTGATCTGCAGTTGTAAGTACCTAAATAAAAAGTCATCAAATGGCAGCCTGGGTCCGCAATCAGGGGATTCTTAGCACCCTCCATCTTCGGCCACCAACAGCTGCCTTGGATGGTGACTTTACAGTCTCCTGGGAATAAGGGCCATGATTTATTTTTGTCTGTCATAATTGTATATATCTATTGGGAAAATATCATTTACACAAACATTCATTCTGCCTTATCAGGCAACTGAGAAAAAAGATCATGGTGTTTCTTGATCTTAAACTCAGAGGTAAAAAGCCAATAAACTCACCATGCTGGCTAATGCATGTTGGTGAGCAGCCCACCCATGTTCGTATACTATATGAATAATCACATAGTAATAACAGCTGCAACGACAAGAACGTATGGAGTGGACATTAGGAATTTGACCTGTTTGGTTCCTTTAAGGCCTCCAAGAGGAATCAAAGAATCTCCTTTCAGTTAATAGCAAACTCCTTTCTGCAGCCCGAATAAGAAATATATTATGTTATATATATGGGAAAAAAAAGAATAACTTATTTTAGAACTTAGTTCAAATTCAAATTTATTTCTTGTTCGGTTATTATGTTATTACCGGTACACTGCATTTTACTATCCTATCTATATCTAATTACAAAAACTTACAACTGATATCTTTTTGATTAGTGACATGATACAATATATACATTGTAACAGCAAATATAGAATAAAATTAAAACTGTAGAAGATTTTCCTTATATAAGTCTAGAGCAAATACAAGTTTGAACAAGATTCAAATGCGCATCATCCTGTATACAGTAAACCATGCAAGTGCAAATTTTTACTACAGGATGAAGGTCTCTCCAAGTTTAATCCATCTTCTCCGATCTTTAGCTTCTCTTCTCCACATCACCCTTGCACACTTTCTTATTTCATCCATCCATCACACATGTGATCTCTCTTTCTGGGTCTTTTTAGTAATAATTCCATCTTTTTTTCTTATTGCAGATATAAATTTCCTACCAAAATGTTGTTTTACATTCTTGAGACTTTTATTTTCTTTTACAGCTTTCCTTGCTAGTTCACAGTTATACTTTCTTACATCATTTTCAACTCTTTTCCGTACCATTTTACAAAATTCGAGATATTCAATCCTTTTTAATGCATCATTTTTGTATATCTTCATATTCCTTCCTTTTTCTTCATAAAATTCTCTAGTCTCAGTAGAAATTTTATTGGTCAATTGCTGCTTTTTTCTACCAGCTATCTTTGTTGCAGTTTTTAAAAGTGTATCAGTTATTTTCATATTAATTTCATTCAAATCTGAATCATGTTCAAAATCTACTAATACTTGAAACCGATTTGTAAGTTCTAATTTAAATTCATTAGAATGTTTCTGAAGATTAGGAATATCAACTGTAAATATTGTCTTTCTTAATAATTTTTGTCTCTCTAGTTTCACATTAACACGTATCTTACACCTTACTAATCGATGATCACTTCCTGTGTTAAATTTATTAAGAACATTACAATCTTGAAATGTGTATTTTCTGTTAGTCAAAATATAATCCAATTCTGCTGTACCTTCATTTGGATGCTTCCATGTCCATTTCCTTTTAACATTTTTCTCAAAAAAAGAATTCATAATATAAAGTTTTCTTTTTCTGCAAACTCCACAAGTCTATGTCCTCTCTCATTTCTATTACCATAACCAAAATTACCTACAGCACTTTCATCTGTTTACCAATTTTAGCATTAAAGTCTCCCATAACAATTTTAAAATGTTGTTTACTCTGATCAAAAGCCTTTTGTACATCCATGTAAAAATCTTCTACTACTTCATCATTATGAGAACTTGTTGGGGCATAAACCTGAATTTTCTGCATTTGGTATCTGCTATTAAGTTGTATAACTAATCTTGCCACTCTGTCCGATACACCATCAATCTCCACAATATTGTTCCTCCACTTTTTATTTATAATGAATCCTACTTCACTTGTATTTCCAATATTTGTGCCTTTATAATAGAGTATATGTCCACTTTTTAAATCAATTGTCTCTTCACCTTTTCTTCTATCTTCACAAAGTCCAATAATGTCCTATTTAATATAAGAGAGTTCTTCTTCTAATTCTTGAAATCTTCCTTCACTTGAAAGTGATCTGCAGTTGTAAGTACCTAAATAAAAAGTCGTCATCAAATGGCAGCCTGGGTCCGCAATCAGGGGATTCTTAGCACCCTCCGCCTCATGTTATGGACATATATATTTTATTTTATTTTTTTGCTTTCTGTTTAAGATTTCTATTTTGCCATTTTAGTTCCTTTCTTTAGTCGTGAAAAAAAAAATTCTATACTTATATCTTACTAATGCGTTTAGATTATGAAAAGGGTTAGCTGATATTAACTTGTGATGGGTTGATCATCATCATCCCCATCATACATAAAATATAAGAAACATTTAAACAAAAATGTAATTTATTTTGATATAATTAAGGAATAACATTTTTTTAAAATATTTTCTCTTCGCCTGGTGCCTTTTTGTGTTATTGCACCCCTGATTGTCCTATCAATACAATAACAGAATACGAATAAAGTTGGCATGATTTGTGACTGTGCATTTAATATTGTTATGTGAAAGGCAAGAGAAAACTATCACATTAATATTCCAAGTATATCTAACGGTGAGCAAAAAATAAAGTCACTCAGTAACTCATAGATCATTCTAATTTGTGCTCTGTAAGATATCAAACGAATAGGGAAAGAGATATTGTATCCAGATTGACAGCATATAAAACTTCTGCTTTCAAATTGAAAGTTGTAATGGCAGAATCATGATTAAAATCATAACAATGGAAAATTAAAAAAAAGAAAACTGCAGAAAAATAGGATAAAAACTTTGCGAATATGTGGATCTTATAATGGAAATTATCAAATCTTTACACTCAATCAAAAATGAACAAAAAGATGAGGTATACTGATAATGGTTGTATACTTTTGAGGGCACTTCTGGTTTATTCAAACACTGGTGAAAAACTGATTCAGGTCTGTTTGCAATACCATTTCTTGATTTGATGATGATACAAGTTTACAATCCAAGATCTATTGAAGAAGATAAATTGGAATATATCTTTAACCAACTAAAAAAAAATTTGAATAAATATAAATCCAAAGGCAATATAATTATCATGGCAGATTAGAATCCTAATATTGGACAAGCTAAGAGGAAGGAATTTGTAGGTAGATTTGAAATAGATGTAAGAAATGACCATGGATAAAGATTTATTGATGTTTTGTAAACAAGAAAGATTTATTATAACAAATACCCAAATTAGAGTTCCACTAAAACATAGAAATGCCCTGAAAAATTCATCTGAAAAGACATCAAATTAATTGCATATTAATGTGACAAAGATATTTTTTAAATTTAGTGTTGTGCTTTCTTGGACAACAGAAAGCAATATGAGAAAGATGGTGAGCAGAGAAGTGAAGAGATAAAATACTAGAAGATTTTAAAATATGATTAATAGACATTGTGAAATTACCAAAAAAAAAAAATGGTGGAAAAAAATAATTAAAAAACTGTATTTACAAAATAGACAGATCTACAAAACCAGAAAATTAAACAATTGAACAGAAGGAAAAATATCCAATCTCATGCACTAAAAAATGAAAATGGAAAACTAATTTACAAATAAAAAAACAAAAAACAAAGATGGGACATTCTTCCTAAATTTCAAATTCATTTCTATAAGAATATATATATTGACAAAGGGTATTTGTAAACTATTCACTGTACAGCCTGTGTTGGCGCTGTTTCTGTGTAAAAACACAGAATTATACCGCTTTCGCGGCCGAACCTATGGCTAATATACGAGTGATCATTAATATGAGTAGATCATATGTAGTGGTTACAATACACAGCCAATTCTTCCGCGTATCAATAAAACTACATCTACTAACAATACTATGATCGTATAGTTTGCCGTTGATTTCACTGCGGGTTGAAATCCTATGCATATTGACAAAATTTGTATTGTCACTAGAATTTAAGATGAGAGTGTGAGCATTGTCATCTTTTTCAAGTGTTTATTTGTTGATGTTTATGATTTTCTGTATTTCCCAACTGAAATATTTTTGGGTACTAGTAATTTTCAGCGTATTATTGATATTTGTCAAAAAAAATTTTTTTTTTGCTAATTTTGGGTTTTTTTGGGGGTCAAAAAAGACAAAATAAAATTTCTCAAGCTCTCTGGCAGACGATTGGAGTTGTTTGTGGAAAATACCATTTCTGTCGTGACTCGGACGAGAGTTGAAAAAGAATAACAAAATGTCTATCACGTTATTACATTTGTGGGACGTCCCAAACAGAGAAAGTGAGGCAGTTGCGTTTTTGCAAGCCCAAAACATCCTGCCATTCATTACAGTTGATTTAGTTCAGTCATATGTGGTTAACACATTTATTTTCTGGAAAGAATTTGTGTTTTGTTTGCGATTATTTTTATCTGTAAATCATGTAATTAACACCCAGAATGACATTGTTAATAAGGGGCGGCGTAGTTTGTTGGACATCTCTTGGTTGATTGATTTTTTTTTTTTAAAAAAAAATACTTCTTCTTTTGACATACCTATTCGTTCCATTTAGAAGCAAAAAGAGGATTTTTGTTGTTGTTGTTTTAAATCAATAAACAGCACGTTAAGTAGATTTTAAAAATGAACCTGAGCTAATTTTTCTCATGTGTCATAGCATCAGCCGGGAAGCGAACCCGCTCACCCGGGACAACTGCTTGTAAAACAGCTGTCACTGACCTCTCGACCACCAATGAAAAATAAAAATACCGACGTTTTATTTGTTATGAAAAAAAAAAATCTTTAACAAAGTTGTACGATTCTTAAAAAATATAAATAAATAAATCCACAGAATGTAACAAAACCAGTTGACACGTTTTATTTGTTATTATTAAAAAATCAAAATCCCGTTTCATTTGTTATCAAGTCCGGATCTACGATCTACTCAGACTTTTGAAAGGATTATAGGACTACTGATCTTAAGGCGGCAGGCTTTACACGTCACTGTTAACCATAGTTACAATTTTGTGGACCCCACAACAGGAGCTCACATTCAGACCATCGAGAGGTTTTGGGGTCTACTTAAATGGCAGAATAGGAAACACCGCGGCATAGCACGCCAATACCTCCAAAATTATTTAGCTGAGTTCATTTGGAGGCATCTTCACAAAGACGAGGACATTTTCCAAGCCATTTTTAAGGAAATGACCGTACACCTTCAGTAACAAGTTGTATGACTTTTTAAAATGTTGGAACATTCGTTACAGTTGATTTAGTTTAGTCATATATGGTTAATAAATTTATTTTCTGGAAAGAATTTGTGTTTTGTTTGCGATTATTTGGATCTGTAAATCATGTAATTAACACCCAGAATGACAGTGTTAAAAAGGGGCGGCGGAGTTTGTTGGACATCTCTTGATTGATTGTTTTGTTTTATTTTTTGTGTAAAAAAAAATACTTCTTCTTTTGACATATCTATTCGTCTCGTTTAGAAGCAAAAATATGTTTTTTGTTGTTGTTGTTCTAAATCAATAAACAGCACGTTAAGTATATTTTAAAAATAAACCCGACCTAATTTTTGTAGTTAAAAAAGAAAAAAAAATACCAACGTTTTATTTGTTATGAAAACAAAAAATCTTTAACAAACTTGTACGACTCTTAAAAAAGATAAATAAATAAATCCACAGAATGTAACAAAACCGGTTAACATACATATTTTTTTGTTAAAAAACAATACCGCGATTGACTTTTTGTTTTTGACGTTTTATTTGTTATTACTAAAAAAAAAAAAATCAAAACCCACCGCCAAAAAAAAACCCCGTATTTATAAATCTAAGAGAAAAAAGAAGTCCCGTTTTATTTATTATTATTAAAAAAACAAAAAAATCAAAACCCCGTTTTATTTGTTATAATTAAAAAAAAACAAAAAAAATCAAAACCCCGTTTTATTTGTTACTATTAAAAAAACAAAAAAATCAAAACACGCCACCCAAAAAAAAACCCGTATTTATAAATGTAAGATAAAATACCAAACAATTCTTTTCGTTTATAAGCAAATACGGACATCTGAGATGAAGTTTGTCAGACAGGTTTGAATTTTTTTTGCTAAATCAATCAACAGCAACTCCCCGCATTTTTAACAAATTCAAAAAGAAAGTCATATGTAAAGCAAATTTTAAATAACAAAAAAAAAAAGAAAGTCATATGTAAAGCAAATTGAGTATATTTGAGATATTCCAAAAAAAAATTAAAACTGTCCCTTATACTTTGAAATGTATCGAATCCAAAAAAAAAAAGACGTCTGTAAAAAAGAAAGTAGATTTAGAATGGAAATCCCCCCCCCCCCCAATAAAGGCGTATGTCAAAAATTATTTACTTTTGAGATCCAAAAAAAAGGTCAAAGTGTCCATTATAGTTTTAAATTTATCAAATGAAAACCAAAAAAAAAAAAAATTATGTCCAAAACAAACAACAACAATATATTAAAAAAAAAATAATTACAGCCGTATGTCAAAATACGATCTATTAGATAAAAAAAAAAACCTAGCAGCCCGGTAATGTTATATCGCTCTGTTTTTAACTAGAAACAGTGCCACCAAAGGCTGCATAGTTAATAGTTTACAAATACCTGACAAAGTAATAAAATAAATAAAATAAACATTCCAGTATATATCAAGTTAAAACAAGAAACTGGGATAAAATTTAAAAATATTTAATACTATTGATTAAATTTCATGTGTCAAACTTACGATGACAATTTTCTTCATCTGATCCATCCGCACAATCATCATCATAATCACACAAATATTTATTCAAAATGCAGCGACCATTATTACAATGGAATTCATTTGGTGCACAAGAAGTTGGTTCTAAATAGAAATATTACAATTAATTGAAAAGATTTACAAAATATACAAATACATCTAGTTTTTTTAATATATATATATATAAAACAAATCAATAAATTCTTATGCAAAATATATTTTTAAAAAAATTCATATATGTTATATATAAAAGATCTCATAAAGTAGTGACTAACAAATTCGCCTGATATGTTCGTGAACTCAAGTTCAAATCATGGTAAAAATTGGGGGAACAACTTAAAGTAGCAGGATTTTCAAATAAGCTTAAATGTTCTTCTTAGCCAAACTAGTCAGCCACCCAATTACTGCTCAGTAAATGGCTATCTATCTATCATTAATAACAAAGTAAAATAAAGGAAATTTATAAAACCCTTGCCTTCATAATTTCTCGGTGAGATGTCAAAGAAACTTTTAAAACATTTAATCACTTATTTACTTTTGTCAGCATGTGCATACTTCACTTTCAAAACTTTAAGAAATTGTAAATAAAACCCAAATTATTAAATGAGCTAATATTAAACTATAACAAACTAAAATATTATAAATGTTATTCAAGTGAAAATTTAAACCATTTCATAGTTTCAACAGCTGTTCTTTTTGGTGAACTAACATGATAACTCCAGAAAATTAAGGCTCTCGGATTGATACCAGATCTGGCACTTCCGATGCTCAAACTTCTTACGAACAGCAATAAAGCCATTCGATTATTCATTTTAATAATTCTTGATGTCTTGACAATAAATAAATCCAACTTTGTATTTATTGTCAACAGCTATTATAAATTCAATAAAAAACAACAGAAAATTAATTTATAAAATGAAATTTCTTGTTGTTATAAAAAAGAAAAATTCTTATTACCAAAAAAACTTGTGATAAACATTTTGTAAATATGAGTAGATAAAGATTTACTTAAAACAAATATTTTATAAATCAAATATAAAACCAAACTAAAAATCTACAAATACTTGCATTTTTTTTATAAAACTAAAATTTCAAAATTATTACTCTGTAAACAATCATAATATATTATCTATAAAATCATTCAGTGGATTTCATACATTCTTAAGGAAAATCTAACCAGTTTCCTTATCATTTTTCATTTCACATCTCTAAATACTTTAAGAAATTAATTTAGAAGCTTTCTAAACGGCTAAAAAAGTTCAAAATTATGCTATCCAAAACAAAAAGATACAAACAATTTGATTAGCATAATAATGAAGCTAAGAATGCAAAGTTATAATGGATTAAAGAAAATTTAACTAATAATTACAAAGAATTTTCTAAGAGTTTCTTCATTTTTCAAACACAAGAAATGGCAGACTAAATGGGCTTTCCAATCTATTATATCAAAGTACTAAACCACAAGTCATCTTATTAATTAACAATACAATCAAAAAAATAAAGAGATCTATTTGACTTTCTTCAAGTTCTATATCCTGAATACTGAAAGTATTTTCTTCAGTATCAATCATTGGTCTTTGAGATATTGCTTTAGTAATGATATTTTCTGTACCACCCTTTCTTGATTCCAACAGAAAACTCCTGCTGATATTAATATTTTTTATTTCAAACAACATATTCTATAGTTTGAAAAACAGTAAGTAAATTTTATTAAAAAAAAAAAATTTCCAGAGAAAACAGATTCAAATCTTTATCTAATTCTAATCTAACCATAATATTAACTACATTTATTAATTTCAAAATATTGTAAAATTCACAATAATTTTATTTCTCTCTAAATAATAATTATTCATAGTTTCTGAATAATGTGTTGAACCTTGTGCTTCCACATGGCTAATTCTTCAAATCTAATAAACATAGGGCATTCATTAGTGACATGCCTCTTTCATAAATACATTTGATGTCCTTTTACTATCTATCATGTTATAACATCACACAGGATAAAGGTATGTATTTTTTTTTCTATTTTAAGCTGTAAATTTATTTCCCCTAACTTTGAAAATATTTCACTGACATTTCTTAGATTCTTTGCAGAATATAAATTAATATTCTTTACACACTTTGGATTATTTGTTTGTAAACAAATTCCATGAAGCATTTAGTAAATACAAGCGATAATTGTTGTTTATAAAAATTTGATGCATTGTTGGAACCCTCTATCACTCCTGGCACTTTGCAAAATAATCTGTTATATTTATCAGGATGGGCTTTAACTTTCTCTTGTCATCGCCATCGATCAAATTAGATTCAGCAATCTTTGTTTGTATAAAAACCTCAGGGACATTTGATGCTATGCAGTCAATTTTAGGTAGGTCATATCTTGGCAGCAATGTCATTTCTAAGACCTCATCACTTACCCTGACTACTTTATTAAGGAAATCAACTAGACAGTTGCTCAGGTGAAGGAAGTCTGCCCCTAATATGGCTTCATGAATGAAGCCATTTAAGATAAGGAACTGTCAACTGTTTTATAATCAAAAAAATACATTGAGTAGAAATCTTTAAAAAGAACTGCCTTTAGCAGTTATCAAAGGAAATCATCAATTCTGCTTCAATTGATTGAAAACATTAGACAACAATAACATCTCCAAGATGGCGTGCTTGTGTAAAATCAAATACAGAAATATTTTCTTTTTATTGTATTTAATATTAATGTGAAGCTACATATTTATTTTTACTATTTATCATAATTATGGAATAAAACATTTCCCATAAAATTAATATAACTTTTTGTTTTGAGGATAAAGATCTGATAATATTGGTAGAAAATAATTGTTCAGAGCAGCAGATTGTTCAGATTGAAATATTTTATACCAGTTCAGATACATGTCCAGTGGGGCAATCAGAAATCAATTGAGATGTAGGCAATAGTGTTAACACCAATGAATGCTTCTCCTCTTTTAAGAGCTGTTTGATAATTTCACCAAAAAACTGTGGTTTGTCTCAATGGTCTGTCATGCAAATTTAAAATCCCATAAAAATAACTTTATACCAGTAGTATAAAATGCTACATACTTTATTTCAATAGTAAATAAGTAATGGAGACAAGAGATTCATTACATTTCTTTTCTGATATGTGCAATACTATTCGCAGGATAGAAAAACAATCATATGTCATTTGCTACTCTAATGATTCAAAAAGAATTCAAAATTACCAGATATTTTTGCCCTGTAAAACAATTCACTTCATAAATGAAGTTAGTGAAATATCTTACTCGGTAGTTGTAACTTACACCACATGTGGCCACTGGGTGACGCTGCAGTAGCATCACCAACCGATAAGAAGCCTGCAAGTGACAAAAAAATTTAAAAATCACTGAAATCGTCGATTGAAAAAAATACAAAATCACACTAAAATCATTGATGAAAAAAAAAAAAATCATCAAAAAAATGCCTAAGGCAATCAAACAAATCTATCAAAAGTACAAATTACAAAAAAAAAAAAATTAAAAAATAGAAAAAAACACTGAAATCATAAAAAAGAAATGCCCGAGGCAAACCAACAAATACATCGAAAGTACAAATTATAAAAAAAAAACAAAGAAATTACTATCAAATTCAAATTAAAAAACAAACAAAACAGATATCAGTTAAAATACAACCCCCCCTCCCACAAATCAACAATTCGTCATTTCTGAGGCAATGTATATCAAACAAATACATCGAAAATAAAAAAAAGCATAACAAAGTGCTATAAAATTCAAATTAAAAAAACAGAAATGGTTGAAAATAGCAAACAAACAACAAATCCACAAATTGAAATGACTAAATCAAATGAACAACAATGGAGGAATGGAGGAACACGGGAAAATCGAAATGACTAAATCGAATCATCGATGGAACTAAAAATAAATAAAAAAATCACCTCACATCATCGATGGAACAATAAATAATAAAATCCTTTCAAATCATCGATGAAACAATAAATAAAAAAAAAGCTCTGAAATAAGGCAAACGTATAAATGACCCCCCCCCCGAATGAAGAATTTCTAACTAAAAGTAGCTGAAACGTACAAATTGAAATGACGAAATCACACAAATCCTTCTAATATACAAATTAAAATAATAAAGAAAAGGCTACGAAATTCGAATTACAGCAAAAATAGTAAAAGTATAATGAAAATGTCTAAAAAAAGTAATGAACTTCACTTACTGATAATGAAGGATGGGGTAGTTTTCCAAATAATATACCAAATTTCATCAGTTTAAATAAAGAAATAAAAGACTTTCTAAAAAGCAATAAGAACATTACACAAGAGAGGTTCTAATTGTCTCCCAAAACTTTATCAAATTAATTTTTTCTCTGCTTTCAAATTACGTTCTAATTGTCTCCCAAAACTTTATCAAATTAATTTTTTCTCTGCTTTCAAATTACGTAAAAGCATCAAAAATAAGTATTTTTCAAAAAGATTCTAAAGCATTAATTAATTAATATATATTAAAAGCAATAATAAATGTACACGGGAACTTATATTTATCAAAGTAATTATATTCTGCATTTAAATTATGGAAAAGAACTTACATATTTTAAAAATAGATTTATAGAAATCTTAAAGAAAAATTCTTACCCAATTGTTGTAGCAGGTTGTGTTATTTTCAGCCTTCTTGTAGCACATTTAAGTAATAATGCTTTTTTTCCAACAGATTTCATTCAGAATAACTAATAACAACAGATTTAATAACGATCGTTATTTTGTTTAAGAAAAATAAAACAAAGATGGATTAATTTAACAGGAGGCTTTCCGTGCAAGTTTTAAAGAGAAGTCTTTTTTCAAACATGCTGAACAGATAAAAAACAGTGATTATTTGGTCTTAAAAAATAAAATAAAGATGGCACTAATTAACAACAGCCTTTTTTATGGCATCACATGTCACAGTTTGTACGTTTAAAATGAAGTTTGATACATTAGACATTTCATTAAAAAATATAAATTCTTGTGCAAACAAATTTAATCAATATGTACTGAAGTAGTCTTTTGAAATATCTGTTTAGTTTTATTATGACATATTTAGTAATTTGTACTGCTACAAATAGAAGTTATTGGGATTTTTTTTTGACGTTGAAAATGTGGATTATTTTTTTACAGAGATGAATACAATCTTAAACATGCGTAACATTTCCAAAAACCCACGCGCTGAAATTTAATTAGAGTGATACAGTGACTAGCATCTTATCAACTCATATTTCATTGTTGTGTGATAATTAATACTGTCTTACCATCTTAGAAAATGATGAAAGTTTGGGATCTTCCAAAGACAGAACTTGAGGCAGTGGAGTTCTTGCAAAGTCAAAGTGTTCTGCCCTCTCAAAAAGTTTGTGATAATGGCCATCAAATGAAGCTATACCTGAGTCCAAATCCAGAATGGCGGTGCAACATTGGTGCATGTCAAAAACGCATACCACTTCGGAGAGGATCATGGTTCGAGGGCTGCAGATTGTCATGTGTCACAGCCATACGAATCATTTATTATTGGAGTAAAGACCAATTGAGCATAGAATCGGGAATAAATGATTTGGATATGAGCAAGAAGACTGTCACCGCATGAAAGCAATATTTGAGGGAAGTCTGCCTCGAAAGCTTGTTATCTCAGACATCCTTCAAAATTGGAGGGCCAGACAAAATTGTAGAAGAAGATGAAACACTTTTCACTAAACGAAAAAACCAACAAGGAAAAATTCTTCCACAACAATGGCTATTTGGTAGTTTATGTAGAGAAACAAAACAGTGCTTCATCGTCACTATTCCAGATCGAACAGCGTCTGTTCTCCTAGATGCCATTAAACAACATGTAGCCCCAAGGTCCGCCATATATACAGACTGCTGGAAGGCATATAGAAGTTCTGACTTGAATGTTGCAGGTTATGAACATTTTAAAGTCAACCACCCATACAATTTTGTGGATCCTTCTACCCGCGTGCATACGCAAAACGTAGAAAGACTTTGGGGGCTAATAAAATGGCGCAATAAAGAGAGGGGGACCTGTCGACTTCATCTGGAGTCATACTTAACAGAGTTTATGTGGCGAAGACTGCACCATGAAGAAGATTTATTCAATTGTATATTAAGATGTATTACTATCCCATCAGTGTGAATGTTTAAAGAATTTGAAGTTTCTTTTTGTCTATTTTTTTTTGCTTAACTAAACTGTGATGTGTAATGTATTGAACTGCGATTAGTTTCTGTTTTTAAATCTTTAATTGGTATACATGTACGGATTTAATTTTGTGCCATCTTTGTTTTATTTTTTGAAACTAACTGTATTCATTTGTGCAATGTGTTTGGAAAAGACTTCTATTCATATTTGCACCAAAAGCCTGCTGTTAAACATTTTATGACTTCTTTGTTTTATTTTTGGCAACCAAATAATCACTGTTGTTCATTTATAAAATGTGTTGGAAAAAGTCTTCTCTTCATATTGCACCAAAAGCCTGTTGTTAATTTTATGCCTTTGTTTTATTTTTTGCAACTAACTGTTGTTTATGTGTGAAATGTGTTTGAAAAAAAAAGACTTCTCTTCATAATTTTCCTCCACGAGGTGGCACAATTTGAACATTATTACTTACATGTGCTACAAGAAGGCTGAAAATAACACAACCTGCTACAACAATTGGGTAAGAATTTTTCTTTAAGATTTCTATAAATCTATTTTTAAAATATGTAAGTTCTTTTCCATAATTTAAATGCAGAATATAATTACTTTGATAAATATAAGTTCCCGTGTACATTTATTATTGCTTTTAATATATATTAATTAATTAATGCTTTAGAATCTTTTTGAAAAGTACTTATTTTTGATGCTTTTACGTAATTTGAAAGCAGAGAAAAAATTAATTTGATAAAGTTTTGGGAGACAATTAGAACGTAATTTGTAAGCAGAGAAAAAATTAATTTGATAAAGTTTTGGGAGACAATTAGAACCTCTCTGGTGTAATGTTCTTATTGCTTTTTAGAAAGTCTTTTATTTCTTTATTTAAACTGATGAAATTTAGTATATTTTTTGGAAAACTACCCCATCCTCCATTATCAGTAAGTGAAGTTCATTACTTTTTTAGACATTTTCATTATAGTTTTACTATTTTTGCTGTAATTCGAATTTCGTAGCCTTTTCTTTATTATTTTAATTTGTATATTAGGATTTGTGTGATTTAGTCATTTCAATTTGTACGTTTCAGCTACTTTTGGTTAGAAATTCTTCATTGGGGTGGGGGGGGGTCATTTATACGTTTGCCTTATTTCAGGGCTTTTTTTTTATTTATTGTTCCATCGATGATTTGAGGGGATTTTATTATTTCTTGTTCCATCGATAATGTGAGATTTTTCTATTTATTTTTAGTTCCATCGATGATTCGATTTAGTCATTTCGATTTTCCAACCTTCTTCCATTGTTGTTCGTTTGATTTAGTCATTTCAATTTGTGGATTTGTTTTTTGTTTGCTATTTTCAACCATTTCTGTTTTTTTAATTTGAATTTTATAGCACTTTGTTGTGTTTTTTTTATTTTTGATGTATTTGTTTGATATACATTGCCTCAGAAGTGATAATTGTTGATTAGGAGGGGGGGTCATATTTTAACCTATATATGTTTTGTTTTTTTTTAATTTGAATTTTTAGCATTTTCTTGATTTGAGGGGATTTTATTATTTATTGTTCCACCGATGATGTGAGGTGATTTTTTTATTTGTTTTTGGTTCCATCGATGATTCGATTTAGTCATTTCAATTGTCTCGCGTTCCTCCATTGTTGTTCGTTTGATTTAGTCATTTCAATTTGTGGATTTGTTGTTTGTTTGCTATTTTCAACCATTTCTGTTTTTTTAATTTGAATTTTATAGCACTTTGTTATGCTTTTTTTTTATTTTCAATGTATTTGTTTGATATACATTGCCTCAGAAGTGACGAATTGTTGATTTGCGGGGGTGTGTGTGTCATATTTTAACGGATATCTGTTTGTTTGTTTTTTAATTTGAATTTTATAGTAATTTCTTTGTTTGTTTGTTTTTTTTGTTTTATAATTTGTACTTTCGATGTATTTGTTGGTTTGCCTCGGGCATTTCTTTTTTATGATTTCAGTGTTTTTTTTCCATTTTTTAATTTTTTTTTTTTTATAATTTGTACTTTTGATAGATTTGTTTGATTGCCTCGGGCATTTTTGTGATTTTTTTTTTTTTCCCCCCATTGGTGATTTTAGTGTGATTTTGTATTTTTTTCAATCGACGATTTCAGCGATTTTAAAATTTTTTTTTTCTCCAACGACAATTTCAGCCATTTTTGAAAATTTTTTTTTATCACTTGCAGGCTTCTTACCGGTTGTTGATGCTACTGCAGCGTCACCCAGTGGCCACATGTGGCGTAAGTTGCAACTACCTCTTACTCTACTATTTGCAGAGAAACCAAATTTTTCCAACAATACTGTATTTCCACTAATATATTTTCCGTAGCATGTAATTTTAAATAGTAAGGAATAAAAAAAACAACTCAAGTCCATGGATTGTGGCTCAAGTCTATCATTTTTGGTGCTCAAATTTTACATGGATTTCTGAGCAACAAAAACATTTGATTATTTTATTTTAATAAAATTGAAGCATATTCTCAGGCAAAAAAAATAAAGAAATTTCTGATTCAAGATTCCTGAATACCTGTTCTTTCAATAAACCATATTTACTATCACAAAAAAAAAAAAAAAACATGCTAAACTTTTAGATTCAAGATTAAAATATAAAAATTTAATGCAGTGATAATAAAACAATTATCATGATAATTTGAAGAATGCTTCTCCCAAAAATATGGACTTATATTTTGTAAAGAAGTTAATTTGGTTGTGAAAACTCTCGATCAAGAACACATAGTTGGACAGTACTTTTTTACCAACACTTTATATCATCCCAAAAGCAATGTATAAAATGAAAGAATCATATGACAACATGAAGCTGTTTTTAGAAAAGGTTCAGTATCAAAAATGTAAGAGATATATTTGTGGAAACATAAAGGTCACTGCACTTTTAATTAGGCTCATCTGTGTTACATCAAGCACTATTATTTATCTGAGTACAGTTGTAAAAGCAGGCAAAACATTTCATTCAATAAGAATTGAAATATATCTTACCTAATTCCAGTGAAGTAAACTTGATCATCATTTGCAGATTTCTGGGGAAAAAATGTATTTCTCTTCTTTGGCATCAAATTAAGACTTAGACAAAACTGTTACAGCAAAGGATAAAATCCAAATTCCATTACTAGAGAAACAAGTTTCCACTGATAAATGATGCTAAGATCAAAGAATTATTGGTAGGCTCCTATATTTGAGACTTAAAAAATGAAAAAATTTGAAGAAGAGTTAATTGAACTTGAAAAGGTTGGCAGCAGTTTCCAAAGTATCTGCATAACCTTTTTGCCTATAAAACAAACTGTCCTGGAATAGCAGATAACTTTCTAAAGAATCGCCAAGCAATGGGATGAAATTCACCATTAAAAGTTCACTTTGGGGATTCTCAATTGAACTTTTCCCCAGAAAACTAGTTACAGTAAATGACAAACATGGTATACATTTTCACCAAACATTTCTAACAGAAAAGAGCTTAACCAAGGTCTGAAATACTGAACAGCTGGCTTTTACTTGATGCTTTAATAAAGGCATTTTGTCAAACATTGTTAGCCGAGAGGTCAACGCAGCCACCTTGCAAGCAAGCAGTTGGTTGCAGACGGTTGTTGCGGGTTCACCTCCCAGCTGATGCTATGACATATGGAAAAAAAAAAGACATTTCTTAATCAATGTGCAATAAAATTTCAAACAAAGCTACTTTTTGAACTATAGATTTGTCTTTTTAATCCAGTTTTAATAGGTAAATAAATATATAGATTTTTAAAAACCTATATCTGAAAAGAAAATAATTTACTATCATATATGAATTACATATATAAAAAAAAATACTGTAAGAATTAAGCAATTTTCAGCATTGGAACACACACACACAATAAAAAACTGGTTATAATTCATCAAAAACAAAATCCTATAACAACTGATTTATCCAATCTAATCTGCACTATGATAAATATAAAAAAATAGTTATTTGAAGATTTTATTCGATCATAAGCTTTTTACCTGCTCGTAAAAAAAAAGATTATTAAACTTTATATATTTACCTGAGCATGCTTTCAGCCTAGTCGGTCAAATTCACAGCACTCAAATTCAGTGGCTGAAAATCATGATGAGTTCAAAATACTAATTCAGCAGTTGTTATATTTATAAATTTACATGTTCCATTTTTTGGCAAAGCAACATAAAGAGTCTTTTTTGTCAATCATGTACAAATCATTAGCAATGAACCATTCACTCTGATCTTCCTCTTTCAATCATCACGTTCGGCACACACTATGATAACATTTGGCGGATTGAAGGTATGGCCAGAATTTATTTCATCCTTGAGAAACACTGACCAAACATTAAGATCATTTTTCACATACTTGTAGAGGTATTTATGTTCAATCTTGTGTCAGTAATAGTGTGCAAATCCCATAACAAACTGCACTGCAAGCAAAATTGCTACAATCAATCCTATAAAGGATCTTAAGGGTTGGTCTGGTGGCAACTTATCTTTTGTGCTATTTATAAGCTTATTTATATTAGGAGGAGTCTGAAAACGTATGTTAAATGTGTTAGAGCATATATTATATAAATGTCATAACATCCCAGGCATGAAGGGAAGACTTATCCAGTGGTTTGTATTATTGGGATCTGGAGAGTGAGTGTTTAGTTTGGAATAAAACTTCTTGAGTGTTCTGACCAAAATGTTATAACTGTAAACTATTTTTAAAAGTCTTTAATATAAACCTCAATGATAACCTTACGATCCACTTCAAATTTACATAATCTTAAGTTTCTATACAGAAAACATTTGAAGTCTGCTAGTTTATGCAAAATAGGAGTGTGCAAGTGGGGGTGTATTGCTCCCAGAATATTGAAGGATTTCATAATCATTCTATAATTCAGCTTATTGCTAATTTTTGTATATAATGGTCTAAAAATTTAAGGCCTTTATATTAATCTTTTTGTTCAGTAATCCATACCAAGGAGGAGCATTATGTTGACTTGTGGCATATTTTCTAGATGTGTTTTTCGGTTTCACAAACAAGTGAATCATCTACATACTGCATATAAAATGAATTTGATTCAGTGGACACATATTTTATAATAATTGCTTCTTCAAATTTTCTTAATTGTAACACTGTAAATGATCCCACTAATTGATAATTCCATTGGCCAACCACATTCCATTATATAAAACTTATTGTTGGACAAAGCGGTAATATTGTTGTCAATCCACTTTAGTGCATCTATAATAAAATCGATTTTATTTAGATTAAAGTTTAATTTCAATAGTGCTTTGGGGGACTATATCCATAGATTGAGAGCATGAAATTGATCCATATAATTCAACTATATCTAACAATGCTAGTTTGGTGGGGATCAATTTTACAAGAGTTCATAATTTGAACACACTCAAATGACAATTTAATTGTAAATTTAATAAAGCCTACATGATCAATAAGCCACTCCACTATCATTTTAGACATTTTATAATAATAATTGACCCAAAATCAATTAGTAATCTGAGGAGATAATTTGCCTTATGCACTTTAACACTAGTGAAAATTCTTGGGGAAATGGTAGACATTGGATAAATTTTCATATATTCAGCCTTATTACACAACTTGTTACAATGTTTTCTTAGTATAGATGATACAAATTTATCTTTCATTCTTTTCAAATTATATGTATCTATTTGTTTAAATTTAAGTTTATCAATTTATTCAACTTTTTGACTATATTCTTCATAACTTAAAAGGACATGTAAATTAATAAATTTGTGTAATGCTTGCTATATTAATATTTTAAACTCATCACGAAATTCGCGCTGCTGAGTTTGAGTGCTATAAATTTGACCAACTAGATCGAAAGCATGTTCAGCTACATATTGAAAGTTTAAAACAAAATAATATTTTTTTTATGAAGAGGTAAAACACTTATGATAAAATTGCAATTTATAATAAAAAAAAAAAGAAGTAAATAATTATAGAATTAAACTGTTTATATTTTTACTAAAATTTTAATCCGATCATTACTTATGAAACTTTATGTATGATCTTATCTTCAAATGAAGTTAGTAAATCAAAGGCCTGAACATAAAACAAATTTTATAAGTCTTTGCTAAAAAGAATTGAGCACAATGTTTACAATTAATACTTTCTCAAGAGCTTTCTTCGTCTAAGATTTATTAAAATCCGAAGCAAAATTTACAATCTATTTATTTATTATCTTCATTTAAGTAATAAACATATTGAAATTATTTATTAAAACTTTATATATGGCAATTAATAAAGAAGATTGAATAATATTACATCAATGTAATAATTTACATACAAATAGGCAGGCATATGGTAAAAATACTCACTGCAGTCCATTTCATCTGAATTATCATCACAGTCCCTGATACCATCACACCAATAATGTTTGGTAATACAAGAACCATCATTGCAAGCAGCTTCAAAACTCGAGCAAGTGTTATCAACTGCTGAAACATACAATGATATATCTATCTAATACATACAATATTTTTGATTAATAACAAAATCTTAAAGATAATTTTAATCTAAATCATTATATATGTATGTGTGTATCTGTACGTATAATCACAAGCAGAAAAATTTTCATCCCATATCAATCAGTCTTTGCTTTCTAAATATAAAATGAATCGATTAACATTTCATTTTCTGGTTTTCTTATAAGAACAAAAAAGCAAATATAAACCCATATAAGTATTAAATATTTATAAAATTATTACCTTCCTTATATCCAGTTTATCCCTTCAAAAAGGAGCCATTTTATTTCAGCTGGATGGCATTATTGGCTTTCCGTGATGTTTATCTACCCAGGCAAATCTTGGAAAATCATGGCTTTTGGAATGAAGAGAAAAGGCTGTGACTGTTTAGGCTTTCATCGTTAAGTTTTCCTTAATAAAGTTTTCTTTTTCCAGCATTAACAGTGGTTTTTTCACTGCTCTTAATATATTTTTTAAAATTAAAATCCTTTTTCAAAAATCTTCTTTAACATCTACTTGAAAAATAACTCTTAGAATCTCCTTTAGAAATCTCTCTGAAAACTTTCTTAAAAAAATCTCTTTGAACTTGCAGCTCCACTAGTTATATTCTGACCTCCAGATTGATTATGCAGCTCAGCCCACTGTATTTTATTCGTTATACCGCTCTCATTTAAGCCCGAGTGCTTATCTCTTCGTAAAGATTGGACATTAGTTTTGGCAGGATAGATAATGAATTAGGAGAATTAATTCATGTTTTCCAATTTAATAAGACTGCCTCAAGCGATTATCACACTTTATGTGACAACATCATTCCAAATATTAAAAATGTAATATTTTTAATAAATGCCAGCTTTTATTTATCGTATTTTGAAACTATAAAATCAATAATGATTTATCTTTATTATTTTCTTTTCTCAATTATAGAAAATGATTTTCTTGTTAAGTCATAAACTAAACTTTTTGCTATATTTTTCTAGAAAAAAAATAAGATCGACTTTTTTATACATTTGCCATTTTCTAAGATGGGAGGGTAACTAGCTCTTAGAATAAATACACACATGAAACAGCATTCTTGTTTCAATATATATATATTTATAAGTGAACTCGAACTTTTACGCTCCCTATATCTATCCAATCTATCTTATACAACTAATATGCATGAACCACATACATGTGAAAAAGATATGATCTCCAATATATATATTTCATGGTGAACCAGCACTCATCTCCCACATATATATATACAAACTGAGCACTAATTGTATATATATGTGGGAAATGGTGATTTGGACCGATGAGTGCTGGTTCAGCAAGAAATACATATATTGGAGATTATTTATCTTTTTCACATGTATGTGGTCATGTGTATCAGTTGTATAGATAGATTAGATAGATATAGGGAATTTGGAAGTTCAAATTCAAGATAATTACATTAAGTTTAATATAATAAAATCTTCAATAACTTCTCTTCCTCTTTCCTTCTTTATTTTTGCTATTCTAATATATAACATATAATAACCACATTCCACTCTTTTGACATTTTGAAGCAAATATATTTATTAATATTACAGTATCGACTGTTCCTAGCAGTCTTCGTCAGATCTACAAAAATTTAAACATTAATACAACCATATTTCATACATATATCTATTAAATTTTTACAATTTTACCAACTTAATTATTAACATAACTTTATTCATAAAACTTACTATTATATAACTTTAAAATCTACTTTACTCTTTATTTCTATTCTTAGTTATTATCATTTTTATATGTTAATAATTAAGTTGGTAAAATTGTAAAAATTTAATAGATATATGTATGATGATATGGTTGTATTAATTTTTTTGGAGATCTGACGAAGACTGCTAGGAACAGTCGAAACTGTAATATTAATAAATATATTTTGCTTCAAAGTGTCAAAAGAGTGGAATGTGGTTATTATAAGTTTAATATAAACAATATACATATATTTAAATATTATATGTCTTCCTTTTTATTAATTCTCAATTATCCCCAATTCAAAAAATACTAAATAAAAAATTATAAATATAAAATTTTAATTTTCCACACTAATTTTTTTAATTAGTGATGCAAATACATCTGCCTATGTGGTGTTAAGTACATTTTCAATATGTAAATAGAATATGAACAGCACTCTCTATATATATGAGAGAAGTTAAAAATGCATTTACTAGTATTTGTAAATTTTAATGTCCACATATTGAAACTTGGAACAAAATGCCATGAATTAGGGAAGGGAGGGGGTCTAATTTGATATCAATAAACAAAAGATATGATTTTAAATTGATTAATCAATTTCTGATGTTTGGATATCTAACAATTTAAAAATTTATATTTGCAAAATTTTTATTTTCTAAGCACAACTATCATAAAAATCATATTCAAAAATTTCTTACAGCATTTCCGTTCATCACTGCCATCTTCACAATTATTTATATGGTCACACATCCATGTTTTTGGAATACACACATTATTTGGACATTTGAATTGATCATCTCTGCATGTGGAAGCTAAAAAAAAAATATATTATTGAACGTATTACATACATATAATATTTAAACTACAATCAAAACTACATTCAATAAAAGCTCAGGATATATTTCAGAATTATTATTTCCAATATCTAGCAGATAATATAGAATTTAAAAAAAGAAAACTGACCCTAAAATCTTATTCCCAGTTTCCATTTAAAAAATGGCAGACTAATTTTGTTAATAAATCAATAAAATTATATATATAATAAAAATAATAAACTTAATGGTAATAGACTATTATAAACAACCTTTAAATCTGCAAAGTACTTTCGGTTAATTTCTTAAACCTGCCTCAACTGCCATTAAATTAAAAAAAAAAAAAACAAATCCCATGAATCCCGTATTTTAATGTTAGCAGCTTGTCTATTTATTAAATGCATTTTATTTCTATTTATAAAAATAAATAATAATAGTTTATTACTGTTAAATTTATTATTTTTATTATAATTGCAATTTTGTTTTAATTAACAGACATTTTATTTATTATATATATATATAAACAAAGATAATAAAGAAAATGGATGAAAATGTGAATCAGCTTAAGGCAACATCTATTAAAAAATAATTTTTTTTTTTATTTCTTTAGAGTTTAAATGAACTACAGTTTGAAACTACAAAAAATAATAATAATAATGTGAGCCTTACAAATCTTAAATTATGGTCACATAGTAGTATATGAAAAAAAATTATGGTTTTAGAGAATTCATTTATTTCCAATAATCAGCTCTGAATTCCCATTGAAAGAGACCATGTGTCGAAATGATTTCTAAATGAATTTTCATAATTTAAAACAAGATACCAATCTTACAAAATAAATAAAATATAATTTTAGCTGAAAAATCATCTAGTTTCTTAATATTAAAAACATTGTGCACGATTTCAAAAAATTTGCTAGAGCACAATCTACGAACCAACTAATCGCTTTTATACAAAAGTGTTAGCCAAGTTTTTAGGACATCTTTTTGGAAGCTATTATGTAAAACTAAATAATTTTTAACAGTGATAAGTTAGGATATAATTCTGATTCCTTTACATTCATTTTCTGTTACTGAACTTCTACGGTTATGTACAACACTAATACAATTCTAATGTGAGCCTATTAGCAGCATGCAATATTTTATTTATTTTTAAATATTAATTTCTGTGTGCCCTAAAATTTCTAATTTCTTTTAACAAATAGTATCCCCACTTTTTCATTTTTTTATATATTGCCAAATCTGATATTTTTAATCAAAATAAAAATTTTAAAAAAATCTCACTAATAAAGAAAACATTTTTTTGAAATTTTAATGGGAATAAAGAGGATGGGAAGTAGCAAAACATTACTAATTACGATGTCTTAATTGACATTAAATAAAACTTAATGCATTTTGTTCAATTTACATAGATGATAATTGCATACATGAATATATTAAACAGTTATTTAATTTTAAAAATATAGAATATACAACAAATCTTGTAAATTTTTAAACAAACAAATCAATAAATTAAATCAATATATATATTTTTAAAAAATGGAAATAATTGCAATGTGGAAATAAATTTAATTGAAAAAATAATTAAAGGTAATTACTTTTTTAGGTGTAATAATTTGAATTAAAAAAAACAATTTCTAAAATTATTAAATATTTTTTAGCTATACACAATGTGCCCTAGTGAAAAAATAATTGGCCTAATCTGCTTGTAATATTATTTCTGAAACAATGCATGTGTTATATAGTGACATAGTCTAGCTAGTTACAACAAAAAAATTTAAATTCTAGTTTCTCTGCATCATAAGTTACAATACAAAATATAATGTGTTTTGTATCTTTGTTAAAAAAACAACAACGATGGAACAATTCATTGTCATTAAATTTTGTTTTAAATTGGGAACAGCAGCTACTGAAATATTTGAGATTCAAATTGCAAATGGTAGTCAAACTATGAGTCACAAGAGTATGTAATGGTGTTAAACCACTAAACATCACATGATCACTATCTCATACTAGCACATAATTATTATTAAACAATTCAAAACAAAGCAAAACTCACTAGATAGGGATTTTATGCACAAGCCTTCTGGCATCCACTGATTGCTCTTGTTAGCACAAGATGGCACTACTATATGAAGAGTTTTGCTTTGTTTTGAATTGTTTAGTATGTAATGGTATTGAGAAAATTTTACATGATCTCTAAAAATACGATTATCACATTTCACATCATAATTCGAGGTCCTGGCACACGTATAACTCGTTTATGAGAAAATTTTACATGATCTCTAAAAATACGATTATCACATTTCACATCGTAATTCGAGGTCCTGGCACACGTATAACTCGTTTATGATGAATAGCTAATCTATGTTGCTAGACAATACAAATGTTGATTGACAGATAAGACTGCAGAAAGTTTGGAAAGAGAATCAGTTACCTTTTCACTGAGACATATTATATACTTATTTTAAAACAAATACAGCAAAAACATATTCAAAAATTATGACATATAACCTCATTTATAGTTTTTTTTTTTACTGAAAATA
This sequence comes from Epiperipatus broadwayi, assembly GCA_028023455.1. Taxonomy (NCBI): domain Eukaryota; kingdom Metazoa; phylum Onychophora; class Udeonychophora; order Euonychophora; family Peripatidae; genus Epiperipatus; species Epiperipatus broadwayi. The sequence goes on along the minus strand of JAQFVV010012394.1, from coordinate 14,377,337 downwards.
TATATGGTAAATAGCTAAAATGAATCAAGCAATACAACTTGCTAATTATCTGCTAACAAGAAAATTAAACAGATTTCTTTCTTATTAAACAAACGATTATCCCTTTAGTTTTATTTCTTTAAGCAGTCTTTTATTATAATTAATTATTTATCTTTTCATCTGGAGTACTTTACTTTTACTTTGAAAACAATGTGCTTTTATGATTTCCAACTTTTATGTTTCCAGTGATTACAATTTATATTGTACACTTCTTTTTCTAATTTCAACTACAAACTAACTTCTCTTCTTATATAAATATAACAATAATCATAGATTATAAACTCTTGTTTTCACTTTTTCTTTATTGATCAATTTAATACAATAACACTATTTCTCTCTTTTTTTTTTTGCAATTTTTTAAGCAATTTTATTTCCTTTTAACAGTTATAGAAATGATAAAATATATTGTATAAATTATATAGTATACAAATTTAAGGTTATATTTTGAAATGTACTACATTATAGTTATAAGTCAGTATCATATCTCTAAAATAGTTATACGATATAATGATAATAGATATGAAAAACAAAATGTTTTTATTATTATGCAGTATATTTAAATACAAGTGCAATGACTTGAGGTAAATATATTTGAAGTTGATATTTTTTTATTTTATAATGCAATGTAATATAAAATATTGCAAAATATTTACAGATCTCTGGTGAAAGCTGCAAAATTAGCTGAAATAATTAAAAGGAAAAAATAAATAAAACTGCTAGAAAAAAGAAAAAGGAGAAAGAAATAGGATTATCAGATATAAACTATCATAAATTATGCCGCTAATAAATTATTAAATACATCTGCTGAATCATTATTAAATATTTTCACATATGAATTATGACACTACTATGCCGTGATAGTCATATTAGCATTTAGATAATATAAGACAAGATTAGATTACAAGAACTCAATTGTTTACAAGTGCAAGCAATATAACATAAATATTTTTTAAACTTATGTTTGGAATTCTTAAAGATTTTTACCATTATTATTTTTGTTAAAAAAGGTTGAAAGTAGTATACTTTGAAATAAAAGACAAGAGAATACCTTTATTCAAACATAATTCAAGGAATGTGACTAAGTTTGAAAAAAACTGCGATTAGTTTTTTAATCTAAGAGCATGGAATACAACAATAGTCTCCAAAATAGAAATTACAGACTGATTTTGAAATAAATATTATAAAAAATAATTAACTCATTTCCTGCAAAAGAAGTTTACTGTCAGGTGAAAAGGAAGTCGTTTGATTCCCCCTTGAGGTCTCAGTCAAATTTATTATGTCCATTATATATGTTAAACAGAGCAAATGTGATCATGTGATGCTCCATTATATATGTTATTGCTGCTGCAGCTAATATTTCTATGTTGTCATTCATATAGTAAACAAACATGAATGGGTTACTCACCAACATGCATCAGCAGTATGGTGTGATTACTGACTTTTCATTTTGGGGGTTAAGACCAAGAACCATTGTGGGTTTTTTTTTCAGTTGTCTGATAATTCTTAAGTGAAATAACAAGTTAAGTTTTCTTGAAGAAGAATGAATATGTGTGTGAATTATATATATGTATAAATATTTACAATCATGAAAATAAAACTAAATTATGACCTTTATTCCCAGAAGGAAATAAAATTGCCAACCCAGACAATAATTAGCTGTTGAAGGCAAAGATTGCTAAGAATATTCTGACTGTGAATCCAGCCTGTAGTTCAATCACAATCTTTTATTTAGGTATTTACAAATGCAGATCAATTTCAAGTAAAAAAATATTCTCCGAGTTGGAAGAACTATCTACTATTAAATGGGAGAGACTTTATGGATTTAGAAAAGGTGAAAAGATGGGTGGAAGTACAAGTGGAATGAGATTTATTATAAATAAAAGTGGAAAAACAATAATGTGGAGATTGATAGTACATTAGACAGAATGGAAGATAAGTTATTCAAATTAATGGCAAACAGCAAATTCAGACAATTCACATTTAGGCCTCAGCAAGTTTTCATTGTGAGGTAGAAATAGAGGATTTTCATATAGATAAATGCATTGTTTTTGATCAAACCAAATAACATTTTAAAATTGTCATGAGACTTTAATATTAGAATTAATAAATGATTAAAATTTAAAAGTACTGTTGATAAACTTCATTGTAATACAGAAGTGACAAAAGGCAGACTCTTATGGAGATCACAGAAAAAGAAAACTATATATTATAAATTCATTCTTTGAGAAAAGTGCTAAACAAAAATGGACAGAGAAGCATTAAAATGAAAATATAGTAAAATCAACTTATATTTTGATTTGCAGATAATAAGTAATTCAAAAATATAGTTTTTTTAATAGATTCAACTAAGAAAGTTTATCAGTGATTAGTCAGATGTAAGACAATAGTTAACATTATCAATCTTCAAAAACACTCTAAAGAATTTAAATTAAAAATGCAAATTGTTTTAAAATATTAATAGATTTTGAAGATGGTTCAAATTTGAATGACCTCAAAAAGAAAATAACTACTACACTGTAAGATCTGCAGCAAAGATAGTATTGGTACAAAAATGCAGCAATTTATCAATAAATTTTCTACAGAGACAAGACAAGATAAGAAGAAAAAAAAAAATGAAAATTTTTAAAACTGATCCATTAAAAAGAATTGAATATCTAGAGTCTTGTAAAATGGTGCGAAAAAGAATTACTAATGATATAAAAAAATATAATTGTGAATTGGTAAGGAAAATTTTGTAACAGTAATCTACAGGGAATTCTTATTAATATAATTTTACATAGTCTAACTTTCATACAGCTATACAGAAAGCAGATAATGATTGAATCTAAAAATGGGTTACATTTCCCAATCATCACTTCACAATCAATTCTAGGGATTTGAAATAGGCCTTCCCATATAGAAGTAATTTATTTTTAGTGAACTAAGGCATGTATTTACAGTCTTTATTAGGATACCATTATTTCATAAAAAAACTATCTTCTAAATGGAAAAACTTTATCTTTATTCCCCCAATCTCCACTAACATTTGGTATTTTCTTGGTGGTTAAGCATTTTTTCTATTTTTTTTTTTTTAAGAGACATAAAAATTATAAATGATAGTGTGAGCATTTGAAATGAATCAGAGACATGAAGTGGCACTGACAACTTGAATTTTATAAAATTAATAAAACAATTTAGCGTATTTGCATTATATCCCTAAATCACATACCCAAAAAAAAAAATTATTTCAGAATGAATTAATAAAATGTATATTAAAAAAACTAACTAAACAAAATAACTTAATTGCTAATAATAAAAAAATAAAGTACAATAAATAGATTACACTTTGAACTTCCTTTTCTCTCTTTTTTTAAAGTTTTAAAAGGAAACATCTTACCAGGGTAGATAGCTAGCATTATATTCAATACACTTACATACTTCCATTGCTGATCAGTATGGATATAACCTTGATATCTATTATTGTTCCAATTTGTATAATTATTTAGCTGGTAAAACATTCTTCTTTTGATCATTTTCCTTAAGTATTCAAAAAACGATTGATACACAAATTCTTTGTAGGCACAGATGAGTTATAATTATCCAGATGTTGTGGCATTTATGAACTGAGTTCAAGGCAGTCCCAAAACATGGCTACATATTTATGGCAGTTCTGTACATGTTTAGATTAGCAATGCATGTTCTGTGGCTTTTTAAGCCATGCATAAAGAGTTTTTATTTCTTTTGATTAAATAACACATCTCTTTAGCTTGTGGTTAAGACCTGTAGAGGTCCCTACCTTCGCATTTTCAACCGCACATGCTTTAGGTTTATTGCCTTAGTAAATATTACTTACGTAATCAATGTGCAATGTGCGTTAAATAAATTTATAATTACAACAATGATATATATATTGTAACGATATATAAATATGTCATTACATTAAATTGAAATAAAAACTTTTAAGTTCGCATACAAAAATAAGTGTATTAAAAAGAAAAAAAAACTAAACGCTAAAATTAAAATGTTTGTTAAACGTATATATTCGCACAGATGCTCAACTTTAAAAATTTTTTTTTTTAATAAATAAAAAAAGGTATTTGAATGTATTTTTTTTATAAAAAAAGATTTAAATATAAAAATAGTTTAAAAAAGAAATGACGTAAGTAAAAATAAAAACAGGTATTAATTAATTCCTGTAATCTGTAAATGGAAATGATTGTTTATTAATTATCCAAAAGCTGTCTAATTAAAAAGTCAGAGAGTAAATTAGATAAGAGAATAAAGAGATTTTAGCTTGACCAATGGAAGCACCAAGCCTCAGCCCGGACCCGAACGAAAATTTGGACTAGTGACGTCTTTGTTCATTCAATCTGGAGATTTACTATAAAAAGAGAAATATTGAGTTCCAGAGAGTTTTTTCGGACTTGATTTGATGAGAACGGTAAGACGCACTTGCCGTTCTCTCTCATTTTTTTTTGTTTTAAAAAAAAATATAAAATGAAAAGACTGTGATACAAGAATGGAACCAGCTAATGCTACCTCCAGGACATTATCTTCCAATGGAGACGTCGCGGGAATTAAAAAACAGGAACCTGGACTCTTCTACTGTAAGCTATATTGACATGAACTCTAAATTTAAAAATAACTAAGAACTTTCGTTCAAGCTTATGAACTTCTACCTGACTTTTAAGTTTAAAATCAATTGAAAATGTTTAATTTTATATGTTTGCGTTTGATAAAAAAAAAAAATCATTTCCATTTATTATTTTATTTGTATTAATATTTATTGTTTAAATTTTAAATGAGGAAATTTAAGGTTGGGTATGGACGTTGCATAGATTCTTTAGCGGTTGATTATGTTGTGGTTTTCACATTCGATTAGAATATATAGGTCAACGATATCACTGCAGCATCTTACGATGAATGCTAATGGGATTTGTATATTCCCTATGCAAGTGACGTTTATCGATGACTTTGTATTTTGATCGGTTGTGTTTAATTTGGAATGTTTTTGACCGTGGAATCTGTGCAGCTGATCTATACTCAACATTTTAAAACAAATTTTATAAAATTCATTTGTGCCAACGTATCTAAATGTTAAATTTAAGTCGGGCGTGAATGGCTATATAGTTTTGTAAAGTTATATTAAGGGAGGGTAATCTTAGGTTATTCGTTTCGTAGTTGAATTGGCTCAATGGATTGGATATATTTGTGTAATTAGTAGATGTAGCATGAGGTCCGCTATGGGCAGGATTGCATATATACGCCACACACCTTCTGTTTGCCTATGGATGGGTTTGTAAGTCGGCAGAAGACCGCAGTCCATTCCTATGGAGGTTTTTGTTTATTGTTCTACTTGCCAACAGATGTAACATTCCTGTTGGTGGAGAGTCAATGTCTTCTCTAATTCTGCTTACTGTTCAGATGTACATTCCTGACAGTACAGTATTTTGTGTTGTCGTATTTTCATGCTACATTGAATACATAAAATGTGGATTGGCGCCGTTTTGACTACGAACTTTTGGCCTAAGGTTAAATAAGGGAAAGAATATTTTCTTTTCAAATGCAGACCTATATAGTCTATTCATACTCGACTCACTAAATAAAAATTAAACTTATTGAAATCTTTTTAAATGTAAATTTACAAGTTAATATAAAAATCTAAAGGTTAAACTTATTCCTCGAATTTAGAATGATTTTATATGTGCGTAAATAAATATTTTTATGTGTTAATTTCTGGCAGTGGCTTTTATTCTTTTATATTTAAGATATAAAATTTATATTTTATTATCTCTGCTACTCACTGAGCTAGTGACTTGGGCTAACGATCGGAATATTTAAATAAAATGGAATCTTAACAGCGTGTATCTGCCTACTTTATAAATTTTTCTAGGCTCAAATGCCTAGATGGCGCCCTGGTAGTTGCAGATATTGTTTTTGCGGTTAGATTCGATCTCCACTTACTTCCGATTGTTATAATATAATTGAACACGTTATAGTTCAAAGAGAAAAAACAGCCTTTCCTGAATTTTGTATTATATATTAAATGTCAAAGGACAGTCCTTTTTAATTGGTGCCCGCTCTCTTCACTAGCAACTGAAAAACTGATTCTTTTTTTTTTTTAATTACCCTGTCCAACAATAAATAATGTGAACTCCTCATTCTTTTACTTAATCTTTCAAATAATTTTTTCTAACATTTTTGTTTTTAATTAATAATACATAATAGATTAGTGATTTTTCCTCCCATTATCTTCATAGGTTAATTATTACATATCAGATGTATAGACTTGTTTTGTGTTAATCAAGTTTTTTTAAAAATATATATATAGTTATATATCTTAAATTTATTTTAAAAAATTTATATATTTTTTATTTTTTTATTAAATATCATTACATGGATTAAATTTCTTTCTTGATATTTATTTTAATAAATTTTATAAGTTTAATTTATATATACATTTATTTTGTTAATGCAAGTAATGCACTCTTATATATCTCTCACACATGTACACATATACATACATATTCTAAGCAAATACTATTGAATCAATGCATTATATCTTTATCTAATCATTATTTTTTATAACAATTTTAAAGATATATTACTTAATAATGTATTGCCAAATGACCACCTTTCAGGCTTTGTTCACAACATTACACTATAGAAGAAAATAAAATCTTAAAAATGTAAATCAACATCATTTTCCAATAATAAGAAGATGGAACTATTATTAAAAAGAGAAGACATCATAAAATGTGTGGAAGTTTTTTAAAGAATTATGTAATAATAAAGAACAAGAAAACAAAGTATCCATTACAGTCACTATAATTTCTGAATTGCCAATTATTTTAAAATTAAGAAGTGAGATATGCAACTATTGGATCTATAAATAAGCATTTATTTTTATATAGCGCATGTTTATAAATTGTAATACATTAAAGATCAGCCTTTCAAGCTATTGTGCATGTGCTTTTTTACGAGTGTTGGGAGTGAAAGTATTCATTTATTATTAACACTCGTAAAAAGTGCATGCACAATAGCTTGAAAGGTTGATCTTTAATGTATCTATAAATAAGAGAAAAGCTCTAAGAAATAATGGAATTATTATTAATATTATAAAAGCAGATAAGGAAATATAAAATTTTTTGCCAACCAAACATCTAAATGTTAAAGGTGCATCAGTTGACTACTGATATTTAAAAAAGATGATGAAGATATAAGAAACTGCAGATCTATCAGCCTTCTATCAGCTTTATACAAAATCTTTATAAAGATAATTTCAACTCATCTACAGAAACTTTGAATCCTTATCAATCAAAAGAATAAGTTGGATTTAAAAGTGGTTTAAGCAAAGTGGATAACATCAAATATTAAGAGAAGTCATAGAGAGAACCAATGAATATGAGTTAGCATTATGCCTTATGCCATTATGCTTTGGATTTGTACATTATGAAAAGGCATTTGATCTTGTGATCATTTCTGTAGTGATTAAGGCTTTGGATCATCAACATATAGTAGGATATTATCATATTCTGAAGAATATTTTTTAAAATGCAATAGTAGTGATTAGATTGCATGATAATACTAAGATTAACATTGAAAGGAATGTGTAATAGGGTAATTTTATATTTCCATAATTTTTTACAACAGTTTTACAAGAAATATTTTATATATTAAAATAAAAAGTTAAGCAAGTAAATGTAAATTATTTAAGTCATCTAGATTTAGAAGATGATGCAATTGTTTTTGCAAATAATATGTCAGAGCTTCAGAAAATATTGCAAGAGTTATCAGATGAAAGTAAGAAAGTATAACTAAAAATAAATGCTAAAAAAATCTTAAAAAATATTTAATGAGTTTTCTTAAAAGAAAAAAAATAAAGATTGATAGCCATGAATTACAAGAATTTAAAAACAATCTTAATCAGTTTATTAATACAGACAGAAACAGCATGGATGAAATTAATCAAAGAATTAAACTTGGATAAAGTATTTTTGGTAAAAATAAATATTAAAAGGAGTATGTCCATGTGATTTAAAAAGCTGTATTTTTAATATATAAGTTTTATCAATTCTTGCTCAAAAATCTGAGACTTGAACATTTAAGAGAAGAGGAAATTTCAGATTACTCAAGAAGTATAGAGATATGTATGTCACAGATAACAAGAAGGAATCGAAAAGGAAATACATGGATAAATGAACAAACACACATTATTGACATCATTAAAAAAATTAAGACAAGAATTGGATCAACATCTTATTAGAAGATATAGTAATAGATAGAGAGTTGAAGTTTTAAAATGAATTTCAGGAGATTGTAAAAGACTTAGAAAAAGACCACATGAGAGATGGTTTAATGAAATAAGGACGTTTGCTGTGAAGAAGAGATAGTAATAAATAGACAGTTGAAGTTTTAAATTGAATTTCAGAAGATCGTAAAAACTTAGAAAGAGACCATATGAGAGATGATTTAATGAAATAAGGAAGTTTGCTATGAAGAAGAAATGGTATGGATCAAAAAAATTGGATTAAACTTGAGAAGCATTTACACTGCAATAAATTGATAATTGTTGAAAACAATGATGAATTAACCTGTTGGGAGACTTATATAAAAAAATTAATTTCATACTATGTTTTTATTGATTACTAATCATTAAAGTGATACATCTTAACATAAAAAGTTTATTAAAGTTTTTTATTGCTCCAAACTGAGAAATTGGAGTAACACAATTGGATGCCTGAATGTCAAAAGGTATACACAACTATGATGTAATTGCACACATACATTCTTGTAAACTAATATCTCTGCACAGAAAATAAGCTGAAAGTGTCACTTTATTAACATGAATTCACAGAAAATTGTTTTCTTGAAAAATTTCATTATTAACTACTATCATTTTTAAGTTTAGAAATTATTCCAATTCAACCTAAATATACTTTAATATTATATTAATATTTATAAATATAAGACTATATTTTAATTTAAAATGTGTAAATGTTTCTTGAATTTTTAACTTTACTAAAAATAAAAAATACCAGAACATTAGTAGAGCAGAAAATCAAACATTTATTACTTCTCAACTCCTTATTAAAAGCAAATATTTTCAGCAGAAAATAAACCTCATGCTGAAAATAAATCTTTCACTGTCATTAAAACTACAACCCTTTCAAATTTATTCATCCTAGGACAACAGACAACATTTAATTTAAAAAAATTTAAAATAAACTGCTTACTTGTAACACAGAGACCAGTATTGGTGTTGAGTGTTTCTCCACTGTAACATGAGCATCTTTCACCATCATGCACTCTTTCAATCATATATCCATCAGGACACAAACAATTGCTAAGGTTTCCAGGTCTGGATACACAAAGATAATTACAGTGGTTTATGAAGCATGGGCCAGTACCTTAAAAAAGAAAACAAAATTTAATTAATAATTAAAACAATATTTTGTGAAAACTATAAAATCCGTCTGAATATATATATATATATATTGTAAACATATAAAAATATTTAAATGAGATATTCTGTGTATTTTATTATTTCAAGTTCAATTATGATATAATTAGTTCCATAAGCATTTAAAAACTAGAGCAGCAACACACATTATCCAGCCATATTTTATTTATCTGATCCCTTATTTTTTTCCCTCTCTTATTATCTCAATATGTTAATCTTTCCCTGCTTACTTATCTACTAATAACTTCCAAGATATAATATAGTCATATATAGTAATTATTTGATGATAAAAAAATCAAGTCAGATGTCACATGACTTAATTTAATAAAGCTTGTATTTACAAAAGTTATATATAGAGCTCACAAAATAAGCTCTTAATAAATACAAGCAACTTATTAGTAATAACACACAAATAGACAATACAGGTTGTAATTACACAACATTTAGAGTATTATTATTCTCTATTCTTCTTCAGGTGTTGCTGGCCTATATGCACAGTGACAATATTCGCTTAGAAGTTGAACTCACACCTTTAGATTCTTGAATATAAAATTTAAGGCAAACACCCTACCAACTGAGCTATATCCTCAACCCCAGACCGGTTTCTGCTTCTGGCGTTGTCAGTGAGGTGCCATGATATTCAAGCATTAGATTAAAAATACTAGGACAAGCCCAGCACTTTATCTAATGTATAACTATTGAGTAGAAAATCTGAAACTGTCAGACATCCATATATCTTCCAATCCAGCTATCTAACTCAAACAGCCATATGGGAATGAACTAAGTTCAAATAGACCATATATTAATAGCTTTAGCAATATAAAATCACCAAAACCTTAATAGCAAAAAATAAAATGATAAAAAAAATCAAGTCATATGTCACATGACTTAATAAATATCCTGGCACCTCACTGATGACGCCAGAAGCAGAAACAGGTCTGGGGTTGAGGATATTCTCAAAGCTTGTCAAGAGCTTATTTTGCGAGCTCTATATATGACATAGTAATTATTTATATATTGGATTATTTCCATCATCTAAAAGTTAACTATCTTTAGAAACATTCAAACTTGTTTAAACCTTTCAATTACATTCAACAGCTAGTAATAGCACATAGATTAGTATATAACACAATGTTTCAAGTGATATTATCCCCCCCCGCCCTTTTCAGATGTTGCTATCCTGATCAGTGATAGTACTCGAATGGGAATTGACTTTAGATTCATGAATATTGAATTTAAGGTGGCGCTCTAACTAACTAGGATATTCTGCATTGATATAAGAACCTGACCTTTACATTACAAATAATGAATTTAAGAAAATGCTCTAACCAATTGCCCTATTCAGTTAAAGACTAGTTAATCAGAACAACAACTTAAATACAATATCCATGAACTAATAGTTCAGATTTGATTCCCATGCTAATCCTATCACTAGTCAGGCAGCAATGCATTAAGAAGACAGAAGAATAATACCATTCAGAATGTTGTAACCTGTGTACTATTATTAAAAATTAATTATATTTGAAAAGATTAAATAAAGTTTGAATTTTTCTAAAGACATTTAGCTATTAATATTAGAAGACAGAAATGGTCTAATATATAATTACTAGTAACATACCAAAGCGAGATTTTTTTTTAAAAAAAAAAAACCTTTAGCCCATCTCTGTCACTCCATTAAATTGTCCAAAAGAACTTTTTTACATAGTTTGTATCACTAATTTAGTTTTCTGCTTCTTATAGTTAGTTAACTTATTTGTCTCTAATATCTTCCCCTTTGCTATTTATAAAAGGTCATTTTGTTAAGATTTTTTATGTATGTTTTCATAAACTTTATCTCAAATTCAATCACTATCAAATTAGAATTTTGGCAAAAATGTTAACTTTTTTTTAAATGAACGCTACTTCTGGAATAATCTTCATTCAATAATAGAAATACAAATGATGTTATACACTAAGTATGTGCAAAAAAGCTCGAGATTCTTAATATTCTTTAGCCTTTATTGATATATAAAAATATCAATGTACCCAAAAGTATTAATTTTTTTTTTTTTACTAAAGAAAAAAAAATAAATTTCATAAAAAAAATTTTTTTTATTTTTATAAATATAACTTTCTTTGAATATAACTTTAATAAGCATACTGGAAGTTTCAATAAATTGAATGCTTTGATTAAAGATGACTTGCATCTCTGTAAGCGATAAAAACCATTATTTCTTTTTTTCACTTTTAAATACATACTACTTGGTTCATTACTAAAAAAACACTAACATTTATAAAAAAAAATAAAAATAAAATAAAATGACAATTCATTTGCACGAATCAAGGAAATTTTCTCTTCCCTAAAATATACAATAATTATGATATATGCAAATAAAACAACTATATATTTGTGAGAATGCTAAGCTATCTTAGATTTTTTTTCAAAAAAAAAAAAAAAAAAATGCAATTCAACAAGTACAAAATCAATTACTTTATGAGCAATGGATCAAATTAATTAAAATAATATGTTTCAAAAATAAATCATGGCATAATATTAAATAGTCCGTTCTCTAAGTAATTGACCTAACAGAACTTGTATCTGACTCGCATAGAAAAATCCTGGTTAGTGCCTGATGTGGAGGTTTAATGGGATTATGTTTAGAAATGAGTTATGATTATTTGATCTGACAGTTATTTACAAAGAATTAAAAAGTTACTCATGAAGTTATTACTGTGATCAGCAGTGGAAATCAGTGTGATGAAAGAAAAGTACCAAAGCAGTACAAAATCTAAAATAATAACATGAAGTCTCATTGAAAGAATATGAGTAATAGAATAAAATTGTGTATATGCAAAACAGTACTAATTAAAAAAACATAATTGAGGAATTCACAATCTTAAACCTCTGACAGAAAATAGTAATAAATCTTTATTTCTAAACTTATAATTTAGTATTTGCTGGGGTAAATCTCAATTTGCTTCCCTGCTCATATGAGAAAACAAAAATATTACTTTATCTTTTTATTGCTGAAAACAAGCCACCTAATTTTTACCTTTCAAATTAAGTGAAATCAATGTCATTTCATAAATTATTTCATAGGTATAAATATGTGTGTGTGTGTAAGCATGTGACAAAAGATGACATTCAACCTGCTTGAATAGAACGGTGCATAATCTTCAAATCCATGATGCCCACCAACTCAGACAGAATAGTAGTCATTCCACGACCGTTAAATTTGTTAGCAAGTGTAATGGACTTCTCAGTCCAATCAGTCCAAAATATCCAATCCTAAAAAAAAAAAAATTATAACTTTCATTATATTAATTTTATAATGATTATTCAATCAGATATGTTATTTACACATATAAGCCATTTCTAGGCTGAGATATAATTCATTATGTAAACAGTAATTCATTTTTACAATTGGTAATGTGATAAAAAATATGCTGTTTTCTCCTTAAACAAAGCTGGAAGTTCACGTGTATAATCCATATGCCAAACAATCTCACATTTTGAAACCAGTAAATCTATATACTACTTCACTTCCTTATTACTCCTTTTCAATATACAATCATTAGTTTTTCACCTTTAGCACACTTCTTGATCTTCATATATCCCATTTTAATAAATGTTATTTCATTAATTCCAATATCATACCATTTTTTTGAACATCTTTCAACATCCATCTGTTTCTGCATAAATCATAATTTATATTCTTTTTTCATTTTTGCCTCCTTTCCTTGGTATACAAATTTGTTTTTGCAAAAAATAATAATAAAACGATATTATCATCATCCCTTTATATTTTGTATACTTTTTTCTTCTTATTGTAATGTTTTCTACTCAGCCTAGTATGGAGTTGTTTTATATTACAAGCTCTATCTTTTTATTAATCAACATATTTAAGATAAGTACATCTGTTCTGTATTCTTCAGACTTCGAAAACATTGGTTTACATGAGAATGGATAAACAAAACGTAAATAAGTAATTTACACATTCTTATAGTAAATGGGATACAAAATATGAATATTTCAATGGTAAATGTAAAGAAACAAAAATAAACAAAGTTCAGACTAATTTGCAGAAGTCTTTAATAAATTTCCTTTCTTTATTTTCACAAAGAAAAATTTAATTTTTTTTTGGTCTATCTACATAAAATTGGAAAAAAAAAAGTTTTAACGAAATTCTCAATAAATAATGATGATCATAATATTTGTTAATGATCATATCTTGAAGCAAATTATTTGATAAAACCTTAAATTGGATTAATTAAGTGCTAATCAACTATATACAAAGAAAAGTATATAATTAATTAAATAGTGTTTTTTGGTAAAACATGTTCATTGAATTTCAGTTCTAGTGAATATATTGTGATTTAACAAAGCATTTCTCAATACAAAGCAAACATGATGCTATTTTATACAATGGAAACTCTCACAATAAGCTGGAATCCATTTAAGTGAGCTAGTTGGAAGTCTGTACTACGTAGTTTTTCCAGTCAGAACTCTCCAGATTGCCAGAATAAAAGAATAACGTCATGAGATGTTAAATGTATCTATCCATAAAAAAAAAAGTGCACACCAGTTATTGTTTTAATCATATATACAGAGCAGAGTGAGCTAAGAATAATAAAATAATATATAAAAAAACTGAATTTATATTTAGTCATAAATATTTAATAATAAGCTTGTTATATTACTATATTACGAAGAATACTATGGTAAGATTTTTTTTGATCTGAAAACATATGGACTTAATTAATTTTAATATTATTATTTTATGTCTCATTTATGCAATTAATAAATTATTTGTATCATAATGACAATAGCAATTTAATTATGGATTTATAATTTCACTAACAATTATTATTTGGGAGGTATTTTATTTCTTATTTTATTTTATCTATGTATGTGTATTGAAAATAAATGAAGGGGAATAGAAATTAATGAAGAAATCGAACCTTACTTTTCTGCGGTTTCTGAAGTAGATACACTGGAATTGTTTGTAATAAAATATGTAGCAAATAAGTTATTTTAGTACATTCAATGCAAATAAATTCTTATTTTGTATAATTGTCAGTGTTATTTTGTCTCATTCCAAAAATCACATGATCACCATTTCTTATGCTTGCTCATAACTGTTATTAAAATATAAGAAAGTTATTAGATCCTAAGATCTAGGTGCAGTTCTCTCAGATCTAAGGCTCCTCACTGACGAAATCCACAAGCTAAAAACTAGTCTGGTGATATTAGATGAGTAGACACTAGATAGGGATTTTATACACAAGCCTTCTGGCATCCACTGATTAATCTGGCTTGCATTGAGTGGCACTACTGTTTGGAGAGTGTTGCCTGTTCTCATTCCAAACATGTAAAAGATAAATTTGATATGGTCCAAAGGAAACATACTCTAAGTGAGTGCTATATACGTGTATAATAATGTTTTGTTAAAAGAAAATTATACGTATATAATAATTAATGTTTTATTAAAATAAGTTCTATTAAAAGAAATAGACAGGAATTTTGTAATTAAATTTGGTACGCTATTAAAGATAAGCGCTTCAGATCAGAAACTAATTAAGCAGCTAGATTAAAAGTGCTGATTACTAAAAGTAGACAATAGCTGAAAATTAATTGGTTTCTGAAACATTCTTTAACAAGAAAAAAGAAGGAACAAAAAATAACTAAGCAGCACTTGTAGCGGAGAACTCATTGAATGCACACAAAGGTCAAGAGTTTTAACTTAGCAACGGAACAAACCCAGTGAATTCCACCACTGAAGGTTAAAAAGTGGACCTAGGAACTTTGCAGGCCTCACCGGTCTAAATTATGTTTTTTTATATGCCTTCATGGACAGCGTTCGTAAGTTAAACTTAATTGTCTTATAACTATATATATGTACTATTATTTATCCGACTGTTAATTCTATTAAACTATTTGTATAATCATTTGGTTTCTGCTGTCTATTTACCTGATGATTAAGCCGAGTGAGTGGCTGTACACAGCAGAAAATTGTCGCAGTTAATCGACAGGATACGTTCCAGTAGAAAAATCTGGTGCAATTTAGAAACAGTAGTGGATTCAAATTGAATTGTATAACGTAGAGAAAGCTACAAATTTTCTGCTGTGTACAGCCACTCACTAGGCTTAACCATCAGGTAAATAGACAGCAGAAACCAAATGATTATACAAATAGTTTAATAGAATTAACAGTCGGATAAATAATAGTACATATATATAGTTATAAGACAATTAAGTTTAACTTACGAACGCTGGCCATGAAGGCATATAAAAAAACATAATTTAGACCGGTGAGGCCTGCAAAGTTCCTAGGTCCACTTTTTAACCTTCAGTGGTGGAATTCACTGGGTTTGTTCCATTGCTAAGTTAAAACTCTTGACCTTCGTGTGCATTCAATGAGTTCTCCGCTACAAGTGCTGCTTAGTTATTTTTTGTTCCTTCTTTTTTCTGTTAAAGAATGTTTCAGAAACCAATTAATTTTCAGCTATTGTCTACTTTTAGTAATCAGCACTTTTAATCTAGCTGCTTAATTAGTTTCTGATCTGAAGCGCTTATCTTTAATAGCGTACCAAATTTAATTACAAAATTCCTGTCTATTTCTTTTAATAGAACTTATTTTAATAAAACATTAATTATTATATACGTATAATTTTCTTTTAACAAAACATTATTATACATGTATATAGCAGTGAGGTAGATGTGAGAGTGTAAATGATAAATGGATATTGTGCTGCCAGAAGAGCGATACATCTAAAAGCATTTTTTCTAAATGGAGAGTGATGAACTAGGGTAAAACTGTTTAGTTGAATCTTTGGGAATTGAGTTGCTGGATGATGATCAGGTAATATTACCAATACCTAATGTAATCATCAGTAGCAGATTCAAGTTAGCATTTCAATAATTGTTTAATACTACTATTATCATCTGGATGACAATTAAAAAAAATGCATTTGACCTGTCAGCTTTGCAGATCAGTGCACAGAGTGCTGAGGTAATCATCAATGATGAACAATCTATCATGCCCTAACCCATTACATTACATAAATCAACATTATTATTTTTTATTCATATTTATCTTCCATAACTCTATTTTTTCTCTAATCAATTTGTCTATCTTGTTTGCCCATTCCTAATACACTCAATTTTGTAATTTTAAAAATACCAACTAGCATTCTTATATTCCAAATCCCAATGGTTTGTAGATACTGGAAAAATATATTAAGGCTCTTAATACATAGTTTATTCAATTAGATCTCTTGAATTAAGCCAAGCCCATTCAATTTCTTCAATATCCATATATCTTTGCAATTCATATATTTTTTAAGCTCTGGACCTTTAACTAGCACTTATTATAAAAAACAGACTTTCAACAAATACATAAATGATTATTAATCATGTTTCTAATATTAGAAATTATTCATCTATCATTAATCTGAGATATTATCAGTCACAATAACATGTCACTTCTCATGCAAATTACAACTCTGTTCTGCTATAATTGAATAGTACTTTACAAAAACTTTATTTCCAGGATTATTTTGAGTAACCGATTTCTAGTAAATTTTTATTAAAATAATTTAAAGGCACACAGTATTGGCTTCTGCCAACACTGTCTTAGGAGATTGTAATGTTTCTATGGTCAGCTATACATACTTGTTACCAAATGAGCATTTATTGTCCATGACCCCAAAAAAATCTAATTCCCATATAATAAAGCACGATTATATATATATTATATCACTACAATCCTCATGTTTATACAAATCAAAAGAATATTTCAGCAATTCATTATTAAGATACTATAAATAGGCAGTAAATAGAAATCCTTTTGGTTTGTATAACCATTAAAAATGTGATGGCATAATTTACATATATTATCTAATTAGTTATTGGCACTTATGGTCTAATATATATATATTGTAAAAGTTGATAGGCATGTGAATGTGGGAAAAAGATCTTTCACGAAAAGAATAACAATTTAAAAATTTTCTTTTTCTTCTATATATTACATTAAATGGTTTAAAAAAAAAAAAACTAAATGGAAATTCTAAAAGTAAATTCAAGTAAATTATTTATCTGAGCATGTACCTATATAGTCACATATGTATCTGCACAGAAATATGTATATATTATATCCATATAAAATCATTAATATTTTTACATATACAATTACATTCCCCTGCAGATAATAAATTGAAGTTGCATATACGATTTTTTTTATTTTTAATGCTTTTAAGAAACAAACTGTATGTGCAAATTTTTAATTGAACATTCAGCAGCATTTTAAACAAATGGCTAGTTGCAAAAAAATCTAATTTCAAAACTCATTAATGTAAACAACTTTAAAGTTATTGATAGAGAAATCAACATTATTTTATTCAACTTCAAAAAATGTTTATTTTCATTCGTACTTTTACATGAGAATTCATGAAAATAAAGTTACTGAAACTTTTTTTCATTTTTTTTTTTTTTGCAATTTTTTTTATTTAATAACTAAATCAGATGTCTTGCACCTGTATCCCAGAATGACTGTGAATGCGAACCAATGCAAAATCATAATCTTATTTAAAACAAGAGATTTTTTGTGATTACATGTTGTAATGTGATTAAAATGAGTGCACATATGCACTCAAATACATCTGTCAAATATCCAATTAGTTTTATGTTTCCCTTTTTTACTTTTATAATAAAAATAAATATATAAAAAAATATCAATGATATTTACTACTTGTTAAGACCTGTAGAAGTCCCTATCTTTGCATTTTCAACTGCACATGCTTTAGGTTTATTGCCTTAGTAAATATTAATTTCTACGATAGTGACCACAAATTTGGAATCTACTTGATGATTTAAAAAGACTCTGCATAATTAGTTATTATTAAGAACTTTATTCCTTATCTGTGGTGGTGAATATCATGAAAATTAAGCACAGACGTTTTTTTTTGCTTATCAGCTTTTGATAATGTTTGTATTTTTACTATGTGGCCCAAGACAACTTTCTTTTTCCAATGTGGACCAGAGGTGCCAAAATAGTAGGCACCCCTGATCTAAATAATTTTCACTAAATTTAGAACAGATGTTTTTGTTGTATCATGTGCTATTTTAAAAGTATTGTGACTTTTATAAAAGGATTGATTTTTCTGAATAGTTTAGCGCATAATAAAAATTCAACTATCTAAAATTATGTAAGATGCACAACAATGCAAATATAAAGCTTTTAAGTTTCCTAAGACCAGCTGACATCCATGTATTCCATTTTCAATGACCATACTATTAAACTTATAAAATGAAATCACTTGTGAAAAATAAAACAAAAATCTATCTGGAATGAATTAAATTTTGTTACCATAAGCAAAATTTTTCTTACTTATTTTGTTATAACAATATTTTCTTTGACAGTTATCTCAGCTAAGTTCAAACAAAGTTTGTTTGCTTTTAAATTATAATTCAATTCAATTTTATTAAGCATGCAACAACAGACTAGTAACAATCCAATTAGAGTGCAGCTTTTACCAACCAAAAATTAGTTTACACTGACTTGAGAAATTGTGAAAATTCAAATGAAACATATCAATACCCAAAAGTGTCTTATTATACAACATAGGCATTAATAATTATGGTGGAATTTCTATAACAATTGTGATTATATTTTTTAATATAAGGCATTGTTTCTTGTTATATTAGGAATTCTAAAATTTATATTATGAATAAATTCTAATATTTCAAATTTATATAAAATAATTTTTCTTAGACATGCTATATCATAAAACATTCTTTTTTTTTTATAAGATATGTTTCACTATACATAGCCATTGTAAACCTACGTACTCTTTCATTATACTATATTCTTCCATCAATCTTCATAATATTCCACTAATTAATTGTAGAAACAAGTATTATTTAAAATAAATAAGTGCATGATTGCTTATGCAAAACCCTTTTTGATCTTGCTATAATCCATAATTCTATTGCATTAAAGAATAATTTCATTGATGGAGATTTAAAAAAGACCATTACTACTAAACCAGACCCCTAAATCTTTTATTCTATCCTTTTTGGGAATAACAATATTATTGATAGAATAATGAAAAAAACTGAGTAATGTTTTATTACAAAATGAGACAAACGTTTTCTAGTAACAATCATCTGACTTTTTTTTATATCAAATCACAAAACTATTTATAGAACTTTGCAATCTTTTGATCAGAAAAATTATCAATTCTAAGAAATAACTTTTATCAACAACAAATTGTAAAATATTATAATTGCTAACAATTTGAATTATATCATGAGTATATAAAGAAAAAAAAATAGATCTAAGAATATTTTCTTGAGGAACTACACTTTCATAATAATAAATTTCGGATTCATTGAATCTGTAATAAACATAATTTGGACAATTACTTAAACCACAATAAGAGAACAAAAAATCCAGACAATCTAATTTAGATAATAAAATGCTGTGATTTACCATATCAAAAGCCTTACTACAATCAAATTATATTATATCCAAACAATCTTGCTCATTTGTAGCATTAGCTATATGATTGTACATTATTATCAGATTTATCTATACTGATCTATTTGGAATAAATCCATGCTGAAAATTGGGTATATATCTCTTGATTTAAAATAATAGAGAATTATACACATATCTTTCAAAAAAATTTTAAATTCGCCTATATTGATATTGGCCTATAGTTTCTTGGATCATTTTTACACCCCTTTTCCAAATTGGAACAACTCTAAATAATTTAGGCATTGAATAAATCGTTAATACAAAGTTTGATAAAAATTTATATAGATTGTTATATTAATATTAAAAAAAAAAAAAGGAAAGAAAGCAAACTGAAAATTATTTGATCTTTTGTATTTATTTATTTGCTTCATTGCATATGTTTAATCTTATCAACTTTGTCAGGATCTTTTTTTAAAGAAATTAATCATAATTAATGAAATAAGATCATGATTTGTAAATATTGATGAAATACAACTGTGTCAAATAAATAAATTATCTTTATATGTGAAAAATACTTCATTATTTCTAAAGAATTATTTTTAAATATGTATAGAATGCCTTTATCACATTAGGAAGAAATAAATCTAATCCATTAAACTGTTTAGATGTAAAATCTCTACAAAATTGCTTTTCATAATTTTACCAAGCAAGCATATCAATTATTATTACAAATGATATTGAATAAATGTGAACATCAAATCCCCCTCCCCCTAACTGAATATAATCCACTTCTTAATAATTTTATGTATAAAAAAAATATATGTACTGCATATTATTTTTCTCCTGTCTCTAAAATTAAATAAATAAATACATTGAAAAAGAAGTAGTTCAAGGGAAAAAAGAAATTGACAATAAATATTGATTATATATTATTTTTTCATCATACCTTGATTTTGTTTTACTATCTTATAAACCAATCTAACTAGTTTTGGTTAAAGAATTGTAGTTTAAATTTTTAAAAAAGAAATTGTTCAAGAATGGGTATTTAAATATGTATATATATATTTCTAAGTAAAATTTCTATGTTAAAAGAAATATTTTCTCAAAATATGTTATTAATAGTAAAACTTTCAAGTTACCAGAAATGTGTGATCATTTAAACTTTCTTCACACTATGTCTGTAGATTTTGATTGCTAAAGTTGATGAATATAAAAATTAATATTTGTCTTGTAAATGATTTTTTTTTTTTTTAATTTTTGGTGAAACTTTGTATTCAATAGTTTTTGTTGCAAAAATGTCCACATTTTTGAGAAAAGAGTACTTGTTTTAGGAATGCTTCTTAATATTTTATCTAATATCATACTTATTATTTTGGCTGCAAAAGACAATTATCTTTGAGCATAATGTTCCCATGTTTTTAAAACGATGTACTTGGAGGTACTTTAGATTTATTATATCATACACTTTTGATGTTAGAGCAAGGCAATTATTAAATATCACATGTAACACTTGATAGGAATGTTTTTCTACTATGATCAGTTAACCATAAGATTCAGTATATACTGACTATATGATTTCATCGATTAAATATTCCAGATCCATATTACAGCTTAAATATTTCTCATTATTGTCACACACATGTATGTTTTGCATCCATATTTATACACACACACATATTTATTTGCACATTCCATTTAGTATAATAGAATAATGGTTAAACTTCTTTGACAACACTTTTCTGTTTTTATTTCAAAACATTTATAGATTTTGAAATAAAAATTAGAATGGTAATCTTTTTTTTTAATATAAAAAATATTTGAAAGACATATTCATTTTATCATTTGTTATATTTTCTTAAAATCCCAAATATGGTTTCAAACTTATTAATTTTCTATAGCAAGGTATCAAACATAAATTAAAAAAAAAAATCTTTAGAAATATAAATTGATAAATTTGTTTAACAAATTTTGTGCATAATTATTACTATATTATACTGAGTTTGAATATTAAGAGTTCTATTTAGTATTAATGAAGCTTTTTTTTTTGTTTAGTTTGTATATCTATTTATTTTCTTTCACATATTTATTGAATTTAGTTTATTTGATACCTATGCACCACAAAAAACCTATCATTTGCTTATTTTTAATGATGATGAATACTGTGTATCACAGTATTATTTTGTACTGACTAAACCCAATTCTAGTGCTCATAGTGTTATTTTTTATGAGTAGTATTTGCATTACACTACATTGCTAGTTAGATAAAATGGAGACATCTCTGTATAGATTGTAAAAATATTTCAACATATGACAATATTAAACTACTCTTGAAACGATTCTCTCCTAAGCAAATCATTACTTTTATTGTCTTTAACTTTATATTTTATTATTAAATAAAGATTAGGTTTTATATCTTTAGGAATTAGATGAAATAGTTTATAATAATATTTTACAGAAAGAAGAGCAATTGAAGGGTAATAAAATATCCTTTGCATCTCAACTGAATATGACAATATTCTTTTTAAATACTTAACAAAAACTTGTAATTTTATTTGTCTCTCTATACTCCCAATTACAGAAATTATCATGACTCAAAACTCCATTACAATAAATTTGATTAACCATGCATGAAGTCTGTTTTCCTTCTACCATTACATTTAATTTGGTCGATCAACTTGAGCCCTGATATTCTAACTCATCAAATCTTTTTCTTCTATTACAATTATTTTAGTCAATTAATGTGAGGTATGTCACCATCTTACATCATAATTAATTTAGTTGGCTGAACATGCTGGAGACCAAATTTTTCTTCTTGCTTATTATCACAATGTATGTAATCAAACATATCTATATATGTCACTGTTCATCTATATTCAAATCATGGTATCCAAATATGTGACTGACCACTATAACATGAGTCAACTTCTAGAACCAGCCAATTAACAAACTGATTCAAAAATTAATGATACATTATAACACCTAAATTAAGCAATACACATAATCTTTTAATGAAAAGCTTCCTTGAAGATCTGTTCTAGAAAAACACAAAACTTTATGTGAAATGCAAAATTATTTATGAGTGCAGCTAAACAATAAAAATATAATTTTGAATCCAGCTGTATTTGCACAATATGGTTTCCCTCTCTACATATTCCATACTGATAGCAAAAAGCAAACTTGTCCAATTTCTTTGTTAAAGTGAAACCAATCTTAATCTATTTTATCTTCACATATTAATTTGTTGGTTTTTTAAAAAGAAATATTTGGGTATACTAAAATTCTTCACTTTAACATAATCAAATTTATCTATGACATTTCCTTCCTGAAATCAAGTTGTACTTCAAGTTATGTTTCAAACTAGCACTGTAATATATGACAAATCTTATTTGCATTTCTATGATTCTATAAAAGATTTTATAGTGTTTTTTGGACAATTACAAATTTTTTTAGCAATTTTTTTTTTATTTTTAATTTTTCACTTTTTGTTTATTTTTGAGTGTTAGGGGTTGTCGATACAATTCAATCTTACATTTTGGCATAACAGCAAATTAAACATGTTAATAAATATCATTAATATAATAATTTTATCATTGTAGTCTCATACAAAAAAATATTAAAAAATATTCATTAAGGCTGTAGCCTCAAGCACATGCGTATAAAATGCGATAGTAGGGATTTCTACAGGTCTTAAAACCACAAGCTTACTCATTCCCCTCTTTTCTTCCAATGAGTAAGCTTGTGGTTTTAAGACCTGTAGAGATCCCTACTATCGCATTTTATACGCATGTGCTTGAGGCTACAGCCTTAATGAATATTATTTACATAAAAAATTATTATTAAATGCGAAAGTATCCTCCTTTTGAATACTGACATTTTTTGTATAAGATGACAAACATATTTTATATTAACTAATATTTCACATTATACATATCTCCATATCTCTTTTATGACATAAAAAAATAATTTATGTTAAGGTATTTGGTGCTTTTACTACTTGTCATCAAATTTAAGGACATATATATTATTAAGAAGATTGATATATATAAAATGTGTGTATTATTAATCATAAAATTAGAAGTTTTAACAAAGAAACATTCAACCAATACTCTAAATTTAGTCTTAAATTTTTCACCTTATAAAGTGATATAGCATATGGATGAGGGATGTTGGTGCCAGATAATAAAATACGATTATCAGTTCCATCAAAATTTGCACTACCAATGATATCTAACTTAGCATCTGTATAATAAAAACGATGTTCTTCAAAATCTAATGTAATTCCATTAGGCCATTGCACATTAGAAATAATTCTCCGAATGTCACTGCCATCGAGTTGTGATCGCATAATCCCTGGATTACTTTCATTCCAATCAGTCCAAAACATCAATCTTTAAAAAAAAAAAAAAAAAATCATATATAAAAAATACTATTTTCACTTTAATTATTATAAATAATATTAATGTCATTTACCCTTCCATTGGATTTAAAGCAATTGCTCTTGGCTTGCCTAAATGTGTACCATTTACAATTGTTCTTCTCAATCGACCTTTCTGGCGAACAACAGTACTTATAGCTTGGATGGAAGATGGAAGACCAGCTTCAATCCAATACAGATTATTATTCAACCAATCATAAGCAATTCCTTCCACTGAATTTAAATTGGTTTCCACTAAAACTTCTACTGAACTGTTACCAAATAAACATAATCTCTAAAAAAAAAAAAAAAAAAGAAAAGTAAAAAAATATATATATTTTTTAAAGAAACCACTGCATGATAAAGGTCTTCTCAATTGTCCTCCAAAAAGGAATTAGTGAAGGACAACATCACTTAACAAACTAGCCAATTGATGGATAATGAGGTTTTATTGATTATCCTTTCTTGATTTACCTTAGAGTTAAAAAAAATCTAGATACCCATTTGTCATCAACGTAATACAGATTTGGCAATGGGCCAGCTCCCTGAAAGGGCAAATCTAAGCTTATTTAGAAACAAATGTTCATTCTGTCACATATAATTATCAACTCTGTCAAACTACTTGTTAATTCTGAATTTAATACACTGTATTTAGTTACAATAAAATTGTTGGTTGAAAAAAATAGGAGTCTCAAGAATGAACAAATAATTTAAAGAATTAATAATAATAAAAAAAATACATGCATCCAAAAAATTTGAAAAATGTGTGATTTGAATGTTCCACTGTATAAAAATATTAAATAAAAGCTGAGAAAGACTGTTGGCCATCAAAACGGTAAGTTATTTTGTGTGAAAAATATAAAGTAACATTATATAAAGTGCACAAAAGAAGTGTGTTCATTATGTTTATTATACCATATAATACTAAATTGTCCAAGCACTTTACTAGTGTTACATGATGCTTTATTTACCACCCTTTCTTACAGTTTTGATTACCCCACCAATCTTCTTTGGAACTACAACATAATACAAACATATGAATATAAATACAAATATACATGAACATATAATTCTATATATACATCTTATAATATATTTTTATTTTACATTATTATTATTAATTTCTTACCCTTTTTTCATTCTATATTTATTAATCAAAATATTTCCTATATACTGTATATGTATTCTATTTATATCCTTTATTTTATTTTATTTTTATATTTGACTCTCGAGTTAATATTTTTCATATTTTACATTATTATTATTATTCATTTTACTAACAATCATTTATATTTATATTCATATGTTTGTATTATGTTGTAGTTCTGAAAAAGATTGCTGGGTAATTGAAACTGTAAACTGTAATAAAGGGTGGTAAATAAAGCATTGTGTAACAGTAGTAAAGTGCTTCGACAATTTAGTATTATATGGTAAATATTTGGCAATGCAATAAGAAAGAGTAGTGATAATATTTTTATTATAATAATAAATAGTCTTATGTCCTTTTTTTATTCCATCCATATTTGTAATATCCAGTAATCAAGAATGTCTATAAAGGCCAATTTTTATTTGAAAAGAAATAACAATTTGGCCATTGATATAATGTCAGGGTGGACCTTCAATGATAATTGGAGATTTTCACAAACTTTCCTTAAAAAAAAACTGCCATTGCAAATAAAATGCTAAAATATGATTAAAATAGTTAACGTTGATTTTAATGCCCATATATAATCTTTGAAATCACATCTTTAAGACTGATACAAATTTGGATTTTACAGTCAAAAAATTTTATACGCAAATCAAAAAAAAAGAATCTGTTAGTAGCTAATTTCTTGCAAGATACTTAAAAGACCTAAATTTTTTTTTACAAATATTTCAATAAGTGGCACATTTAGAATATTTTTTGTTATACATCTTTTAAATATAAATAGTGATAACCCAGATGAAATTAAAGCTGAAGTTACCATAAACCCCCAATAAGCTATATGTAAACTAATACAAATCTATCAATAAATAAAAAAACTAAAGAGTGAACCCATCTGTTTAGTTCAGATTGTATTTAAGCAATCAATTTATTGATGCATTACAATGCAGAGCATGAATTCTATACATTTAACACAATTTCAGTACAACTGCAAGCTATTCTGAAATCACTATAAGCAATTAGAAGGAACGGCCATGCCTCAGACTTTGTCTGATTTATCTTAATTTATATGTAGCTTGCTGGGATTTATATTAAACTTCTGCTTTAATTTCATCTATGTTTGAGCTATCATTATTAATATGTATCTCTATCAACAGTTGTTTTATTTAATATTCAAGAATTGTGAAATATGAGGCAAGGTCTTTACTTCTTATTGTTTATAGTAATTTCAAAATAGCTTGAAATAAATTTCATTCTGCATTGTAACAAGTCAATAAATTGAATGATTAAATATGATTCAAACTAAAATACAGGTGGGTTCATTCTCTACTCTTTCGTTTACAGACAGATTTGTATTGGTTTATATAAAGCTTGCCAGATGTTTATAGTAACTTTTGATTTAATTTTATCTACATTTGAACTACATCTATTAATTGTTGTTTCGCTTAATATTGAACTGTTAAAGTATAAGGCACATGTGACTTTTCCCTCTGATTGTTTATAGTGATTTTTTCAGAATAGCTTATATTTGTACTGAGATCACATTAATATATAGAATTCATGCTCTGCATTATAACATGTCAATAAATTGAATGCTTAATAGCTAAAGTACAGGTAGGCTCACTCTCTACTTTTTTCATTTATTGATTCACTTGTATTAGTTTATATATAGATCACTGGGGGTTTAGTATAACTTCTGCTTTAATTTCATCTATATACGAACTATCACTATTAATATTTAGATCTATTAATTGTTATTTCATTTAATATTCAAGGGTTGTTAAATATGAGGCATGGCCTCTGTTTGTTTATAGGGATTACTCGATAGCTTACAGATGTACAAGTTTATATTAATATATAGAATTCATGTGCTGCATTGTAACACATCAATAAATTAAATACTTAAATATAATCAGAGCTAAAGTGCAGGTAGGCTCATTCTGTATTTGTTTGTTTAATGATGGATTTGTATTGCTTAATATACAGCTCGCTTGGAATTTATAGTAACTTCCACTTTAATTATAACATCTTTTAATGATGTGATAGCAAACATTGATATTATCAAGATAAGAAGAAAGACTTCAACAGTTAAGATAAATTTTTATTTCTCAAAATAAAGAATTGTATACCTTGTGAATACTGCAGAAGATATAGATCTTTATGCATAATATGGAAAGATTAACATGCTAAGAATAAAATTGTGAACTAATTTCTTATGTTTTACATTATCAAATGCACCTTGGATATCAATTTAAATATTATAGTTTCAAAGTTAAAGATAAAATTTAAGTCTTTAGGATTAAATATTACTATTTAAATGTCTTACTAATAAAGAGCATTTTAATTAAGTAATATATTATAGAAAAGATATATTTTCTAAATGCTAACTTTAGAGAGATTAGCTTAACTAAATAGTATTGTTATTTAATTAAACAAGTTAAAGAAGTAGTTTTGTGAATAAAATAGTTGATTTTAAATAAATGATTACATTAGGGAGTGTGTGTGTGTGCTTGGGTAAATTTTATTTTAATTTCTTTGCTAAAAAAACTTAACAATTAGTCTTTAAATATTATAAAAAGTACTGGGAACTTCAATTGTCAAAGAAGAAAAATTGTGTGTCTTTAAAAGAAAATATAGCATAATAGTTATTTTAAATAATAAATATTATTATGTAATAAGTTTTAACTTTTATTTTCTAAATAATCAATTTTTAATTGCTGTCTAAAAAACTTATGCAAATGAATCTATTCTTATCTGTTCTTTAAGTAATCATCCAAGAATGTTGATTTAGACTTGTCAAATATTAGTCACATGATTGACAGTATAAATTAACTGATACATGCACATTGTGTTCTTGATTTCACTTGGTTTACTTGTTTCTTTATGATATTTTAAAAATAGTAATTATTTATAAACTATTATTATTTTGTTTTAAATAATGCATAGCTAATTTAAACCATAATCCAGACACAAAAGTTAAACTGAAGCTACCAGAAATATTTTAAAACTACAACTTAAAAGGAATAACCCAGTGGAAATAATAACTAGGAATTTGTTTAAAGTAACTCATTGTTATTTGTATTTTTCTCTGTGTTAAAGTTTTCTTTCATTCATTATCGTGTAGTAAGAACTTTTCTCATTTTTAATTTTATTAACAGACAGTACAATCACTTTAGAATTTTACCTTTAGGGATATCAATACTGTTAATGACTTTATGTGGTTTTTCAGAATTTTCAATAGCTCATAATTCTAGACTATAACTTAATTTGAAATAAATGCATATTAAAAAGAGGGTTGATTAGAATTTTGTCCTTTACTACAAGAAAAGACTATTTAATTCTGCTTTAATAAATCTTTCTTATTATTGCTATTATGAAATTTTATTATTATCGTATACAATTCTAATCAATTATTATAAGAAAAAAAACTCTGCATACAATATTAAATTAATATTTATGATTATTTAAGCGTAATTTTTAAAAGTTAAATTATCTTAAATATTTTTGCTTCCCGAAAATGACATTTTGCTGACTTTGTTGTTTACAAAAAAAGAAGTTCATCGAAATAAAAAAGCATATTTATTAGAAAGAAATAAATTGCTTGAATTAACAAAATTTTATAATAATATTATATGCATTGAAATAATACTCTTAAATAATCACTATTTTTTTATTTAGGGATAATTATTTTGTCTTCAAAATTATTTGTCATTCTCTGATAAAGGAATAGATAATTTATTATAGAACTGAATTTTAAATGCTCTTGAATATATGTCATATTAATATTGTTATATAGAACCTGCTCTATTTATTATCATTATGAATTAACGCTATTGAATCGCTATATTCATCATTGTTGCTAATAATTGAAAATTTTAAATGCTCCTGAATATGTTTTATACTTATCGTTATTGTTAATGGATACTATTGACTTTAAGAACCTGCTGTGAAAATGTTTTAAGCATTAAAGAAATAGATGCTTTGTGATTTTACTCTTCAGTGGTGTCTTCCAATAATTAATAAATGAATATTGTAAAATATTTGAAGATGTGTCATTATTGTCATTAATGCTTTATGAAAATAAGACTCTAGAAGATTGGAATGGCCATAAACTGTATTTGTACATGTTACTTGGAAATCTACTATTATTATTATTACTCTTCAAATTGCTTTACATCTAAATTTCATTTAATAAAGGAACTTTCACTATTAGTTAAATGGTGAACCTCAGTGACAGTCACCTGCTAATGGTAGAAGACCCAGGATAATAATGACTTTATTTATTTATTTTAATGTAGGTAAAAATAGGTATCTTTTATGTTATATATTTTGCTATTATATCTTATTATATATTGCATCCTATGCATAATTATCTAGTATAATTTTACAAAATTTTGGTGTACTGTATTATACTGAAGTACTAAGAAAATACTTATCTTTACAATGTTATATTTTGAATAAGTTACTGGTTCTTTATGAAATTATTTATTGAATATATATGCTTAAGTTAAATAAGAAATGGGTGTATTTATTAATTATTTTTAGGCTATATTCTTGTTAAGCCATATTTGGCAATATTTTAAATTATAAGTTTTACACATCATTTTTAGTATTGTAGTATTTTAAAGAGAATGTAGCATTAATCTTTGTCTACTTTATTATTGTTTATTTTGCCAGTGTGCTTTTCAAGAGAAAATAGCTGTGTCTCTCTCTTGAAAATTGTTAGTTATCACATATATTTTAAGAGATCATAGCTTTGTCTCTCTCTTACTATTATTGCTATCATATATATATTTCAGAGATTTTAGCTTAGTCTCTCTTTTACTGTACTCTATGGATTATATTGTATCTCTTATCTAAGCATGGAATGCTTATTATGGTAATTACTTTGCTCCCTCTGTATTTTGTTGATTCATTCTCATTATTTATAAGTCAAGTGACAAAGTCATAATATACTTATTTGCCCTCAAATGTAGGCACTCATTTTCTTGAGTTCATGCCATCATATGCATTTATTTTTTATTGCCTTATTTCTCAAATCACAGATATATTTTCTGTCATGTATATTTTATATTACAGCCATGTATAGCTTACTACCACCATGACTTGTCCTGGTAATCGATATAGTAACTTGTTTTGAGAAATATCTTTCTCTGTTGCCCTTTTAACATTATGAGTGTAGGTTTGTTGCTTGTATATTTTGATTTATAGGTCTAGTTGCTGTACTTTGCCAGTAGTGTAGCCATAAAACTGATAAATACTTATTTAAAATTTGGAATTATATTCTAGCCTTATGCATTCCCTTCAAAAATTATATTACTTGGATTGGTAGGTAAATCATATAATGTGATAAATACGTTTATTCTTGGGAACAAAATATCTTGGTAAGAATGACTAGAATAAATAAAGAACTTCTAGTTAGAACCATTTAAATAATGCAGTCTATTAATTAGCCAGATAAAAATAATAGTTTTATTTATAACTTATTTTACCTCACTTTATCTCACTGTAAAATTTAAATTTGTATTATTATTTTTTAAACTTAATTATATCAAGCTGAACAATAATTCCCTTATTAATATGTTTCAATTATTAGATGGATTTCCAAAGCATTATCTGTTTCAGGTTTATTGTAAAATAAATGTTGTTTTATCATCAGTTTTGCCTACTAGTTTTACTATATCATCTTCACATAATATATTTTTGAGATCCAAATATTTTTAAATTTTTCTTATAAGAATTACATTGCATTTAGTCATTAAGAGTACATGAATATGATTACCTGTCATTTTGTTAAAATACGCATTTTTAGATGTTAAGAAAGCATCTAATGAACAGAATTTTTACTTATTCAATTATTCAGAAGATCATTTTACCAATTGTTTATTGAAAGATTAATGTTCTATGTTTGAATCATTTTATTAGTTAAAAGATAACTTGCAAATTTCACTTATAAGATTTTATAAGAAGAATAAGTGTTTTGAAATTTAAAGGAGATTTCTGCAAAATTTATTGGTGGTACCTTGAGTGGCCATAAATTCCGTTATCCACTCATGGTATTAGAATTCTATCCTAGATTGTTATTGTGCTATTCCAAATTAAGTGTTTTTCATGTCTTTTATTGGATTTTATTCAAAATCTATTATTATTATTATTATTGTCATTTGGGGAGACATTATCTTAAGAATAGGAGTATGTCTCACCATTATGATTATTAGGATACAATTCATTACCTAAAAATCCTCTAATAAAAGGAAAAATAAATTTTTAGTATTATTAAAGTATAATATAAAAATGCCGAAATATAAAATTAGACTATAAAATCAAAGAAATTATTTTACTAAAGAAAGAATTTATTTTAAAAAACTTAAAGTGGCACAAATTTAATAAACATACATTATTAAATATTAATAATTGTACTGTGGATCTGATCATTGCAATAAAATATGGAGAATAGTGGTTGTAAGGTGTAATATTATATCAGAGGGGGTATAAAATACATTATGAGAAAGAGATTATATTATAACTTAACTACTCTGTGGTGTATGCTTTAAATATATTGAGAGTCTCTATAGTTTGTCAGAGTGAATTGAGAATTCTCCTCCTTTTAAAATTTATTTTCAATTATAATTGGAATATTTATAGTGTTTAATTATTATTACCCTTACCCTTATAGATCTTTTTATTACTGGGATAGATCATATTAATAGAGAATCCTGAGCTTAACCTTTGATATTAGTATTGTGTATTATATTTTATGGATAGTATTATGGTTGCCGATTGCCAGTGTTGATCATCTCTTTCTTTTGAAGTTATAATATATATATGTGTGTGTGTGTGTATTAGATTTCTTTTTGTTTCTAATTAAACCAAGACAAAAAAAAAATTATTGATTAGTAGAGGAAAGTAGTTTAATCTTAACTCAATCAATAGTAATTGATAATATCTTAGCAATACCCTGGCTAACACATATCTAGATACATTACATGAAAATAGTCTCACTTCACTTTGTTTACATTATAATAAATCCATGAAAATATTTAATATAATATAAACACTTCACAGAATAATCATATGTTACTAGAGCAAATTGCAAGCAGATCCTAAAAAACCATTTTGAAATAAACTTGCCAATATGGTTATCTTTTCATATATCAATGCCAATCCATTTTGTCAGATAAAAAGAGAACCAATTTTCATACACTTGCAAATGCAATTACTCTTTCCTATATCAATGACAATCCATTTTGTCCAATAAAAGAAGATGTCTCCTTTTATCGGACAAAATAAACTGGCATTGATAAATGAAAAGGTAAACGTATTTGCAAGTTTATTTTAAAATGGTTATTTAGGATCTGCTTACAATTTGTTCTATTAACACACTTGGACGGGATTGTTCTCTGAAGTATTTCAGCAGTAAAAATCATTTATGTGTGATTAAAATTATTGATAATTGATGCAATATATATATATACATATGCCAGTCTCATTCATGATACCCCTACTTGTAGTGTAATAAAAATATTTTAAATATATATATATAAATTCATAAATTTAAATGAATAAATTTTGCATCATTTAGCTATACACCTGGATCTCGTTTTACGCGATAGATAGGTTCCTCAAAAAACACGCGCAAATGAAATCGTGCAAAAATAGACGTAACTTACATTGAAAAAGGGGGATGCGGTCTGTGATTTTTCAAAATTCGCGTAAAAGCAAAGCACCAACATAAAATTACTTTAAAATTCGCGCAAAAAAAAAAAATAAGGAAATAAAATATGACTAATAAAAAATTTCAAATTTGAAAAAAATTGATACAAGACAAACTTTTTTTAACTATGATATTTAATTTTATTCAAAATAATATATTTTTATGCATAATTTACAGTACAGTAATTTACATTTTTTTATACACGTTTTAATTATTATCGCTATTTTCCCAAAAACACGTTCGTTTGCAAACTAGTAAAAAATCAGATTCTCATGTGATGTGATGTGATGTATTTGGCTTCTCCTTAAACGAAGTCAAGAATATCTCAGCAATTATTCTCACAAGAGGAAATACAACTAGCACCAAGTTCACTCTCATATTGTGTTAATGGTTTTCTGTTGATGACGACGATGATGATTTTATTAATTGTTTATGAACTTAGACTTATGATAATAAAAAGACATTTATTCACCACTGCTGGGAAAAATTTAATTAAAACTAACAACTAAAAAATTAAATTCTTATTTTTGTCTTTAATTTTTAATTCCGTTTAAAAATCAAATTTCGTTTTACATCATATTAATTTCAAGTCATTCGTAAGTAATTTTTAAATTGTTAATTACAATTAAAAATCAGATTTTAATTTTTAATTGTGCCCACTGCTATTACTGACCTTTTAAAAATAAACTTGTGGACACTAAATGATTAATAATTGATTACATTCTTTTTTAAAAAGCAAAAACAGAATGTGATTTAAAATGCAAAATTAACACGCACAATGTTTGAACAAATTTACATTATAATCTTGTAAAATTTAATGTATGTATACATAAAATGTGGAAATCATGATTTTAATTTCATTATTGCATAAAATCTTACTATTATAAAGCACTGAAAATATTGAAATTACTAAGATGAAAGTAGAATTCCAATAATGTGCTATTACTTTCAATATAACGCAAGTGCGCGAAATTTATTATTTAAAGTAATAGCGCATTATCGGAGGTCGACTTCCGGTGAAACACTAATCGCGTAACTTCAAAATCGTGTTAAATAAGTCCGCAGAAAAAGAGACCCAGGTGTATATATAAGTGACAACATGAATCATCTCTTAGTCAGTCATTTCTTCATCTTATAGTACTCATTCATGCGATTGCTATTACAGCAAAAGCATTATAATCTGCTTAAGTTATTAAATAACTTTAAAATGGTCATCAAGCATTGTATCACCATCATTAATTTTTATTAAAAAAAATGAAAGGAATATATATATATATTGAGAAACAGAGAGTAAACAAATATACTTGCCTATATACAGGTATGTATATATTTATGCATTAATAATTTTTGTTGACATCTTAATGTAAATAATTTTTAAATTAAATTGTGTCATAGGTATATATATATTTAAAATGTGAATTTGACAGAATCAGTATTTCCAAGGTTTCAAGCATCCATATAAAAGTTTGAAATCAAATTGTCATAGCCTCAAAGAGACAACTGTATATACTTAAAATGTATGATCAATAATCCAAAAGATAGTTATATATATATATATATATTAAAAAGAAAAAATATACATACTGCAATTCTGTCTTGTGTAATATCTGCCCAGTAAAGACAATTTTCCTTATAGCTAAAATCAACAGCAATCACAGACTCTAATGGTCCAACAGGGAAATCTTCAATCACCTTAGTTGCCAAATCATAACGTTTGATAGATGTTTTTAAAGAAAACAGCAAAAATTCAGATTTTTCTTCTACAGGACAAGGTATTAATAAAGGAGAATATTTTTCATCTTCTCCTTCAATACATGTATCACCAGCTACTCGTCTATAACTAAAAAAATTTAAAAAAATGTAAATATTATTCAAAGCATAAAGAGTAAAAATAATATAATAATAACAGCCATTCATAAACAAATATGGTCATTCCAATTCCAAAAAAAAAAGGGGAGTGGGGGGAGGGAACTACTCTAGAAATCAGTTTTACAATGACTATACAAACCAATCTGTGAACTACAAATACACTACATATAGACTGTGTTGGTTCATTTTTCTGTTTATTTTATGATGTCCTTTAAAATTTCCTCAGCAGAAAAGTTAAATTATGCCTAAAGGGAACCTTCTGCCATATCTTCCAATGGAAACAATTAACATTGCAATTTCTTAGAATGTCTTTGAGATAACTCTTATAATATATATAGAGTCTACCTCTCCTATGAAACCCATGCTCAAGTTCACCGTAAAACATTAATTTAGGAAGTCTTTAATTGTTCATTTAGTTTATATATCCAATCACATCCAGCAAGCTGAAGAACATATTGATTGGTTTACAATATTGCCATTGTATCTTTAAAATTTTATGAAATATCCTTAAATAAAACTTTTCTAATGCCTTTATATTGCACCAATAGGATGTCCAAGTTTCATACCGATACCCCTAGTTGCAGTAGTTATTTACCTGTGATGAAATACTCTATTTTTTTAATTTGTTAAAAGCTGCAGCAGCACATTGGAGTTTCTACTTATAAAACTACCAAGGTATTTAAACTGGTGTATATTCGCTGACCATCCAAATGAAAAGTTGTGGAAATTTTTTCTTTAATCACTGCTGGATAAAGAATGAGTTTTTTAAATAACATTAATTAATAAATCAAGATCTTTATAAATTGCATTCAAATCATTAAAAATATTCTGTAAATCATTTTTTAAACTAGAAAAAAATAGCAATCATCCACATACTGCAAATCCGAATTCAAAAAGATCTTGTTTTCACTTTTAACGATTCAAATTAATAATTCCACCATCAAATCTCTATTGTATCTTGATCCTGTTTGATTAAGCTGCTTGTAATCAATTCCAAGGACCATTAATACAATGTTGGAGCAAATACACAAACTTGTTTAACACCAATTTTTATTTCCAATAAAATACACCTACACGAAATAAATTTATTTTAACCTTGCTAAAAAAAAAAAAAATGAATATTTTAAATAGTGATAAAGATGTTTCCATGCTTAATACACTATTTTGTTTAAAAAAAGTTTAACGGGGCAAGAAATGACCTTTTTAAATAAATAAAAAAGATTTACATTAATTAATAAATAAATTTTAGGGTATTTAACTGTATTTGTTTGTAAGTATACATCCATATATGTAACTCACATTAAAAGTAGCCTACTGTTATCAACACCAATAATCTTCAATCTGATGTCAAGGTAACTTTTTATTGATAAAAGAAAGATGGTGTCCCCTTTCTCTTTGCTCCAAGTTATTAATAGAGTTATTGAAGACTGACACCTGAATTGTAATGGATTTAAAATTTCCTGTTTAATAGGATTTATTTAAACTTCTATGAATTAAAAATCTCACTCAATTACAATCATAGTATCAATCTTTAATCCCTGTATTAACATATTAGATCAGAGAGACAAGTGCCACCACTTTTTTCTCATCAATAAAAGGTTGCCTTGACAGCAAATATTCTTGGTGTTGATAACTGTGAATTGCTTCCATGTGATATACATTTATAAACCAATCTAGTTTTCAGAAAAATCAGCTTTATTATCCATATATGCAAATAATTATGTTAATTTCATATTTACAATTAATATTGTTTATTAAAACAATGTTATTAAAAGTGAGAGTTTATATATTTCCATCCTTGGATAATTAATTATTAATTTAATAATTAATAATATCATATTTTCATGTGACTGATATAGATCATTGTGAATTTCCATTTATATTAACAAACATTAAAAGCTTGATCTTCACTGAATAGCTATTAATCCATAGCTTGAGAAACAGTAGCTTGCTCTTCCTTAATTACAAGTACATTAAACTATGCTAATTTAATGTATATATAACTATATCTTATAATGTTATGAATACATACATACATACATACATACATATATACATACATACATACATACATACATACATATATACATACAATAACTAAAAATAAAATTGATTATAATTTCTACTTATCCAATATATAATTATATGTGTGCTTACTAATATAATAAGCACTGCATATAATAGTTATATGTGTTTCAACTTTCAAGCTATAATTTAAAATAAAGCAAGTAAAATATAAATAAGATTCAAATCTATTCTGATCTGTGGTTAAGGTAAGCTGATGAAGAGGGTTTCCCTGAACTACTATCATAATTCACAATCCCAAATTTGACTATTATATAACAACATATATCTTAGATAAATAATGATCTAATAAAGAACACTTAAATAGTTGTATTCAAAATAAATGCAAACATATATTTTTAGAAATTCTCTTTTGCTAAAACTGAAAAATTTTTGCAATGATATTTATAATTACAATAAATTTGAATTTTAGTCATACTCATTATTCATAAAAGAAAAATTTTCAGGGGAAAAAAAAGCATTTTTGAAAATATAGTTTTAACTATCCTTACTCCATTAATATTTTAATATCATTTGCACATAAATCTATTAATAAAATCAGTTTATGGACTGTATTACTATGAATGTATGCATTTATGAGTTATATTAAAATTAGGGTCAATACATTTGCGTACAATTTCAGTTATAGTTAAAAATTATTAACTTTGTAATTAAAAATGTGTATAATAATCTAAGAAATTAAATGAAAGTTATAATAATATATCCACCAAAATTTATATTGTAGATAAAAATATGAATAAGGATTTATTAAATATATTAAAAGTATATATATATAGTTGCATTATTCAGATAATTATTGTTTGTATAAAGCTTTTTAAAGCTAAATTTCCAAATTTCATCCATATCCAGTTTGCAGGTGCAATCATTTAACAACATCTATTTTGATGATATTATCTATCATAAATATTAATGATTATTTATTAATCATCTTTTATTAGGAAAAAAATTATTATTTAATTTCAGCCCAGTTATATACTTTAAACCCAGTTAAAGATTAGTATGTCACTTACTAAATTCCAGCATGAATACATACCACTCTTTTTCATAATCATAAATTGTATTTAAAATACGCAATCAGACATTATCTGAATCAAATCTAATTAAGCAAATTAAGCCATTATCCAAGTTGTTGTGCAATAAGATGTTCTTACATGATTAAATTTACTTCAACAATTTCATAAATTCTCCTGCACATGATGTACTAACATACAATGACTTTTTTAACAACTATAAGATAATAGGTAGAGCATATTTTTGCAATATTTGTAGATTTGATTTCACACTCAGAAGCATTTGTCAAAAATAAAATACAATAAATCTTCCTAAAATAAAACAAGATTCATAAATATGTAAAACAATGTCACTACAAAAATGAATATGTATGTAAATGTGATTACAGTGCTACAAAGAAACAGTAAGAAAAACATATCTACACAAAAAGACTATGCTGTATTTTGATGTAACAATGAATCCATTTATTCACAGTATATAATCTTGACACAGCAAGAAGTCATCAAACATGAATCTTCTTATAATGTAAATATAACATTAAAAAATATATATATTAACAAAACTCTCGTAATTTGTAAACCAAGGATTTTAGTTTTATTAGATTAAGACAGAGATAATTGCAGTGAAGCCATCCTTCCACTGTATCAACATCCACTGATTTATCTAACCAAGATTGAAAAAGAAATAAAAAAAATTTAAAAAACAGTTAAAAACAAAAAACTAACAAAATTTTTATTAAACTACTGTTTAGACATTGTGTTTTATTAGTAATTTCCACCACATTTTTGCAAAAAGTGCATATATGTTGTATCCTCACTAATTAGTCAAGTAATATTTATAAATAATCCTCCGGCTAAGGTCTGATCTTAATACATCAAGAAATAAGTTCTAATAATATCTTAAGATAATTTCTATCATGAGACTACTCAAAATTTAATAATTAATAATATATGGTTCGATTAAATAAATAAATAATATAATAATCATGAGACATTTAACAAAAGGTACAGCAGTTGGTAAAACATTGAGAATATCTTCATAAGGACATTATCTCAATGGCATAAGAACACTATTCCTCCTAAATTCAAATAATAATATAAATCTATATTACTCTTATGACTTTGAAATACAGTACATTAAATAATTTAAATATAATATTAATAAATTATAATTTCTATTATGAAAAAATATGAGAGTTTTGCCTATTTTTTCTACAATATTTAATTATGATCATGCAAAAATGTAAAATATGCAGAACTGAAAAATGAGACCCACTAATTGTTGGTACATATATTCACTAGCAAAAAGGACATGAATAATAAAATCATAATACAGAAAGTTACATCTGTTTATTTATTCATTATTCACAATTGTACAGATTTACAAACAAATAGTGATAAAAATCTGAAAGAAATAAATTTTCCCCAGATACATAGAATTCCAACCAGATTTGTGAAAGCCCAGGTTCATAATGTATGACATAATTTTGAAATAGTACTTTTCTTTCTGCACAAATAGAATGCCAGAAGCTAAAAAATGCTTTAAGGATTTTAAACTAAATTAACAAACTGTTAAGTAACATATCAAGCAATAATTAATAAGTATTTATACAAATTTTAAATAAACAAAATCATTTGTTTATCTGAAGGGTTGTGACGATGATATTTTACTTGTAATTATTTGGATTATTTCATCATGCAGTTGAATTATCCAATGTTATATAAAAAAATTCAAACTTTATTCTTTTCTACCTATATTTAATTGAATAATAACACTAAGATGTTATTACCATACTAAATAGTGTATTAATACTAATAGTTGAATATATTTGGAAAAGCTTAAATTTTTCTAAAAATAATGAACAATACAATTATTATAATCAAATTAATCCAATATATAACAAAAGCAAAATTATTTGTATTTTTAATCATGTTCATTTAATATCATACTAAGTAATTTATTTTTAAAAAAAATTTTAATTAGAACTCAAAAATAAATTCAAAAGTCGTTAACTTTAGCTTTGATTAAAGAATGGCATTGCATTATTCTGACTGTCTAATAATAATAAAAAGAAGCAAGAAAATGTGAATATCTTAGTCTGAAATGAATTATAATTCAAGTGAACATACCATAAAATATTACAAAACTGTTTATATTATTTTCCCAATAAGTATCTACATTAAAAATATTCAATAAATATATTAAAGTGCAATGAATAAATCATAAATAAAATCAAATATTGTTAACCTTTTTTGTTTCCAAATGCAAAGTCAGGGAAGCTTACTACATAGTAAGTGACCTAGCAGCAATCAATAGAAGAGAGGACTGCTTTTCTCTGTCTTGAAAATGGTCTATGTAGTATCGTCACATGAATTTGCATTAACATTATTAAGTAATAACCTGTAGATTTATACTTTACGTTTGTCTTCAATATGATAATATTAAATCGTGCTATCACACTTCCAACATAAAGCTGTCTTAGTTACTCATTTGCATAGAATTTGCATATGGTATTTATTTATATAATGATTTCAAAGAAAGAATCATAACTGGCTATGAATATGAGAAGTACATCTTCTTGAAAGCACTCAGCCATTTAATTTAGTTTTCTATTTGTTGACAGCTTTACGTTGGAAGTGTGATGGCACGATTTAATATTATCATATTAACATTATTATAATTCTTAATTAAACTCCAGTAGCCATGAATACGGAACTATAAACTGTCCTGAAAGCACTTGGCAATAACTTTTAGATAATATTACTTATTTTTAACAGCTTCATTATCTGTGCGCAAAGAACATATATATATTTATTGATTAAAAAAAAAGTATAATTCCTTCCATCCCGCCCTGCTGACTAAAAAATAATAATAATAATAATAAAAAAGATGAAGACTCATCTTTAACTTATCCAATTAAAAGCCAAAGAAATTAGGGAATCAAATTCTTAATGAAATTTTAATCTTTAATTGCTTTTCAGAAATAAATTAATTTTTAAATCATAACTAGCAAGAAACAATAATCTAGGATAAGCTTTTTTAATAATATAAATTTTAAAAAAATATTTCTGAAAAAATAGTTATGTACTATTGTATGATAATATTTATATGAGATAACACTCAATTGTTTAAGATCTTTTTTCTAGAATTTATTAAACATCGATTCTGGTAAGCTCATTATATCAACAGATTCTTGGTTTTATAAATCTTTTTTGAAAAATACTCTTATTACTATTACTTACCCTCTTGATTTCACATAAAAAAGATGAGACATTGAGCACTGTAGTGAGACTGATGGAGGAGCTGAGATGCCGTCAGGTATACAAGTATAATTATTGGATTGTGGATCTTCTTTAAAACCATAATCACTATAAATAAATAAATAATTTCATTATATATTTAATGGGGAAAAATCTATTTCATCAATGTTTATATCTGAATGAAATTCAGCATAGTAATATTAAATATCCTATAATAGTTTTAAAATATTTCCGATTTTAATTTGCATATAAATCTCTCCCCTTACCCTATACTTATACGTATAGGATTTCTACTAGAAAGTAAATTTGATAACTTCAATGCAAAAATATCTCATTTACGCATAAGTCACCTAATAAAAAAAATATTGTTTTAAATAATTCTTTTTGATTTGTACAAATCAATCTCATGAAAATAAATAAAACTATCAAATATTTTATAAATTGGGAGCTACAAAAAATATGTAGTGATGAATTTGATGTTGTTGCTATAGTAAAATAAAATGAACAGAACAAATTATATACAAGAAAAAGACGATAACATTATCATGGAAAATTAAGAGGAAAAAATGCTGAAAAACTAAAATTATAAATATATCAAGTACTACAAGATGTAAAGAAGTCAGATGTAATGCAGTACTGAACCTCACACCAAGAAGTTATGGAGAAAGAGAATAATTTAGATTATGAACTGTCTAGAAAGCAAATAAATAATTATAAACTATATTTAGTTGATAGACAA
The DNA here is from genome assembly GCA_028023455.1 of Epiperipatus broadwayi. Taxonomy (NCBI): domain Eukaryota; kingdom Metazoa; phylum Onychophora; class Udeonychophora; order Euonychophora; family Peripatidae; genus Epiperipatus; species Epiperipatus broadwayi. Next base: position 14,335,160 of record JAQFVV010012394.1, on the reverse strand, counting down.
TGTCAATAAAAGTTATGACTACAAATGCAAAAATAAATTTTAATCAATCGTACTATATTATAAGTATTATTTTGTCTTTTGGTAATTTTATATTTAATTCTAAAAAAAATTATAGATAATAAATACTAAATTATTTTACAGTCATTTAAAATATTCAAAATAATTACAAAAACCTCCATCATTTTGACAGACACAGCTTTTAACATAATCTATTTAGCAATCAGTGGAAATGAGAAAAAATTTAACTTGCATGATTTTTAATTGTTATTAAAATAATAAAATCTTACCATTCAAAGTCTTCTCGTTTACAAGTACAATTATCTGAAGATATTTCTCTATCATAATCTTCTCCATTATAACATTTAATATTAGAAGAACGTCTTTTATATTTAGTTCTTCTGCCCATCAAGCAAAAGCTTTTTTTATCATCTCCAGGATACCAATCTTTATAATCTTCGCCAGAACATGATTTACCTTCTGTAAATAATAGGGGAAAAAATAAAAAAATCAGATAATATATTCAATTTCATTTTGTATCAATTCTTTATAGAGATTAATATTGAAGTAACAATGTAATCTTTCTCTTTATTGTATCACCCAATTCATCCAATATCATTATTAATCACTTTTCTTCATTAGTTTTTACAATGCTTTATACAATTATTATATCAAATAACAGTTTTGATTGTCCCCAGCAATCTTCTTCAGATCTATAACAAACATAAATATAAATACATAAAATATTTATACACAAACGTATAATTCCTATATATATATTTCATGTTAGCCGAGAGGTATCGCAACCGCCATGCAAGCAAGTAGTTGGTTGCAGACGGGTGTGGGTTCGCGTCCCGGCAGATGCTATGACATATGAAAAAAAAAAAAAAAAAGAGAAATTTATAACATGAAATATGTATATATATATATATGTGTAGTATTTATGTATAAACATTCATGTATTTATTGCACCGGTTCATCCTAATCCTGTTAAGATTGATATGTGCACATAATGAACATGAAAAAATATGGCAGCACACCAGGATAAGAGGCAATGCCAATTCAATGATGAAGTATGTCCGTAATTCATTTAATAGCATTGTTATAAAAAGAAATCAATCCAAGCAGATCAATTTTAAACCCTTTTATGATTAAAATTGCACATTCATAAGAACGTATATTAAAGTATTGGCTCCTACATATGTTTAAAAGATTGAATTTAAATACAACCCCTCGCACCACTACCGGAAAGAGAAAACAAAAAAAGAACTCCTCGCCTGAAAGGATATACAAGACCAATGATTACATAAAATGGAAGAATTAATAAGAATAAATGTCCGAATGACCAGAGATTTATATACCGATAAATTAGTATCCCATATACTTAGTTCAGTATTCTCTTTACTTCAGTTAAAGAAATGTGGATCAAAAACTTGCTTAATTACATGACTCATTGTGTTGTTAGAGAAAAAGAACAAACAAAACATCAAAAGCAGTAATGCAGCTTTAAAGTCATTAAATTTACAATTAAATATAGAAAAGTGAGAGAAAAAATATATAAATAATAATAATAACAACTCCAAATGCATGAACATTATAATATAATAGAGTTCTTTACACAAAAGAAATATTGTTCCAAAAATAGAAAATGTATCAGTTAGAGAGAGTGGTCTGAGTGAATTATAAATCCACTCACTAATACTCTAGGTGTTATAACCTATCATATAACACAAATAATAAATTATACCTTAAATATGATTTATATTTTAATAGATATATATATGAAAACTACACACAACGCAACAATATTAGTAAGCATTTATTTTTATAACGTCTTGCGTGCGATTATAATTACGATAGAATGACAGCCTGTTAAGCTAATTGCGCAGACGCTGTGAGAATGTTATTAATAAATGAATACCTTCGAAGGTATTCATTTATTAATAACATTCTCACAGCGTCTGCGCAATTAGCTTAACAGGCTGTCATTCTATCGTAACAATATTAGTATTAAATTAATGAAATAAATGGAACCCTATAAAGTCTTTAGGCTTCATCCGGATCTGGGCTCTTTAAGTAGGCTATTCATCCATTCATCATGGTGGCAGGGACTTCACTCGAACACAGCATTCATTTGGCGGTCTTCATCATCATCTTGCGGTTAAATATGGGAGACTACAGCTTGATGGTAGGTGCAGAGCTAGACGGGCGCACTGAATGGAGTTCCTACCCCATAATCACTTCACTGACAAATATATATATATATATAAGTGTGCTCCATCTTCAAGTTTAATCCAATTTATTCCCAGCTACGACAATATTAATAAATTGCTTATTTCCACAGACCACTAAGATAACTAGAACTGAATACTCCACTCAGCTGTATATGTATACTGCCTTCCTTTCTTTCTTGCCACAGGGAATTAGATCTTCATCGACTTCTTGTTTGATGCTAGCTTAGATAAACTATATCCCAAGGGGTTGGCATCATCCACTATTTGATGTGAGTTTGCTAAGGCATCACTATATTTCTGCCATACAATTTTTTTCTCCACCCTGGTCACCACGCTAGTAATATGTTTTTCTTTAGACTTCACGGACTCTCGGGTAAGACCCAATTGTGCACAGCACTAGTAATAATTTTCTTTAATGAAATATTACTTGGAAATTTGGCTCACCAAATTGTCAAAACACAAAAAACTGATTAACCGTTCCAAGCACCTGATGAATAGCTTATATAATCCACTCATTACCTACCCAATCTAGGTACCCCTCTAAGAATCATTTAATTAGCTAATTTCACACTTCTCTCTTAATGGATTTAGACAATGCAGATAACATTCCTATGCTATAACCTAATTGATCTGTCAGGAATTTTACTTCTAATTAAATTTCTGAATTTACCCAGATCACTACCTGATAAGTATTGATTCAAAATTTCAACATATAAGAAAACATTTTCTTAAATAATCTAGATATCTCTCTCCACAAGCAACTTAATATAATTCTCCAACAGATTTGATAACAAAAAATAGATTTATTAACAACTTTAACACAAATAAAAATGCATAGCTATAAGTTATGCTCTAAGACAGTTTTCTAACTAAAACTCTTCTATATTAGACAGAACGTTCCACTTCACGTTCTTGATTGTTTAACTTATAAATAATAATGGCAAGTGACATTACACTCCTCCACCCATAGCTGGGAAAATGGCTATCTTACATAGTCACTTAGATAAGCGGGTGGCTTCCTATCTCACTTTGGGTGTTTATAATCTATATTATCTACTGAAATCTTTTCCCGAGATTATGGTATCTGGTAGTCTGGACTTGGCTCTGAGTTATCAGGTCTCTTTTCAGAAGGTTTATTCCCATTGATTTGAGCTGTATATGTATATTGCCAGTTTGGATTGATGTGATGGCGGATATGATTAAAATGTCTCTTGTATCTAACATTATCTTCCGTTTGTACTGTAGCTATATTCTTGGAAATTATGCCAATTACTTTGCCCTTTAGCCAAATTTGTCGTAGGCAATCTCTAATCAACACCTTCTCACCTACAAGAAACTTCTCTGACTTTTTATCAACAGTTTCTCTTGTTGGTTCTGGTAGGAGTAAAGTTAAATTACTCTGTAACTTTCTTTTCAGAAAAAGTTCGGCAAGAGTCTTTCCGCTAGCAGCAGTTAGAATAGAATGTTGTGCAAATGGTATTTTCCTAGTCTTGCAAATTACTGGTATTGCGTTTTCTTTTAACTCTAGCTGAACTGGCTTTGTTTTCATTTGTCCTAAATTTTTAGTGACAAGTGATGGGAATTTAATCTGCATTTTGTTTCCGATTTTAATTTTCTTTATTATATTAATCCTAATTCCCAAAGAATGAAACCAGTTTCTGCCCATTAGGGTTTTATCTTTTTATTTAATATATATAACAGTGAAACTCCTTTGTTTGAGTTCAAACTGACCTTGACCATAACCTTTCCGATAATTTTGACTTTATTTCCATTAACGTCTGTTGCGTGAACTTCGGTATTCACTATTTTTTTTTTTAGACTTATTTTTAAAAATAGATTTCCAATCCTTTAGAGACATTAGGGAAACATCGGAGCCGCTATCAATTTCCATTTCACAACGTTTTCCTTCGATGCACACAGTTTGATTAAAATCTGATTCTGAATTTTTCAGTGTTTTGATCTCGTATCGATCTTTTGAATTGTTTTTTCCAGAATCTCTCGCTAGGGTTCCTCATGTTTCAGACAGTTGTTTACGATTGCGTACAACATGTCCGGTTTTTTTGTAGCGGAAACATACGCGGTTATAGCTACAATCCTCATCTTGTTCAGCATTTTTCTGAATGGAACGAAGAATACGAGGTTATTCCTAAATTCTTTTGCCTGCTCTATTACAAGTTCATGAGCTATTCCCTTTTTAATGGCTTCTTTATATGGAATGTTCGAGTCCACAAGTAATTGTTCATGAAAATTTATGTCGTATAATCCGAGTAGCAACTGTTCAAGGAGTGCTTCTTCTAAAAATTTACCATAAACACAATTTTTAGCTAATTCACGCAGGGCTGAATCATATTCCTTGAAGGTTTCATTTTTTGCTTGATGTCGTAAATGAAAATGTAGTCTAGCGATGTGCTTACACGGTAGCGGGCAGAACTCTGAAGTTAATCTTTCAACCACATCGTCGTATTGTAAAGTTTCTGGCTCAACAGGTTCACATAACTGGTTAGCTACTTCTAAAACCTTGATTCCTGCGAAACCTAGAAGTGTGGCAATTTTAATGTCATTTTGCTTAACACTGTTAATCAAAAAATGTTTTTCAACCAGTTTTACATATAACGGCCATTTACCGGGATTTTCAACATCGAATTCTTCTATTCGTAGTTGTATCATGATGGCCATTTTTTCGTTCCAAAAACTGTTTTTCAGAGATCCTGTTCAACTGCGCCAATTTGACATGTATGCGTCAACTTAATATAAGTCTCCAACAGATTTGGTAACAAAAAATAGATTTATTAACAATTTTAACACAAATAAAAATGCATAGCTATAAGTTATGCTCTAAGACAGTTTTCTAACTAAAACTCTTCTATATTAGACAGAACGTTCCACTTCACGTTCTTGATTGTTTAACTTATAAATAATAATGGCAGGTGACATTACACTATAATAATGGCAGGTGACATTACAATACTGTTTCTCCGAATTCTTTTGTTTATCAAAAATAAATTTAGAATAAAATAAAAAAATGCCTTTAAGCTTTTCTTAAATCTGTTAGGACAATGGCTTCCCCCCCTTGCTTAATGCATTTGTACAGAAAAATAACTAATAAAACTTTAATTTCAGATTATAAACGTTTTTATCTTTCTAATCCTTTTGAAATTTTACCAAAAGTACGATTATAAAAAGTTGATTTAACTTAAATCCTTTGGAATTTTATAATCTACAAAGATTTTTAACTAGATAGTAGAAATGCATACAAGCATTAATTAAAAAAATAGATATTTTATACAAGTTTTAATTAAAAGACTTCAAAAATAGACCTTGCTTGTTTTTAAATTTCAAAATCAGAATAATCACTTATTTAGATCTTTTAAACTATTTATTTCATAATGAAATTTTATTTTACATTCAGAATTATTTAACCTTTTACTATGATTTTATTTTATTTCAGGAAGATGCACACTATATTATTGTGTACCATATAACAGATCTGTTATAATATAATTTTTTTATTTAACATTATTTTAACACTTGCTACGAATATAGTACTTGGTGATGTTTAAAAGGTTTAAAAACATATTTTATTCCATATCAAATGTTTCTGAAGTTTATTTTCAGATCTATTCAGTCAGAATGGTTCACTATTCATTATATATATATATAAACAGGGTCAATTACTCTTATAAAAACTACTTATTTGCTCCCAACTTTTCCCAACATTAATGTGATTTTACATGAGCAGTCTCAATAGTATCACATTCAGCAAGCTGAAGAAAATACTCATTGGTATTATGATCTTGCTCTCATATTTATAGAGCATTCCTAAACAAAACTGTTTAAATGCTTTAGGTTTTATGTCAATAGAAATTCACTATTTACATAGACACAATAAATTGGGCAAAATAATAACTATATAATTAATTTAGTTGTTAATAAGTATATCATAATAATGGAATATTCTATCTTTTAACTTATTAAATACAGTAGCATCACATTGAACAATGTGCCGCATTTATGTCTATCTCTCTATTTTAAAAAGCTATCAAGATATTTAAATTAACCCATATTCGTACGTTCATAACTATCCAGATAAAAAATTGCTGAAGAGTTTTCTTTCACCATTGGCTAATAGAGGGACGGAAGTTTTTAAATGTTAAATAATAATATAATAATACTATTAAAAGTGAGAGAGAAAAAATGTTAAATAAATAACACTTCAATACTTTTCTGCTAACATGTAACAAAAAAATATAATTTTCTAAAGATGATTATTCAGAATGTTGGTACAATTGCTACTTACGAAAAATTGACATTAAATCTATTTGAATAATCTGCCAGTGGTGTCCATCCGGTAGGGATCCAAATATGGTAAAAATAGTAGTTTTTTCTCCCGGCTCGGTCATTAGTCCATAGACGTGAATTCTGTCGTTAGAAAAACGTAATCGTTCCCATGTCTGCCCTTCATTCCAGGAGTATCTACAATTAATTATATTAAATAATGTTTGAAAAATAATCTGTAATACTTTTCAATTATATTTAATCCTTCAACAATTTCTGATATGATTTTAAAAAGAAACATCAATAAATAGAAATAAACAATCTTTTTTATTTAAAAAAAAAAAAACTTACAAAATCTCATCAGTCAATCCATATTTATATGTTGCTACAATTAACCCTCCATGATCACCAAAATTAAAGAGGTAATTACCTTTAAGAACCTACAATTAAAAAAAGTCAACTATAATAAAAATAAAAAAACTCAATATAAAAACTCTAAACTTGATAACATGATTTCTAAATTCTGAAACAGTTTAAAAAGTTGAATGACCATACTGCTGATAATATTGAATTACAGTTCTTACACTTTCAATATAATATACTCTTAAAATTAAGCTGAAAATCTTTGCACAATTACTATGTTCAAAGTCAAGATGAATATCTGGACAACATATCTCTTACAAAATTATTGCAATTGAGATCTAAAATGTTAATTTATAAATAGTACATTCATTAATATTACATACAGGTATTTCTCACAATTCACTCTTAATTATTCTTAGAAATAAATTTGTTTTAATATAAATCCATTAAATTCTATTAAATTCTAAATCACCAATATTTCAAATTAAAAATAGTTTTACAAAAAAAAAAAAAAATCACCCCCCCCCCCCCAATCTCTCATTATTTTTAAATTTAAAAGCAAAATATTAATAACTGTTTAAGGCTTCATAATTTAATTCTTTGGAAATTTTTTTTTTTTTTTTTTTCAGAAAATAATGCTATTCTAAAAAAGTAAAAACAAAAAAAAACATTTTATGTTAATCTATAAATCTTACCTCTCTCCAATTCACACCAGCATCTATGGATAGAAAGACATCATTTTCTATGGTTTTCACTGAAGTACTAACAGCCCCTAAATATGAAAAAAAATTCCTTCTCAAAATAACATTCAGTGTTAAATTTCTTTTTACTAAACTATAAATAATATTTTATATTAATTCAAACAATAACACTATTATTTTCAAAATGAAATCAACACTGTAATTCATTAACAATATTTTATATGTAAAAATAAAAACCATTTCCTATTCTCCAATAGATTTATGGCATTGTAGATTCAGCACCAGGTCCAAGTAAGATATATTTATAAAAACAGCTGAAATTCTTAAAACATATCATCCTAAAAGATGAAGTATGTTTTAGAAGTGTTAATTTAATACTAAATTTATATAAATCCCCCAAATACACTATAATACAACATATATAAAATTTAGTAGGAATTTTCAATAGTAATAGTAGTTTATGTTATTTATTGAATGCCTATTATCAGTGATACTGAGTTTCTAAATTAAAGAACAAAATGATTAAATCTAAATCTGCTATATTTTGCAGAAAATATATATAGACTTTAGTAATTCAATAATTATAAGTTATAAAGCTAAGTTTATTCCAGAAAAAAATAATAATGAAATGTAAATACATATTTAAGTTTTAAATGCAATAAAAAAGATTGCTAATAAATTTAAAAAGAAATGAAAAATAGATTAGGTAAAAAAAATAAAGAAACTTTATTTTAGATAAATTTTAGTTTAAGTTTAATAGCAACAAAGAAAGATGGTTGGCAGTTAAATTAAACTTAAACAGATAAAGAACGTAGGTTAAAAGCTTTCTACAAAAGCTTGCTGAAAGATAAACCAAGTTGTTAATTACAAGGCCAGATATAACTAATGGATTTAAGATACAGAGAAAACTATGTATTGTTTAAAATCAACATTAAACTAATTTTAGAAGCAAGCAAATGGATAAAATATTTAAAGCTAAATACTAAAAAATGTGAACGGGCATAATTAAAAGCTGGATGGATTCTAATCGTCATTATAAAGATGCATTAGCCAAATGGAAGTACAATTACATTGGAATGTTAGGAATTTATTAATGATATCAAGCAAAAAAAAAAAGGAGTATAAATAGTGCGCACTAAAAAGAAAAAGAGCTGTCGTCAGCTTTTCTCTATTCATCATAAGCTGCTGTCGTTGCTGTGTTGTGGATATCATAAGGACCTTGAGAAAAGCTGAGGGAAAGTGACCTAACTTTTATGCAATGATGGATGTGTCCCAGAGCCGTGCCTCTGAAGGTTAAAGCCAGCCAGCTAGAGAAAATGTTAATAGACCACATCAGTCTCTTATTATTTACATATGCCTGAGAAGGCCCAAATAGGATTGTGTAAAATAACCGTGAGTATAAACTTTAGTATTCACTTAATGTTACTACTAGTATAGTGGCAGGATTAGTTACTCAGTGGAAATATGGGCAGTAAAGGTAGAACTTTAAAGCAAAGACTATTTTGTTTATATGTGTAAATAAAGTAAAATATGATTATTACTCAGTTAAACCTTAATTTATGTCTATGTATAATATGTAAACAAATATATTTAATCATTAATAATGTTGTGGTAATAGTTGGTAGTCAGCTTCATAGCCGAATACACAACAAAATCTAATCTAGACAATTTAATATGTGCACTAGCCATAAATCCATTCATATAAATAGACTACTTACACTCAAAATTTTCTATCATAAAATTCCAAAATAAATATTCTGACTATTGATACTAGTAAGGTGATATAATGAAGAAAAAATCTATTTCAATACCATTTCTTTGTAATACCAGTAATAACAACTAGTATCATTTATTTCTCATTTTTTATTTTGCAATGTATTGCACATTTCATTAAAAAGTTATTAACTGTCCATAATTATTAATGAAGAATAATATTTTCCTTACATTAATCAACACATAATTACAATTAACAGTTTTATTCAATGATTTTCATGTTCTGGAGAAGTAAGAATGATAAACCATTGTAGGTATTATTGACAAATAATATTAGAATAGCAATTCTTATAGACTGGTGCAAGACTCAGTATTTTTTCTTATTTTCATATATTTTTATTTTGATAGAAAAAATTCAGAGGAAGGAACTGTTTTTAAAAAGAATTAAAAAATAAACTTAATAAAACTAATATAAGGTTTACCCAATTACTATTGCTTAACAAGATTACAATGAATAATAATAATAAAATTTTAAATGAATAACTGTATTTATATTTAAATCAATTAATATCCATTGCATGTAATAAATAATATTTACTAAGGCTGTAAAACCTCAAGAATATGCGCATGAAAATGCGAAGGTAGGGACCTCTACAGGTCTTAACCACAGGCTTACGCTTTGGAAGAAAAGAGGGGAACCCTTCTTTACTTCAACCTACTTTCTATATGAATAGGTGAAGCTGAAGCGGTTAGATCTAAGAGTGTGAAACTATTCAATACTTCACTGACTAAGTGCACAATTCCTATTACACATTAGTACTCATGAAATCTTTCGATTTACAACGAGTCAATGGATAAATTTATTTAAACACACATTGATTACGTAAGTAATATTTACTAAGGCTGTAAAAAAATGAAATTGCAAGAAGTTTGAAAACTTATGTTGGTAAAACAAGAACTGATAGAAAAAAATTCAATCCCCGAATGGTATTATGAATATTGTAAAAATTGAAAAGATTCAAATAGAAAGACTGAGCATCAGTAAAATGAAAAAGCAATGATCCATTCCTCAATTGCATATCAGCATATAAAAAGCATTGTTAGAAATAAATATATCCTGATCAAATAATTTACAAAAAAAAATGCAATATAAAGATTTGTTGTACCTTTGTAAAAATTTACTTCATTAATAGCAACATAAAAATGCTGAAAGTTATAAGCTTATTATCTTTACATAAAAATAATTAAAATAACAACTATTTCCTATTTTCCCTCTATTATGAAACATTTTATTTCATAATAATCACAATTGTTTATTGAATTTACTATTACCCCTCCCCCCCAGTTCTTTGTTTAAAATAAAATTTTTGAAGGATTCAGAAGGATTTAAACCCAGCCTCATATATAATGAAACAGTAGGATCTGCTTTGCAGATCTTTGTTTCACCTTTTCTCATCTATTTTCTACCCTCATACCTTAGTTTGAACCCCAATGTCGGCAATGCACTTATATACCAAAAATTCCGCCCAATGTTAAACCAAGAGTACAACGCTCGTGTTATATATATAAGTATAACTCATACCCAAATAAATAAAATGTTATGGATTATGTGTATGTTCACATAAATTAGATTTATTTCAAAGTAGGTTAATTAGGTCGTAATTGCGCGCACACTGTGATATGTATTTAAAACTTATGATAAAATTATAAATTGTTAGTCAAAATTATTTTGTTTGAATCTATTTACAAAAATATATTACAGTCGTAATATATTTTGATTTAAAATAAAATTCATTTTCGTTTAGTAGGTAGATTCAAATATTGCAATTTAAAAAGTAAAATAATTTTCTTTTGAATTTAAAATCACGCCATATAGTTTCTGTTAGAATAAATGAGGGCTGGTAGGAACAATAGTTTTAATTATTATCTAAAAATACAGCAGATGTCCACTTAAGGTTTTCTTTCAATTAATAAAAGTTATTTTAATTAAATCAAGTTTGTAATTCGAATGTCGACAAGGAAATTAACAATAGAAGTTAATTAAAATTTTGTTGAATTCCTTTAGACATTCGGATAGGATTAATTACAGCTGATAAGTAAGCAAAGTCCAAAATATTTTTGTAATGCTCCAGGGCAGTTATGTTGTTCAATTCCACTATAAAAAGAAGGGTTTTATTTTGTTCTCCATTCTAGTGATTTGCTAATGAAATGATTCTAGTGATATTTCAGCAAATGTTTCTAGTGATTTGCTAATGAAATGATTCTAGTCAAATTATTCTAGAGAAATATTCTAGTGAAAATATTCTTCGAGCAAGATTTCAAAAATATTTTCTTGAGAGTTTTAGCTACGCGCCTGCGAACTTAAATTTGAAGCCGAGTTTTCGTCTCCAAATTAATTGACCATGTTTACAGTTTCACCTATGAATCACCCAACCTTCAAAATTGCTAACCTTGAAATGACAGAGTAGAGCCAGCAAGAAGGCTATTTTCCCCTCGGGAATGGTCGGCCGCTGCTCTAGACCATCGAAAGCTATCACATAAGGAACCCCGGAACTGCTGCTGCTGCTGCCAAAAATATGAACAATTCCAGATTTTGCTGCTAAATTGTATAAAACCTGCTGACTATCAATCTACCTGCAAATGCTTCTCCAGAGGTAACCCCAAATTAACCCAAGAGCTCTTGTGATTCCTAACTAACATGCTATAGCTATTTTAAATTGTTTTCCCATTTTACTAAACTTATTATGTATTCCTTTAACGTGTTTAATATAATCAACAGTTTTGCTCTCTATACTTGGGTTAATATTTTCTATTTATTAATCTTTCTTTTATTTTATTATGATAATGTGTCAGAATAGTCTTTGACCGAGTGAATTATTCCCTTTGTTGAAAGTAAGACGCCGATATTAAGGCATATTTTAAATTTATAAATAATTCCCAATTTTATTATCTTGCAAATCACTCATTCGAGGGCTATTCTAATCTTCTTTAATATATATAATAATCAAATAGTTTAAAATCTATATTTTATTGATTTTAACCTAATATGAAAATATATGCAAGGTCAATGATTAAAATGTGCCACAAATGCATGATTGCATAAATAAATCTATATTTTCTTTTCAAACCCACAAGCATGCATTTGCCTATTTTAAAATCTTCTACTTTAATTTCAAAGTTCGTCATTGACGTCGAGAATGTGCGGACCCATTTAAATGAATTTCTGGGAATTTGATTGGACATTTTCCCAATCTAAATGAATCCATCTTGTATGTTTTATATACATTAGTCTAGTATTGCTGGTAAATGAATTGATTGTTGAGACCGCTTTGTTTTCCTTTCCAAGGATTTTAAACGGCCACGTCCGTTCCCTTTTCGTTTCCTGTGGTTCCCAGACAGAGTGTGTACTCAAATGTCACACCTGGGAATTAGATGCAGCTGTCACCCAGCCGCTAAGTTGTGGATGAGTCCAAGCTTCGGCTGTCCATAACAACACATTCCTACGGGTCAGCGGCGAGATGCCCTCCGTAGTCATTCCAAATATTTCCCATTTATTTATATATAATTTTACAAAGCATCCGTGACTTAAATGTGTCACACTCTCCATCCTGTAATAAATTCATTATTAGCAATTCCGACCTCCTATCTAAATTAATTATAATTATAAAATAAATGCCTTGATCACATCCCCACTTTATCGCTTAGTAAGATTTTGCCCGTGCTATTCTCGAAATCAATAAATATTCTATAAGCCTTAATTTTAAATGTTTTATTAAACTTTTATAATTACTCAAAGCACCTCGCACATGTTCCCATCTCTTTTAAGCACATTATCGTAATATTATATTAGCCTGAGGGATAGAATATATTTTCTTTAAAATCTTTTTGTAATTTTATGGAATGGAATGCTAACAATTATTTAGTAAGCGTCCCTGTCTCATATAAGCAGACAGTGGCATTATATATATATATTTCTATATAAATAAATCTTTGAAATCATTTAAATCTAAATTTGATCTTTTATTTTATTGATCCCTATCACTCTCTCGGCCTATATATCTATTTTCTACATTTCTTTTGTACATCCATAGACATTAATTAGCAACCCAAACTTCTCTTAGTATAGTCTCTTTGTTTCTCCCTAACCACCAGGTACCGGTAAAGAGTATACTAGTAGTAGCATCAGATGCGTTATCACGTAGGTGGCGCTGTGAAATTTGGACTTTAGATTCGAACTTAGTATATCTAGAAGGCAACTCCTCCTAGAATGTTCAGTTTCATGTTTGGGGTTTGAATTCTGCAGTGTGTTAGCGAGATAGACGATTCTGACCCTTACAATAAATATATGAAATATCTATTGTCTGCTGCCTTTGACAAGATAGAACAGTTGGTTAGAGCATAGCCTTAAAATTCGATATTCGAGAATTGACTCCTATGCTAATATTATCACTGGTCAGGTCAGCAACACCTGAAGAAGAATGGAGAATAATAATATTCGAAATGTTGTATAATTACTTTCTTATGTACTAACCAGTGTTGTCTATTAGTGTGTTATTACTAATAAGTTATTTGTATTTGAAAAGTTTAAATAAAGTTTAAAATTTTCTATACATTCAACATTTACTGATAGATTATAAAATAGCCTAACATATTAACACATCATATACCATCATCACAAACCTTCAGGCAAATATTTAAGATTATTTGATCACTCTCTCCCCATTTAAAAATTCAATACAATCTTTTTATAAAATCAAGAAGCTTTTAAAAAGTTATTCTTTCTTCTTCCCATCGATTTAGAAATTGGATTTAATTTTTTGGAGAGATTAACTATGCAATAAATAAATGGTTTTATTATTTGGAAGTTAGGAAAAAGTTCAAGTTCTGAAGTAAAAAGGCTGGGAGCCATTCGTAGACCTTAAACACCCGACACTGCCACTTTTCTGCTGAACCAAACTATGTAGAGCAAATAAGCAGTGATAACTAGTTAAAACTGAACTATTTACTAAACTTGTTTTTCTTTCATTTTATTTTCAAATGCATACAAACTTATTTACTGTACAGCGTTTATTTTTTAATATGTACCTAATACAAAATTAAATAGAACATATAACAAGTAAATTATAAATCATGAAAAAATAATGGTCAGGCAGTAATGCCTAGAGCCATTTTCTTCAGCCAATTCTAGAGCCATCTAGTATAAAGCTGAGTGATCAATGGACGGTTTCCTCAGACCAATTTTTGGCTGCTTTGTCAGCGAGGAATTAAAACTCAAAGCTGAAACTGAGGCAAATTATGCATTCAGCTATCGTCTTTTACTTTTTTATGGCATTCAAACTAATAACTTAAAATAAAAATAAAAAAACTTGAGATTTTTGAACCTAAAAACAATCCCCATAAGTGCAGCATTAGTTCCAGCTTTCAATCTTAGTCTTTACTGATGAAGGCAAAATCCTGAAAATGGTCTGTAGATGTAAATACTATAGCTCTATACTATCTGTTTACCATTCATTATTCAAGCTTGTGGAAGATGACTCTAAAGTAAGATCAAAAAAATTGCTCTTGGAAACACGAAAAAGTCATGTGATATTATTGTCAATGTTATATATACTTTGCTAATTTTTATTACATAATTTTCCCTACTGACTTTTTAAAATATTTAAGATCCACTTCATAATTTATTCTATGATTCCTATATATGCTCTTGAATCACACACAGTGACATTATGTGCCTCTAGATTTTTTTTCCCCACAATTCAAAAATTTTGCAACATTTAAATAAATGACCTAATTAACTCTTTATAATTGTTTTTAGGATTCCTTTTATAAGACAGATGATTCACAAAAATTGAAGCAAAAAGAATATGGAATTTGGGTCAGTGGTTGTATAATGCTTTCTTAAAAGGGTACTTGTGACTTTTGACCCACCGCTCAACTTATATATAACATTATGACATAGAGTAAATAATTAAAAAAAAAAGATCGATTTTTTAAAAAAAAATAATTTAAAAATACATCCATTTATAAAACTGTGAAATAGCATGTGATACTATTAAGTTTGAAAGAATATTTAAATAGTTGTAGCTTCTTAATTAATCATACCTGTACATTATACGCCATTCATATTTTAAGTAGTATGTACATAAACTCTATCAGTGCGTAGTTTTTCCGTGTGTAACCGTGGAAACAGCGCCACATAGTGGGCTAGAATCTTGGTAGTCGCTGTTAGCAGATGACACATAAGCTAGATGTGTTTACGGCAATCAGCGCCACCTAGGTTCTTGGTATCTGCTGGTAGCAGATGATGTAAGCTAAATGGGCTTACGCACTGTGACCAGTGCCACCAAGCGGCCAGCTGGTGGAATGTTCCTGTGCTTATGCATTGTAAACAGCGCCACCTTTCGGCTGGAATTTGCAATGCTGCATTTGGGGCCCCTACTCTAAGTATTTCTGTGGTTGACCCTGACCAGCGCCTCTGGTGGTCACATGGGTCCAAAGTCACAAGTACCCTTAAAAGAACATAGTCTCATCTTTTATTTAGCTGAAAGAACATTTTTAAAATTACAAAAAAGATGATGAATACTTAAAAACTTTTACCTATACAAAGCAGCTACAAAAAAGAAATATTTTTAATTTTAAAGACGTTTCTAAATAATGTTAATGTTTCTATTCAATAGACAATCTTTATTAAAACAAGTTATTGCTTTAAAAACAGTAGTAAGATTTAATAGTCTGGGAAGATTTTTTTGGGGAGGTGGGGGGGTTTCATGTGTTATAGCATCGGCCGGGAGGCGTACCCGCAACAACCATCTGCAACCAACTGCTTACTTGCAAGGTCGCTGCGCTGACCTCTCGGCTAACAATACTTGACCGGGATATTTTTTAGTTAAATGATACATATATTTTCAAAAAAATAAAAATGAATTCCTTATCTATTATGATTTATAATTTTTTCGTAATAACTTAAAAAAATAAAAACTAAAAAAAGTTCATAAAAACTTAGCATAATATCCATATTTATTTATTTAGTCAAAATGCTAATTATTTTAATTAATGAGTATGTAATTTTATGGCGTATTAAATAGATAAAGTTCCAGAATCTAAATTTGTTTTACGTCTGAATACAATAAATAGCATGACAATTTATAGCCAAGATTCCCATAAAATCATTTAAATAAATCTATAATTGCAGGTCATATTAAGGCCAATCTATTTTATCAGATCATCTTTTATCTGAAAAATAGATGGACATTGATATAGAAAAAGATGGGCCATTATTTATAGATTTATTTAAATGATACTATGGGAATCATGTTTGTAAATTGTTTTAGTAATATATTTAGACGAGTTTTTTTTTTCATATGTCATAGCATCGGCCGGGAGGTGAACCTGCAACAACCGTCTGCAACCAACTGCTTGCTTGCAAGGCGACTGCACTGACCTCTCGACTAACAATGCTTGACATATTCAGATTAGTTTTTATGGATTTTTTTTTTAAAGGTCAATTAATTATTGACAAAATATCATAAAATACCTTGTAGAGATTCTAACAGAGGTTTCATTAAGACCTTTAACTTTTCTACTGTGGCTACATATTCAACAGTCATTAACTAAATAATTCATGGGTCCATAAATCAGTGACTATTAAATTCCATATATGAGGAAGATGAATGTAATAACGGTTGTCCAGAATAAAAAGATCCTCATGCTAGTCTATTACTGACAAAGCAATATATGATTAAATACAAACCACATTTTAGCTTCTTATAAATAAGTACATACATAAACCATTAAAGCAATGATTTAATTTTATAATAAAATTGTTTAGAAGGCATTTACCATTTTAACATTTGTAATATGTATGTGTTTGTTTATAGTAAATAAATGGCTAATTAAATGGACAAAAAAAAAAGACACCAGTAAGCAGATGTATAAAAACTAAATGGTCTCTAAATAAACTTTAAAAATTGTATTAATGATCTCTTAAGTCAGGGGTCCCAACCTTTTTATACTTCAGAGCACATTCTATAATACCAACCAGGTGGCGGGCACCATTTATTTTTTTCAACCAAATAGCGGGCACCATTTATTTTTTCAATGCAAATTTATAGTTGGATATTGTTAATAATACATATAATGTACAAAAAAATATTTATTTCAAAAATAAAATTTTAACATATAATTAATGTTTATACTTTTACGCTGTAAAAATATAGTATGCCCTACAATTTGATTACAATATAATACAATAATTTATAAGAAATTTTAAAAATTAAATTTATTTGTATCAGATAAATAATTTTTTATCGTATTCGGATAGCGGTGGGCACACGTAAAATGGTCTGCGGATGCCATGGTACCCGCAGGCATAGGGTTGGGGACCCCTGTCTTAAGTAACAAATAAAATTTAAAAAAATATTATTACTATTTTGTTTCTTTTTCTTTTTTTAATTCTAAAAAAGATAATACAACTTAATAAATAAAAATAAATTTGTACAAAAATAAAATTAACCAATTATACTTCGAAGTAATTTTTTAAACTCACCAGTTGCCATAACAAGTCCTACAGCTGATTTCTTAGTCAAGATGGGAATATTTCTATTGCTTGGATTAAGTTGGCTAAATCGTTGGGCCAAATGAAGTGAGCAGCCATTTGTCTGAAACATTTGTTATATGAAAAAAATATCAACATCAGATTCAAAAACAGCTCACAATAATTTCTCTAGTCTATCTCACTATCAATCAATCACTCATTCAGATAACTCTCATCATTGATTTCTTATTATCAAAAAAAGCTTTAATAGCAAACATGATAACACTTAAGATGATCTGGATACTTCTTTTCTCTTACTTTTATCCATTACAATGCACACTTATAATTTCTTACCTGATTGAAAAAGTTCAATTCAGATTATTTTTTGATTTCTTCTCTAAAAATCTTTTTAAATTCAATCTTAATATCTTCCTTATATGTTATTTATTTAGTTTACCATATCCACACTGCCATGTGTGATTTATTGCAGAATGGTAGAGTGATGGATTCAAGTGCCACAAAATTCCTTGATCAAAGCTCAACTCTATCACTGGCTCAAATGGTACAAAATGTCTCCATCAGCAATCCATTATTATTATTAACAAACCATTTGATAATTTACATATTATCTAATAAAATAAAAGCAGTTCTATACTCTATGACCATCTAAGCTTGACTAATCAGTGATTGCCAGATGGTAGTTCATTTAAATCCTTTATATCCAGACAATATCTGTTTTTTTGCCTTTATCAATAAGACTTGAGATTAAAAGTTTGAAGTAATGCAATTATGCATATGGCAAATAATTTTAACTCCCATTTTACTACTCATGATAACATCCTAAAATTCAAAACATCCTAAGATTTTGAATCCAAGCCAAATTATTTTAAACAATTACATAGATCGTTCTGAGGAGTCAGTAATTCTATATTTTAGCAACATCAATTTTTTTTTCTAAATTATAGAAGAGTTATCTACAATTAAAAAGAAACAAGATTGCTAAAATATAGAGTGGCTAATTTATGGTCATATCTATATAGTTGATAGTTCAAAACATTAGGGTATTTATATTTCAGGCTTTTAGCTTGAATAATAAAATAAAACTAAATATGGCTGATAGATACATAACTATATTACCTTCAACTTTATATCTCAGGCCTCACTAACAAAGGCCAAAGCCAGAAATTGGTCTGAAGATAGGATTTGAATCTGTACCCAAACTTACTATAAATAGCAACAGTGTTAGAGAGGTGCTCTTGATTACTGATTTAATTTCACATCTATATTTTCAAAAGTCTCCAATGTTTCAGATTTTTCTCTGTTTTTTTTATTGTGATGCTATATTTTCGATAAAATAACTTCTTAAAAAAATGTATTTCACTCATTTATAAATTTTCTACTAAAAATTGTTTAAACTATTTATTCTTACTTATATTATATGTTGGATTATTTCCATTATCTATATTAAATATTGAATATTTTAGAAAAATTTAACTTTAAATTTTCCAATTATATTCAACTGTTAAATAATAGCACATAGATTAGTATATGCTGAGATGGTTGCTTTGCTAAGTTTCAAAGCTATATATATATAAGAAGATAGGGATTTCAGCTAAAACTTCTATTTGTAAATTAATTTTAAAATTTTGCTAAATAAATGTGTTAGAAAAGTGCGATCATATGTATACATGCACACACACCAAATCAATAGAATTTTATTTAATAAAAGTAATATCAAATTTTTGTTTTAAAAAAATAAAGTTTATAAATAAATTCCTTATCTTTTGTATAATATCATTTTAAAACTTTGTAAAACAATGCCTAATCTATGAATAAAATTTTAATCTGTTGTATTAAAAAGTTAACCATTGTAATAAATTAGCAAGGAGTGTAAAAATAATTAATTAAAAATCTGGCTTATTTGTGAAACAATTATAGGAATATCTTAATTTAAAAAAAGCTTGGCTATTTTGAGAAGCTAATCTTGAAAATTTCTAAAAAAAAATTTACATGAGTGAACAATAGAACCAATGGCTATAAAAGCTCCCCAAAATATATTGTTTGATTTAAGCTATCCAGTTTATTCAGAAAGCAGTCAAGCTAGGAGAAATTATCCAGAAGCTATTCTTTCATTAGAAGCATTCATTAATTCCTCAGTATGACAAGCAGCAATTATTGTCAGATCTTCCATCAAAATTAGTGATACACCACCAACAGTTGACAAATAGCTGCAATAGTAAAATGAATCTACCAAATTTTCTTAGTGGCGTTCTTCAAAATATGCTGGGCTAGGGACCTCATCAAGATGAACTCTGTTCTCTAAATCGAACCTTCATCCTCTGTGTCATGAAATCCTAAATCTTTAGAAAGCTGACTTCCTAAGATGTATAGAAAAGAGCAAATACCAAATAGACAAAGGTAACTACCTCTTTGATAAATTTTGGAAGTTTAAGCATCAACCTCTAAGGACTTATTGGAAATATAAACTTTTATCTACCTTAAAATAAGCTAGGGTTGTTATAAGTGTTTTCTTTTTTGTATATGCAAGTTTTTTTTAACTGTAATGGTATTTAAATATAATTTTTCTTTATTTTATGCATCTCTTATTTAATATATATATATCAGTCAAGTATGAATGTTTTACTTTTCTTTTAGAGTATGCTTTAATTTAGAATTTAAGATGCTTAAAAAAATATAACTAGGAACAAAATTCTCCTTTTGTTTAGAATTTTGAGAGTTTTAAATAAGGTCTAAATTTTACAATGTTGAAAATTAAACCTTTTCTTTTAATTAGCATTACACAATTTATTTTATATGTACGTGCTTTGATTTTAGATTTATTAAAACATTTTAATGCTTATATATATCATGCAAGACTCATCTGTATGAATACCAGTTATTTTATAGGGCTTTCTTTTACTTCATTTGAGTAGCTAAATATCTACCTGGACAATATTATTATTGTATTTCCTCTGGTGGTCCGGATCGCCTACTATCTTAAGTGTAATCTATTTATTCAGTCGTAGACCAGCTATGGCATAGCTACTATGCCTTCTTTGTTTGTTATTGTCACTATATATTGGCAAAGTCTTTGGAGCATCTGAACGCAATGTTTCAACTAGGGTTACGAATCATCGAATTATCGACTCCTGTTCTTGTATGGTAAACTTAGAAAGAGCTTATTGTGCTTCTCTCATACTGAATAGCCCATTTTAATTTATTTATAATCATCAAGTGGTATTATAATGCCACACACACATCTTTATTGCATACATATATGCGTAAGTGTTCAATGAGATAATATTGACCTTTTTTTTTTCCTATTAAAAATCATTCATACATATAGATTAAACATTCCATTTTAAAACTGTGCTAAAAGATTATTTTAGTCTTATGGAAATAGAGGATCAAATTAATTGCCAAAGCTGTCAATAATACTGTACTCTATTAAAACATTCATAGATGATGTATCTATTAAATTTTTGATTTTTTAATTTTTCTTTTAATTTTAATAAACTTTACTATTATTATATCTATTAAATTAAAATATGGCTGATGTTTGTTTACTATGTCAGTCTATCAAACGTTTAACAAGTACGAGTTTCACATTCTGAGCTAAGCTAGTGTTAGAGGCAGGTAATTTATTTTTATGTCAGGATACCCATCATCGTTAGTAAATAGTTAATCACCCCAAATGAATTTTCTAGGTAGCCTAGTAGTACCCTCAAATGACAAGGTTCCTAATGCATGTGGATCCAATACAATACACAATGGTTAGAGTGGTATTATTCTCCTCTCTTTTTCCGGTGTATCCAGCCTGACCAGTGACAGTTCTAGCGTTACCTTAAAATTCAATATTTCAAGAATCTAAAGGTCCAGGTTTGATTTTTATGCTAATACTGCCACTGGTTAGATCAGCAAGAGAGGAGAATAATAAGACTTAAACATTGTGTATATACTAACTGCATACTATTACTAATAGTTGAATGAAATTGGAAAAATTAAATAAAGATAATTTTTTCTAAAGACATTCAAAACATTGGGCTAATTAAATAATTTAAATATAATTTGCATATTGCCATTTACATTCTACTCTGCAATATTTGTTTTTATGGCTATGAATATGAGGCAAAATGCCTTGAAAGCGCTCAACTGTTAATTATTTTATCGATTCATATAAACATTTATTATAGCTTCTTTTTCCAGCACCTCAACATGTTTGTAATTTTGTTGTAATATGGTCCAGCACATAAATACAACTAAAATGCCATCATCATAAACCTTTCAGGCAAATATCAATTCTTAATGTCTTTCTGAGTCCATTATTTATATATTTATTTGCAAGAAGTATTCTTTAAAAATAAATAAAATGTAAAGAACTGATTAAAATAATTTTAGTAAATCTAATTTTTCAAAATAAAAGTTCAAACAAAATAATTTCCAATTTAAATAATATAAATGATGATAAATAGTTTACTTCAAGAATATAGATTAAAAAGAAATAAAGATTAATCAATTAACATTCAGAGCTTTGCAGAAATTGTTTTCATTTAGACATTTTATAAAATTAAATGATTTAAGTACAGTAAATTATCGTACAGTAAGTACATTTTAAACAAAAATCACTATTGTCAAATAAAAAGTAAGTTCATTGAAACTCGATCTAAGAACCATACAGTAAACAGAAGACAGAATTTTTTTTATTAGACTGATTGTTAAGCCAGAAAATTATTTTAAATAAACTTAATAGCTCACAAATAAATAAGAAATAAAGAAAAAGAATAAATAGCTCTGAAGAAGACTGCTAGTCAATCAAAACTGTCCAATAATTAAATTGAATAAAGCATTGTGAAGTATACAAAGAAAAAATAAAATTTCATAAAGATTTATTAAAAGATAATAAAATCCAATGTTCTGTACTACAGTGAAGCTTAAAAAAAAAATCAAAACATTTAAAATTGCACATGGAGGTGCAAAAAACAAGATAAAAGATTAGCTCTTAATATTCGATAACTAAAAAAATTATATTTATAAACAAATATGAAGCATTTAGGATATAATATAAAAAGACACAAATATTTTACTTTATTAAGAATAAATTTCCAATGCAAATTTAATTAATAAATTTGTTATTCTATAACAAATTACTTTATCATCGTCATTTAAAAAATAAATTATTTTAATTCCAAAAGAAAAAAGAAAAGACAAAGAATAAAAAATCATAAAAAAATCAGAAAAGCCTGAAATAAAAGCTACTGAGAGTGATTAAAGGATAGAAATATGCTTAAATGATAAAAATGTATTTATAGAAAATATTTTTCATTAATCAATACAAAAGTAAATTGTCTGATTACAAATATTTTATTTAGATAGAAGAATGTGCAATCAAAATAATGTCAGTGCAAAAAGCTAATCCCCTTTTAATCTTATTTTTCGTTTTTGTATTTGATCAGCATATTCTCACTGTTATTTATCTTTCTAACAACTAAAGATGTTATAAAACTAACAAACATCATATGATCATCATTTCATATGTTTACACAGGTCATTAATAACAGTAGCAAATTCTCCATACAGTAGTACCACCAAGTGCAAGCCCTAATAATCCATGGATGCAAAAAAGCTTGCGCATAAAATCCCTATCTAATGCTTACTCATCCAATATCTCCAGACTAGTCTCTAGCTTGTGGCATTCATCAGTGAGGAGCCTTGGATATGAGAGCACTGCACCTACATCTTATGACCTAATGCAACCCTAAAAGATATAGTTCAGATCTATATGATTATATAAGCGAATGACCTTGAATTGAAAACATTATTGTGTTTCATTTTGGGCTCCTAGCTTTATAGTTAACTAAATGGGTAAAAAAATGGCTGTTGGAGGGTTGCATTAGATTTTAAAATCTATGTGCAGTGCTCTCAAATCCAAAGATCCTCAATGATGAAAGCCACAAGTTAGAAACTATTTCTGGGGATACTGGATGAGTAGGCCCTAGATAGGGATTTTATGCACAAACCTTCTTGCATCCATTGGTTACTGGGGCTAGTTTGCTACTATTATTAACTAAGGATGATGATATAATGTGATATCATACTTGCTTTAATCATTGCGTAATACATTTTCCCAATGAAAGAATAATTAATAAAAATTTAAATACAGCAAACATATTTATTTCTTCAAACGTGATTATAAAATAATAAATTTACTTATACATTTCTTATATCAGTCAAATTTCTATTATATTGATTTAAATAGAAGAAATAACTGCAAAGTGAGATAATACGGAATAAACTGAAGGCAGTAAGAAAAAAATACAATTGTACTAATAAAATAAACAAATCAGATTTTTAAAAATGTTTATTTTAATACTGCATGCTGGCTATGCCATAGAGATACGGAAAACCAAACACTTACTTTTTGAAAATGCTTATTTTGACAACATTTGTGCTGAAATTCCTAGGCTATTTAACAATTCAAATACTAATGCAGAATCATTGTTTAACTCATATTCAAAGAAGGATTTTGCTGACATCAGGGCAAACACTTTTATATTAAATGCATTATCATATACAAGATGCTCTTTTACGTACAAACATAGTCAAAGAAGACATATGAGTACATTTTTTAACAAATTAAACACCATATAGCCCCATAGTCCCTAATGAGGCAGAAACTGTTTCACTAATATTATAAGTATCTCCAAAATGATAGAAAAATAATTTAGTGCTGTAATAAATAATTTGTAATCTCTACACACTTAGAATGTATACTAAAAAAATATAATGTAATCTTTTAAATAATCAATAAAATATCTTTGAAAATAAAGTTTGCACAAATGTTCATCGAAAGTCATATAATGTAATTTCTTATAATATTAATCTCATTTACATTCTTTATTACTTTTACAATGCTTTATATAATTACAACCTACTGTTGATTGTTTTAATCACTCCAGCAATCTTCTTCAGAACTATAACAAACACAATATAAATACATGAATACAAATATACATGAACATATAATTTTACATTTTATATATATATAAGTACACCATGTATTTATATTGCATTTGTTATAGTTCTGAAGAAGATTGCTGGGGCAATCGAAACCGTCAATAGTGGATTGTAAAAAGCATTGTAAAAGTAATAAAGAACGTAAATGATATTAATATTTGTAATGTCTTCGCCCCCTAAGCTTTTCCAGAGGGGTAGAAAAACACAATCTGATCGAAACTCGGCTGAACAACTCTTAAAACCGTTGTGCCGCAAATAGCTCTTAATAGCTTTACGTATCCACTTCTGTTACCAAGACTATAACAACTGTGTGATGTTTTTCTCTAGCAGTTTATATATCCCTCCAAGTTCTTTTGTTAAGTCTTATCTGTTACATTCCAAAAACTTAATCGCGTTTTCCAAATCCGTTTTATTGTTCTTACTTTAATTAGATATTTTTATTTCTGATAAAAATAATCCCACAACTTGTTTTTAATTATAATTATTTTCCATTATAATTATTTTTACTTTCAATAAAATAAATCGAAAACTTCTGGAGTAAATTGTCTCTAGTAAACTCGCTGTTTATTTCTCACAACGAATACAACACTTCCTCCCCTCACTCCAGAAGTTAGAGTTTATTTATGTTACACATAATCATCCAATATGCGCGGTTTCCTTTTTTCAGCTTGGAGAAAACTTGATTTTTTCCTATTAATCGATAAAACCTTGAAAATTGTGTGAACTCTTCTTTTTTCTCGCAGCCTTGAGTGCTTTTTTCTTTCACTTGGAGAGACTCTGGGTTTTTTCCTGTTCTGCGGTTTTTGTCTCTGGCCGCTAACTGTCTAAAGATTTCCGTTCTAAAAAATCTTTGAACATGTCAATTTCATTTTCACTTTCGGCCATCTTTTCCTGTAGTTCCATGTCATACTGCTGCCAACTCTCTACCTGTTCGGATAATTGTGACGTTGCGAGTTCGCTTTTTAAATCTTCATTCGATCTTTCAAAAGTCAGACATTCTGAAAATTTGCTTTGTAATTTTTTACTAAATTCTGAATTTTGTTGTTCCAGTTCTTCTTTTAATTTAGTTAATTCATAAATGTCCAGTTTTAATTTGTGCACTTCTTTTGATAGTTCTTTCAATTGCAAGTTGAGTTGTATTTCCGATTGCGTCTTTCTCTCAAGCATGGCAGCTAATTTTTGGTTACGTGACTTCCAATTCTTGTAATTTAGTGATCTGTCTTTGTCTTTGCAAAAAAGTCCTATCTCTCACGGCTATGCTTTGTCCCTTAGTTGATACATAGTCAATGGTATACGTTGTATCATCTGTGCCTGGATTATATTTTGTTTGTCGTGTTTTTTTTTGCATACAGCTGCTAAATGTCCTTTAAATCCGCAGTTATAACAGTTTTTTTTTCTCCATTTACAATTTTTAGATACATGGCCAGTTTTACCACAGCAGAAACATTTCACTGTTAACATTTTCTCTCTATAAATATTTTCATTCTTCAGCTGCTGACTTCGATCTGTTTTGTAAACTGCCATCTTTCTGGTCTCTTCTGAGTTGTTTCTAAAAGCTATGGCTTGCTCAATTACTGCTTCATATGCTATTCCTTTTCTAATAGCCACTTCGTATGATAAGTCGCTTTCCGTTAACAATGTCTGTCGCAATCTTTCGTCGTACATTCCCCACAATAATTGATCCAGCAAAGCTTGTTCTAAAAATTCGCCATAATCACAGTTTTTTGCCAGCTGTTTTAATGCTATATCATAGTCTTTAATTTTTTCCTCCCTGGCTTGCTTTCTATTTCTCAGAGTTAATCTAGCTACGTGTCTAGATGGCTTTGGGCTAAAATACTCCGTTAATTTTTTAACTATATCTTCAAACTGTACTCCATCAGTTATCGGTCCGTCCCATAATTTATTAATAATTTCTATGACTTTGCATCCTCCTAAACATAAAAGTGCGGCCACTTTTTTTTCATTATTTTTTATCTCATTTAACTTGAAAAAATTTTCCAATTGCATTATGTAGAGAGGCAATTCCTCGGCATTTTCAATGCTAAATTCAGGAATACTGCTTTGTCCTAACAACATTTTACTTGTTTCAAAATGTATCGGTTGACTTTCTCTTCTCGCTTATTCTTTCAAGTTTTATTAGGTTCGAAACTTAGACTGCGCCAATCTTGTAATGTCTTCGCCCCTAAGCTTTTACAGAGGGGTAGAAAAACACTTACAATCTGATCGAAACTCGGCTGAACAACTCTTAAAACCGTTGTGCCGTAAATAGCTCTTAATAGCTTTAAGTAGCCACTTCTGTTAACAAGACTGTAACAAGTGCGCGATGTTTCTCTCTAGCAGTTTATATATCCCTCTGAGTTCTTTTGTTAAGTCTTATCTGCTACATTCCGAAAACTTAATCGCATGTTTTCCAAATCCGTTTTATTGTTCTTACTTTAATTAGATATTTTTATCTCTGATAAAAATAATCCCACAATTTGTTTTTAATTATAATTATTTTCCATTATAATTATTTTTACTTTCAATAAAATAAATTGAAAACTTCTGGAGTAAATTGTCTCTAGTAAACTCGCTGTTTATTTCTCACAACGAATACAACAATATTATATGGATTTAGCAATGCAATAAAAAAGATAAAATTATAATTTAATTTCTTACTGATTATTTTATTATTTTAAAATTATATTTGTACTAATTAATATGTTTACTATATACCATAACTTAAATTCTTAATTGTTATTCTTTCACTTGGAATATGCATCATTTGATAGTAGAAACTGGCTGTAGTAGATTGCATTCTAAACTAGCACCAAAATAAGTTCTTCCAAAATACTAAAATAGTTGCATATAATTAATAATTAAATATAATATCATCATAATTCTTTTTAAATAATTATTAAGATTTTGACTAATAAGAAGTTATCCTACATCAATAAATTTCATAAAAAATATCAGAAACAAACCATATTATGATCAAATTTTCTGCCCTTACAATTTTTTTATATTATTTGTATGACCCAACTGAACACGATTAAAAGTCACCTTTGATGCAAGTGCTATACATTATCCCTATTACAAAGTATTAATCAAAAAGTAAATCATAAAAGATTTCATTAAATTCTCTGATAAATACTCCGTAACTGTAATATATACTTTTTGGATAGAAGTTTTGTTTGTGTGTATATTTAAACATTTTCAGAAAGAAAGCAATATTTTGGACATGGTGAAAATTAAAATATTAGAAATCTTACTGTGCATGAAAAATTTTTTCCTAAACTATCAAGTGCAGGCGGTTTGAGATACGACCATTCACCTCCTTTGTCAAATGTTATCAGTGAAACAGTATTCTCAATTGCTATGTGAGAAGCTGACTTAAATTGGTTTGCAATGTAAATGCCTCTTAATCCATCAACTTTATGAAGGTCAATAAAAATGTCATCCTCGATATGGCTGTAATGAAAAATAAAAAAATACTCTGCTATTAATATATTAAAAAGTTATTTTAGTTACTAATAAAGTGACAAAACGATTCTACATACAGAAATTAATGAGCTATAATAAAACGTCATCAAAATATAAATATTTGAAACAATAAAAATTAAAAGCAATAAAAAATATAGCTAAAAAAAAAAGCATAATATATATCTATTCCTATATAGTTTTCATTATGATTATCATTACTTCAGTCCAGTTACTATGCTATTCTATTTTTACACTACTCATTCTCAAATTCTTAGTTATAATATGTTCATATTACATCACAATATCAGCTTAATCTAGAAAGTCCTTTTTATATTTCTCATATGATATCCACATTAAAATATAATACTGAAATCTTCCTTTTCCATGCCTCCTACATGTCCAAACCATAAGAGCTGCCTTATTTTTTTCTATAATATTTACTATATCTTTCTCAATCAATATTTTTCTTCAAATTATTTCTTTCCTTATTTTACTTGAGCTAGTTTTATTTTTTCTTTTCCTTAAAAAAATCCATTTCAGTGACCAGATTTTTTTTTCTTTAGCTCATATCCCACAAAACTTTACAATATAGCTTGGATTGAAAACATTACTGTGTTATCAAATTGGGTTCATAGTTTTATAGTTATAAAGGTAAAAGGTGGTTGTGATGGGGGGGGGGGTGTCATCAGATTTAAGGCCTAAGTGTAGTGCTCTCAGATTCAAGGCTCCTCACTGATGAAAGTCATATGCTAGAAATTAAGTCTGGGTTTATTGGATGAGTAGGCACTAGATAGGGATTTAATGCACTAACTTTCTGGCATCCAGTGATTAATACAGTTTGAACTAGATACAGATATTGTATGGAGAAAGTTGCTACTGTGTCAATTCTGAAATCCTAATACTATTTACCTCAAACTCTTTAAACATAATCAATCATCTTCGTTCATGAGATAAGAAAGAAAAAAAGCTTGATATAAATTGTGTACTACTGCTCAGCATTTTGACATCTATTTGGAATTTGAACATGGCAGATCTTAAAATAAAAGCCTTTGTTTCCATTGGTATTCTTTATGCATAGTTAAAGATCTTTCAGAAATTGAGTTCACTGATTTACATATTTTTATGTATAAAATCTTATGACAATCTATATGTAGCTTTATTTGTTCTTCTGAAATTAGATATTATGCCTACTCCTTTGAGCTGAGTTCATAACTTTTAATAATAATTCTGTTTTTTTATCTATTCCTTTGAAAATATCACCTCTGCCATTTCCCTTCTAAATATGTATATTCTTAAAAATTTTATTTACCCTATTCTTTCAATTTCCTATCCTTTCAGTATTAATTCTTTTATTCTTATAATTAAATAATTATATTGCTCATATTCACTTTCAGATCTCCCATATAGATATACTTTCTTGAAATTTATTAACCAAAAACTTTGGATCTTCCTCATTTCTTGCCACTACAGTCTGATGATTCACTATATATATTATAAAGATCTTATCATTCCTCATCGCACTTCCTTTTATTTAGGCACTCTTCCAATTCTGTAGAAGGGAAACTAAATAAGTTGATAACATCTTTTACTAATATGGGATTGATACGATTTCCATATTCATTAAAAAAAGTAATGTTATTACATGCTCTTTTTTTTAATTTAGAAATGCAATACAAATCTCCTTGAAAATCCTAAGCTAATAATATTTTTAGAGTAAAAATATTTTTGATCATCAATCTTATATGAAATATTGCCTGTTTATCTTGTGTACTGTTTAAAGAGATAACTGTTAACCCTCAATATTTATTAGTTTTCATTGGAGATTTTCTTATATATTGGGTACTTTTGCAACCTCTTCTCTACTTAACACATTTTTCAAGCATTACTTAATAAATTTTGAATATGTGGTTATATATGTAAAACTTTTTTTTGTTTTCATATTTTACTAATTTTAATTATACTCTTCATTTTAACCTAATGCAAATATATGTCATTTACTTTTTCCATATTCTTCTGTAAAACCAATGTAATCCTCTGGAATAATACATCCAGCCTGAAAAAACATGTTTCAAATTTGAATACTATACTGTTTTATTATGAAAAATTATAAGATATTTATAAAATTCAAATTATTTGCAACTTAAAAAAAAAATAGCCAAAGGATACCATTACAAACTTTTAACTCAGATATACATCATTTCTATATAGAGGTTTGGGTGTTTTAAGCTAATAGCTCACCTTATGAATAGAATTTGTTTCCATAAAATATATAATATATACATGATGAAAGAGGTTTGACTTGGAAAGTTTTTATTTTGGATGATAATTCAAGATTTGACAACAAACTAGTGAGGAGAGAAGTTGCTGTAAATTTAAGTTAGACGGATTACAAATATTTATTTATTAAGAGAATTAGTCAACTTATTGCATCTAAAAAAACAGGCAAAACTCTCTATACGTATTGGGGATCATGTTATGTTTATTGCATCTATATATATATTATTGAGCAAGGAAATTAATAAGAGTATTTTAGCATTTGCAAATTTTGTGAAGAAAGTATATTGTTTTGATTTTGTTGTAATTTCAAAATATTATATATATTAATAAATTTTATTATAACTGTTATGAATCATCATCATCATTTTAAATCATTATCAATCCAATACAGCATGATGGTCTCTTCAGATTTAATTTAGTTTCTCAGATCCATAATTTATCTTCTCTACATCGCACAACAAATTTTCTTATTTCATTCAATCATCTCAGAAATGATTTTTTTTCAGATCTTTTACAATCTCTTGGTATCCAGTTTAAGATTTCGACTGTCTATCTACTTTCATCCTTTCTAGCAATCACTTAGTCTAATTCCATTTCTTTCTATGTTTTCTCACCCAAATATTACACGTATGATTCCTTTTAGTTAATCCCAACACATATCCCACTATACTTCAAGGATTGGTCTGAAGTGTCCACACTACTCTTCTGTTAAGTGTTCAAATCTCAGCTCCATAAGTAAAAATATTAAAAATCTTCCTTTTCAACACATAGGCATACGTTATTTCTATCAAAAGCAATTTATTCCAAGTTTAATTCTATAATTAATTTCACTCATTATGTTTCCACTATACTAATAATCTAATTAAGGTATTTGTAATTGATAACATCTTCTAATTTCTGATTGTCAATATTTGTTTTCTTTTTCATTGAACATTACTTTAGTCTTTTTAATATTTAGCTTTAGATTTACTGTGTTATATTTTTATTTAATAAAAGTCTGGTAACATTTCCTGAAGCTCTGAAGCACTATTTGAAAAAAATAACTATAGTATTTGCAAGATCTAGATGATTTAAATCAGGGATGCCCAACTCGTAGCTCGCGAGTCACATGTGGCTCGCGTAACTGTTTAATGTGGCTCGAATTGCACTCTTCAAAAAAATTGATAAAATATTTTATGTTCCTTGATGGCTCATGCACACACTAAAAAATAAACATTTTTACAATACAAACAATAACGATATGCAGTGTCAGGTTTCACATTAAATAAAATATATTTTTCCTGTAATTGTAATTTATATGTATGTTACCAAATTTTTAATAAATAAAATGTATTTACATTTTTTTTTCTTTTTAACATATTACACCATTTTTTTTTTTTGCTGTACACGTTTGGTTTGGTGCTATATATATATTGTGTTTAGTGCTCTTGTATATATTGTTGTTTTTATCGAGAAAGATCCTTGTAGACGTTTGGTTTGGTGCTGTATATATATTGTGTTTAGTGCTGGAAATAGTTTTTATCGAGATAAATCCATGTACACGTATATATTTTGCTGTATATATCGATGTTTAGTGCTGTAAACAGTTGTTTTTATCCGTGTACACGTATATATTTTGCTGTATATATATATATTGATGTTTAGTGCTGTAAATAGTTGTTTTTATCGAGATAGATTCGTGTACACATATATATTTTGCTGTATATATTGATGTTTTCATCGAGAAAGATCCGTGTACACGTTATTTTGGCCACATTAGAAACGGCGGATTGGTACCAATGTGAATAGGCCGTACCCAAGTACCATGTTTATAAATGTAATATGAAAAATGTAATATATAATTGTGGCTCCCCAAATTTTTTTAAATTCTCAACTGGCTCGCGTCAAGTTAAAGGTTGGGCACCACTGATTTAAATAATCCTCATGTACTTTTGTTCCCTCATGGTTCCATTACAAAATAATTATTGTAAAACTGCTGTAAAATGTTTTGAAGATATGAAATCACATTGTTCTACAACCTTATCAATGTTAATCTATTTAATGATACAATATAATCTGATCGTTCCTGTATTCCATTTTTAAAAAATATATATGACAATATTTTGGTTCTATATGTTGATGGTCCAAAGCTTTAATTACCATGGAAATGCTTACAGAATCAAATGCCTTTATATAATTTACAAATCCAAAGCATGATGGCGACTCATATTTATTATGGGAGAATAGGTATGAACAAAGTGACAATACAGAAAGTGATTAGTAGTTTTTATGCTGGGTTTGCGAAAAGATAAGGGGGATTTTGATTTAAAGGCCATAGAGTTGACAAAGATTATGTTGTGGAAATGGGATGGGGCAGAATATGGGAAGACTTAGAGTGGGGAATGGAAAATAAAGTGGCTAACAGGTTTATCTGGGCATAGTTGCTGAGATATTCTTGACTTCGTTTAAGGAGAAGCCAAATACATCACATCACATCACATGCTATCTCAATATCTGAATATGACCTACTGTATTAAAACCACTTTTAAATTCAGTTTGTTCTTTTGCCTTGTTTGAAACCAAAGTTCATTGTAGTTATAATTAATCTTGGCAAGCATATAAATTAAAAAATTAACTGAAATTATTAGTTCTAGTTATTTTTTCTCTACAGTTGTAGTTATAGCTGAACAACAAGATTAAAGCATAAATCTACCAATGTTTTGTGTAACAGAAATCACATGGATAAAAATATATACATGTAATAATATCAAAAGAATTATATACAATCACCCCTATAGTATGTGAAATTGAAATTAATTCATTCTATAGCATGTAAAATTAAAATATTATGCTGCAAATATAAACATTGGCAATATAACTGCAAAATAATGAATGAATGATCTTAAAATATTTAGATTTCAATAATCTACCTTACCACTTAAAGATATTTTAAGGCACAATAATATCAAAATGTTTACATGTTTCATTCACCTATTCAAATATATGGAATTGGATATGTTTCGGCCTTATTTGCTTGAATTTACAACACAATGAGTCAATTTTCTAGAATAATATTCAGCTAGTAAATGCCATTAGTAAATGCCATTTATCCATTCTACTTTTTTTAGCAAAAAACCTTTTATTGTATATATAAAAGGTTTTTTGCTAAAAAGTGGTCAAAGTTGAGTAGAATAAATAGCATTTATATAAGATAATACAGCAAAATAAAGGAAGTGATGAATTTAGTAATATTCAGATATTACCAGATTCATAGTAAATAAATGACAGCAAATATAAATAAGGCTAATATGAATGATGAATTAGTTATTATAAAAGTTTTCTTTCCTACAAAACATTTCTCAAATATTTTGATATATGATTAAAACAACTTGTGTTAAAACTGGATGCAATTTTCTAAGTGGACAATGTTTCGTAAGTTAAACTTTATATTTGAAAATTAATTAATTAATTAGTACTGATCGTTAGTACAGTATGTGCAAAACTACATGAACATTTTATACTTGAGAGGGTATATAAATGTGGTAAAAAATAAATCAAAAAACAATACATTAAAGCAGAAATATTAACCTGTGAATATTATGAGAGATTGAAGGATTTAGATTAAAGTACACAATATTCTCTAATGAGAGAGTAAAGATAGTGCCATTAACGTCTGAAGTGTAAAGATGAGAAACGGTTCCTTCATGATTAACACAAACAAAAACTTGATTTTCAGAAGCATCTACAATATAGTAATCCTAAAAAAGAAAAGAACATTTTAAAAATTAGTAAAAAAAAAGAATATTCAATATTTAAATGTAAATGGCAGACTTTTTTATTTTAAATTATCATAAGTATATTTTATATGAAAAGATTGTTATTAAAACAGGCAAAACTCTCCATACAGTCGTGCCACTCAGTGCAAGCCAGAGTAATCAATGGATAAATGATGATCATGTGATATGAAAAAACTGACAATAGCAAAAGGAAAAATTCAAGAATCTAGTAAACAACAATAACCATTATATAAAACTATGTGAATGAAAACAAAAAAGAGTTTGAAAGCTTTCTACTCAAAAAAAAAAATAGAATGATAAACTTGTAGGATAAAACATATTGCCAATTGTCAGATTGAAGGATAAAAGAATATTCAGGTTTATATTATGCATTCAGAAATAGACAGATGGAATAATAAAGGGTTTTACAAAAAAATAACTAAGAAAAAAAATGTCTGCTCTGTAATATATTCTTTACTCAGAATAGTCATCCA
The DNA here is from genome assembly GCA_028023455.1 of Epiperipatus broadwayi. Taxonomy (NCBI): domain Eukaryota; kingdom Metazoa; phylum Onychophora; class Udeonychophora; order Euonychophora; family Peripatidae; genus Epiperipatus; species Epiperipatus broadwayi. The sequence goes on along the minus strand of JAQFVV010012394.1, from coordinate 14,300,342 downwards.
ATATTAGGAATAGAACACACAGACAGATAATATACATTTACTAAATCAGACAAAAATTAAATATTCGTACTAATTAAGTGGCTATTATGCATTGAAACATTAATATTCTAAAGAATTCTCAAATTTAATACTTATACATACAATTAACTCTGTTAGGCACTTACAAAGTATTGTTAACAACTAAAAACTAAATAAAACTCTAATATTATCATGGCAATCTGCTTATATTCTAGGCCAGCTGTTTTAACCTTCAAAGGAAAGAAAAACTCCGAAAAATAACTCTTTTATTTGGTTGACTATCACTTGTCATATCTTCTTTCTTTTACATGTAGTATCAGCAATTAATTCATTTCTGAGAGTACTAAATATTTTAGTTATGCATACATTTACTTTGCATATCCATTGTTCTTTAGAGCATGGCTTCTCAAAGTATGTGTCATGTAACTAGCATAACTAAATTAGAGGGTTGTACAAATTTTAGCAAAACTAAAAAATGTCTAGATGGGCAACGACTGAAAATTAATTCAAAAATTAGTTTGGCAATACTATACATATACTATTTCTGTGAGTTTATAAAATGTTGAAGAAGCTCTATATTCTACAGTATCAAATATTAATCCAAGATTTAATTCTTTATGTAAATGTAAACAAACACACCCAATCAAAACCAGTTTGGCAACACTATACATATAGTATATCTGTTAATTTATGATAGTGAAAAAATTGGTCATTTCTGCAAAACATTGAAGAAGCTCTATGTCCTACAGTATCAAATATTCACCCAAGATTTATTTTTTTATGTAAAAATACACAAGTACTCCCAGATCATTAGAATGAATATTTGTCTTTGTTTTTAATGAATGGTAAAATTATATTCGTATGCATACCAAAAAACTGTTTTCAAGGAAATTTTCTTTATGATTTATTATCAGCAAATGTTTTAATTCATATTCCTAGTTTATAAGCCTTTATACTCAGGGTTGCAAAAATATTTGCACAGGTGAAAGGGCTCGCAAGTAGAAAAAGTTTAAGAACCCCAGCTTTAGAGTAATCTTTTCTATATTTAGTTAAGTCTCTAATATTCTAGGCTTCACTTGTGTTAGCTAATTCCTTTCTTAAATTTCTTTTACTTAATTCTATCTACTTAAATACTATTTTAGCAGTTAATTCTAATAACTGTCTCTTCCTCATTTCTACATAGTTTCTTAATTACATTATTTTTTAATTATACAATGGAACTGCAATATCTGCTATATTGTTCCACCCCCCCACCCACCCCGGTATATCATATACTGCGATGATAGGTCACATTTTGATAAGCTTAGATTATAATACAATATATATTATTAATTGAACTATTATTACATGCATATATAATTATAACACAGATATTTTTATGTACATAGTATGCATATATAATTTAAGATTATAGTATAAACAAAATTTAAAAAATTAATAATGATATTAATAGTAAATTGAGGGAGCACATTTACAAGGGAGCACATTTACAAATATATTTACCATGTGTGTGTGTTCATTCATTCGCAATTATTCAAAAAATAAAAAAAATAAAAAATCTTATTATATTGGGATTTTATTTTCTTAAATAAAATAAACAGTGAATATCATAGCTCCCCCTCCCCCCAAAAATGTTAATACCAGTTTTGTTATCAGCATTCAATAACCTTTCTACTTATTTTGATGTTTTTAAATCTATATCAGCTTCAAAGTTTACACAATCACCTCCTATTTGTTAATACTTATTGCAGATGGTTAAAATCTTCAAACTTTGCTTTCTGGCACATGCATTTCTTACTTTTTGCTATTACTAAATCAATAATTTTCATTATCGCTTTAAAAAAATTGATAAAACTTTTAACTTTACATTTAGAAAATATTTTATTATGCAAATACCATATTACACCAAAGTGGTGAATAAAATATAAATGCTTTCAATTTATTCTTAAGAAATGTGATCGCATACAGGATTGCAGATGAAAAGATGGTTATTACCATTTCATGAATTTGATATAATTTAGAAATTTTAATGTTTTACTTTTGTTTATTTACCTTTTTTTCCTCGATAGTATATAACTGAAATATTATATTGTTACAGCTAACATTGTAACATCATTGACTTAATTGTATCTTAAATCTTTCATCTTGATTATTTATGCAATCCTTCAGTATTTTTCCTTAGATAGCTAATATATATGTGTGGATATTGAATAATTGCCATAATTTAAAGCATTACAAACAATTAAATAATAGATTGGTATTGTAATATCAAAAATAATGTTACTTTACAAGCAGTGGTCCCGGGTTAGCGGGTTCACTTCCTGGCTGATGCTATGACACATGAGAAAAAAAAGTTATTGTTCCCTGTAGTTTGTAGAAATATCATGGTCTTTATGTTTTTAATATATTTTATTTTTTTATCATTTCAATTTCCAAATAAAAGATAAATAAATAACATTTATTATGAAAAACTATTTATTTTTTCTTCTAAATTTAAATATCTTAAAATATTTTTTTTTACAAGTTTAAACAATTCCTTAATAAATTAAGAGATTTATCATAAGACCATTATGAAAAAAAAAATTGACTTTTTCTGTAACAAAAATTAATAAGAGATCAGTCACTATCTATATAAATATAAAGCTTTTATGACTGTTAAAATTTTTATTTTTGTCAGACTACCTATCATATAAAAAGCATGAGATTATGGAGACTTGTTGATTTGAGGGGGAAAAAAGCTTATACAGAATAAAAAGATTATAAGTAAAATAAAAGAAATATAGTTTTTCTGGTTAGTGTCATTAGGGATCTTAACTGAGTTACTCTTTTTATCTTTTGCTGCCAAGCTAAGAAAGTCAAGGCAAAGCAATGGTAAAGCTCCAACTATTAGTATAATCTTTCTATATAATGTCTGAAGCAATAATAGTAGTTAATTTATATCTTCAATTGCTTGTCTTATCTGTCTACTATAACCCATATTCCTATATATATAGATGTGAGTGTCTGTGACCAAGTGGAGATAAGTAATTAATAATGCCCAATATCTACCTCAATATTCAGCACTGTGATTAACATGAATCTGCCTGTTGTTAAAAAGAAAATGGTAATACATCATCTAATTTCCCATACTGCTTTATGGCGCTGTTGCTAGTGAAAAACAAATAGATATAACATTATCAGGCTGTTTTTAAATTTTGTTGATTTATGTTTTTAATTTTTGGATTTGTTTTGATTTTTATTTTTTTTGCTGTTGTTGTTTGTTATTGTTGTTTTTTTGTTTTTTTGAGTAACCGGTTTGATGTATATTTCTTAAAAATAAAAAAATGGGGTTTTTTTTGGCTTTTTAAAATATTCTGTCTTTTTTTTTAAAAAAAAAAACAAACAAATATTTCTTTTTGTCCGGTCTTTTTTTTATCCTTACGGCGTTTTGACACCTTTCCAATTCAGCTGTAATATGCTTCACTGTAAACTGATCCCGGTTTCATCAATCAATTAGCCGTACCGCTTGCGAAAAAGCAATTCACAAGCAGCCCTCAAAGCCCGTCCCATGAGCAAATGGAACCCCTTTGTCGCCATTGACACGAGTGATATTCCATTTCAGATGTTTGACAGCACCTTAATTTCATTAAACCACCACAAAGACAGTTTTTTTTTCTGGGTGGGTAAATATTTTTCTTTTTTTTGGGTCGAAGGAAGGACACCACATCTGCTTCTGTAGCAGGTCAATCTCAAAACTACAACGCCGAATGGTCATCTGCCATTGAACTGTTTTGATCTCAAAAAAGTCTCGGAAAGTGCGCGACTTGATCGTGAACTTTGCTGAATCATGATTTACACTCCTTATTTAGTGAATTCTGACCCCTGACATCGAAAGTAGGGGCGTTCGAGAATTGGTTACAATCTTTACTAACTCACATCAATTACAATACACTGTAGCCCAAAAAAAAAAAATCTGTTCTAATATACTTTTTGTTATTAGAACTACAGAAACCTTCATATAATATGCTGTCCAATAGTCAAGAGTAATGTTTATAGAGAGTGTCATATACTCGTCGCTAATAATGTTCAACATGCAGGAGATGTTGGGGTAAAGATGTACTTCAACATCTTTAGTGTTTGAACAGTTTACAGGCTGTAAGATCTATGAGCGGCCTTGTAAACAGCATATTTATGTGCTTTAGCATAGAAACAGCGCCATCGGGCGGTGTGGATCAATAGATGCTGTATTACCAAGAAAATCAATCTGAATGGTAAAATCACACCAATCAGAATAAAAAGAAATAAAAAAAACTTTCAACCAAAGTCAGATATATCTTAAATTTAATTATTTACAACAAAATTAATAAAAATTCATACAGACTACATCCCTACAAATATATATTCAAATGTTGGCTATTAAATGCACTAATCAAAAAAACCTAGGTAAATATTTTTCCATATTTTATTATTCTATTTCTATGACACATATTCTGTTAATTGTGTTCTTGACAAGTTAAGAAAACAATTTTTGATAATTTTGTGTGTGTGTACATGTGTTATTTTGCATATATTTTTTTATTGTATAATTGCTAACCAAAAAAATTGTCATTATTTTTTTATTCAATAGATAAGTCGTGTATATACTAATCTGTATTTGCTTGTGAACTTGAAACCTACTTTTATAAATTAAATAAATAATTCAGCTTTACTGATGCAAAATGGGAATAATCTACAGGTTGGCATTATATTTATATAGTAGTATTTATATAAATAAATAATCAATTAATAAAATTAATTTCATTTAAACTACCCACAAAGTAAACTTTATTCTTTTCAAAGATTCCAACCCTTACAGGTGTATAAGTGTATTATATATAGACCAATAATTAAGTGATCATCTACTACCAGATTTGTTGAATTCTACTGAACTTTTTGTCCAGGGATGATAGCAGCATAGGAAAAGCTGAAACGTTTTGTTTCCCAATAATATAAATCAAAACTAATTCAGGTACAAAGGATTATTCAGGTGATTATTTGTAGAGTTAAAAAAGTGTTGTTGGATGATGGCTGAGATAGTAACATGTTAACATACAGTTACCTCTTATTAACAATATGACTGTTTGGTATATAATTTGATGCTCCATAGTGAGCTTAATTGTAAACATCATTTATTTCTAAGATACAACTGGCTGAATTTACTACCATCTCATTGGAGCATCTCTATAGAACTGCACATATATGCTCATCTAATGTAGCCATTTTTCCATCACATACAATTGCTATTATCAAAAGATATATTTTGTTATAGATGCCTTACTGGCCCTTTGACTACTCCACCATCCATCTTTTGGCCTCTCATCAAGCTATTTATATATATAGTATAGATATCATTTTTGAATCTTTCATAATTTCATACCAAGATGACCATTATATAATTAATATATCCCTATGAGATTTAAATTTCTTGGCCCACCCCATTTGTTATGACATATGAACTATATGGCATAACCTCTTTCTCTCCTTATGTAAGAAATATAATAAGTGAGAGAATGGAAATGTTCTTAATAAGGTAAGGAATAATATTATGAATGTTTATTTCAAAATATTAACAATAATAATGAGATGTTTAATTGTTAGAAAAGGCCAACTGAATTTAAAAAATACAATTTGATAGATCAAAATATTCTTTAAATATAAAGTTTTCAGAAGAATAAATGAAAAAAATAACACATTAATATTTTATATATTTTTCCATTATCCTTATGAAACTTTAAGAATAAATTTCTCTTGCCATTTGCAAATTACTCATTAATATTTTATACCTTTACATTTAACAATTCAGATTTACTTTTTTAAATAAAAGATACTCCAGAAATCAATTTTCAAATATGGTCTATGAAGAATTTAAAATTTCACTGTAAGAACTGTTTAAAAAAACTTAAAAATGTACGTAATTCCAAGAAATAATATTAAACTTAAAAAAAAAAAATCAGAAACTTTAAAAAAAAAAAAAAAATCAACTGCTAAAAATATTATCAGGATTTGAATTTAGACTTTCAAGCTCTCTTCAGTCATCTGCCCCATCCTATACAACTGATACACATGACCACAAGTATGGCTGAAGAGTTGCAGAGTGGAAAAAATTGAAGCTTGTTCACAAAAGTTTGCTATTTTAATATAAACCGAGCACTGATTAAATATATGTGTGGGAGATGATGATCCAGACCAACAGATGAGTACTGATTCAGCATGAAATACATATATAGAAATCATTTATCTTTTTCACATGTATGTAGTCATATGTATTGGTTGTATAAGATGGCATAAATGACTGAAGGGAATTTGAAAGTCTGAGTTCAAATCCTCTCTAATTATATCTAGCTTAAATATATATAATATTACCCTTGTATTTAAATATAGATTCATTCTAAATTCTACTCATCACTCATCTGTGTATTTAAATGGTCTTAAGGTCGTACATATGGGTATGACAAACAATATAGGTAAACAAGGGCTTTGAACATGTCATCATCAGATTTTCAATGGTACGAATAGATGAAGAGTTGGAGTGGATAAGACCATTAAAGTTTGAAGATTTGCTATCTTTTTATAAAGCAAGCACTGATTATATATGTGTGTGGGAGATGATGATATGGACCAACTGAAGAGTACTAATATAGCACAAAATACTGTAACAGTCAGAAAACGTGTGACTCGTAAACATAGTGCAGAATTCGACCACCATACAGAACAGCAGCACCATCGAATAGCGAAGCCACCCGTGGTACTGAGTTCGAACATAGTTTATCGGTTCCACAATACAATCCATGAAACAACGCATCTGATGAGACATTAGTAAATATTTCCTTAGGCACGGTGATCAGGGATATGCAAGAGATTCATGATTTTATTCTCGAGTTAGCCAATAATCAAACTAATATTAATTAAACATTCATATTTACATAATCGAGGAAATATTATATAGAATGGGTATCGAATAAATGAAACGTAACTGCAGACGTATAGTTTAAAATAGTTTGTGGATTTAAAGCTTCAGTAGCGGGATTTGCGACATGATTATATTTTAAAGAATACGTTTATTTATTTAGACATTATTTTATATTGAGGACTTCAGTAGCGGTATTTCCGATACTGTAATGTTTAAAAAGGAATTCACTTATTTGAAGGCGTAATCTAGCTACCTAAAATTCTTGAGTAAGTATTTCTAATGGATGCCTTGGGGAATTTACACCTTTGCAATGCAAGAGTCTAAAGTAAGATTTAAGAGTAGTGGCGGACATATATTTATTTAATTAAAATATTTATTTGATGTCTAAGGGCAAACATTTATTTGAGAGTGAATTATGAAGATAATGCAGAGGCGGAGTGATATATAGAATAATAAAACTAAGTAAAGGAACACGTGGTACGCTTTAGAAAGGCAATATGGAATGGCAGTATATTGAAACTGCAATGCCGCGAATGAGTTTATAAGACTGTCGGGCTGGTCTCTGCCTCGGCCCGACGAAGTAAGGTGTCACATAAGCATAACCAGGGACAAGCGGTCCGTGTCGCAGTTTTGCCGGCTGGCTGCATGACGTTGTCAAGTCCTACGGGAGCACCCATTATGCCCGCTTGTGTAGGACGACTGGGGTTAATTTCAACCCTGAAGAATCCGGAAATTTCACGGCAGAATGGGTCATCGCATCTCTAAAACGTAACACATGTATACTGTATAAACGATTATGATGATATTTAAGTAGATTTCTGACTCGGCCCTACATTATCAACATTTACTAAAGAACATTGGCGACTCTCAAAGAAATGTAATTTTCTGGAATTATTCATGATGATTTAATAAATACAAAACCTACATAAATTGGGAATTATTATAACTAATACGTCAGCCATTTGCAAAGTAGTAGACCCTACATTACAATAAGTGATGCATTGAATGCGTGTCGATTTATATGAAAGTTAAGTTAGTTATGGTTTATAAGAATGGTGGGCTGGTCTCTGCCTCGGCCCGATGAAGTACATATTAATGAAAATGTGACACGCATTCACTGTTTCAAGCGATCATAGATTTAAACTTTGAAAATAGATACAATTGTGAGCATGCAATAATTAAATAATAAATATAGATAAAATGTAGATTTTAGAAATACGCACCCAAGATAGAATGAGGTAAGCTAGATTAGTAGAGAAATTTACACATTAAGTTAATTATTCAGTTTTAGTTATACATATGGTAGTTTTTACATTTTATAATTTAGATAAGTAGTATGAAGAAGAGCTATAGCATATTATTAGAGTACTCTAGAGTTTGAACACAGACAGGTACCTGTTTTATAAGAAGTCCTCCGATTCCATTAGTTTAGCAGCAAAAGTTCACGAGTGGCAATTCTTTCTTGTATTTAGATATTTCATTTACTTTCACACCAGCAGCAGCTTTCTCATTTATTTCAGGCAGCAGATCTTCATGGTGAATTTATGACGGGCAATGGAAAGTTCGGCATCCGATAGGCCATCTCCCGATGGAGAATAATCTAGGTGCTTTACTTGGTCATACCTTGGCAGGAACAATTTATTTTTATATTTTGGAGACTCTCAGTGATCGAGAGCAAAGCTAAAGTTTTAGTCAATGTCTCCAGCAAGTCTAAGATGGCCTCTTTTCTTATCTTGATCTCTCACATTTTTGTAAGATATTTTTAGGTTCTACTTAATCTGCCCTGAGGATAATCAATGCATTTTGTTGGTTTTTAATTAAAGAAAGCTGCCGTTCTATTGTTTACATTTTACATTTACTAATTACATTTTGGGGAATTTTTCTTTAATTAATCTATTATCTATCACTGACCGATGCTTTTAAATTTCAAAGACAAAAAGGAAACATACGATTATTTTAACTTTTAATTAAATATTACATCAGATTTTTTTAGAATTATTATTAAATGAAATTTAAACAAAGCAATAAATACGAACTTTATAATCCAAAATAAATGATTAAAATTATACAGAGTTATATAACTAAAAGAAATCTAAATTATATTATTTTGTCCCTATTTATTGCCTTTAATTTGAAATCGAAATGTGTGCGTGTTTATGCTAAATTCTACATATATTTATACATTTTTAATATTGCTACACACACAATTCAATACCAAAAAGTTTAAATTTGGGCGGGATAGACCAGTCAGTGAGAGACGACAGAAAAAGGTGAAACTTAAGATTCGAATACGAATCTTACTGTTTCAATACATATAATGGAGATCATTTATCTTTTTCACATGTATGTGGTCATATGTATAAGTTGTATAAGATGGAATAAATGACTGAAGGAAGCTTGAAAGTCTGGGTTCAAATCCTCTCTAATTACATCTAACTTAATTATATAGATTATACTTGTATTTAAATATTAAAAACATTATCTTACATTTTTTAATCTCAACTATTAAAATAGACTAAAATAGAATAAAATAAAAGCTAATTTTTTATTATTATTATTGCTTTTGTAAATATCATTATCCATTGACATCATGATATATTTTAGTTATTATTCAGTTATTATACTTTCCACTAGAAACAATATTTCAAAAATGTCATATAGATTTGTTTCCTCCATTAATTGTATTCATACAATATAATAAGTAATAATACGTAGACAAAAAAAAACAACTCCTTTCCAAAATAAAAATGTAATGTACCCATTCTTGAAAAAGAAGAATGAGCTAATATTTTCAAATGTAATAGTATTCAGCTAATATTTCTGGGAAAACATTATAAATTCTGAATATGCAATAACAGGAGCCAAATTACCACAGAAATATCTTTAAAATGAATTAATGGGATTCAGTTATCAAAATGATAATGAATGTTAATACAAATTTTTTAAAAAAATAACCTACAAGGAATGTAGTTATCTCAATTCTAAGAGAAAAAATATTCATTTAGCAAGTATAAACTTCCATGCTATTTTGTTAAGAAATATAAATAAAAACTATTCTGATCTTACAATTAATTTTCATGCAAAAAAAATTCAATAAAAGAGGTTTTTAGCAAAAAGTTTGGTCCTCAGGAATACTGAATAAAAACAAATCAACTGACTAAATGCAAAAATTCAATAAATAAAATTAATCTCTTTGATAAATTGCAATAATGATTTTAGTTTCTTATACTTGCTGTCAGTTCAAAAAATCGGTGCTTTGAGCTAAAATTAGGAAGATTTTATTAATACACTTAAAAAATAACCTATTTATCAACACTAAACCAAATAATAATGTCAACATAATTTATAAATTTTACTAAAGTCATTCTTGAGGGAATGGAAAAAAGTAAACAATCCCTCATATTAAATAACTTTTGAGCATAAATATTCAGGATAATCTCATGATAGTTCTCTCTACTTGAACTCTTGTCAAGAGTTGTAATTTAGTTGATCGTTACGATTTAGCTGATCAACACTCAATGATTTCATGTCTACCATTGAATAACTATTTAAATGAATTATAATAAATGGAGACTTTTAACAAAAAAATTCAGTTTACTGCAACTTTTACTAATAGAAGCTTAAGTTGAAAAATACTTCCGCAAATAGCAAAGAGAAAAGAATTTTATGTATCTTAGCGGTACTATATATGCTCTATTGGATTTTACAGATGACCTCTTCAAAAGAGAGTTCAACTCACATAAGTATGGGGAAGATCACACTAAAAGGACCTACTGTGCAATCAAATTTCAATGCACTATTTATTACTCATAATATAAATGATTGCGATCCTTATTGTTTTAAAAGGGTGAAACAAACTTGGTACATAATATTAATACTTTCCCCAATTGGACAAGATAAACCATAACTGTAGTGATAGTCTTCATTTTAAAACTTCGGCTAAATGCATTTGCTTATGACTAATCATTAGAATTCCCTCAGCCATGGTCATTATATGTCTAAGCAGTTGCTTTTCTATATAACAATCAACTACTGCTCATTCCATCTCCTGCTGATAAACAACAGTAATATTTTGAGCAATAGTAGTGATATTTTATATTAATAATCATATTATAATTCCTTTAGGGACTAATTCAATTAGTAATCTCAAAGGCACCTTTTTATGGTCTAAGTAATATTAAGCATGCTTTCCAGAATAATCAAAATGCAATTTTAAAAAAAAATGGAGTCAAATAATTGTTGCTTGGGAATCACATGTGCTTGTCAGCAAAAATGAGAGCCGTGCTGGATTTCAACTGCCCCAGACTACTATCACACTAAATCGGGCAGACACGGATGATGAAATAATAAAAAGATTTAAATAGCAAACTTTAATAATGAACAGGTTCATAAATAAAAACATGCACTGTCTACCAATACATCTAATAATAAGATTTTAAACGTTAAAAAAATTGTAATCAAAACTGGTAAGAGTGTTAGCAAAATCGATTTAAATGATAGAAATGGACTATGTAGAACTACATCTTCTACAGAAGCATTACTTTAAAGAATTTCAGGAAGCCAAAGATTTCAAAGAATGCAATAAAAATGCACTATTAAGGTTTCTGACGACTTTCAGTGACCTCAAATTGTTACATTTTTGATAGACAACAATGAAAACTCAAATAAAATGAAGTTGAAAATCTAAAGCAGAATAAAGATTATTTAACATTTTTAAAGGCATTTCTTCATTTTTTCAATTTACATTCTCCATACATTTGCTAAGTGGTAAGAGTTAGATATTTTTGTAGATGATCTATAAAAAAATGAGCACTCTTAAATTAAAATTTCTAGACAATCTTAAAAAGTATCTTTATTGACTGGGTAAAAAAGTTTTATTTCTTCGACATATGTCCATCAAAAGAAATAAGTACCATAAAAGATAATCTACTACTCTAAGACTTGATAGGACAAATCACTCCTGAGCTATAAAGAATCAAATGATTTTATAATGACTCTAGCCATTGCTGAAACAGCAGCATATGTACGCTTTAATAACTAATAGTTACCAGATATTGGATAGAATATCATTGGATAGGATTTATTAAGCACTATCATCTAGTATTTATCAATGATTAAAGTTTACATTTGACAGTATACACAAAAATATGCTGCTGAACTTTAAAATGAAAAGAAGTTCCTAACTGCTAAAAAAAAATATCTATTAAAAATGTAAATTTCATTTCATTTCTTCCTGCTACAATTTCCATAACCGAAATTTTAAAATAAACAAAGACTTGTTCATAACAGATCTTTCAATGGTGATGAGTTTTGAATATCCTATCAAATTTAACTTTCATTTCTTTTAACAAATTTATTAGCTATTAATTCAATTACAAATGCTACAAATATAAAACCAAATATTTACTGCACAACAGAAAAATATTATGAGATTAAAAAATAATATCATGTTTTATTTCTAACCATCAATTCTAAAGTTTCTACATGAAGAGCAATATTATTAAAGTAAAGATATCTAGAAATTAATAATTATCTATTATTAATTATTTCTATACTTTAATATCTCTTAAATTTTCTAATTATTTAATAGTTTTATATATAAGCATCATCAAAAAATAAAAATATTTACAGAAAAATAAGAATAATAATAATAATAATAGATATATCGATCCAAGATAATGAGGGAGAGGAAGATTAAATTTATTACTACATCTCACATCTTAGCAAACAACACAATAAAAAATAATTTAAATCAAAGACAGAATATAGAATATAACAATAATATTGAATGTATAGAAAATTTGAAACTTTATTTAAATTTCTCAAATACAAACAAATTGTTAGTAATAACACACATTTAGAGTAATATTATTCTCCACTCTTCTTCAGTTGTTGTTGGCCTGAACAGTGTCAGTATTCGCATAGGAGTCAAACTCACACTTTTAGATTCTCGAATATCAAATTTAAGGATCATTGCTTAAATTCGATATTCGAGAATCTAAAAGTGCGAGTTCGACTCCTACATGAATACTGACACTGGTCAGGCCAGCAACACCTGAAGAAGAGTGGAGAATAATACTATTCGAAACGTTGTGTAATTACTAACCTGTGTTATCTATTTGTATGTTATTACTAATAAGTTGTTTGTATTTGAGAAGTTTAAATGAATTAAAATTTTCTATACAATCAACATTTATTGATAAATGATAGAAATAGTCCAACGTAATATTTGGTAAAATATTTTAAGTTAAAAAAAAAAACGCAAACAAAAAAAAATTTATACAATAACAAAAATATAATTGACAGAGATTTGCTAGTGCAGTTCCTAATTGTAATTTAAACAGAAGGTAATGTGATAAGTTTTGATTGCCTTCTGTTTAAATAACAAAAATAGTAAAAATTTTAATTAAATATAACAATAGATAATTAAATTACAAAATAACAAATCATAGTAATAATAACAAGTCAGATGTCACATGACTTATATCAGCTTATAAAATAATTTTAATATCACAGCATAAAATTTCAATATTGCCACATAAAATGTTTTTAAAAATTCAAATACATTTATTTACCTCTTCAATAAGATTTTTTGGAAAGACAGCTTTCCGGAATGGTTTCCTGTTGTAAGAAATCAACAACTCAAGAGTTCTACTTGTTTCTCTCAAACCAAACAAGTGCTAAAGATAAAGAGAATACTTTTATTAATAATATGAATATTTCTTGAATTTTATATGTATGTGTGTAAATATGTGCAGGGATATAATATAATTTAAAATTATTAAAACAAATTTTCTAATATAAAAGTATTATATGTACCTGCACATGATTTACATAATAATTAAATTCACAAAGACTAATATACATATATTTACATAAGCTTTTTGTAATAGCATAAATTATACATAGTGAGACAGTTATGTGTCTCATGGCATACAACATAGTGTGTGCACACATATATATAAAGTTGAAAAGAAAAGTAGAAATAAGCAGACAAAAAATTTTTGTAGATGATTTTTATATTACACTGGAATAACAGTTAAGGATTAAATAATTTTGAATTTAAAAAATTTATTATAAACTAAACATTTAAAAATGTCTAATTAATATTTTATTAATTCTGATTTTGTTTTTATGTTACAATATATATTGATAATTATAAAATTCCATTACCTATTTTGATTAGCAAAATTTTTTTCATTAATGCTTGTATAACATATTTTGATAAAATTCCATAAAGTTGTTTTTCAAAGGATTAAAGTTGAATTGAAAAAATCATTAACTTTTTTCAATCAAGTTAGAGAAAACATTTTTAATTACTGTATTTTTTGTTCCCAGCCTGACTATAAAAGGCTGAAAAAAAGATTAGAGGGGAGTTTTTTAATTTTTACAGATTGATAGCATGAAGACTATAGAGATAACTGAAGGCAGAATAGTGCCACATGGAAGTAAAGGGCCTGCTTTCTGTGTTCTCGATAACTCATATTGTGGACTAGACGGCTGGCTTGCCTGAAGTCTATCCAATTCTAGACTAAATGGAGCTGATTGAATGCCATAAGTTACTGAATTATACTTTTCCCAAAGATGACAGTAATCCAGTCTAATCTTAAAAGGAACCAGCTTACCCAGAGTCCATCAGCTTGATGAAGAATTAATTTATACATATATTGTTTTATCTATATGCAAAGAAGTACAGTTAAGAAAGACACTGCATAATATATATGTAAAGTACAGATGGTGAGTTATTTTAAATAATTTCTTTAGTGAAAATAACAGTTGTAATTTTTTTAATTACATTTTTAAGTAAATAACTATTCAACTAAAAGAAAGATACTTTCAGTATATTTTATTAACAAAGGAAAACCCCAAAAGTATTTTTTTAAAAGATATTTATAATTAATCAACAAGTAAACTATCAAAAAATTAATATTTTTTTTAAAAAAGTAAAAAGAAAAACTTTTTTTACTATTAGATAAAGAATGAATTAATGACTTTGATTTATTTTATTATTTTTATGTATACACACATCATACATATGTGTGCATTTATGTAAAAAAAAATATTTTTAATAAATCTATTATTTTGACAAAAGATCATATGATATACACATTAATGTGCACACACATTTCCATGGGTAGCCATATATATATATATGTGAAAACAATCATTTATGTATCATTAAAACGTGATAACTAATTTTTTTATTATTATATGACAATTCCCATATATTATAGCATATCTGTGTGTATATAGATGTGTGTCAGGTTGACACATATATTAAAATTAATTATATTTTTTACTATTATATGACACTTCAAATATGTTCATAAATTATTATACACCACATCTATGTGCTTATATATGTTTTATATAAACCTATTGAGGTATTTGAAAATCACAGTGTGATAACCAATTGTATATTAATCAAAATCAGAATGCCGAAATTATATTTATGGCATACTCAATAGACCTTAATTTCATTTTAATTGTTATTAATAAATTGGTATTTCATTGTTAAAATTATTCCAGTGAATTTAATTATAGATAGAAAATATTATATGTTAGGATTTTCTCTTGCTTGCGGTAAGTTATAGAGCTTTTGTTCCTGAGCTATATTTATGTATATTGATCTGTTATATAAAAAGGAGTTTATATTTAGTGTTTATGGACATCCAGTTGATGATGATTCTGAATTGATGCAAAGATGATATCCTTTAAAGTCCATGAATTACATTTTATTTGGTTTAGTATTTATTAGAAATTAAATTTATAGTTGGCTAGTACTAAGTGGACAGAGCATTGATGATGATCAGCATGCTTTAGTATCATAATATTATTATTTTTATTGTTATATAATCTGATGGATTAGCATTAAAGTTTGTGCATCGTAATTAATGTTTAAACAATCTGCTGAAGCTGGCAAGGGCTCAATAATTAGCCTGGTCTACAGGGGATCCATTTCAAATCCAATCACAAGATTGACTGATTTTATTGTTGATCATTCATGACAATGAATGATGATTGATTTTGTATAAGGCTGGTGCTGCTTATAGTATGAACTGGGTTGATGATGACAATTTCCAGCACTGAGTTCACCCGTTTTTCAATACTGTTACAATTGTCACCCAAATGTGGGAACTTGTAACCCAATTTCTTTTTGTATTAACCCCAGACTCCATACCATTACAATAAATTTGTGTGTATGAATGAGCTATATACAATCGTAAGTTTTAATTTGTCCATCTCTGCACTAGAGAGAGGGGAAAAAAGGATGAACTATGCATTTTTTGTGTAAAATATGCAAAAGTAATAATAAATTGTAAAATGATACTCCAAATTTATAAAAAATATCTATATAATAAAATAATTTCATGAATGAATAATAATTTCATGCATACATGTAATAATTTTACTTAATTATAAAAAATACTAAAGAAAATATCTTTAATGATATGTTGCTTTATCAATAAGTGGTGTACAATTGTGAGACAAACCAATGCAATGCATATAGGCCCCAGAATATTTTAACAGAAACTTTTTAAAAATTCTGCACATAGGCTCAAAAATTTTGGCTAGGTCAGGGGCAAAAAAATCAGGAAAAAAAAGAATATAAAAAGTTTTGCTTGTTGAAAATGTAATAAGAGATGGATAAAAAATGACTGCTGAAATTATGATTCAAACCCAGTAAAATCATTTTTATTTAAACTGCCATATCGAGCTGAAAATTTGTAGTTAAAAAGGAACTGATTAGAATGATATTCACTTTCTTGTAAAGAAGTGAAAGTTAAACCTGGTTCAAAAAAATCAACAATATTGCAAATAAAGATTATGATTAAGGATTTAGAAAATAATGATTTGACAGCAAAATACCATTTTTGAACAAATGTTGAATCTAGAAAATAATAAAATAACAAATTGGTAAAGAATAATATCTTTATGCTGTTCTTCCATAAAATAATAATCAGAAAATAATAAATTCTTACAACTATATAAATATCAAATTTTTTTATATACATAAAAAGCCCTTTTCAGCATCTGATTTGGTACCCTTTTCAAATGTTAATAATCTATTACATTAATGAACTATTACAGACATAAAACCATCTAGTGTTCAATAATGATATTAAAACAATCAATACTAATATAAATCATTAAAATAAATCAAAACCTACGTAGAAATCCAGTAATTAGAAAATAATTGACTATATCATAACAATGTAATAAATGAAATAAATTACATCCTTTTTTTTTACAATTATATGTCAATTTATATAATTTTCCATTCATTTTTATTAAGCAGTTATTAACCAAATTTATAGAAGTCCTGTCGAGCGTTGATAGCCGAGAGGTCAGCACAGCTGCCTTGCAAGCAAGCAGTTGTTTGCAGACGGTTGTTGCGGGTTCGCCTCCCGGCCAATGCTATGACATATGGAGAAAAAAAAAAATTTATAGAAGTCTTGTAAATACTCATACAATTATTTAAATTATTTTTAATATGTTTCATATATTTGTCTTCTTTTTGGATCTTTGATAAAATTTAAACATTCAATACTTTTTGTAGCATCTATTCTATGCCCACATTTTAAATAATGAATATATAATGCAGATTTATCATCTTTTCTATTAATTGCATTATTGTGTTCTTTGGCTCTTACCTCTAATTGTTTGCCAGTATGCATATAATTTTATATACAATTCCTTCTTTTTTTTACCATGTACCATCTCTTAATTTATAATTACCTATTAATAGATTGAGATTTTTAACTGTTTGCCCAGCCAATATTTATATCCTTCTCAATATAATTTTTGTTATACCTCAATGTATTATGTAGGACTTTTCCCTAAGATATATAATACATTGAGGTATAACAAAAATTATATTGAGCAGGATATATATATTGGCTGCTCAAACAGTAAAAATCTCAATCTATTAATAGGTAATTATAGGTTAAGAGATGATATACAGTACAAAAAAGAAATTGTATATAAAATTACATGCAAAATTTGTAAAATGATTTATTTTGGGCATACTGGCAAACAATTAGAGGTAAGAGCCAAAGAACATAATAATGCAATTAATAGAAAAGATGATAAATCTGCATTATATATTCATGACTTAAAATATGGACATAGAATAAATGCTACAAAAAGTATTAAATGTTTAAATTACATCAAAGATCCAAAAAGAAGACAAATATATGAAACATATTATATTAAAAATAATTTAAATAATTGTATGAATATTTATAAGACTTGTATAAATTTGGTTAATAACCGGTTGATTAAAAATGAATGGAAAATTATATAAATTGACATATATATAATTGTAAAAAAAAAAAAAAAAAATGCATGTAATTTATTTTATTTATTATATTGTTATGATATAGTCAATTATTTTGTAATTATTGTATTTATATGTAGGTTTTGATTTATTTTAATGATTTATATTGGTATTGGTTGTTTAATTTCATTATTGAACACTAGATGGTTGTATGTCTGTAATAGTTAGTTAAAGTAATAGATTATTAACATTTAAAAAGGGTACCAAATCAAATCAGGTGCTGAAAAAGGCTTTTTATGTATATAAAAAAATTTGATATTTATATAGCTGTTGTAAAAATTTATTATTTTCTGATTATTATTAAAATAACAAAATACAAAAACTTAAAATTGAGATTCAAGAAAGTAAAGACATCTGAAAAACTAGCTTTGCACATAAAGAACAGAATATTACAATCCATTTGAAATAAGAAAATTACATCAACAACAAATTTAAAAAAAAGCACAAGTCCACTGCAAAGAAATATTGAAATAACATTACAACAAAGATTTTACTTTATAAGGGAACATCAAAAAAAAAAAAAAAACAAAGGAATCTTAGAAAATATATTCTCATCTTGTAAACTTTTCAATGAATTTAATTTTGATTCTAAACATATTATTTCTGGAATATAACAAGACAACTTAATGAACATAAGCACAGATACATACAAATATTACCCTTAAGACTTCCTTCAATCCTTTGAAGCATATTACAATTTGATATTACAGTTTCGCAATAACCAGATTTTTTTTTAATAACAGAGCATTGATCTGACAAAAATTTAAAATTCCATGTAAAGTAGTATCAAGCAGTTTCATGTTAATTTAAATGCAAGAAACATGCTTTGTTGTATTCAACAAGTGCATTTGGAATCTATTTAATTGCAATTTTTGTTTGGTTAATAAATTGTTACTGATAAATTATATATATCATTATCGGAGTTAGACTTCCGATCTAATATATTTCAAGATTTTCAGAGCTTTATAATAATAGATGATAAATTATATCTAAATTTGATTAAATTGTACATTTATTCCTGTGCAAGCAAACTGATATGTTTTTGCAATAGCAAGTTATTATACTCCTCATTAAACAGATCAAGTACTATATTAAACAAAGGAAATATATGTGCATGAGTGTAAATAAAGGATGCTCAAAACGAAAATACAATTTTATTTTTAATAAGAATACAGCTTACTAATTCTTAATTTAAACTTTTTAACTGACTATTCACACAATCTTTTGTTGAATGTCTTGAAACTTTTCTTTATAATAATTTGTAAAATTTAGCAAATAAATTGTTTCCAAACAACTGCATTTTCCAGTTAGCATTTTATTGTGGTTTGGCGTAATTGGAAAAGCATCTGACTTGAGATCGGGATGTCCCAGGATTGATTCTGGCACTCAGTCTGGAGCTCAAATATTTTATGAACTCCCAAGAAATAATGCCAGATGCCTTTTTAAGAGAAAAAAAATCACAAACTTTATCTTTTGACAAATTAAGAGAAGAAATAGAAAAACATAGTAGTCACATTGATACAAAATATCGATCAAAAAAAAAAGTTGAATGGTTTATTGCCCAGGAGCTCATAAGAAGTTCAAGCACTGAAAATGACAGAACAAAGCTGTGAACCATGAATCTTGAGCGCCAGATTCTGACAATCTATCATTATAGGACTATATTTTCCTTAAGGTTTGTGATGATGATGTTTTGGTTGTATTTATGTATTGGACTATTTCCATCATCTAATATGTGTATTGAATGTCTTTAGAAAAATTTAACTTTATTTAAATATTCCAAATACATTCAGCTGTTAGTAATAGCTCATATATGCACAACATTTCGAGAGTTAATATTCTCCCCTCTTCTTCAAGTGTTGCTGGCTTGACCAGTGACAGCACTAGCTTGGGAATCAAATCTGGATTCTTAATTCTTGAGTATTGAATTTTAAGGTAATGTTTTAACCAACTGAGCCACTCTGCCAAAGACAACAGTCAGTAAAAATTTCGTCTATTTATCTATGAAGTTCCTCCTGATTTCTCCATTTTTTTCTAAGAGCATTAGTGGTTTCCATATATTATATATAACCACATTAGGTTGACTTATGGGATTGTTTTCCATTGTCTAGTAAGAAGCTTCCTTAAATTTTCTTCCTTGTACCTTTTCATCTACAAAAATATTGAATAGAAAAGAAAATTTAAAGAAGCTGCTCACATGACAATGGCAAACAATCCCATAAGTCAAGCTAGTGTGACTACACATAATGTATGGAAACTAATAATCAACTCTGCTCAAAAAAAAAAAAGTAGAGAAATCACGAGAAACCTCATAGGTAAGTATATAAAATTTCTACTGTCTGTTGCTTTGGCAGGATGGTCAGTTGATTAGAGCGTTACTTTAAAATTCAATACTTAAGAATCTAAGGATCCAGGTTTGATTCCCATGATAGTACTGTCACTGATCAGACCAGAAACACCTGAATAAGAAGGGGAAATAATACCTCTTGAAATGTTGTGCAAATACTAACCTGTGTGCTATTAGTAACAATTGAATGTATTTGGAATATTTAAATAAAGTTAAATTTTTCTAAAGACATTCAATACTCATATTAGATGATGGAAATACTCCAACATATAAATACAAATATATCATTACAATAAATCTTTTTTTTTTTTACTTTATTTTGAAATATTTATTCAGGATTAAATATTTTTTTTAAAATGTCATTTAGGCAAAAATTTAATCCATGCTAAAATAATTAAATCTAGAGCACATTAAACTTTTAAGAATTCTTTCATAATTTGGTCCAGATTATAGCATTTCACTATGTGAAATCAATTTCTCTCTAATCTCTTCTTTTTTATCTTCAATCTAATCATTCTACCAAAAGCATTTTCAAAATTAAAAATATAATGTGAATCTCTTAACTATTTTATCTATCTCTTTCAATAATCTTCATTAATATTCAAATAATATCTTTTGTCCCGTCATATTTTCTAAATTTGAACTGCTCTTTGAAAAAGAATCTCAAATCTAGTAGTACATCTATTCAAAACTTTCAATAATATTTTAGTTAAAAAATGCAATTATAAAATTCTCCTTTTGCTTTTGAATTTATGGCAATACCTATTATAAAACCAATGTTTTATATTTAAACATTAAACTCATATTATCTTCTTCCTCATGCCACAACTCATTCATCAAAAAAATTTATATTAAATCTTTCAATATTCATAATCTGAATATTAAAAATTCATATTCTCTCAACCCACACATGAGAAAATCTTACATTTAAATCTTTTTATCTCTAATAATATGTATTCTCTAACTTATTCAAATACCTATTTCTTACAAGGTATTTTTTTTAATCTTCAATTGAAGAAGTTTTCTATTTGTTTCCCCTAGCTCCCTCCATACATATCCAAAATACCTTTAGGGCTCTATATTTAAATGATACTTGCTTTTTTTTTTAAACTTTTAAATTTGCATAGTATTTTCAAATTTATTCAAATATTCTTTGACTATGTTAATTACAAATTAATATTCTAAGAAAATTAAAATATTATTCCTGGACTTCGATTTTATTTTTTTCTGTTTTTACATTTGAATTTGTGTCAGAACTAGTTGATCTATGGAAAATTATTTTCCTGAAGGAAGAATGAGCTTATTCAGCAATAAGATACTACAACCAAACAATCACATGATCTTGATGATGTCACTACTTAATAACCATCTTAATACACAATAATGTTTTTTAGTATCTTATTTTATGAGATACATTATAAACAATAATAAGTCTTATATATTATAGTAATATATCAAATTATTAAAAAAATACTAATAATTAAATGGTTTATTGTTTGAAAATTCGTAAGAAGTTTGACAAGTGACAATTCTATTGTAATCCATAAACCTTAAGCTCCAAAGTTTACTATCCTATCACTGTGCTAAACCATACAATGAATTAAGTTCTTCAAACCAAAAAATCAGTGCATTAAATTATCCATACCAAAAAATTGGCAATTTCAACAATTTAAAAAATCTAAAAAATATAACAGATTTATTATAAAACAATCTGTAAACTATCATGTTTTTTCTTTTTTTTCTATTAAATTATTTAGTATATTTATGGTTATTTTTTTATGTACTTCCATTACTATCTACAGCATGATTATTATTTTTACAAACACCATGTTTCTAATAACGTAAAAACCATTACCTGTCGTTTGGTTGCAAACATATATTCTTCGTAAACTTCAAAATCCTCTACTTCTGTAATAATAGTATTCATAACGTATTCATGAAATAAATCATTCGATTTAATAATTGTTGAATAATCTTCAGACTCTATTCTTTGTACGTATAAATCCATTTCATCATCATGGGGTGGCACGCCCCTATGTAAAGAAAAATTATAATAAAAGGTATAAATGTAAAATTTAAACTATTGCAATCTTCCAACCTATTACAACATGAATAAATATAATTAGCTAAATAAATGGCAGTTCATTCAAGACAAATTATTAAAATGTAATACTGTTATAAAACTATACATTACAACAATGCTAAACATACCCACACACATATGTATGTATATATAAGATTGTCATTGTCTGGAATTTAAAAAAAAAAAGACAAAATGAAAATGTTTATTTATATAATTTGTTTAATACAGCCAACAACATTATTCCAAATTTAGATATTTTGCCTAATAAACAAATAATGATGCCAAAAATAAGCATTTAAGGATTTATAATAAATGCTACTTTTTGACATTTCTACTTTTCACAGAAATTGGCAAAGAGGTATTTTGAAACTCCTGTACAATGAGCAAAAATAATAATAGCCATATCCTCACATAATTTTCTCAATCCACATAGAATACCTCATGCAAAATATTGCATTTTCTCCTTTATAAGAGTAAACTGATAACTATATCGTATCAAAGTTAAAAATAGAATAACATTACTCTATATTCTAAATCAAATGGAAAGGTCTTATTTTCACTTATAAAAAAGCTATAAACACTTATAAATAAAATATATATTTTGACAAATGTTCTTCCTAGGTATAGACTTATTGCAACTTTGATACAATCTTCTTTTTCAGAGAATATAATATAGAATGGATCTGTGATTTGCTCTAAAACTGAGATTATTAAGAGATGCTGTGAATACTGTAACAACAACAATTTTTTTTCTCTCACTTCATTTTTGTCATCTAATATAAACTTTAATAATCAATAAATGCCAGATGGTAGTCCTTATTAAATCTCCATCTACTGCTGTCTTACCCAATATTCCCAGGCTGTTTTCTAGCTTATGGCTTTCATCAGTAAAAAGCTTTTGGATTTGAGAGCAGCATACCTGGATTTTTTGCATCTAATTGTTAGAGAGAAGGATATAGGATAAGTCAACATTAGATAAGAATTTAAATAATCATTATCATTTGGCTTTTTTTTTCATGTGTCATAGCATAGGCCGGGAAGCGAATCCGCTAACCCGGGACAACTGCTTGTAAGGCAGTTGCGCTGACCTCTCGACCACCAATGCTTGACCATTTGGCATATACTGATTATTAAAGCTTACACTAGGTAGCAAAAATATAGTGAGAAAAAAAGAATTTTCTGTTCAACTGCATGACGTAAGCAGGGGTCATGTGATGTTTTACTAGTTTTGACACTAACAATTTTATAATTTTAAATAAAATACATATTGAGGAATACTAATTTTTAATTCAACAGTGAATTAGTTGCAAATATTTTTAATAAATCGATTTTTAATAATTATGACTGCTTAAAACTTAGTTTTGATATAATTAATTTACATTTCTAAATTTATTCAGTCACATGGTGCATATAAATACTTATACATTTATAAAAATAAAAAAAAAGCTAAAGATTCTATAATAATAATAAAATTAATAACAGAGTAAAAATAAAATTATTATGTTTGTATTATATATATATATTGCAATCGTAGAATGCATTAAAAAAATCATTTGCTAAAAAAAAATCCCATTTTAATATGTATATGAAAAATTACAGTTAGAATACTTAATCAGGTACTGCATAATAAAAAGGAAGAGGGGATGGGGAACTACAATACGCCAGCTGTTTTTCTGAGCAGATGTTATATTCATCTACCTAATAATAATTAAGGATATTATTATTATTCATGAAAATATGTTAACATGTGAATTCAATTTTACCCAATATTTCAGTGAACAAAAGTGAATTAAAAGCAAGAAAAAAAAAGTGAATTAAAAACTCTAACATTAAATAATTAAATAATACATGATGCCAAATATAATAATTTTATTATAGACTTTTATAATTTAAACCTAGCATATACATAACTAAAATATTGTAGTTATACTATGTTATCATAATTTTGTATATGTATATAATAATAAATGGCCGCTCATAATGAGTATGGCCATTCTAACCAAAAAAAAAACAAAGAATGATAAAAGACAGGGGAAAAAAACTGCCTTAGAAATAAGTTTTGGGATTACTATCAGAATAAATCTATAGGTCCACATATAGAACATGCTGATTCATTTTTTCTGTTAACATGATATCATGATGTTTTTAAATTTCTTCAGCAGAAAATTTTTCTTTCTGAAATACTTCAACACCATGTCAAATTGTAGCTCTCCGATGTATTCTATTCTTTATAATAGCTTTCCAATGAAAACAATTGATAAATATACAATTTATCCACTCTACTTTGAACACTTTTTATCAAAAAACCTTTTATGTATACACAATGTCCTGCAGTCTTCCTCAGAGCTATGATATTGCATTTCTTTAGAATGTCTTTGAGATAATTGTTATAATGTAATTGTAAAATATGTAAATATATATTCATACAATATGGGCCATCCACTGTAGAATTGTCTTCTCTTCTGGAGAACTAAAAGCTGATTCAATATTCATATCTAAATTACTCAAGATCAAAAAAATAGGACGAGCGGTACGCATCAAAAAAAAATGCTGGAGGAGACCTAGTCCCCCTTTAAATTTCAGCATATGGACGAGTAGTCCCTGGAGAGCCTTAGGCCTTCCCAGAATCAATAGAATCTATTCCCCACTTTGTTCCTTTCCTTTATTTGCACTGTATACACCACGTAACCTTATCTCCAGCCATATTCTGGCCCATGTCCCGAAGTTACACCATCCTCAAAATCAAACTTCAAGAAACCAAGATTCATCCTGATATTACCGCTTACTGCTTTATTAGAAATTTTGCCATTGCTTAATTTCAGAGAAATCAATCTATATGTTTCATTATAATTCAACCCTATGTACACCTTGAGTTTAAATAAAGTTCATTTTAGAAATAATAATACATAATTAATCATTCATATACTCGAGAAATGTTTGACACAGAGCAAGATTTAATTTCCAACTTTTTAAAAAATCGCAAAGCAGAATGTTTTCATATTATAGGCATGGCTAATATTAAAATTGCTTAACATTAGTCATAAATATGACATGAAAGTCAAAAGCCTGTTTTACCAACTATTGAAAAGTTTAAAAATCTATCGTTTGTTTCTTGAATTTTTTATTATATTGTATATAAAACATAGCCTTTGAGAAGATATCACATGACAACATATATTATCATTAAAAAAAAACTGTTTAATTAGAAACTATGATTACATTGGATTTATTATTATTAGAATTAGAAAAATGAAACATTTAATTAACAAATTAAATGCTACATGAACTTTTGTACAGTATCTTTTAATTTTACAATTTATAATACTTAGCAGGAAAAGTTTGAAACAATAAATGTTCAAATTATAATAAACTGAGTTTTGATTTTAAAACAATATTTCAAAAAAGAAAAGCTTCCAATTCATTTTTCAATTATAATTCTGCAAAGTTTGATTTAAATAATATGCAGACTCATGCCTATCATAAAAAAAAAAAACGGGACTTTTTGATAAGTAGGCAAAAAGTTGGGGCACACAAACTTTCTTCATATATATAACACTTTTATACAAAACATACAATATACAAATACATAAAGCAAAATGTAAGATGCTATTGATTGTAACTCTCTATCACAATAAATGCTATCATTGAATGTTATGCTTAATTTTTCCAATTTTTTTTTTTTTCAATACTATCCCAATATAGACATTTTAGTACAATAATAATTTCCAGGGATTAGATAACAATCTGCTTTATGATCTAATTACATCATAAATTCATGCTTGAAGCATACATATACATGCACTAATGAAACATAAAAAGGATAAAGTCAATCATTTGTTATTAGAGCATATATTTATTGACTAACTAACACTATTAAAAAAAAATCATAACTAAATAAAACCAAAGACCTTTAAATTTTTCAATTAAAAATTAGATGGAATGTTTTTATCCGAAAGTAGATATTTCTGTTGTTATAATATATCTACAAAAATTTAAATGTATCTTTTTTTTTAAAAAATCAAATTCCTCCTAATGCAATTTTCACAATACTTTATTTAACTTCCATATAATAGTCTCAAATGCCTATTAGTCTTCCTCAAATCTAAAAAAATAATTGTATTAATATCATTTCTTTACATAAATATATAATAATTTATATGTATATATATAATTTCCATAAACTAAAAACTGAAAAACATTTAATATATTTGTGCAACATATAATCCAAGATATATATATATATCTTTTATTAAAATAACAATCCATGGAAAATATTTATTTCAACACACAAACTCTGGAGAAATTTAAAACATTATTTGCAGAATGTCAAGAAAGATGCTATTCTTCCATATTCTCACACGTATATAAAATAGCTTTCCAAATTTAAATCTATTTAAGAACTTAGGTTTGAAGTCAGAAAAGAACCTCCTTCTATTACAATAACAAACCCCAACAAAATACCTATTATAGGTAATGGAGAAACTTATTTAACCTCAGGGAGATTGTTAGTTAGTAGCAATTGATAGTTTCCTAGCAACATCAAAGACAAAAGTCATCTTTGTTTACATGGATAAAATCTTATTTCTGTTCTTTATTAGAATAGCAATCTATGGAAAATATTTAATTCAATAAATATATTTATATATCTACATATACTATAACATATCATTATTATTAAATTGTTCATTACTTTACCATATGTTTTTCAATTTTTGTTTTTATGGGTTACAGTATCACTTTAAATTAAAAATAATTACAAAATATAAAATATTCTGAATATCTCAAAAATCAGAAGTATATTCTCTTATTCTTCTCTTTCACTTTCTTTGCATATCTTCATATAATCATATATATATTGCTTATAACACTTCTTTCATATACACTTCAATGCAAACAAATTTTCTTAAAAACTTCTTTATTTTCCTTACAGTTTTGACTGTCCAGCAGTCATCAGAGCTACAATATTTGAATAATATAAATACATAACCATCATTTCACATATATATATATATATATCAAAATGTACACATATATTCCCTTCATCACACCTAGACATATATAAATTCCATACCTACATCTATATATACATATCGAAATATATAAACATACCTCTTTTAAACATACATATATATACACAGATATACATACACCCATAGACATATATATAAACCCACATATACATTTATAAATACCCATCCATATGTATACTCAACTTACATATAAATTACATATATATAAATAATACAAAACATATATTTTTTATATATATGTAATTTATATGTAGGTTGAGTATACATATGTATGTGTATTTATAAATGTATATGTGGATTTATATATATGTCTATGGGTGTATGTATATCTGTGTATATATATGTATGTTTAAAAGAGGTATGTTTATATATTTCGATATGCATATGTATATATAGATGTAGGTATGGAATTTATATATGTCTAGGGGTGATGTAGATCTATATATATATATATTTAATTAATACTTTGTTTTTGAATCCAGTTTCTCCAAATGTTGGACTTGAACGTTATAGTGTGAACAGTGAGCGTGGATAAATTAAAGGAAATTGGAAATCTGAAAAGGAGCATTATTATACTTTAGCATCAGTTCTTAATACCGGATATGCTGCTACATATTTTAGCCAATATAAATTTATATCTGTTAAATGGTGGAAGAGGTCCAAAGAAGTCTAATGACAACCATTCATTGGGTTTATTGAAAAGAATGGGTTGAAGTACCCCATCATACGATCTACGAGTATATTTAGATTTTAAAAATATTTTGCAAATTCTATTTATTTTGGAGGCGTACATATTAGGCCAATAAAAATATATCTTAAGAACAATCTTTTTAGCATTTTAATGCCCATATTTACAATGAGTGTAATATATACGTTTATTTTTCATGTTCTTCGGGATCACTATTTTCCAAAAGTTATCATTGTTTACATCCATTTTATATATTAAGATACCTTGATATATTTTATATCTCTTGTGTATTCTCTTAACAAATTTATTCTGATTAGTAGAATTCTAAGAATCCAACAAAAGAGTAATAATAAGTTAGGAAGACTTTTTAGGGTCTATTTTGAAAAAATAAATTTCCAGAAATTAATCATATAAATGTTACCATGAATGAATCAACCAGTTTTACTCCAATAAGGCTACATTAATAAAGACTCCCTTGCCTACTAATGAACAGGAAATTGACAATAATAATGATACTGTACAAGCTAGAATTAATTTAAGAAAGATGAGTTGTAAATGCATTGTTCAATCAAAACATAAGCTGCATTCCTTTAAGGTTAATGACTATGTGCTTGTTCTTATGCTCCAAGTCAGCAACTCACAAAAAGATAAGTTCAGAAAGTTATTAGGATTATATAATGGACCTTTTTAAATTAAATTAAATTGGGGATAATGCTTTTACGCTACCAACCCCAGAAGGTATTAGAGGAACTTATAATGTGTGCAGTCTGAAGCATTTGCCATTCCTTGAATAAATATTTCTAGATTAAATATAATAGAAGAGTTCATAAATGATATTAATCCAATTCAGTCATAGATTAGAAGTTAATAATGGTAATGATTGTATGAGGCATGAGTGAATATCAAAAACATACATGCAGTAATAGTTAATCAGAGGTTAGGTGAATTAATAGGCATTGAGTTCATATAAAAATAAAAGAGGGAGACAAAGGAAAAATACAATTTTTTTTTCTCACGGTCCAGAATAGTTGTAACCTTATGTTTTCTTTTCCCATAGAAATATACAAATACAGAAATGGCTAATAGAAATTTATTTGATGTCTATTTTATTGTAAGTGTGATAAGTGTTTAGGAAATTTAAAATTTGGAAGTGGAATGTCTTTTGTATGTTATTTTGGGAAATGTGTTGGGAAAACTGGTATAGGGCAGGGATGGCCAAGACATCGACTGCAAGGTCTCTGGAAGTCAACCATGAAACTGATGTGAACAGTGACACATTATAGTAATAAATTCAGAGCTAATTTGAATATAAAAAATAATAATAAATGTAAAAATTCAAAATTATTCTCGTTTAAAAAAATTAAATTTAAAATACACCTGTTGTTATTGTCGATCTCAAAAATAAATCCAGGATAGAAGACGCTGAAAAGAATTAAATTATTTTTGTGTAATATTAGAACTAAAATTCTTAGAAATATTTAATTGCAGTTTTCCTGAGGAGAAATGAAAATAACTTGTCCTGGAGAAATTTTAATGAACTGATTTTAAATAAAAGAAGTCGTGAACTTTTTAAAATACTTTGTCTAGCTAGCAAATAATTCTCAAAAAAGGACTTTTTCCTATCTATGAAAGAAATTGGTGTCAAAGCAAGCAACAAACTTTATGTTTAATTATTGAGAAAATGAGGGAATTTTCCAAAACACAGAAAGCAAAGTGTTAACAAAATAAAAAATATTTTATTTTTTTTTACTTTCTAATTTATTAGATCTAATTTATTTTAATACAATTCTAAAACAAAAATTTTCTTTTTTTTTTCTTGAATTTTTTTTAAAATTCAGGACCAGTTCTAGAAAATAATTATTTATAGATAATTTAATAATTGTAATTTAATAAATATTTTATAAAGTGACAAGGACAAATTGTAATACTAGAGGAAGCTGAGGTAATTTAATAGTAGTCATAGTAAAATCAGTTCATAAGTATCTTTTAAAAATGTCACCAATATTTGTGAGTACTTAAAAAGCTCTTATAAAAAAAAAAAAAAATACCAATTCATAAATAAATACATTCTAAAAAAATCAGAATTTCAAACCATTATTTTTTTCAGTTCCAGTTTTCGTTACGGCAAAAATAACATTTTTTTTTCTGGTTTCTGGTTCAAAGCCCTGAAAAAAACGTAGTTGTCCTCAGGTACACTTTTACAAAAAAAGTCGCCCCCAACATCTAAAAGTTTGACCATCCCTGGTATAGGATATTATTTAAGTCAGTTATGGCAATCTTTACAAAGGCCAATCATTAAAGAAATCATACACAAAATTCTTTACATCAGACCAAATATTATTAGGTGGTCTTTAAGTTATTACTTTAACAATTATATTACAATAATCAAATAGTCAAATTTCATATTTAACTTTGATATTCATGTTTAATCTGTAATTATATAAACACGTGAATGTCTGTTTAACATTTTTATTAAGTGGGATGTATTAAAAAAAAAAAGAAAATAATAATAATTAAAAGATGATTATATATTTTATTTTAGTGTAATATTCAATATTGATTGTATTGTTCTATTGTCTATTGTGGAACAACTGGATATTCTAAGGAGTCTCGAGATCTCTATGACCTAGTGGACATATACTAACTTATTAATAGTTGTTAAGGGCTTTGTAGAAATCTATAGTTCAATATTCTCACCAGTAAATTATAACCTTCCTATAAAATTATCAGTACTTAAACACCTAATGAAGGTTGATGTTTTAATGTAAATTAGTCAAGATAGTAAATCGAGTGGAGCCTCTGGCAATGTATGTTGGCCATACTTGCAAGTCTTGACTGACGGTTACAATATATTATACCAGTACATAGCTAGATACAAGTTGATCAGATATAATTAATAATCTAACAGTAAGTGCTCAATAGAAAAGGCGTTAAGTTTATTCCAGTAATGGTATGAATGTGCTGGCATGTACTCTTAAATAAATATTTTATGTTTGTACATAAAAAAAAAAAAAGATAAAAAAAATTGTTAATTAGTTATAATTAATAATTGTAAAAAAAAAAAAAGTAAAACATAGGAGTTGAACTCACACCTTTAGATCCTCAAATATTGAAATTAAGGCAAACGCCTGTCAAAGGCAAGTAAAACAGATTCAAAAGAAGTTGAAACTGTTAAAAGTACTAAGTAAACAAAAAAAGTTTTGAGTTATTAAAAATGTTCATATTTACAATGTAGTTTTGTTCAAAAGAAATTCAAATTTGTAAAAAAAATAATATGTATATACAGTATATATTTATGTTTGGTTTTTTTTTCTGTGTTGATTGATAAACATGCCATTATACAGACGACTAATAAATATTTATCAATAAACATGGCATTGAGATAGATTAAGATAAAAGTTTGGCTGGAGATAATTAATTTATTTATCAATAAGCACATATGATAATCTATAAAAGGTTGTGATAGTAATTATAATTGTCAGAAGACATTTTTCTAACAGAAAGAATGAACTAGAAAAACTTTTACCGTGAAAGCAATCAACAGATAGCATACTATTCTCTACAATTCATTTTGGTGAAGTTCATTTTCATGAGTATACATGTGGAAAATAGTCAAATATTGTTAATATTTCTATTACTGTTTAAATACCCATTGGTTTCATACGTGTGTAATTTAAATTTCATCAGAATGACTTTGCAAAAGTTACAGTAGTCTGTCACTAGATGGCATGGTTGCTCCATACAGAAATTAACCTTATCCAGCCTGAGTTTGAAAGACAGCCAAAGCATGGAAAAGAAAATGATTATCACATTTTGAAGACTTGCGTTATTTTGTTTATCTGCTTTATAAACGAGAAATCACTATCACTCCACTCTGACTTTATCTATCTCTTCACCCTACAAGAACAAACAGGAGAAAATTTACTGATGCCTGCCAATTCAACAAGCCAAAAACTGTGACTAATAAACTGATTTATTCACCTGCTAACAAATGAAAAAGTATTATAATAATTTAATAAATTAATTTGTATATTTCCAACCAAGTCAAACAAGTACATAGGATTAATTAATGAATTAAATTGAAACTACTTTGTTGATAAAAAGAAAGCGAAAAATAATCTCAAGGATTATATAGTGTAATTGTCAAAAGCTATAGATGTACAAACAATGGAAAATTATTTGTATTTTTATTTTGGACTATTTCCATCATCTAATATGTGTATTAAATGTCTTTAGAAAAATTTAACTTCATTTAAATATTCCAAATACATTCAACTATTCGTAATAGCACATCAAATAGGTTAGTATATGCACCTGTTTGACGTGCTACTACTAACAGTTGAATGTATTTGGAATATTTAAATAAAGTTAAATTTTTCTAAAGACATTCAATACACATATTAGATAATGGAAATAATCCAATATAAAAATACAACTAAAACACCATCATCACAAACCTTCGGGAAAACAGTGGATTATATATATATATTGTTTTACAGACAAAAAATTAACAACTGAAGTAAGATCTTTTTATATTTATATTTTTTCTTTCTTCTGTACTTCTGTATACTAATCTACTTACTCTGAAAATAATGTTTGTTTTCCCAGAGTAAGATGTACATTTATTTTACATTGTATGGAGAGTTTTGCCTGATTTTTTATTATTTAATTATGCGAGTCTAATCTCAATGAAGCAGTTGGATTAATATAATTTTTTTTAAAAAATTAATAACAAGTAATGTAATTTATTGAATATCATTACTTAGAAAGTTGATGCCATGCTTTATAGATGGCTATATTATCATTTTAGGACAAAGTATATTGTTTGAGAGGATATGTAGGTATATTACATGATAGTCGTGGAATAAACCTGTTGTTGAATGTTATATATTTCTGCCTTTATTCATTTTTCATTTATGCTTTTCATCAATTTACCAGAAGTTTAAACTAAGTAGTGCAATATTATAAATGAGTTTCATGAACTCCAAGCTATGGTTCAATACTGATGGGATAAATTCAAGCCTGTGTTGCTAGTGGTGTCATTATAGTTATTAAATAATGAAACAAGCTCAAACTAATAAATATTCTAGTAATCTCAGGTATCAGCAGCCATATCCATATGATAAGCAAGAAATATTACTGTTGTGGAAACAATATTATCAGCAATAAGTTTTTAAACTGGTAATGTTTTTTGATATGTTCATTATAAATTACTATTAGGTCAATAAGTGTGGCAAGTAATCACCTCATCGCATATATATATTACCCTGGTATTAAAACAGGCAAAACTCTCCATACAGTAGTGCCACTCAGTGCAAGCCAGAGTAATTAATGGATGCCAGAAGGCTTGTTCATAAAATCCCTATCTAGTACTTATTCATCCAATATCCACAGACTAGTTTCTAGCTTGTGGCTTTCGTCAGTGAGAAGCCTTGGATCTGAGAGCACTGCACCTAGATCTTAGGATCTAATGCAACCCTCCAGCAGTCACCTTTTATCTCAACTACAAAACTATGAGAATAAAATTGAAAACACAATAATATTTTCAATCCAAGCTCATTATCTTATATAGTCATATAGATTTGAACTCAATTTAGTACCCATATATTTTGGTGTCTTTGGTTCTTTAATAACTATAGCCACCACTATCCTATTAGGCAGGATCGGTATTAAACCACTAAACATCATATGATCACCATTTCTTTTGCTTGCTTATCCATTCTGGAATCCATTGATTACTCTGGCTTGCACTGAGTGGCACTACTATATGGAGAGTTTTACCTGTTTTAATAACAGTTACGAGCAAGCATAAGAAATGGTGATCATGTGATGTTTAGTAGTTTAATACCCCAGTATTACATATGGTGCTGCAACATGTCCCATATTGATCAACCTGTTATATTTGCCTGCCCAAGTGTGGCCTAATCAAATCATCCTATATGTCACTCTGTTAAAATATATAAGCAATAAATTTATATGTTTACATATACATATTAAATGTTTAAAGATTTTTTTTTTTTAATTTATAAGAATTATTCCACATAAATATATGTAATTTAAAATTTTATAAATAGTAGTAAATATAAACAGTGTATGTATATATGAACTGCAGAAAGGAGTTTGCTATTAACTGAAAGGAGACCCTTTGATTCCTCTTGGAGGCCTTAAAGGAACCGAGCAGGGCAAATTCCTAATGTCCACTCCATACGTTCTTGTCGTTGCAGCTGTTATTACTATGTGATTATTCATATAGTATATGAACATGGATGGGCTGCTCACCAACATGCATTAGCCAGCGTGGTGAGTTTATTGGCTTTTTACCTCTGAGTTTAAGATCAAGAAACACCATGGTCTTTCTTCTCAGTGCCTGATAAGGCAGAATGAATGTTTGTGTAAATGATAAATATTTTCCCCATACATATATACAATTATGACAGACAAAAATAAAGCATGGCCCTTATTCCCAGGAGGCTGTAAAGTCACCAACCAAGGCAGCGGTTGGTGGCCGAAGGCGGAGGGTGCTAAGAATCCCCTGATTGCGGACCCAGGCTGCCATTTGATGACGACTTTTTATTTAGGTACTTACAACTGCAGATCACTTTCAAGTGAAGGAAGATTGCAAGAATTAGAAGAAGAACTGTCTTATATTAAATGGGACATTATTGGACTTTGTGAAGTTAGAAGAAAAGGAGAAGAAACAATTGATTTAAAAAGTGGACATATACTCTATTATAAAGGCACGCATATTGGAAATACAAGTGGAGTAGGATTCATTATAAATAAAAAGTGGAAGAACAATATTGTGGAGATTGATGGTGTATCGGACAGAGTGGCAAGATTAGTTATACAACTTAATAGCAGATACCAAATGCAGATAATTCAGGTTTATGCCCCAACAAGTTCTCATAGTGATGAAGTAGTAGAAGATTTTTATATGGATGTACAAAAGGCTTTTGATCAGAGTAAACAACATTTTAAAATTGTTATGGGAGACTTTAATGCTAGAATTGGTAGACAAATGAAAGATGAAATTGCTGTAGGTAATTTTGGTTATGGTAATAGAAATGAGAGAGGACATAGACTTGTGGAGTTTGCAAAAAAAGAAAAACTTTATATTATGAATTCATTTTTTGAGAAAAATGTTAAAAGGAAATGGACATGGAAGCATCCAAATGAAGGTACAGCAGAATTGGATTATATTTTGACTAACAGAAAATACATATTTCAAGATTGTAATGTTCTTAATAAATTTAACACAGGAAGTGATCATCGATTAGTAAGGTGTAAGTTACGTGTTAATGTAAAACTAGAGAGACAAAAATTATTAAGAAAAACAATATTTACAGTTGATATTCCTAAAACAATATTTACAGTTGATATTCCTAATCTTCAGAAACATTCTAATGAATTTAAATTAGAACTTACAAATAGGTTTCAAGTGTTAGGAGATTTTGAACATGATTCAGATTTGAATGAAATTAATATGAAAATAACTGATACACTATTAAAAACTGCAACAAACATAGCTGGTAGAAAAAAGCAGCAATTGACTAATAAAATTTCTACTGAGACTAGAGAATTTATGAAGAAAAGAAGGAATATGAAGATATACAAAAATGATGTATTAAAAAGAATTGAATATCTCAAATTTTGTAAAATGGTACGGAAAAGAGTTGAAAATGATATAAGAAAGTATAACTGTGAAATAGCAAGGAAAGCTGTAGAAGAAAATAAAAGTCTCAAAAATGTTAAACAACATTTTGGTATTGGTAGGAAAGTTATATCTGCAATAAGAAAAAAAGATGGAATTATTACTAAAAAGAGAGACGACATCATGAAATTGGTAGAAGATTTTTATCAAGAATTATATAGTAATAAAGAACAAGTACCTCCTATATCTATTACATCTTCCGAATTGCCCAGAATTTTAAATGAAGAAGTGAGACATGCAATTAAGTGTATGAAGAAAGGAAAGGCTCCAGGAAATGATGGAATTATAATTGATATATTAAAAGAAGCAGGTGAAGAAATAGAAACAATTTTAGCAAAGTTATATACCAAATGTCTAAATGATAAAGATGTACCGGAAGATTGGAAGAATGCAGTAATAATATTAATATTTAAAAGAGGTGATAAAGAAGATATTAGAAATTACAGACCTATCAGCCTTTTATCAGTTTTATATAAAATTTTTACCAAGATAATTACAACTAGGCTACAGAGAACTTTGGATTTCCACCAACCAAGAGAACAAGCTGGATTTAAAAGTGGTTTTAGTACAATAGATCATATCCAGGTATTGAGAGAAGTCATAGAAAGGACAAATGAATATGAGTTGTCATTATGTTTTGGATTTGTAGATTATGAAAAGGCATTCGATTCTATACACATTTCTTCAGTGATTAAAGCATTGGATCATCAAGGTATAGATCCAGGATATTGTCATATTTTAAAGAATATTTATAAAAATGCAACAGCAACAATTAGATTACATAATGATACTGGAAAAATCAACATTGAGAAAGGTGTAAGACAAGGTGACTCCATATCTCCAAAACTCTTTACAGCAGTGCTGCAAGAAGTATTTTGTGGATTAAAATGGGAAACTAAAGGAGTGAAAGTAAATGGAGAGTATTTAAGTCATTTAGATTTCGCAGATGATGTAGTTGTTTTTGCAAATAATGCTTCAGAGCTGCAGGAAATGTTGCAGGAGTTAGCAGATGAAAGTAGAAAAGTAGGACTAAAGATAAATGTTAAAAAGACTAAAGTAATGTTTAATCGATTTGCTCAAAATATGAAAATAAAGATTGATTATGAAGAATTAGAAGAAGTTAACAGTTACAAATACCTTGGTCAGATTATTAATACAGATGGAAACATAATGGAGGAAATTAATCATAGAATTAAACTTGGTTGGAGTGCTTTTGGTAGAAATAACTTGATACTAAAAGGAAATATGCCTATGTGTTTGAAAAGGATGGTTTTTAATAAATGTGTTTTACCAGTTCTTACTTATGGATCTGAGACTTGGACACTTAATAGAAGAGCAATACAGAGATTTCAGACCCCTCAAAGGAGTATGGAGAGATGTATGTTGGGAGTAACAAGAAGAGATCGAAAACGCAATGTATGGTTAAGACAACAAACAGGTGTTACTGACCTTATTGAAAAAATTAAAAGATTGAAATGGAGTTGGGCTGGACATATTGCTAGAAGAGATGATAATAGATGGACAATTGAAATTTTAAACTGGATTCCAAGAGATTGTAAAAGACCCAGAAAGAGACCACATGTGAGATGGGTGGATGAAATAAGAAAATGTGCAGGGGTGTTGTGGAGAAGAGAAGCTAAAGATCGGAGAAGATGGATTAAACTTGGAGAGACCTTCATCCTGCAGTGGATTGATAATGGTTGATGATGATGATATATATATGTATAAAATTATGGCATCTTTATGTAAAGAAATATTGCAATTATTTTTTAGATATGAAGAAACCTGCTACGTAATCAAAACTTATATGAGAATTAAATAAAACACTGTTAAAAATGCATTAGAAAGTATGTTTTTTACTAAAAAGTTGATTTAAATAAACAAGTTGATGGAAAAGGTGTTGAACATCTTAGAAAGATTATACAGCACCCATCTATCTCCCTTTCTTGTCCCAAAAGATTCTATTATGCTACTGGTAAAAAATAAAAATAATATATTTTTATTTTGTAATAAGTAATTTAATAATTTTTGTATAATATTTTTTGAAAAACAAATACTTACCAATAAAAAGACTCAACGTTATATTGAATTGGTTTCCAGGATTCTCCAAAGTCATCTGACGCCCATAACTACAAATAATATTAAATAACAAAAAATGAGCAGAATTAAGCCCATGCAATAATATACTTCAGAAAAGTAAATTTTATTAGTTTCTTGAAGAAGTTGATGAACAAAAGCTTCTTGTGCAAACTTGCAAGTAGAATATTATTAATTAGACAGCAAATTATATAAAAGATAATGGTATACTATGTACTGAACATTTACAAGTTCTACAGTCAGCATTGATGAAAAATCTTAACCAATCTTAATTACCTGACTTTCTTTACCTAAGAAATAATATCCATTGACCAACTGATGCCACTAGCTATTTAGGACTAAATACTTAATAAAATCCAGATATGGTAGACTAATGCATAGACCGTTATAATAGAGAATTCCATGTAAAATGGAATAAGTATTAATAATTTCATTGTGGATGCAAATTTATCAATAATATATTTACATGTATATTTTACAGTAAAAAAATATTTTGATCACTATAGATAATCCAGTATATATTTCTACAAGTTATAAGAATGCCAAAAAAACAATACTTAAGCATAAATCAAAATGCACTACTTGGGCTGAGTATCTAAATGATGAAGCATTAGTAAAATTAAAAAACAAAAATATTACAATGGCTTATATATGACTAAATGATCCACAACTACTTGGATGAAATTCTAGCATCAGAAATGCCAGGATTGGAGCCATAATCTATAATTGGGTTCCAAAGTCCACATTCTATTACTGTACTAAATCATACATTGCATAATCTGCAATTGAAATACATAACACAAACTGAAATTCTTAATTAATGAATTATTTCATTATATTATTTGGAGTTCAAAAAAACAATTTCCAGATGAAGTAAGTTTATTTCAACAATTATCCTAAACTTTTATTTTGTGATGAAATATTTGCTTCAAAAAAGAATAAAGGGACAGCATGAAAAAAAAAAAATTCTGTTCAACATCAATAATCGAAATTAGAAAAGTTCTTTAATAAAAAATTCCTATATATATGATCCTACTGAATTGAATTATACACACATAATCAACTTAATAGACTCAACCATATATTATAATCATATTTTTATTTTCATTGAATCAACTTTCATTCAAAATTGAATCTTGTCAAGATGTTACATTAATTCTGTAAGTCATATGATTTACATATTCTCATTCTATCATTCCCCCTATTGACCAATCCCAACCCTAAAATTTTTCTTATAACTTCCAGTTTTTATTCAATGACCATTTCCCTCCCAATTTTATTGAGCTTTGCACTAAATTCATCCATATGGGATGGTGAAGGGAATAAAAGAAAAAAATGATAAACTTATAATAAATAAAAAGGAGCCAAAGGAACAAAAGTTGCAGATTCAGAAGAAATATATTGAATATGAATATAATAGTAGAGTTGTAAGAAATATAATAATGAGAGATAGGCATAGATATAAGAAAATTAGTAATAGAAATGAAAGCAAGAATAAAAAATGGATTTCTATTCCGTAATTGAAAGAGGTACATAAAATTCTGAATGGCAAGGAAGAAAAAATGATTAAGAATATAGGTATTGAATAGAAAAATAGCAAAATGTTAAAGTTATTGAGCAATGCAAAAATGAGTAATGATAGGAGTAGTAGGATAGGAATAGTTTATAAAATTACATGTAATGGATGTACAATGGTATATATAGGTCAGTGAACAGAACAATAAAAAGGAGAAATATTAAGTCAGGATCATTTTGTTACTTTTTAGAAACAGGGCATGTTATGAAATGTGAAGAAAATATTGAGGTGATAAAATATTGTAAAAATTATATAGACAGAAAAATGTATGAGACAATGTACATATAGGAAAATAAAAATATAAATTTAGTAAAAGGCTCAATAAAATTGGGAGGAAAATGGTCATTGAATAAAGACTAAGTTATTAAAAAATGAGTAGGGAATGGATTGGTCAATAGGAGGAGTGGTAGAATAAAGATATGAAAATCACATGACATAGAGAATTAATGTAACATCTTGGTCAGGTTCAATTTTGAACAAAAGTCGATACAATAAAAATATTATGGCTGTCTATTAAGCTGATTATGTGTGCATAATTCAATTCAGTAGAAATGTATATAAGGAAGACAACATAATGGTTGAAAAAGGAATGACCATTAAGTGAAATATATATATATTAAAAAAACATTTAATAAAAATACATAGAGTTCATTTATATCCTTCTGTAAGAAAAATATCAGTGAAAGATTAAAGAAATATATTTAATGGTATCAGTCAGTTTAGAAAATCTAATTTTGCTAAATAAAGCATGAGATCAAACTTAGATATTATGTATTAAATATTTACAATTAAGCTAAAAATTGATATACTAAGTGATATTAATGGAACTAATGATCTTCCTCCAAGAGAAATTCAATAAAATTTTGGGTCTGAAGTCCATATCAACAAGGAAGATAATTGGCTAATATCAGCAAGGTAGATGATTGGTTAGGATCAACAATATTGAAAGTCAGTGCTAGAATCAATTCAATATTATTAGATCTGGTATACTGCTTATTATTTTTCTTACTAATACAACTGCTTCTTGGTTTTCAATGAGATGTACTTTTATCAGACTGCTGAACTAATCACTATTTTTCTCAACAATTTGAGCCAGTTGAAAATTTACAACAGCAACACTGCCATTAACATATAGATTTCCATCATTATTTATTATTATATTAAGTTCTCAATTTTTTCTCAAAATTTATTGATTCTTTACAACAACTCATATTATGCATCACTGATTCATTTTAATCTTTTTTTTATTTTTTATTTTTTTGATTATATTAAGAACTTTAGAACAAAAATTGTGGTCTTTCAAGAATGCTAAGGTTTCATCAAAGCTGTCTAAACCACCCCACTCCCATCTTATGCTACTTTTATCAGCAAATTGTAATTCAAATGAGTTAAAATTATAAAATGCTCTTACCAATTTAAAGAAAAATAATCCATATTAGCACAAGGCACATCTATTATCCAAGTCAAAATAATTACCAGATTTTATGCTTTTATAATTAATAATGAATTAAAAGATGTAGATTATTAGAATAAAATGCTAGCATTTGAAGGAAATTTAAAAATATTGCAATACTGAAAACTTTGAACTTAATCACCTGTTATTTGGTAAATTCATGTCATAAATATATATATAAATACATTAATGGATTTTAAGTGAACTCTTACAAAATATTAAATTTATTAACTAAATGTAATAAATTTTAAAAAAATTCAATCAAAGTCAATACATTTCTTGTTAACATTACATCATCTCTTTTTAATGTATATGGAAGTAAATCAACTTTCACACATGCACTGTTTTAATATAAATTGATGTGCATTCGCCCATAAGCAAAGCTTTAAAAAAACAAGTAAATTAACTTGCCCTTCAAGCTTATCTATATATAAGCCAACCTTTATTTACCATGCATTATTCAGATTTAAGTCTATTATATGTCTTGCATTGGTGGTCGAGAGGTCAGCGTGACTGCCTTGCACTTGCAGGCAGTTGCCCGGGTTGCAGGTTCACGTCCCGGCCGATGCTATGACACTTAAAAAAAAAGTCTATTATATGCCTGATTTTTTAAATGTCCAAATTGTACAAATAATTCTAATATTACAGGAGACAAAACAGTCCAGTATTTATTGTAATATATATATAGAAGTAAATCAACCTTCACATATGTGCTGTTTTAATATTAATTGAAGGACAAATGAATTCACTTGTTCTTTTAACTTTGCTTACAAATGAGTATGTGTCAATTTATATTAAAACAGTACATGTGTGAAGGTTGATTTACTTCCATATATACTAAATAAATACTGTGCTGTACAAAAATAAAATATTTATCAATATATTTAGATTATAAATTATAAGTTAACTGCAAGTGATTAAAAATGAGATAAATTCTCTCTCCTGGAATATATGAATTACGTTTGTACAATTTGAACTTTGTTTAAAAAATCAGACATGTAACAGACTCATGGTAAACAAAGGTTGGCTTATATAAAGATAGGCTTGAAGGACAAGTGAATTCACTTGTTCTTTTAAATCTTTGCTTACGGGAGAGTAGGCGTCAATTCATATTAAAACAGCGCATGTGTGAAGGTTGATTTACATGAGTATATATAACAATAAATACCGTGCTGTATAAAAATAAAAACATTTATCAATGTATCATTTCTTTTTTTTTTATTTTTCAAGTATAACGGCCTCTAACTATTACAGAAGAATCCTGATATCACTAAAAGCATTTAATAAATGAATTCAAAAGTTCATATGATATTTGGGCAATAAAAGTGGCAGAATTGAACTATGATCCACAGATCTTGCCCATTAAAGAGTCCATCATTGTACCATTGCCTAAAGCACACAGAACAAGGTATTTAATTATAAAGCTATCAAGATTTTGATTTTAAAAATTGTTCAAACCTTAATTACTCCTCTATTAATTTTATGTATCTGAATTAATTCTCACTTCCAATGTCTAAATGTTACATAACTTTCTATTGATAAATCAGTCCCGATAGATTTAGGATAGTCAGTAAAAAAAAAAAAAATCAAAAGCTAAAGTTCCATGAATTGCAACTCAAAATGTATCATTTAAAGATCTTGAATATTGCAAGAACTCCCAACAACCAAATTATTATATTGTTTCCTTTTTTTTTTCAGTAAACCTTGGATTTTTTTAAAAAGCTTTTATATATATTAGCAAATATGGTACACTTTTACTATTACCATTTAAAAATTTAATAAATCACTGCTCTTTCAATAGCAATTTCAACAGTTAAAATTATAAATATTTATGCGAATGTTCTTATACATTTAAGAATATTAAACTTTTTTAAGAAATAACTGAAATTTTGTCATTCCCATAAAATTTGTTTGCAGTTGTTAAGTTATTTAAGTTACTGACATCCTCTAGACAAAAAGAATGTAATACAGAATACATAGATCACAAAGAAAACAAATCAGTGAGCAAATTGAGTATTAAGCCAATAAACATCACGTGATCACCATTGCTCTCAGATCAAGGTTCCTCACTGACAAAGGCCACAAGCCAGAAACTAGTCTGAGGATATTGGATGAGTAGGCACTAGATAGGGATTTTATGCATAAGCCTTCTGGCATCCATTGATTACTTTGGTTTGCACTGAGTGGCAATATGTATA
Organism: Epiperipatus broadwayi; assembly: GCA_028023455.1. Classification (NCBI taxonomy): domain Eukaryota; kingdom Metazoa; phylum Onychophora; class Udeonychophora; order Euonychophora; family Peripatidae; genus Epiperipatus; species Epiperipatus broadwayi. Next base: position 14,256,872 of record JAQFVV010012394.1, on the reverse strand, counting down.
GAGAGTTTTGCCTGTTTAAACAATCTGAGTATTAATACTGTTAATGAGACTGATTGCTGTTATACACTTTTTTATATGCTATTCAGCCCTATAATGTAAAGCATCGATCTTTTATGATGAAAGCGAAAAAAAAAAATTATTTATTCACTTCAGCAATCTCAAAAAAAAACCTAATAATCATAATTGCTTGATAAATGCATTATCTCTACTCAAGAAGCAATTCTAAAATCACTTTAACAGTTAAGGGTTCATAGATAAGGCTACTGATTCTGATTATTTCAATAAGACTACTTCTAATAGAAATCCTTTATTAAAAAAATTCTAGTTTAAAACAGAAATCCACAAATCCTAACAAGAACTCCTGCTTCCAGAATTCCAAAAATTCCGATAAATCTTCTAGTTTCCAATTAAATTTTATAAAAAACTATTGCTCCCATAAAACATGGTTCTAAAGGTCATTACAGAAATCACTGCAACTATTTTTAAGCGACTCCTGTAAAAGAAATTTAAAGCTAGCACTAAATTAAGTTCAATCCCATTCAAGTCTTTCATTCAATAATCTGAGAAATGATCATTATTTTATAAATATTTTAAAAATGAGATATTTAACAAATATCACATTATCTCTGCTTATATGTAATATATGCTGAAGGATAATACTGGATATGAATAAAAGCACTACGATCTAGTAGCCATGGGGAACTCAAGTTTACAATACATGGCTTTAAGCAGTGAATTACTCCTAACAGCATATACAAATAGAAATACTGGACAAATAAATTTAAAAATAATTTCCATTCACTTTTATAGATTTAATATCATGAATATAAAAAACTATTATATAATATAAATATTTTTATATTAATAAATATAACAATAAATATGAATATTATTATATGATACATATTAGTAGAGATTGATGAAGTACATCACACTGATGAAAAAAAAAAAACATAAGAGAATTTATTCATGAATTCTCAAATATTAACAATATTCAATTTCTCTGATCTACAATTTCTCTTTTCCCCATCACTCCACCAAACTTTCCTTATTTCATTCATCAATCTCACAATCTTTTTCTAGATCTTTAACAATCTTTTGGGTCCCAACTTAAAACTTCAACTGGATTTATTATCATCCTTTCTAGCAATTTGTCCAACTCAGTTCCAATTCAATCTTTTAATCCTTTTAATAACATCAATGATACTTGTTTTACCGCTTCCGCATATATTATGCTTTTAATCCTTGTTAACCACACACACATATATATATTTCTCTATACTTCACTATGAAATCTGAAGTTTCTGTGCTGCTCTTCTGTTAACTGTCCAAGTCTCAGACCCATATGTAAGAAATGATAAAACATATCTATAAAAAAAAAAACATCCTTTTCAAGCACCTTTTAATATTATTTCCGCAAAAAGGCACTCCACATTTAATTCTATGATTAATTTCCTTCTTTGTGTTTCCATCTTTATGATTTTTTTCAAATGTAAAATAGTAGTAAATGTTGTTTGATAATGTTAACAGTGTAATGACAAAAATATTAATTAGATAAAAAAATTCCCTAAATCAATCTCCTTTTATAAAAATTTAAATCTCTTAAGACTTAAAAAACACAAATTCATTAAATTAGCTTATCAGATCTCTCAGAAATAAAAATAAAAAAACAATAAGTAGAACTTCAACTTGGGTATAATTTTATGATAATACTTATCAAAAATCCTTTAAAAAGCACTCACTATGCAAAGTATCATCAACTTCAATTCTTAATATGTTAGAAATAAACTTTGTAGAATATAAGAAATAATTATTAATACATCAGGAGTACAAGTGTAAGTTTAATAGAAATTACAAATAAAAAGATATTGCTAACAATATTGAAAGAATTAAGAGACTGGGTTGGATATATTACTAGAAAAGATAAAAATAGATGAACAAATGATATTTTAAATTGGATACCAAGAGATTGATTGTAAAACACCTGGAAAGATTCCAAACTATGAAATAAATGGATGAAATAAGAGTTTGCTGGTGTAATATGGAGAAAAAAGGCTAGGAATAAGAGAAACTGAAGTAAAACTCACAAAGATCTTCATCTTGCAGAGGATCAATAATAGTTGAAAATAATAATGATGATGAAAAGTAAGTTTTGTGATGTTTTTGTAACGAAATAGAACTGAGAAGTGATCTAGGAACCTTTGGATTGTCAAATCTTCCACACTATCACAATACTAAACCACCCAGGGCATGTTCCACGAATAATCAAGCTCCTTTCAACTTTTTCACTACTAACATAATGATAAATTTTTCTGATATATTCGATAATTAGAAGTTTCTATAGTTCAAATCTTCATTAACAAACACTTGTACTGATAAATTTTGGTGCCTGAAATAAATCTTAAAAAGTGCTTGTTTTAAAATTATTGATAAAGCTATTCAGATTTATTTAGAAGTGCACTATGAAGCAGAAGTGGCACATCTATTTGCTATGCCTATTACCTGAGATTCAAATTTGGGCCAAAATTTCTTTTCAAAAAACTTAGGATTTTTCTTTGATGTATTTGATCCACAATTAATCTGCTCAACGATCAATAGTGTTCCATAAATAGGCATCTATTTAGCTAACATATAAAACAAGAGTGGAAACCACTCAAATTCTCACTATAATTAACAATTCTCATGAGTACTGTCCTTCCTCATCATTGTTCTTCTACAAGCTGTTGAAGAGGCCTTTGCCCTGCAGTAAGTTATTTATTGTAAAAATATATTATTTTACCTACTTATTTAAATAGTCTACTCAGCAAACTATTGGAAATAACTGGATATGAATACATTTTAAATAAAAGTGAACATATTTATCAAAAAAACATACACAAAGAAAAACGTTTATAATGCTTTAAAAAATTCATGAAAATGAAACTAAATAATTTTAAAATCTAATAAATAGAAAACTCACGATAAAATTGTAACACATTAAATCATTTCTTAGGCTTTGGCTGCAACAAATAGTTTGGTAGATCTTTACTTTTTATTGTTTTAGATATTGACAGATTACTTAATCAATATTGGGTGTTATTTCTAAATATTTTTCATAAGCTGCTATATACATATGTTGGTAGTGATCTTAGGACCGTAAAAACGTGTAAAAATATGCATCAAAATTAATTTCACACACAATGCACTTCTAATACAAAAAATAAATAAAATATTAATCTTAATTATTCTTCATTTCCCTTGAACACTGATTATTATTTGCATATCTTTGCATTCAATCAACTGGGGGGGGGGGGAGCTTAATTAAATAACATCTTATATCAAATTATAATAAATAAATGGGACAAATTCTGAGTGTCACTAGGTAAAATTTTATTTTTTAATTCTGTAAACTTCAAAGATGATAAACGAAATATTGCACAATGCAGCCTAAAAGAAAAATGAATAAATCCCACATGTGCTGAAAATTTTCAATTAAAATATTATCTGTTCATATATTTTATTTAGAAATTAAAAATGGGAATCAAAATGAACTCACTATTAAATTTTGCATTCTTTAAAAGATTATTCAGGAAAAATTTTAAAGTGAATAAAAAATTTGTTTAGAGAATCGAAGGATTTTTTTTTTTTTTTTTTTAAGGGAGGGGAGGGCTTTACATTAAAAATACTCATTAATCTTTTCTTTTTTTAATTTATTTAAGTATTTTCTTCTACTAATTTAATAAAAACTATTTTTTAAAATATTTTTCATTTTTATAATTCATCAGCTGAGACAGGTGCTTCTTTACCTCATCCATTAGTCAGTCCTACAAACAAGCAGCTGGAATGAAATATAAATTGAAGAAACATGATGCAGATTCACCAATCACATGCCCTTAATTAGTATATACAATAATAAATACAAGTATAGAATGAATTAGAAATTTTAAATAAAAAATAAAATCCTTGAGTGTATGTTTTTTTTTAATAAGCAACTTCTTAATGTTCAATGAAAAATAACCATTTTTATATAAAATCTCACAATCATGCAGAATGATCTAAGCTAAACTTCTGTCTTTTTATAAGGCTCTTCATCCCAATATAAAATAGCAGCGAGATAAAAGTTTAAGACAATTTAGTATTTAATTCTAAAAAATCACAAAAATTACAAGTATTATTAATATATATATATCAAATACTCTATTTTTTCATTAGAAAAAAATATATTTTTAATTATAGAAAAAAGTGTTATGATATCCAAATATTTTTTGTTTTATTTATAGTAACACAAATGATTAGTTCTGCATATGAACAATGATTATTGGGTGCAACAGGTAAGTCTATTCCAAATAAACAGAATTTTTTTCTTGATTTATTTTCTTGTATTTTAGAATAAAATTGCCCTTACACTCATGCATTATGAAAAGACATCGTTTTACTTCAATAAATATTTTAAAAGAATGGGCAACCATCACATTTAAAGCTTACCATTAAATAAATCAATACTCATTAGCAGCACTGGAAAAAGAGCTTAATCAAATTTTAAAATACAGATTTTTTAAATGAATTTATTACTAACATAGATTCAAATTATATATCCCAGGACAGAGAAAACATCTTTTTAATGGTATGTGATAATAAACCACATTAGTTTACATTTTCCTAAAGATTTGTGATGATGGTATATTAAATGTGATAATACATTGGACTATTTCTATCATCTATCATTAAAAGTTGACAGTCTAGAATATATTTAATCTTTATTTAAACTTTTCAAATACAAACAATTGTTAGTAATAACACACAAACCTATGTGGTCTATTTGTATGTTATTACTAACAGTTGTTTGTATTTGAAAAGTTTAAATAAAGTTTAAAAATATTCTAAACATTCAACAATTAATGATTAATGATAGATGATGGAAATAGTCCAACATATTATCACAAGGCGCATGTACTAAGGTTATAGCCTTATATAAATATTACGTGCTGACATTGCAATTAACAAGAATTAATATTTACAATTTTAAATTAATTCAAAATATTTCTAAATTTAAGATCTGAATATTGGCTCATTGTAAATCGAAAGATTTCACGAACGTTAAATGTGTAACAGAAATAATGGACTTAATCAGTGAATAATTTATTAGCTTCAAGCTCCCATATCAAAATGCTTTGGATTTGCCTATATAATTAAAAAAATAGGTTGAAGATAAGAGTAGCCACTCTTTTTATAAAGTCGAATCTTGCGTTAAGATTTGTAGAGGTCTCTCTTGTAATAAAATTAAGCACACAAGGCACATGTATTAATGTTATAGCCTTATATAAATATCACATTAATTTACAAAATTGTAATTATTAAATAATATAGTGTTAAGATGTACATATACATAATTTTGATTTAAAAAAACTATCCTTCCACTCATGCGTTATGTCAATAACAAGTAATGATTGCAATCATTTTACAAACACAAGAAGCATTTTAATATCTTTGTCTATTATGCAGTCAATGGATTAAGAAATCATCAGCATATTTCCTGATTCATTTTTCAAACAATAAACAAGTATAAATGATGCAAATAATATATAGAAATTTTGAAATCCAAAAATAAAATAAAGTTTAATAAATTTTTATAATTCTGATTAACCTCATTTTCATTGATTCTACAAAAATCAGGTCCTTATTATATTGTATTTTCCTGAAAATAAGACTAGGTCTTATATTAATTTTTGCTCCAAAAACCACTATAGGAATTATTTTCAGGGGATGTTTTATTTTTTTATATATGAAAATTTACATTTATTCAAGTACAAACTTGTACATTTATTCAAGTACTTCTTCTCTTTATAGAAACCTATAAAATACCCCTAAGAGCCAATCACAATTTCTCTCTTGTACTCACTAGAATAGATCTATCTTTTTGCACTCATCTTATCTGGGGATCAAAACATTATTCCATTTAAATTTACAATTAAATCAATTGTTAATTGAAGTCTTAAAAAACAGAGAATGGTAACAAAAATGATTAGTTAAGAATGATTCTTCACACAAATGCAAAATAATGTATTGAATTATAAAGATTTATACATGACATAACCATGTTCATCCGTTACTCTAAAACTAAATCAAGTATTCTAAATCTAAGTATTAAATAACTTAAAAATACATAAATGAAATAATAAATTGTCTGATATACTGACTGGCTTGTGGTAGATAAAATTTTAAATTTTTTTTAAATCATTCATAAAGTCAATAATTTATATTACCATCTATTTAATGCATTAATGTCAATAATAATAATTTATTTATACATTCATTACTTTATAATTCGACATTCCCAGCATGTATTTCAACAGGCAAACAAAAGCCATCTAGCTGGCTGATGATCTTAACTAGGGCTTATATTTGGGATAGGGCTTATACTATGAACATCCTGAAAAATCATGCTAGAGCTTATTTTCTGATTAGATCTTATTTTCGAGGAGACATGGTGCTTTATTATCAATGCTATTTTTCTGCTACTAATTTATATAATACAGATCCTCTATTACATAAAAAAAAAAACTGTTTTTCTTTGATAAAAAGATTATTACTGTTATCAATCTGTTTAATTTTCCAGACATATCTGTAGATTTAGACTAAAAAACTGAGCTAAGTAGGTAATAATCTATTATATTTCTAAAATAATGTATCATGAATGAGAATCTGCCATAAGTTGCCACAAACTTCAGCACAATTTATTTAAGCATCTCAACATTTCAAGCTGTACTGTAAACTGCAACAAGCTCTTGCCATCATTAAATATGTATCAAATCTAAAAGAATGTAAAAATGACTTTTTTTATCTTGTGAATTTAACAATTACATTAAAAAAGACTTTATAATTATGCCTTCATCATCATCACCACCATCAAATGGTTTTATTACTCACAAGTTCATGTTAAATCTGAGAACAGGAAGTGCAGAAACTAAAATCAATCCCAGGATTCTTATACTCCAGAACTTGAAACTCTGCTCAAATATGAAACCATGCATATATAATCACACATAAATAAATGTATACATAAATATATTAAACATGCTGAACTCTATTGAAAACAATAAAAAAAAACACAATTCTTACTGCTTTGTCTGGATCATCTTTTTGGGTCGCAAGCAATATTTGATATTTGGTTGGATGAAAAGTAATACTGTCAGCTTTAAATGATAAGGAATATCTAGTAAAAGTATATCCACTGTCCGTTGTGACAAAAAGATACTTGTGAAAAACATCTGCAAATAAATACTTAAAAAAAAAAAAAGATAACAATGTAATCAAATAAATAAGCAATATATGCTTATATATTTTAAAACAAAAAGAATTAGAATCCAAATCTACCTTATTATAAAACTTCACTATATAACACTCTTGAATCATTAAATCTAATTTCATACAAGGATTTTATACATATATATAGTACACACATATACGTGAACTATATAGATATATTTTCAGTAATGAATGCCTTGTGGATGATATATAACTATCATTAGATGGAGTCTATAGAAACGTGGAAGGAAAAAAAATAACTTTATGAAGTAAATAATAAAAAGGATAAACCTAATAATATATAAAATTTAGTTAACAGATACTCAAGTACTCAAAATAAAATTTGTTATATTTACATAACTCATTCTCATACCAAACAGCAGAAAAATTGAGAATGCTTGAGTGATACTGTTAAATAAATTACTCTTATATTCAAGAATTATTTTTAATTGGCAAAACCCTAGATTTAGAGATTAAAAATAAGATACCCTCTTAATAAGTTATTTTATATATATTATAGTGAACTCCAAGACTATGGCATTAAGCATACATCTCAATAATTCTATAATTAATCTGTATGTGCAATAATTTCCAATTGCCTTACTTAAACTATCATTGAATCCAATCTCAGGAATACCTTTCAAAAACTGAATCTAACAATATTTATAAATGTTATTAAGTTAATTTTCCCAAGATGAGTTTTCTCTCAAATTTACCGATAATATTCATATTGTAAATAAGTAAAATAATTATAAATGATGTAGGTAAGACTGTAATGGACAAAGAATTTCAAGAATTATGAGATTCCTAATCAAATTTATTATATATACTGTATACACATAGTATAAGTTATAATTTTGAAAAAGACTGTTGGACAGTCCGATATTAAAGTTAAAAGAAGTTATAATTTCCAATACATTTATTTTCTGTTTCACATTTCTGAAATTAATTTTAAATTTTTAACAATTTATTTATTTATTCTATTCACTATTTCAATTACTTACATTAGCTATTGGAGAAATCGTAATTCTTGACTGGTTCTACATTCCAATCTTCAGTTGTAATTGTAAATCCTATAGAAAAATGACTTGGTGCATTCATAGCTCAATAGACCACTCAGCTATTTCTTCAGTAAGAATAACTACATCATCTACTTCTCATTGTTCCTTAAGAACCTTTTCAGCCTCTTCAGGATCTCTTTTGGGATTCAGAATATTTCTTATATTCTACTTATTTTTATATTTACTTGATTATCTCTTCCACTATATCTTTCTTGTTCAGAAATATTTATAATGGCAAAAAATCCTGGAAAGAAGATAAGCCCCAAACTTTAGAGATTTAACCAATACCTTTTAAGAGTTATTAAATACATATAAATAAAAATATCTGGGGGGGGGGGGGCTTTATTATTATATTAGCAATATTACTAAAACTATCACCAATGATATATTTTAAGGCTTATCAATAAAGTAATAAAAAAAATGATTTACATCTTTCTGAAAGGAGTAAATAACAGTTTAGTTTCAAATATTAGGTGTAATAAAATAAGATTATTTTTACCAGCTTATATTGAGCTTGCTGAGAACAAATAATATTTGAATGAATGGGTCTTAAAGCAGCCATAATAGATTTACTGATATTTCAAAAGTGTAAAATTCACTTTTAACATTTTGGGCAAAAAAATTATTAAATTGAGATAAGAAGTCTTCAAATTGATTTCTCAAACCATCAAACTTATTTTAAATGATTTGAGAAGTATACATCTGATGAATTCTTTCTATAAAAAAAAGTGGTAACCATTCTGTCATAATGTTAATCCTGTAATAGAGTACTTACAGCTTTTGCAATATTAAAATTAACTGCATTCAACTGATGAATATATTTTTTTTCTCAGTTAATGATAAAAGAATGACTAGATCAATTAACGATAATGAAAACCTAACGAGTTTGCTTATTGTTTTAAGGTTGGTATAAAAAATAATAAGACCTATTACAATTCTCTATACAATAAACTTGTATAATTAGAAATAAAGCATCCTACCACAATATCTTGGACATTCTTAGATTTTTTTTTCTTTTTTTTTTAAAAAAAAAGGCCTACAGTAAAAAAATGTAGCTAATGATAGTTAAGCTGAGCCATTCAGTCATGGTATTAATTTTGTAATCTGACATTAGAATATATGTCTTTTAAGAGTAAATTATATCTACTGAGAAACGTGCATGTTGCTGTTAATAAGTATTCGTAAAACTATTACTTATTAAGCTATAGTCTATGTGAACCTATTTTCTCATTTCATAAAAGCTGTAAAAAGCTTCTTAGATAATGATTGCAACTGAATGACTAGATATAAAACATGAAGATCAACAAACTTCAATAACTTATTAACATGAAATTAACATACAAGTTACCTCTTCTACTATGCATCCTTATGGTAATATGTATTATAGAAGTTCCTATTCCATTTCTTTCAACTTCTGCTTTTAACTTGCTACAAAGAATCATTTTCTGATAGGGCGAAAATACAGTAATTAAATTCTCTATTGACCACTTGGAGCCTTACAACAGGTGAGCTGTCTCTTGACTACTTATGGTGATTTGTGTTCTTTGAGGAATCTAACTAGTTAATATGGCTAAGAAGGGAATGTAATGAAGTTTGTTTATTCATTATTTATTTTAAAACTTAATGCCAATACTTCCAAGGGACAATAATTATTTTGTTTTATTGAACAAACTTTACCAGTTTATCTGAGGTAATGATATGCACTAACTTAATTCAATCCCACCATTTCCATTTTCTTAAAGTACTTGCCCAAAGCATTCATCCAGAAAAACTTAAGCACTCTGATATTAATAAAGAATATATATATAAAGCATCATAAATAACCCAAGTAACATCTACATCTAAGCATTCTCACTAAATCTGATGGAGTAATTGTAGAGAAGTTTGAATGATAAACACTTGATCTCGCTAATTGTATCTGAGAAGTAATTTTCATCATCATCATTTGGTTAAAAAATTTCATTAAAGTGAATGATGTAATGATATGCTGTTGAAAAAAACTAACTGCCATAGTAATTTTTTTTCAAACTGCTTAATTTTTGAATTTTTGGCCTATAATTTTTCAAGTGGTGTGTGCCAGTGAGGGACTTCTATATTGGTAGCAGCATTCAAATTTTGACTGATTAGTCAACATGGTACATTTAATGTTACAAATTTTTTTCATTTCTTATCCTATTCTGTAATTGATTTATATATATACACACACATAAAATACCATCTTTCTTCTTATTCAACTTACCAGCGGTCATCATCAGAACTACAGTATTCAAATATACATAACCATACAATTAATACTTATCTATATATACATACTTATAAACATTATAAACAACATCCTATATTATGAATTTTAAAATAATATAATTTTTGGTACTTTAGTGCTGTGAATGAATTCATCCTCAGAAACAAATCTGTAAATAAACACCAAATTAAGAACATTTACAATCTTACTAAAAAGAAAAATAAATTATTTTTTACCTCAATATTACCTAAACTTCCAGTTGGGGTAAACTTGTTACTGAAAATCTTGCTTTCGCACATTAGCATCTTGATTCTTATTTGGCCAAATTTATGTGAAGAATGCATAAAGAAATGGACGCTTCCATTTCTATTTCGGAGGACATCAAAAACTTCAGTCTGCCCAAGTGATTACTCATTATTTTGATTTGAATAAATGTAGTCATCATTATAAGATAAATATGGATTTGTTTGGGTTTTTTTTCTTGTTTTTTTTTTAAATAAAATTTTAGATCTCCATGTCAAGTTTCAGTCACAGCAGGTCTAACACCGAAGTACCTAAATTTTTCAATGATTCCTATAATAATATATCCTTATTCATTTTTAATAAATATTATTTTTTTATCTTATTCTTAATTTTTATTGATTTCTTTTTCATTTGAAATTTAATATATATTTTTTCTACATTTTTATTACTTTTAAACTGTTTAATTATTTAATAATTATTTCACTATAATTTTAAATTGATTTCTTTTTCATAAATTGTTTTTATTTTAATATATATTTTTTCTACACTTTTATTATTTTTAAACTGTTTAACTATTTTATAATTATTTCACTATAATTTAAACATGTATTAATTAATAATAATAATAATAATTACATATATTATATAATTCTATTTTTTCATTATGTAATTCCTCTTAAATAATTTTACCCTTTTTAACCGCTATGACTTCTCCTTTATCGAAATCAATATCTCTCTGCCACTATGCCCAGAGAAACCCTGTTAGCCACCTTATCTTCCCTTTCCATTTCCCACCCTAAGTTTTCCCCATCTTGCTCCATCCCATTTCCTCATTGAGGTGTATGTGTATGTTTAAATGCACATACATATATAGGTATAAACTTAATGAGAAAATCTAATAAGTTTAATAAATTAGAAATAGTAAGCAAAAAATTTATAACTTAAGATTAGAAAAAAGATTATTTTCTAAAAAGTAATAACAGTCTAATTAATAAGGGTAGAATAGGTTGTTAATGAAATAAAACAATTAAAGGAATTCATGTTTAGATTTCCTTCATAAGATAACTTGGAATAACTCATTAATTAAAGTCAGAGATAACAATGTAAATTCTTGTATTGAACACTGAAATGAAGAATCACCTGAGGGGATATCAGGAGAACGAGACAATCAACTTCAGGGGCAAAAACAATGAATGCCTAAGTATGAATTGGATCAAGAAGACTTCACTAGAGTCTTGGAACTTCACCTGTGCACACAAACATAAGTTGGAGCAGAATGTCTCCCTTGGCATAGGGTCTTCAAGTGCAGAAAGCTGGCCTCCGAACATGAAAACAGCCAGCTAGAACTCTTGTAGGTTATATTGATCTACATTATTATTTATGTATGCCTTCAGGCCTTATTATACAAAATAACTGTATATATGTAAATATTTGGCACACTATTAATTATAATTCATTAAATTATCTAAATATTAACTGTTTAGTGGTGATTTGTATTTTTGGGAAGTGCCCTCTTAGATCAGATAAACGTAGCAATTGGCACAGTCACAGTCTTGATATGAACCCTTAATCAACTAATATTAAACAGTTAAACTTAGGTAAAGGAATGATTAGGCAATGCAAGTAGCAATCGGTGAATTTGACTTCAGTGAGGCAAGTAGTTGGCCCCTGTACCTTGAACATTTGCAAAAATAATTATAAAGACAATAAAATATAAGATTGCTTCATTATTATGTTTTGCTGGGGAAAGGAGTTATTGAGATAGCCAACAGGCTCACTGAACCTCTAACTCACGAAGATTGTACATACAATCAGGTTAAAGAACGTTTGTCAAATCACTTTAATTCTCAATCCTCTAGGCATGTTACTAGACTGCAATTCAGAGCCCAAACCAAGGTTGGGATGAAAGTTTAAAAGATTACAATAGTGCTCTTCGTAATCTAGCAAAGAATTGTGTCTATGGATCATTCCTAGATGAAGCCCTTCTGGAACAATTTCTGACAAGTATGCATAATGATAGATTATGGCAACAACTATTGGCCATTGGCGATTTAAATTATATAGAAACCATAAAACATGGGCTAGCTTATGAACTCATGCTTGATCAATCTCGAAAATTTCGTTGAGTTCAAGAGTAATAGAAAATCACAAACAGATGTATGTAAAACCATAAAGAAAGAATTGTCTAAGAGTAATGAGAATAGTGCTATAGTAAAAACTCATTTATATGTTTTTGCATTGGGGAAAAAGAGCCACAAAGCCAGCAACTGTTTTCAAAAAAGAGTTCTCGGCAAAAAGTGTAAAAAAAGAGGGCATATGGGGAAAATATGTAAAGAAAAAATTAATGATCCCAACAAGGAAAGTAATAATTATAACATTCATATCAGGGCCGGGCAATTCAGCATACCAATATTTAAAAAAATGTCCACCTATGACAACAAAATTATGTTAAAACTAAAGCTGTGTGATCAGACCATATCAGACCAAGGTTGGTATACTGGTACTTCCAATTGTAGGACAAGACTCATTATCCAAAAAACTGACCTAAAAGCATTACATATCAATGGGAACACCATTAGAATAAAGGGCATAGTTGAAGCACCAGAACATGAAAGTCAGGGCAAAATCAGTATATTACCACTATATGTAGTATATGCCCCTACCAACCACATATTAGGATGAGACTGGTTCAACAAAATAGGAGTAAAAATAACAATTTCAAAAAAAAATAATAGTCCCAATAGAAAAAAACTTTCCGAGGGGATTAAGATGAATTTAGGTAAAATAGATATTCTCAGAGAGAAAGAATCTTTCCAGCAGCCAGTAATTAACAAAATCAGGTCAGAGAAGGTCCATGATGACCAGAAACATAAGGAAATGAAGTACAAGGCTACCAATGGATTATGAAGCAGATTCGAGAAGGCTGGCCGAAGCAATGCCCTGTTTGTAAAGAATTATGGAATGCCTGAAAACCACTGTCAGTATGCAAAGATTGCATTATGAAAGGTAATTGTATGCTGATACCAGTTAATAATAGACAGCATATAATAAAGTGGCTGCATAATAGTCTGCAAGACATCAGCAGAGCAAAAACTCTAGCCCTTAGTTGTATCTGGTGGCCAGATATCAGCATAGACATGAGGAAAAATAAAAATAATGATTATGATTTTCAAACAACTACATTTCCAGAGACTGCACCTAGTGAGTTGAAACATAAGTCACAACAGCGTGCTAAAAGGTAAATAAAAAACCCCACATATCTTAACAATTCGTAGTAAGTTCAAAGATTAAAACCTGATCTTTGAACTTGGGAGAAGCAATGATATGTATATGTATGTTTAAATGCATATAAATATATAGGTATAAACTTAATGAGAAAATCTAATAACTTTAATAAATTAAAGAATTTTAAAAGACTGATTCTTTTTAAAATAGTAAATAAATGATATATAACTTAAGAATGAAAAAAGATTATTTTCTAAAAAGTAATAACAGTCTAATTAATGAGGGTAGAATACATTGTCTTTAATAAAATAAAACAAAGAAATTCGTGTTTAGATTTCTTTCATAAGATAACTGAAATAACTCATTAATTAAAGTCAGGGATAATGTGTAAAGTCTTGTATTAAGCATTAAAATGAATAATCACCTAAGCGGATGGACGGGAGTACGAGCCAATCAACTGCAGGGATTAAAACAATGAATGCCTCAGTACAAATTCGATCAAGAAGACTTCACTTGATTCTTGAAGCTTCACCTGTGCACATGGACATAAATTGGAGCAGAATGTCTCCCTTTGCCAATGAACTTCAAGTGCAGAGAGCTGGCCTCTAAATGTGGAAACAGCCAGCTAGGATTCTTACAGGAAATATTGATCTACATTATTATTTATGTACACCTTCAGCGCTTATTATATAAAATAATAATGCTCCAATCTTTATTAGGAGATATGTAGATGATTATTTATTGATATTTAGTAAAACACAAAGACAGATCAATTTATTTATAGAGGATGTTAATAAGATGGATAAGAATATTAAATTTATTGTAGAAAAAAAAAGAGAATATACTGATATATTTAGATATACAATTGATAAAGTCATATGAAAAGGGGAAATGCAGGATTGAAACATCAATTCATAAGAAAAGTAATATTGATAATAATATAACTAATTGGCATTCAAATATAAATACAAAGCATAAAGTAAATATAATACATTCTAGAATTCATAGAGAAGTAAATTATTGTTCTAGAAAAGAAGATTATATTAAACAAATAGATTTAATTAAAGAAGAATTTATAAATAATAATTATCCAAATAAATTTATAAATTATAATATTAGATTAATAGAAAACAAGATAGAATATATATAATAAAGAAGAAAGAAATAGTAATAAAGTTAATTATATAGGTATAAAAACAGGGAATAATTAAGTAGTTAAAAATTTAAATAAAGTTATAGGTAAAATAAATATAAAATGTAGTAATGTACTAAATGTTAAAATAGTTAATAAAGAGAGAAAAAATATCATTAGTATTTTAGAAAATAAGTATATTAGTATTTACAATAAAAATTCAGATAATGAAATAAATGGAATATGAGATTAATTGTAAAAAGTGTCAAATTAATACTTTAAAAATAAATTATGTAGGAGAAACAAAAAATTCAAATATGGAAGAATATTACAACATAAATATGATAAAAATTCACCGATGTATTTACGTAAATTAGAAACAGAGCATGAGTTTAAAAAAGATTCTATAAGGATGGTACAATTTATAGTTAATAAAAGGGAAAAAGAGGTTATTTATCTTAATAATATTAAGCCAGTTCTAAATAGAGATTTGAGCCTGAAAAATTTTTTAATATAAAGTAAAATAGAATATAAAAAATTAAAAGATTTAGTTATATAAAAAATAGGAACAGGGAGCTGCTAATAATATAAATGTAAAATTTAAAGAGGAGCTACTAAAAGTAACTGTAAATTTTTAAAATTTGAATTTAGCAGTTGAGATTTGGAGATATAAATGAAAGGTAGGTAAAAATATGTTTAAAATAATATTATAGAATAGGTGGATTCATTCTATTCTTTCACAAAGACTTTATCTTGTATTGGAAAAATGAGAGTATTCATTTATTGTTAAGATCCACAAAGCGCATGTGCATTAGCTTACAAAGCTGATTATTAGTTTATTACAATTCAAAAACATCGCGCTATATAAAATAAATATCTCATTTACATATAGATTAAAGTAAATTATAAATTATTGAATGAATAAATTATAAATATTGATTGTTAATAAAATAAATAATAATAATGTAAAGTATAAAAGATATTAAGTTGGAGTTAAATATTTAAAGAGTAATAAGAGTAAAATAAAAATAGAATATATATGATTATAGGTTTTAATTAATAAATATAGAATATAAAAAGGGTAAAATATATAATAATATTTAAAAGGTAATAAATAAATGATGATGATGTATATATAGAATGTAAATTCTATATTTATATTCATAAGTTTGTATTATGTTGTATGTACTGTCAAAGAGGGTGGTAATTAACAATTGTGAAACTAATGAAGTGTATAGATGATTTAATATTATATTATATACATTTGGCAATGCAATAAGTAAGATTAATTAAAATTGCTTATACCTATTAACAAACTTAAGTGAAATATCATTAATCCAAAATCCTTGATTTCAAGGCTTTTAAGATATGCGAATTTTCATATTTCAAGAAGTTATTTTATTTCTTATTATAAAACCAGCCACCATAAAAGGGGAAAAACCCAGGCAACTTATAAATTTGTTTGGTTTTACAATAAAAGTTTTTGAATAACAGATATTTGGATTAATGGTATTCTATCCATCTATTAATAAAGCAATTATGTATCATTCTCAATTGTCTGATAATTAACTCACATGTGTATTGTAAACTGGGCTACAAAAGAACTGTTGGATGGTTGCATTTTTGCCATTGTTGTCCTTCAAAAGTGACTGCTTTGATTGAAAAGATTTACCATAATCATATGAGAAAAAGATTTCACTTGTGGAATTTGCCAAGGGTGTAATATCTCTTGCCAGAGCAATTATTACACTGCTTCCTTCCCCTGCCCAATGTACGATTAGCTGTGGATGACTATCATTTAAGTTTACCTAAAGAGAGAAAAAAAAAAGATATATTACACATAGCAAAAGCATATTTAGTATTTGGACTATAATGTTAAATTTATCTTATGTAATAAGACATAAATATATACATAAGGCAGCTACTCATAAACAAGTATGACCATTCCGATTCCAAAAAAAAAAAAGCAAAAGAAAAAACTACTCTACGGATGAAATTATAATGACTATACAAACCAATATGTAAACCACAAATAAGTCCACATATAGAATATGATAGTCCATTTTTCTGTTCATTCGATATTTTATGATGTTGTCTTAATTTTTTCAGCAGAAAACTTTCTGAAACACTTCAATAGCATGTCTAGTTGTAGCTATCCGAGGTATTCTATTTTGTGTCATATCATTCCAAAAGAAACAATCACTATAACAATTCTTTACAATGACTTTGAGATAATCCTTATAATATAGATGAGGCTTCCTTTTCCACAAAAACCATGATCAAATTAACTATAAACACCATTTTAGAAAGACTTCCTTTGTACCTTCATTAAATATTTAAAATATTGGGCCCCTGCATGGTTTAGAGCAATGAAAGGGCATCAGACTCTGGAATGTAATGTCTTCAAATCAATTTGAATACTGTCATTTTCAACACTTGAATGTCTTATAAACTCTCAAGCAATAAAGTCACCCCCAGTGTTAATTTATTTATAATATTAGTAATAATGGTGATAATATTATTTTAAAATTATTAAATTTTGTTTCAAAAATATGTATTTATTTTGACAAATGGTTTTAAACTAATTTAAAAAGAAAACAATGTATATAAATTAATACACTGTACAGACTTACAGACACCTGCACATATTTATTGTAATATATAAGGGATTCGAACTCAGACTTTCACATGACTCTCAACTCTCCATGCCATCTCATATTGCTGACCACCTGATTATACACACGTTGAAAAGATAAATAATCACCAATATGCGTATTTCATGCTAAAACAGCAATCATCAGTCAGTTCAGATTAATATCTCCACACATATATACAATCAGTGCTCAACTTTATATTAAGTTAGCCAATCTTTTAATGGACAGGCTTCAAACTACTACAACCCACAACTCTTGGGTCAGCAATATGAGATGGCATGGAGAGTTGAGGGTTGTGTGAAAGTCTGAGTTCGAATCCCTTATTATAATGTATAGTTAATTTTCAAAGATGTGACAATCCTCTATAAATATTTGATAGGGATTCCGTTATATCAAGTTTTAATAATAATCTATAGGTTATGTCAAGTTTTAATAATAACCTATAGATTATTATAAAAAAAAAATTTTAAAGAGGAAGGGGGTCTGCAAAAAAAAAAAAATTAATAAATTAGTAACGTATTTTTTATTTTATAAAAAAAAAAAAAAATCAAAATTATTTTCTTTCTTTTAAAATATGACTTCTATCTTTTAACGTTCTTTAAAAAAAAAATTGCATTGTTTATTACCATTAAATTTATTCTTGTCTGCCTTTTAATTAATATGATACGCTTGCCTCAATTATTTAAATAATAAAAGAAAATAATCTCCAACAGAATGATCTAAGAATAACCACATTTTAAATGTTAAGATGTACCGCTAACAAAAGATCACTAAAACTAATACTGCTGCTAATGACTTACATAAATAATAAATTCAAATGTTTTGCTCTTATTATATAATAAAAGACACAACGAATCATCATCATTTTAAACCATTATCAATCCACTACAGGATGGTCTTTTCAAGTTCAATCCAGTTTTTTTCCAATCGTAACCTTTCTTCTCCACAACAGGAAACTTCCTTATTTCATCCATCCATCTCACACATGATCTCTCTTTAGGTCTTTTACAATCTCTTACGATCCCATTTAAGACTTCAATTGTTCATCAATTGGCATATCCTCTAGAAATATGTCCAGTCCAAATGTTAGTAATATCAGTTTGTCTTCTGATCCATGTATTTTGTTTTTGATCCCTTCTTGTTGGTGCTAATATACATCTCTCTATACATTGTTGAGTGGCTTGAAGTCTCTATACTGTTCTTCTGCTAATGTTTAATTCTCAAATCCATAAGTTAAGAATTGATAAACACATTTATTAAAAATCTTTTCAAACATATTTCTTTCTAATATTAAACTATTTCTACCAAATGCACTCTGCCCAAGCACAATTCTACAATTAATTTCTTCCACTATTGTTTCCATCTGCATTAATAATCTAATCAAGATGTTTATTGTTGTTAACTTCTAATTCATCATAAACAATCTTAATTTTTTCTTCTGAGAAAATCCATTGAATATTGTTTTAGTATTCATCTTTAGTCTTGATAACGCTTGCATCATTTGGAAAAACAACTACATCATCTGCAAAATCTAAATGATTAAAATAATTTCCATTTACTTTTATTCCTTTTATCTTTCATTTTAATTCACAAAATACTTCTTGTAAAACTGTCATAAAAAGTGAAAGATATGGAAAGGACACCCTTCTCAATATTAATCTTCTTAGTATATTCTTCAGAATATGAGAATATCTTGGGTCTATATCTTGATGATCCAAGCTTTAAACACTATAGAAATACTTATATAATCAAAGGTGTTTTCATAATCTACAAATCCAAAGCATAATGGCAACTTGTATTCATGCATCCTTTCTTTAACTTCTCTCAATACTTGGATGTAATACACTGCACTAAAATCACTTACATTCTATTGTTCTTTTACTTAGTTAAAGTCCAAAGTTCCCAATAGGAAAATTATAATTATTTTGGTAAAAGTTCTGTATAGAATTGATAAAAGACTTCTTAAATATCAATAATTACTATTGAGTTCTTTCAATCAGCTGGTATATCTTTAACATTTGGACACTTGGTATGTAACTTTGTCAACATTTTTCCTATTTCTTCATCTGCTTCTTTTAAAATATTGATTGTATTTCCACCATTTCATGGAATTTTTCCCATCTTCATATATTTAATTGCATGTCTCATTTCATTTAAAATGCAGAATAATTCAGAAGATCATAGAAAATACTTTGTTTTCTTGTTCTTTGTTGCTATATAATTCTTTATAGAACTTTTCTACATATTTCATAATGTCTCTATTTTTAATAAAGATTTCATCTTTTCTTTCTATTGCAGTAATAAGGTATCTACTAATACCAAGATATTGTTTTACACTTTTACTCTCTTCACTAACATTCTTTGTTAATTCACAATTATATTTTCTAATATCATTATTAATTCTTTTTCATACCATTTTACAAAATTCTAGATATTCAATTTTACTTAATGAATCATTTTTATATTTTTTCATATTCATTTTTTTCTCTTTATACATTGTCTTGTCTCAGCAGAAAATTTACTGATATATTGCTGCTTTTTATTTCTGTTGCAGTTCTTAATGATTTATCAGTAATCATCCTATTGATTTCATTCAAATCTGAACCATTTTCAAAATCTGTTACTATTTTTAATTAATTTTCAAGTTCTAATTAAATTCATTGAAATGTTTCAGAAGATTAGGAATACCAAATGTGAATATTTTCTTAATAATTTTTGTCTCTCTAGTTTTGCATATATGTAAAATCTCACTAATCAACGAGCACTTCCTGTGCTGAATCCATTAAAAACATTACAATCTTGAAATATATATTTTCTGTCAGTTAAAATATCTAGTTCTGCTGTACCTTCATTTCAAGGCTTTTACGTAAGTATTTTTCTCAAAGAAAAAACTCATAATATAGTTTTCCTTTTTCTACAAACTCTACCAATCTGTGTTCTCTCTCATTTCTATCACTATTTAACACATTTATCCGCAGTGGTTTCAGCTTTTAATGGTTTACCAAATTTTTCATGACAATTTTAAAATATTGTTTGGTCTAATCAAAAGAATTTTGTACATCCATATAAAATTCTCTATTTGTTCATCACTATGAGACTTACTTGTTGGAGCATAGACCTGAATTATCTGCATTTGATATTTTCTATACCCAATTATTCTTCACAATGTTGTTTTTTCACTTTTTATTTATAATATATTCCATTCCATTTTACTTCAATATTTGTATCTTTGTTGTAAAGTACATGTCCACCTAGACAGTTCTTCTAACTCATGCAATATTTCTTCACTTGAAAATAATCTGCATTGCAAGTGCCTAAATAGAACATTATCTAACAGCAATCTAAATATGCAATCAGAGAGTTATTAGCATCTCCCACTTTTGGCCACTAACTGCTACCTCAGCTAGAAATTTTGCAGCCACCTAACAATAGAGGCCATAATTTAATTTTGTCTGCCATGCTTGTGAATTTCTATTTAAAAAACAAAATTCATTCAGGGAGTTAAGAGCTATCATGCAATTGAGAAGAAAGACCATGATGTTTCTAGATTTTAAACTCAGGAGTAAAAAGCCAATAAGCTGTCCATGCTGACTGACAATAAGAATGTATAGAATGGATATTAAGAAATTTTCCCTGCTTGGTACCCTCAAGGCTTCAAAGAGAAATCAAAGGATCCCTTTGCAGTTAACAGCAAACTCTTTTCTGTAGTCTTTTACTGGATAACTAAAGCTAAATTACAAGCTAGCAGTATAAAAAATGTTTTATTATAGATGTGTTGATGTTTTTGCAGCCTAAAGGCAGTTGGGCAACAAGGAAATACAGTATTATTATCGAATGATGAGATGTGATCATTATCAGTGATAGGTTTTCATTGCCATCCAATTAAACAAACTTATTCTACTGTCTCAATAATTATAGCTACAGAATAAATATACATTATTAACTTGCTAATATAGCTTTTAAATAGTCCCCTATGTTTATATTCATCAACTGCCAAACACCTCATTATATATAGTTAGTTGAGTTGACTATAAGCCAGCAGCCTGTTTCTGAAAAGATTCCTAACTTTTTCCAATTCCAGACTTGAACCAAGAATCATGGGTTAGTATGTGAATGCATTAATCACAGTATCATGAAGCCTTTTCATATATACATAAAAATTCTTTTAGAAATTGATTCAAAATATTATGTATTTAAATAATACTAAAATTCCATTACTTTTGTCTGCAGGAAAAAAATTACATTTTGGTCAGCACAGTAAAAATAAATATTTCTAATATTTTATCTAGTGGATGTGGGGATATTTTAAATCTATGGCGACTTTGCTATTCATTAAATTTATTTTAAACTATTAGTAAATCACAACCTCCATCATTAACTTTAATCACAGCTTAAATGACTTGTAACAAGATGGACAATCACAATATTGAGAATCTGAGAAAACAGAATTCTAAATAGATTATTATCAATGTAATTGGGACAAAATAGATTGCTGACTTACAATCATGAGCAATTGTGAGAGAAAGAACAATATGATGACACTATGAAGACATAGATTTATGATACAGGTAAATGAGCTGATTATTTAGCATCATTAGGTAAGTTGTTCAACTAATTCACCAGCACCAGCATTTCAAAGTCTAATTTATTTGAAATAATATTTCTGAAGTTATAAGAAAATGCAAAAGAGCAGTCTTCTAACATTAGAGATGTTTTTAAAAAACATATAGCAATAAAACATAATTTAACTTCCTGTCACTGCAAAAATAATTCAATATTAATCTCTCCAATTTAATTTTGTTTCAAAATAGCTTAATATAGAAATTTACTGTTATAATCATCCCAATATGTTTTAACTTACTGAGTGGCTTAACAGTTTGTTTTTGTTGATCTGAGATACAAGTAACATAATGTCACTCTGGATGTCATTTTCAATCAGATATTCGACAACAATAGTTTTTTTTTTCCACCACTAAATAATTAAATGCACTGTAAATAAATATATCTATATAAAGGAATGGGGGGGGGGGGACTATTCTCCCTCGGGTTATGAATAAATAGCATTCTGCATATTTAACAAGAATTGAGAATAGAATAGATCGATCTAATCTTTAACCTTCTGATGTTTATAAGTTTATCTCTGCTAAGTATGAACCAAATGAAAGTATGACATTAAACTGAATTTCCACCAACAAAATGTCAAGTCACTTCAATTGGCACATACAAGCACAGTCATGAACATTGTTATACTTAAGTATTTATCTCTATCATGTTTATGTCATCTTTATTCATTTTTACAATGCTCGTCTCTTCAAAAAACACTCCATACTGTTATACTAAATTTATCATCATCATTTTCAACCATTATCGATCTACTGCAGGAAGCAGGCCTCCCAAATTTAAGCCACTTTTTTCAAATCTCTAGCTTCACAAAATACCAGCAACTTTCCTTATCTCATCCACTTCATATGCGGTCTCTTTTGAGGCATTTTACAATCACTTGGGATCAGTTGTCCATCTATTATTATCTCTTCTAACAACATACCCAGCCTAGCTTCATTTCAATCCCTTAATCCTTTCAATGATGTCAATAATATCTATTTGTTCTCTCACCTATATATTTAGTATTTGAGCCCTTCTTGTTATTTCTAATACACATCTCTCCACACTGCATTAAGTGATATGAAATCTGTGTTGCTCTTCTGTTAAATCTCCAAGTCTTAGATCCATAAGTAAGAATTTTAATAATTTAATACTAAATTATTTCTACCAAAAACACTCCAGTCAAGTAATTCTATGATTAATTTCATCCATTACATTGCCATTTTTATTAATAATCTGACTACAGTATTTATAGTTGTTAACTTCTTTTAAATCATGATCCAACTTATATTCATTGGTTCTTTCTCTAACTTTGTCTCAATTCTTGGATGTGATCCAATGATTTATCAACACAGAAACAAAAATAGACTAAATTTGTGTTGCTGCTAAAAAAAAACATTATAAACTACTACCATAACTATATTGATAATGTATATCCAATTAGAAAATTTTTACATTGTTTTAAAAAATGCAGTCTTTAAAGGAGAAACGTGTACATAGCTATTTGACCTAAGCCAGCTAGCTGTACACTAATTAAATTATTTTAGAATAATACAAAAGCAAGTTTTAAACTTAGAGTTTATTTTGCAGAATATATCATTTTAGTAGCTTATTGGTATTTCAAATGGCGGCTTGTTGGTTGAATTCCATATATTAACTCTGTCTGAATAATGCAAACATAGTTCTTTATAGTTTTATTACAGTATTTTATTTACTCTGTTAAATCATTAATTTTTCATTATAATGCTCTTGCAAGCATCACACTGCTTGTACACACAGTATGCCCTATACTGTTCTCACATTTCTAGATAGTATTGCCATCACATAATTTGCATAAATAATTTAATTATCTTCTTGCAAATTAATATCTAGATTACTTTTTATATTTGCATAATTTTAATTATAGTTGAAGGCTATGAATATGGAGAAGAAATCTCTGAAAGCACTTAGCCTGAGAAATAATTATTCCAACTAAGAATTTAATTTCACTATATGCGTCAAGTGTATTTACTCTTACATATTTATTAATGGTGAAAAAAAAAAATTGAAATTATAATTTTAATATTGTACATATTATCTTTTTCTAGAGTAAATCTTTAATGTCTTTTATATTGACTAATTTTACATGCACATACTCATGCAACTTTATTTTTCTTTTATACAGTTTTCAGTCAATATATAACAATTCCTTCATTTCACTCTAGAAACAGGGTAAAGTTCAACCAATTCAATTACATATGTAATCTTCCAACCTTGCAGGTTTTCTATGCACTCTAGCTTTTGTAGAAAAGAGTCTTTCCTATTATTTTTTTTAAAAAAGACCTCTCTTCTTTACACTGTGATTTCCAACTTCATTCAGCAGATAAATCCTGTGATTCTTGGCTCAAACATTTTTCTTCTACATTTATTTTGGTATTAGTAGCTGCACCAATTTTAATATTTTCACTATTTTCTAGATAATTTTTAAAATGAGCAGTAGGTGAACTTGCAATTTTATCCATTATATCTATCGGCCACCTTACTTCTCTCTGATCTTCTATTATAATTATGCATATTTGCCTAGATGGTAGCTTAGATATAACTCCAGGTATCCATTTTTTTTCTCAATATATCTTATCTAGATAGTTTGTCCTATATAAAATTTGGCACTTTCGGATCTTATCTCCTTTTCTCTAGTTTTGTCTGGAATTAACAGAAATGTATTCTAAATTAACATTTCATTCAAAGTTCTGCTGGAGGTTTCTTGATTTGTGAACTTGGTGTGAAGTGTTGATAAAACATTGCTGTAGGTAGTGCTTCATGAATATGTATATATTCCATTTTATTCAATGTACATTTTAGAAGCTGAATGGCCTTTTCCACTAATCCATTTGATTTGGGATAATAAAACAGAGCTAACAAATGCTGTATTCTCTTCTAAGCTAGAAAATTATTTAACAGTACTAAACAAAATCCTGTACTATTGTCAGCAACTATTATCTCAGAATATCTGTCTGTTGTGAACAGTTTATTTAACTTAAATTTTCTTATTCCATTCATTTGCATCGATAACTTTAAGAAATATGTATCCATGGAATGGCCCTGCTGATCTAAATGAACCCTTTCCTATGATTTTGTACCTTCAGGCCAGGGTTTT